>CM077457.1:19495555-20695555 GCA_039654765.1 Mylopharyngodon piceus
CCTATGTTAGAGGATTTTTCTTTTCATTCAAGATGTTTTAGAACTACTTGTTGTTTTATTACTGTATTCACAGTAAGATGCTGATATTCATTATTATATTTTGCCCATGGAGTCACTTTCACTTGTAGACTCCTGGAAGAGTCTCTGGTTATCTGAAACATATTTTTAGTTTGTCCACTGTAAAATGTGTAGCCACTACCACAAATCTACATATCAAAAATATGTGTTGTGGTAAAGGAGTCAGATATGTCTTTGTGCTGTGTGATGTTAGAGCTTTTATAGTGTACTTCACTGTAAATTTAACTGTAATATAATAGGCTTTAATAATGCTGTGACAGATGGTATATCTTCTCATTTGACTGTATTTTTGTAGATTTTTTATTCTCATGCTGCCACCATTGAACTCTAGTGACAAGAGATGAAACACTCAAGTAGTTTTTGTTCAGCCGTGCAAGAACTTTGTGTCACTGTGTTTGTTTTGCGCAGTAATATGTGGCTGGAATCTTCTGTTATTAATTTAACAGTTCTGGATATACCATATTCTGTGAATTATCTCTAGTGATTTCAGTTTGTCTGTTGAAGGGTTTTGGCGAAGTCTTGGCCGCTGCCATCACTATAAACGCGTCCCGTTAATCTTTTACACAGGAGGTTTTCCAGCTTGTTGTCTGATCCAGTGCATACCACAGCAGCCCCAAAGCTGAACCCAGATCCTCTGAGACCAGAGTCAGGATTTCTCCAGGCTTTTTCTGAACTGTGCTTTCAATGGACTCCATACTTTGACATTTTAAACCTAAAAAGGAAGATTGAAAAGACTGATTTCATTTTAAATATATGTATTAGAACTGATAATAGAAATGTGTTTCATGAGAAAACTCACGGTGTACACTGAATGAGAGCAGCAGTAAGCAGAGTGAACTCTTCATCTTGAAAGTGGTGATGTAACGCTCCAGATCCAATCAGAAGCACATAAATACTGAACAAACATACAGGAGTGTTTGATTTGCATTGGGAGGGTCACAAGGTACAATCATGACTGAAGGCCAAACTATTTAAGAAGAGTATAATGTGAATGTGAATATGCACCTTTCCGGAACTCACCTGTTCATGTCTGATGCAGAATTCTCTGTAAATAGGACTGGGAATTTAAGAAAAGTTTTTTCTGCATTTTATTTTTTGTTTGTTGATCACACGTGCTCATGCTGTTTGCAGTCAACTAGATAACATGATATTTATTCATGCTGCCTGATAACTGAATCAACAGAAAAGAAAATCAAAAAAAAAAAAATCTTGTGTAGGAACAGGTGCATGTTAATTTTATCTTTCTTAATAATTATTAGTGCTGCTCAATCAGTGGCTGAAAACTCCAATCGCACCTCTGAGACAACAGTAACACTGGGTCAAAACAAGCTCAAAACTGAACTTTACTGACCAACAGACTTTATAACCTGATGAAAGCAAAGATGCAAGAGGTGATGGATTTTTATTGACTTAATTCCTTAATTGAGACAAATAATGCTTTATTAGTTTCTGTTAATTACGGTTATTTTAGCTAATTATGTGTTTTATGTATTAGGTAATTGTTGTTGTTGATTCAGTGTACATACATTTTAATGTCATCAAATGAATATCAGCTGTGAATGATGAACATTTTATGAATATTGGTTTTGAACTTTTGAGGACAAAATGATAAATACCCTAATGTGAATATAGTGATGTTTTTGTACAGGGAGGCTGTTTGCGTCTGTCACTGTGATTCTCTGGCACAATAATACACAGCTGTGTCTTGAGCTTGCATATTATTTCCCTGCAGTGTTATTGTGTTACTGGAGGTGTCTCTGGTGATGCTGAACTTGCTTTTCAGTGAATCCTTGTAGTATAAGCTTCCATCACTCCAGATCACTCCAATCCATTCCAGAGCTTTTCCTGCAGGCTGACGAATCCAGGCTGTACCATAACTAGTAACTGAATAGGAGACTTTACAGTTGATAGTTAGAGTGGCATCAGGACAGACAGTCAGAGACTCAGGCTGAGTGAGTTCATATGAATGAATACCTGTATCAAATGAAATAATACCTGTTAGTAAAATAGCATGAAGTTTAAAGATGGTTAACAAGCTTTTTAGCAACAAAATAATGTATCACACAGAAAAGTAGACTAAACTTACAGGATACTACTGCCAGAAGCAACACTAAAGATGAAGAGATCATGGTGTGTTTCACAGCACAGTTTCTTCTTCTCTCCCTCTAGTGATCAGATGAATGTATAAACTGACTCATGTCTGGTGTTTAAATATGCAACAGAAGATTTACATAAACACACAGAGCTAATAATCAACTTCACATGCTCAAACAACAAGAATATTTGGATTACATGAAGAGCCATCACACTGTCCTGAACTTTTAGTTTTTAATTTGATGATGTCAGTCATTATTGATATGGTTGAAGTCCATTAGCAGAAAATGTAAACAGTTTATTGTGACTGTAAGTGATTCAAACTATCAAAATGTAAAATTAAGTATTCTTTGATTGAATTTGCCCTGATCAGAGCATTTATGCTAATTAAAGTTTATACATTAAATATGTCTTGTTCTTTTTTTTATCATTATTATTTATTGCATATATTAATTATATTTGTGTTATTATTTTGTTGATGTTACATCTGACAGCAGCAACAACAGCAGTAATAATGTATGTTTCTGTTGGGCCATCATCCAGCGTCCAGATGGTCTGATCTGGTTTCAGCAACAGACCTGTAACGGTGCCTGTCTTGTTATTGAATAAGCTAAACTAACAATGTTGAATATTAATAATCAGCATAAGCGCACAGTACTAGCTGGCCTCACAGCTGCTAAAAAGATGATTGCGTTGAGATGAAAACCTCTTCATTCACTTCCTGTCAAATGTTGGATTCTTACATGTTTGGATTTGATTTTTCTAGAACTGTCTCCTGCTCGAGATCTTTTGACTGTTTTCTTGTGATTTTGAAATGCTTTGTAATATTTTGTTGTTCTTTTCTTTTGTTTCTTATTTAAAAATGAAGCAAGAAACATTAATCCTATACAATATCTCTGATCTGCTGGACTGGGCATCACAAAGGCAGACAGTGCCCTCTATTGTAATATCAGCAGTATTCTCATGAAAGATTAATAACTTTACTGTGACTGCACATAGCAAAAAAATAAAAAATAACAATAACTTTGTTGTTACACCAGCAAAGACAGGTCTGCAGCTCATTTCTCAAATATTTGTTTGGCTGTAAAACACTGATGTTTATTGCTGGAAGTGTCTCAGGTAATTTGAAATCTACTTTTCAGTTTATCACTGTAATATGTGTGTCACAGTTCCCTTCCGTTCTGGACTCCATATCCCATCATCCTCCTTGTTTCCACACCTGCACTCACTTCCTCGTCATCTCCCCGTCATCACGGATTACCTGCACCTGCTCCTGATCATCTGCACTCCCTTTATAATGGACTCACTCCCTGCACTCATGGGCTGCATCCGAAACCGCCTACTCAATGAGTAGGTACTTAATTTCAGTAAGTACTTACTTAACGAGCCTAAAAGAGTAGGTACTAATCTCGTTGAGTATGAATGCGATCCGGACATCATCTGCCATGTTGATGTTATCATGTGACCTATGACGTTTTCACAAGCGCAACAACTTAAAAAAGATATGAATGACAGGTTTAATTCATCTAGCTGTAAATATCTTGATTTTGATTAAACTTGCTCATTTTGTCGTCTTGTTGAAGAAACAGCTGTCCATTTATTTTGTCATTGTAGTATAACCAAAATATTTGGGGTTAATTAAGTAGGGGTTTTTTTAAGCCTACTAATGTGACCCACAGTTTTATCCTTAAAGATATTTTTTTTATAATGAAAACCCAAAATCGTGATCTCTTCAATGTTGTTAATTTCTTTATTTTGTATGCAAACATTTTCATCCACAAGCAGAAGTGGCTTAAATCTCCTGTTTTCCTTTTTCTTGTTGAATTTAACTATCCCCTCAGGCTTATAAATAAAAAAAAATTATTAAAAAAAAATATTTTTTGAAGCCTTATGAATTATTCAAATATTTAACCTTGTCATTGTGCTTTTTTCTGTGCATATAATCTCATGCTATGATGTACACAAACTCATGATATTTGATTTTTTTGTTATGATTGTTCATTGTTAAAGATACAAGCATGGTATTTACCCTGATCTATGATGTTTTAGTAAAACAAGCAAATGTAATTTGTTTTGTCATATGACATAGCTATGCATGAATACACACTAGACAAATGCAACCAAGGTGAATATATTTCAATTTGCAGTCAAGCAATGAATTAATGCATGAATTAATAAAATAAATATATTTTATTTACTGACAACAATAGGAAACAAATAAGTTATAGAATGAATAAAAGTAACCATCACAATAAATAAATACATATACAAGTCAACAACACATGAAACAAAGCTTTATTCAAACTTATTGTTCTAACAATCACCTACTTACAGTCCTGCTGCCATCTCACACAGCTGTGCCAATTCTGCAGCTTTATTTTGATGAAGCAGCTGACCACCATGAACACCTTCGCCTGTCTTTGCTATCCATCATGTCCCTCACTGCTGCTCTTCTCAATGGGGACATCGTTGATCCAGAGGATGAGGAAGACCATGATGATGGACCCCTGAACCCCACAACCTTGAAGCAGGAGTGGGAGAAGATGTGTGGGACAATCTGGCTGCTGCTGTGTCTGCTCCAAACATTCGTGTGCTCTCCATGAGCAAAACTACCTGTAAAACATTTAAACTTATTAAAACGTTTTACAAATCATGTCAGAATTCTGTTTCTTTTCATATTTCATTTAATATTTTTACAATTACGCGCTAATTTCTGTTGTAGCTTTGTTACTTTTGTGGTGTAGTGGGCTAAACCACTGAACTGGTAAGCAGAAGGTTGCTCGTTCGATCTCCGCAGCGTCTCCACCAGTGTGTCCTTGATCAATCCACTTTACTCCAGGTTACTGGGGATCATCCCTGTAATAAGAGCACTGTAAGTCACTTTGGATAAAAGCATCTGCCAAAAGCATAAATGTAAATGTGATTTTTGTAAATCCTTTTTTGTTAGTGTCTTGGGCACAAACACTCAATAAAGCTGCTTATTTCTTAAAGTTTACTTTTTCAAGGAACTACTATAATATAAATGCATACATACATTTCATACAGTTTCTATTTGGGGGCATAAAAGGTTAATTCACCCAAACATAAATTCAGTCATTATTTACTCGCCTTCATGTTGTTCAATCCCTGCTCGTTTCTTCTTCCCTTTTTTCCCCACAAATGCCGCCGTTTCCTCACAGGTTCTGCTCCACCACAAAAGCTCTGCAGCAAACATACAGACATCAAGAATCAGAAAAGTGCTGTAATAACTGTTTGAAATTACAATAATTAAAATAAACAACTTAAGATTTAAATAGATTTTTTTATTCATTTCTGTAGTATACTCACTCAAAGCCTTTGACGGCAGCATTCCTTCATCAGTCTCTCTCCACCGGAAAAACACGCATGATCATCTGTCCCTGTAACATCCAGACAAGATTCAAGTTTCCTCTGAGATTTATGTGCTCAATACTACATTTACATACATGTTGAGGTAGTTGATGATGTGTTAACTCGCTTTTTATCCAATACAAATGTTCCTTAATTTATCAACAGTACTAACGGACAAATAAAATAGATAACTTATGTCTAGTTACTTGTACATTTGTTTATTTACATTACTTCATGTAATGTAAGCAGTGTTGAATTCTACATAATAGCGCACACACACACAACTCAGATGTCTATTTTATGTTGTGATGTGTTCATCATCTGCAATACTTGAATATTTTCCTGTCAGATGTTAAATAAACATTTAGAAAGCGACTTTATGATGATTGTGGTTTAGAATTCATGTAAATCCACTTTGGAGACGACCGTGTGCTTACTGAAGCTCTCCTGTTAGCTGTACACAATAAAACGTGTTTTTACAGCAAAATCACAACTATACTATACTGTCTAGCGTCTTTACACCTTAAACACTTCAACAGTTTACTCTACAGTAGTTCAACAAATGGGATTTTAACACAAGGAACCGTGTTTTTGGTTTTTAATACTGTTTTTAATACTCACTTTTGAAAGCATCCGCGCCGCTTTTCTCCTCCGTGTTCGATTAGGACGTATCCTCTCCCGTGGCCTCCTGGGATAGAAGAGTGTCCATCGGATGCACACTTAAGAATCTGGGCGGATGCAGTAGGCCATCCGGGAACTTCTCGCCTACTCTTTTGTGAATACTGAGGTTTTCGGACATACTACTCGTTTCACGTACTGTTTTCTCCTACTATATAGTAGGTAAGTAGGTATATTCGGACGCACTTTAAGTATACGCACGTCCGAATCTCGCGAGAATTAGACATCACCCAGGTAATTCTCGCCTACTCTTTTATGAATACTAAGGATTCGGACATACTTATTCGCTCGCCTACTGCTTTTCCCCTACTATATAGTGGAGAAGTAGGCGGATTCGGATGCAGCCCTTGTCTGTTCTTATTGTTTGCCAAAGTGTGTTTTGGTTGTGTTCCTGCTCTTTCGTTTAATAAATATCCCAGTCTTGTAGAAGTCCGTTTATGCTTCGTCTCTGCTGCAACCGACACCGTAACAATGTGTCACCATCACCACATATCTCTCCGACCCATTCCAGAGCTTTTCCTGCAACCTGTCGTATGAAGTCAGTGCAGTAGCTGCTGTCAGTCACTGAATATCCAGAGATCTTACAGGACAGTGTCAAAACCTGACCAGACCTTAAGACCATAGAATCAGTCTGGGTCAGTTAGTCACCTTTATTTATATAGCGCTTTTTACAATGTAGATTGTGTCAAAGCAGCTTTACATTGATAACTGGTACATTATTTGGCTGCACAGCAGCTCTTAAAGAATAGTGTCAATGCAGGTAGATCAAAGCACTGTTGAATATCAAATGTCAAGTCAAATGTCAAGTGTCCCCAACTAAGCAAGCCAAAAGGCGACAGCGGCAAGGAACCCAAACTCCATCAGGTGACATCAGGTGGCAGACAAGTGGCAAATAGGTGTTTAAATGGAGAAAAAAACCTTGGGAGAAACCAGGCTTAGTCGGGGGGCCAGTTCTCCTCTGGCCAACAGTGCTTTGTTACGATTCAGGTTGCCATCGTAAGTCCAATAGGATCGCAGCATTCAAAGTATTTATTCCAGTTCCATCCAATTGAGGATCGTATTCATCACGCCGGTATGGACGGTTGTTGAGGAACTGTGTCGTGGCTGTCGTGTCGATGAGGCCCTCACAGTGGATGATCTAGTTGACTCAATCTCTGCTGATACTTCAGGGCTGCGTTGTGGTCGTGTCAAGGCGCAGGTCCTCGGTCTCACCTGGATACGGCCCGGATCCGGTTGACTACGGTGAACCTCGGGATAACCAGAAAGACTAATGTTAGCGTAGATGCCATTCTTCTTCTGATGTAACGAGTACATCATGTGTTATAGGAAGTGTTCCCGGTTCCGGCTGACCTAATTTATGCAGCCTAATAATCCTTTAACGGATTTGAAAATATAAATTGGTAATGTGTTATGTGTATGCCAGGTTAAAGAAATGCGTTTTTAGTCTAGATTTAAACTGACAGAGTGTGTCTGCTTCCCGAACAATGCTAGGAAGATTGTTCCAGAGTTTAGGTGCCAAATAGGAGAAGGATCTACCGCCTGCGGTTGATTTTGATATTCTAGGTATTATCAGCTGGCCTGAATTCTGAGATCGCAATAGACGTGAAGGACTATAATGAATTAAGAGCTCGCTCAGGTACTGGGGAGCTAAACCATTTAGTGCTTTGTAAGTAATTAGCAAGATTTTAAAATCTATACGATGTTTAACAGGAAGCCAATGCAGTGTTGACAGAACCGGGCTAATATGGTCATACTTCCTAGTTCTAGTAAGAACTCTAGCTGCTGCATTTTGTACGAGCTGTAGTTTATTTATCAGGCGAGCAGAACAACCACCCAGTAAAGCGTTACAGTAATCTAGCCTTGAGGTCATGAACGCATGAACTAACTGTTCTGCATTTTTCATTGAGAGCATATGTCGTAGTTTAGATATATTTTTAAGATGGAAGAATGCGGTTTTACAGATGCTAGTAACATGGCCTTCAAATGAAAGATTGGTATCAAAGAGCACACCCAGGTTCCTAACTGACGACGAAGACTTAACAGAGCAGCCATCAAGTGTTAGACAGTATTCTAGGTTATTACATGAAGTTTTTGGCCCAAAAATTAGAATCTCTGTTTTTTCTGAATTTAGTAGTAGGAAATTACTGGTCATCCAATTTTTTATATCAGCTATGCATTCCGTTAATTTTGTGAATTGGTAAGTTTCGTCAGGGCGCGAAGAAATATAGAGCTGAGTATCATCAGCGTAACAGTGAAAACTAACGCCATGCTTCCTAATGATATCTCCCAAAGGGTAGCATGTACAGAGTGAAAAGCAACGGTCCTAGTACTGAGCCTTGCGGTACTCCATATTGAACTTGTGATCGATATGACATCTCTTCGTTTACTACTACAAACTGATAACGGTCAGATAAGTATGATTTGAACCATGACAATGCAATTCCACTAATGCCAACATAATTTTCGAGTCTATTTAAAAGAATATTGTGATCAATAGTGTCAAATGCAGCACTAAGATCCAGTAACACTAATAGAGAGATACAACCACGATCTGATGATAAGAGCAAATCATTAGTAACTCTAATGAGGGCAGTCTCAGTACTATGGTACGGTCTAAATCCTGACTGGAAATCCTCACAGATACTATTTCTTTCTAAAAAGGAACATAGTTGTGATGATACTGCCTTTTCTAGTATTTTTGACAGAAAAGTGAGATTTGAGATCGGCCTGTAATTGACTAATTCTCTAGGATCAAGTTGTGGTTTTTTAATAAGAGGTTTAATAATAGCCAGCTTAAAAGTTTTTGGTACGTGTCCTAGTGATAAAGATGAATTGACGATATTAAGAAGAGGATCTATAACCTCTGGAAGCATTTCTTTCAATAGCTTAGTCGGTATAGGGTCTAACATACATGTTGTTGATTTTGATGATTTAACAAGTTTAGACAATTCTTCCTCTCCTAAAGCAGTAAATGAATTGAATTTTTCCTCAGGGACACTACAATGCACTATCTGACGCGATACTGTAGTAGACGGTTGCATGGTTATAATTTTTTCTCTAATATTATCAATCTTGCAAGTAAAGAAGTTCATAAAGTCATTACTGCTGTGCTCTTTGGAAACATCAGAAGTTGAAGCTTTATTTCTTGTTAATTTAGCCACTGTATCAAATAAATACCTAGGGTTGTGTTTATTTTCTTCTAAAAGTTTTGAAAAATAGGCAGATCTAGCAGATTTTAGGGCCTTTCTGTACTCAATCATTCTCTCTCTCCACGAAATGCGAAATACTTCTAGTTTTGTTTTCTTCCAGCTGCGCTCCATTTTCCTGGCTGCTAACTTTAGGGCCCGAGTGTGCTCATTATACCATGGCATTGGATTAATTTCCTTAATCTTTTTTAAGCGCAAAGGAGCAACTGAGTCTAATGTCCTGGAAAAGACAGAGGCAATAGTTTCTGTTGCAACATCGAGGTCTTCTAAGCTTTCTGGTATGCTAAGGCGATGAAACTGATCAGGAAGATTATTTATAAAGCGATCTTTAGTGGTAGAAGTGATGGTTCTACCATATTTATGGCATGGAGGCAGTTTAGCCGCCTTGACTAAATGTAGTATACACGAGACTAGATAATGATCTGAGATGTCATCGCTCTGCTGCAGAATTTCAACAGCATCAATATCAATTCCATGTGAAAATATTAGATCTAAAGTATGATTACGACAATGAGTGGGTCCTGACACGTGTTGTCTAACACCAATAGAGTTTAGAATATCTGCAAATGCCAATCCTAATGTGTCTTTTTTATTATCTACATGGATATTAAAATCACCAACAACAAGGACTTTATCTGCAGCTAGTACTAACTCCGATAGAAAGTCAGCAAATTCTTTGATAAAGTCTGTATGGTGTCCTGGTGGCCTGTATACAGTAGCCAGCACAAATGTCAACTTACATAATGTTACGTAAAGTACCATCACTTCGAAGGAATTATATTTGAAAGACTTCTGACTAATACTGTAAGTATTACTATAGATTACAGCAACACCACCCCCTTTGCCTTTCTCACGGGCATTGTGTCGATAATCATAACCTTGAGGACTAGACTCATTTAAAGTAATGTAATCATCCGGTTTTAGCCAAGTTTCTGTCAAACACAGCACATCTAGATTATTATCTTTGATAATATCATTAACAATAAGTGATTTTGAAGAAAGGGATCTAATATTTAACAACCCGAGTTTTATCATTTGTTTAGCATTATTATCTCTATTTTTTATTTGTTGAACATCAATTAAATTTTTACCATTAAATGGGTTTGGAAGTTTTTTGTTTTTACTAATTCGGGGTACAGACACAGTCTCTATTTGAAAATATCTAGGTGTAAGAGTTTCTATGTGTTGGGAGTTATCTGAATTATCTGACCTCTGTAACGTGAGGCAGCTAGCAGACGGTCGGTTTAGCCAGTATGTCTGCTTCCTGACCTGGGCCCCAGTTTGTCATGTTTCAGCTCTAAGACTATGTGCCATATTACTAGAGAGAAGAGCAGCACCATCCCGGGAGGGATGAATACCATCTCTTTTCAACAGGTCAGGTCTGCCCCAAAACTTTTCCAATTGTCTATGAAACCTATATTATTTTGCGGACACCACTTAGACAGCCAGCCATTGAGTGATGATAATCTGCTAACTATCTCATCACTCCGACGAACAGGAAGGGGGCCAGAGCAAATTACTTCTCCTGACATTGTACTTGCGAGTTCACACACCTCTTTAATGTTAATTTTAGTGATCTCCGACTGGCGAAGTCGAACATCATTAGTGCCGACGTGAATAATAATCTTAGAGTATTTACGATTAGCATTAGCCAGCACTTTTAAATTTGCTTTGATGTCAGGTGCTCTGGCTCCCGGCAAACATGTGACTAAGGTGGCTGGTGTCTCTATTTTCACGTTCCGTGTAATAGAATCGCCAATAACTAGGGCACTTTCAACAGGATTCTCAGTGGGTGCGTCACTGAGTGGGGAGAACCTGTTTGATGTTCTTATTGGAACGGAAGAGTGGTGTTTTCCGCGGCTATGCCGCCTCACAGTTACCCAAGTGCCCTGCTGCGCGGGCTCTACAGCCGGAACCGAACAATGTACAGAGTTCACTAAGCTAGTCGCATCCAAAACAGTATCTGAAGCCCTTGCATTCTTACTATCCTCGATTAAAGTTTGGATGCGTGTCTCTAACTCTGAGATTCTCTCTGTCAGCCTGACTATTTCCCTACATTTATGACATGTAAATCCCTCGTCGCTGACAGAGAGAGCTATGGTGAACATGTGGCAAATGCAACAGGTAGCAATGCTGGGAGAGGATGACATGACTCACCGTGTTTGTAGACTGATCCGACTTACCACAGCTGTTTGAAGAACGCGTTGAAAAAGGAGCGCGCGAGAGACTGTTAACAAGTTAACAAGCTAGCGCTGCAAATGCAAACGCGTTGTAACAGCGATTTAGATTCAAAGATTACAAGCTAGCGACGTCAGATTAGTGTGGTAGGCAATATTACATATAAGGTAATAAAAAAAATAATAATAAAGTAAAATAAGCAACAATGAATAAAAGTAAGAGATTCAAAACAAAGCTATACGGAGTTACAGACGCAAACCAATCTGAGCAGCGAGGCAGACCATATATAGTTCAACACAGTGGACACCTGGAGAAACAAATATGGCCTGACGTGTTAGAGAAATTAAAACATTTTTTATAACTATGTTTAAGAAAGTTTTTTTTTATGAAGTATTTCTATAGAAACTATGAAGACTTACAATAGACAGCTGCTAGCAGCAGAAACAACCAGAGAGATGAGGAGACCATGGTGTTAGAAGTGTGAGAGCAAGCTGTTTCTTTTCCTCTTAATCATCAAATAAAGAGGAGAAAGAATATTTGCATACAGTTCTGCACATGTCAGTATGTTCAAATGTTCTATATTTTATTCATTCAAAAAGTTTTTTTCAAGTCTGTGAATTGTCAATTACATTGAACAAATGGATTCAACTGTCATCAGAGCTAATGACCTCTGTATTTGTTAAAAGCAGTTTATTTATATGGAAATTATTTTATGTTTTTGAAGAGAAATAGAGATAATAATGAACTATATGTTAATTAAAATTATACGAAAATATGCTGTTTGATTTCCATTTTGTCATGTATTTCCTCGATCCAGACAGACTAGTTTGCATTAGTGGTGGGGGAGAGCAGTGACTCTTTCTGCAGGGTAAATTGTTACGCCAGTAGGTGGCGACAAGTGACTGTGTTTATGAGTGAATCATTGAGTCATTCATTCAACCTATTCGTTCAAAAACAGATTCATTCAGGAAGTAAACTCCACTATTGTGTGTTGCTCGGAGGTGCGGTGGTTAATTCTGTTGTGGCTTAAGAAATATCTTCGATGATACAGCGAAAATAGGTAAAGTAACTGGCAATACTGTGTCTAAAATGTAAGTTTCTCAATATTAGCTTAATGTTTATCAAACTATTGTATAAAAAAGCAATATCACAATCATGACTTTGTTCTGAATTGGCCTATAATCACGTCTGTGAGTACTAATCATAGTTGTGCTGATAACAACAGCCCTCTTGCTTGTGTAATATTGTTTAGTTAGTATTTATATGAGCGTGTTTGTTTTTTTGGTGACCGAGGGAAGCTTACAGTATATGTCGCTGTGATTCTGATTCAGTAAAATGCAGTCATGAGCCTCTGCTGGTCAAATAATGGCCTAGACCAGAACGTAGTGCATCACAGCATAAGCATAATTCACACAAAATAGGGGCAGGACTGTATTGGAAACAAGGGAAATTTAAAATTGCCCACATTTTTCATTACCACCTTAAAATGTTAGAATGAGCTTTTCTAACTGATTATTTTTATGCAATGCAATGCAGCTGATAAGTTAATATTCATCATCTGTATATGTAAATGAGGAAGTGTTTTTTGTATTGCTTTGACCCTGAACTCATTCACAGTGACTCTCCAGCACAGTAATAGACAGCAGTGTCTTCAGTCTTGAGGCTGTTCATCTGCAGGTACAGTTGACTGCTGGAGTCATCTCTGGACACTGTGAACCTTCCCTGGACTGACTGGGAATAGCTTATAGGAGAACTGGAT
This sequence comes from Mylopharyngodon piceus, assembly GCA_039654765.1. Lineage (NCBI taxonomy): Eukaryota > Metazoa > Chordata > Actinopteri > Cypriniformes > Xenocyprididae > Mylopharyngodon > Mylopharyngodon piceus. Next base: position 19,508,918 of record CM077457.1, read on the forward strand.
GTGCTGATGTATGCAATCCAGTCCTTTTCCACGGCTCTGTCTGATCCAACTTAGATAGAGACTGCTGAATGTAAATCCAGTTCCTGTACATGTAAGTTTATGAGACTCTCCTGGTTTTTTAACCACTGTGTCAGACTGAGTGAATGTCTGACATTCAGTACCTGTGGAAAAAGAAACAATATTAAATGTTATAAAGATGTTATAATGTTACATTTTTGCACTCTTAATGATTATCCTCTGCAGTGACTCACATGGTAAAACTGCCAGAATTACAAATATAAGAAACTTCTTAAACATGGTGTATTTAAGTTTAAACCAGAAAGACATACTTTGTTCCTAGAGTTCAGATGTCTGTTCAGATCACAAAGATTGACACATTTAAAGAAGGAAGGTGATTTGCATATATTAAAATCAGAGAACTGATGGTATGAAAGGCTGACGTATGTTTGGTCCAGATTTAGATTTCAATGGTTAATGTTTGAGATCTTTATAAACAGACCGTTATTTTTCTATTATTAGAGATAAAAGTCATTTTTGTGTATTGTATTACTTTTAATTTTAAATTCTTTAATGGGTTTTAATGTAATTGCTTTTAATTATAATAAGAAATTCAGATATGAATAATATGAAATATTACAAGAAAAATATGTCTACATTTATTAAATAACACGACACTGAATGTTTTAAACCACTAAAAAACAATGTAGAAAAATAAAATATAAGACAGTATCAATTCAAGTGATGCATTACTGCCATCTATTGGTGTTTGGCCAATACTGTTGTAAGACTCACAGATTAAAGTGCTTCAGTTCATTGACAGACACAGATCTGTGCTGTTGAAACAGTGGCTAAAAACTCTAACACAGGGTCAAAACAAAGACATAAAAATCTTTTAAACTTTCCTTCAAGTCTGGCTTAGGCAATCTTAAAGGAAGCAAAGCCAATGTCGTGAGACAGATAGAAGAGATTATTGATTTTATTGACTTCCTTTTGAAACATATAATAATTTATCTGTAAATCTGTTGTTCTGTAAATCTGTTATCTGTTTTTATAAAACTTGATGACCCTAATTGAAATGAATACCCTAATTTGTACAATGATGTGTTTTTGTACAGGGAGGCTGTTTGCGTCTGTCACTGTGATTCTCTGGCACAATAATACACAGCTGTGTCTTGAGCTTGCATATTATTTCCCTGCAGTGTTATTGTGTTACTGGAGGTGTCTCTGGTGATGCTGAACTTGCTTTTCAGTGAATCCTTATAGTATAAGCTTCCATCATAGTCAATCAATCCAATCCATTCCAGAGCTTTTCCTGCAGGCTGACGAATCCAGGCTGTAGCATAACTAGTAACTGAATATGAGACTTTACAGTTGATAGTTAGAGTGGCATCAGGACGGACAGTCAGAGACTCAGGCTGAGTGAGTTCCTCTGAATGAATACCTGTATCAAATGAAATAACACCTGTTAGTAAATAGCATGAAGTTTAAAGATGGTTAACAAGCTTTTTATAGCAACAAAATGATGTATCACACAGAAAAGTAGACTAAACTTACAGGATACTACTGCCAGAAGCAACACTAAAGATGAAGAGATCATGGTGTGTTTCACAGCACAGTTTGTTCTTCTCTCCCTCTAGTGATCAGATGAATGTATAAACTGACTCATGTCTGGTGTTTAAATATGCAACAGAAGATTTACATAAACACACAGAGCTAATAATCAGCTCCACATGCTCAAACAACAAGAATATTTGGATTACATGAAGAGGCATCACACTGTCCTGAACTTTTAGTCATTATTGATATGGTTGAAGTCCATTAGCAGAAAATGTAAACAGTTTATTGTGACTGTAAATTCAAACTCAAAATGTAAAATGAAGTATTCTTTGATTGCATTTGCCCTGATCAGAGCCTTTATGCCAATTAAAGCTTATACATTAAATATGTCTTGTTCTTTTTTTTTTTAATTTTATATTATTTACTGCATATATTAATTATATTTGTGTTATTATTTTATTGATGTTACATCTGACAGCAACAACAGCAGTAATAATGTATGTTTCTGTTGGGCCATCATCAGAAACACTTGCTTTTCTCACCTGTTCAGTGAATTGAAATAAATTTTAAGTTTTAAAATTAGCATCCAGATGGTCTGATCTGGTTTCAGCAACGGACCTGTAACGGTGCCTGTCTTGTTATTGAATAAGCTAAACTAACAATGTTGAATATTAATAATCAGCATAAGCGCACAGTACTAGCTGGCCTCACAGCTGCTAAAAAGATGATTGCGTTGAGATGAAAACCTCTTCATTCACTTCCTGTTAAATGTTGGATTCTTACATTTTTGGATTTGATTTTTCTAGAACTGTCTCCTGCTCGAGATCTTTTGACTGTTTTCTTGTGATTTTGAAATGCTTTGTAATATTTTGTTGTTCTTTTCTTTTGTTTCTTCTTTTAAAAATGAAGCAAGAAACATTAATCCTATACAATATCTCTGATCTGCTGGACTGGGCATCACAAAGGCAGACAGTGCCCTCTATTGTAATATCAGCAGTATTCTCATGAAAAATTAATAAATTTACTGTGACTGCACACAGCAAAAAAAAATAAATAAATAAATAAATTTTTAAAAAGGGGGGGGGGGGGGCATAACTTTGTTGTTACACCAGCAAAGAAAGGTCTGCAGCTCATTTCTCAAATATTTGTTTGGCTGTAAAACACTGATATTTATTGCTGGAAGTGTCTCTGGTAATTTGAAATCTACTTTTCAGTTTATCACTGTAATATGTGTCACCATCACCACATATCTCTCCGACCCATTCCAGAGCTTTTCCCTTTTTCTGCAGCCTGTCTTAGCAACTTAGATATGCTGAATGTAAATCCAGTTCCTGTACATGTAAGTTTATGAGACTCTCCTGGTTTTTTAACCACTGTTTCAGACTGAATGAATGTCTGACATTCAATACCTGTGGAAAAAGAAACAATATTAAATGTTTAAAGTTATTAAATTTAGATTTTAATGGGTAATGCTTGAGATCTGTATAAACAGACCATTATTTTTCTATTATTAGAGATAAAAGTCATTTTTGTGTATTGTATTATTTTTCATTTTAAATTCTTTAATGGATTTTAATGTAACTGATTTTAATTATAATATGAAATTCAGATATGACTACAAACACCATTTCCAGAAAAGTTGGATATTTTGTAAAATGCAGTAAAATCAAGATTCTGTGATTTGTTAATTCTCTTGAACCTTTATTTAACTGACAAAAGTACAAAGAAAAGATTTCCAATGTTTTCACTGACCAACTTAAGTGTATTTTGTAAATATAAACAACTTTTGATTTTTATGGCTTCAACACACTCCAAAAAAGTTGTGACAGAGGCAAAATAATAGTGAAAAGGTTATAGAATATCCGAGTTAAACAGTTTTGAAACAGTCCACAATAAGCAGGTGAATTAGTAATAGGTGAGGGGATCGTGATTGGGTTTAAAAGGAGCATCTCAGTCTTTGCAAGCAAAGATGGGTCTTGGCTCACCACTTCGTGCCAAATTTCATGAGAGAATTGTCAGACAAATCAAAAATCACATTTCTTAATGCAAGATTGCAAAGTATTTAAGTCTTTCACCATCTGCATGCATAATATTGTGAAAAGATTCAGGGAATCCAGAGAAATCTGAGTCCGCGTAGGGCCAGGCAAGAGACCTCCGTTAAATGTGCGTGACCTTCAAGCTCTCAGATGGCATTGCATGAGAAACCGCCATGCTGCTGTTAGAAATAGCCACATGGGCTCGGGAGTACTTTGGAAAACCATTGTCACTTAACACATTCTGCTGCTGCATCAGGAAATGCAACCTGAATCTCTTACACAAGGAGAAATCTATACATCAGTTCTATACAGAGATGGCACCGAGTTCTCTGGGCCTGAGCTCATCTCAGATGGTCCAAAAAACTGTGGAAATGTGTGCTGTGGTCAGATGAGTCCAATTTTTAACTTGTTTTTGGAAAAAACGGACATCAAGTTCTCAGTCCCAAAGGTGAAAGGGACCATCCAGACTTTCATCAGCGACAGGTGCAAAAGCAAACATCTGTCATGGTATGGAGGTGCATCAGTGCAAACAGCATGGGTGACTATATGTGTGAAGGAATCATTGACATGGAGGCGTATACTGGGATTGTACAGAGACATAAACTGCCATAAAGATGACATCTTTCCTGGGAAGCAAGACAATGCCAAGCTTCATTCTGCACATACTAAAACAGAGTGATTTCTAGACGCTCTACACCGTAGAGTGGATGTGCTTGACTGTCTGTCTGCAGTCCAGGTCTGTCTCCTATTGAAAATATATGGCCCATCATGAAAAGGAGAATCAGACAAGGATGACCACAGACTGTTGAGCAGCTCTTGTATCAGGTGAGATTGGGCAAAAATTTCACTTGCAAAACTTCAACAATTATTATCCTCAGTTCCCAAACAATTAAAAAGTGTAATTAAAAGAAAAGGTGATGTGACACAATGGTAAACATGCCTCTGTCCCAACTTTTTTGGAGTGTGTTGCAGCCATCAAAATCAAAATTTGTTTATATTTACAAAATACACTTAAGTTGGAAACACTGAAAATCTTTTCTTTGTACTTTTGTTAGTTAAATAAAGGTTCGAGTGAATTAACAAATCACAGATTTTTGATTTTATTGCATTTAGTCTACATTTTTTAAATAACACAGCATTGAAAGTTTAAAACCACTAAAAACAATGTAGAAAAATAAAATATAAGACAATATCAATTCAAGTGATGCATTACTGCCATCTATTGGTGTTTGGCCAATACTGTTGTAAGCGACTCAGATTAAAGTGCTTCAGTTCATTGACAGACACAGATCTGTGCTGTTGATGGACAGTGGCTAAAAACTCTAACACAGGGTCAAAACAAAGATATAAAAATCTTTTAAACTTTCCTTCGAGTCTGGCTTAGGCAATCTTAAAGGAAGCAAAGCCAATGTCGTGAGACAGATAGAAGAGATTATTGATTTTATTGACTTCCTTTTGAAACATATAATAATTTATCTGTAAATCTGTTGTTCTGTAAATCTGTTATCTGTTTTTATAAAACTTGATGACCCTAATTGAAACGAATACCCTAATTTGTACAATGATGTGTTTTTGTACAGGGAGGCTGTTTGCGTCTGTCACTGTGATTCTCCGGCACAATAATACACAGCTGTGTCTTGAGCTTGCATATTATTTCCCTGCAGTGTTATTGTGTTACTGGAGGTGTCTCTGGTGATGCTGAATTTGCTTTTCAGTGAATCCTTATAGAATAAGCTTCCATCATAGTCAATCAATCCAATCCATTCCAGAGCTTTTCCTGCAGGCTGACGAATCCAGGCTGTATCATAACTAGTAACTGAATAGGAGACTTTACAGTTGATAGTTAGAGTGGCATCAGGACGGACAGTCAGAGACTCAGGCTGAGTGAGTTCATATGAATGAATACCTGTATCAAATGAAATAATACCTGTTAGTAAAATAGCATGAAGTTTAAAGATGGTTAACAATACGTTTTTAGCAACAAAATGATGTATCACACAGAAAAGTAGACTAAACTTACAGGATACTACTGCCAGAAGCAACACTAAAGATGAAGAGATCATGGTGTGTTTCACAGCACAGTTTGTTCTTCTTTCCCTCTAGTGATCAGATGAATGTATAAACTGACTCATGTCTGGTGTTTAAATATGCAACAGAAGATTTACATAAACACACAGAGCTAATAATCAACTCCACATGCTCAAACAACAAGAATATTGGGATTACATGAAGAGGCATCACACTGTCCTGAACTTTTAGTCATTATTGATATGGTTGAAGTCCATTAGCAGAAAATGTAAACAGTTTACTGTGACTGTAAGTGATTCAAACTATCAAAATGTAAAATGAAGTATTCTTTGATTGAATTTGCCCTGATCAGAGCATTTATGCCAATTAAAGTTTATACATTAAATATGTCTTGTTCTTTTTTTTTCTTTAGAGATTTTATATTATTTATTGCATATATTAATTATATTTGTGTTATTATTTTATTGATGTTACATCTGACAGCAACAACAGCAGTAATAATGTATGTTTCTGTTGGGCCATCATCAGAAACACTTGCTTTTCTCACCTGTTGAGTGAATTGAAATAAATTTTAAGTTTTAAAATTAGCATCCAGATTGTCTGATCTGGTTTCAGCAACGGACCTGTAACGGTGCCTGTCTTGTTATTGAATAAGCTTAGCTAACAATGTTGAATATTAATAATCAGCATAAGCGCACAGTACTAGCTGGCCTCACAGCTGCTAAAAAGATGATTGCGTTGAGATGGAAACCTCCTCATTCACTTCCTGTTAAATGCTGGATTCTTACATTTTTGGATTTGATTTTTCTAGAACTGTCTCCTGCTCGAGATCTTTTGACTGTTTTCTTGTGATTTTGAAATGCTTTGTAATATTTTGTTGTTCTTTTCTTTTGTTTCTTATTTAAAAATGAAGCAAGAAACATTAATCCTATACAATATCTCTGATCTGCTGGACTGGGCATCACAAAGGCAGACAGTGCCCTCTATTGTAATATCAGCAGTATTCTCATGAAAGATTAATAACTTTACTGTGACTGCACACAGCAAAAAAAAAAAAAAAAAACTTTGTTGTTACACCAGCAAAGAAAGGTCTGCAGCTCATTTCTCAAATATTTGTTTGGCTGTAAAACACTGATGTTTATTGCTGGAAGTGTCTCTGGTAATTTGATATCTACTTTTCAGTTTATCACTGTAATATGTGTCACCATCACCACATATCTCTCCGACCCATTCCAGAGCTTTTCCCTTTTTCTGCAGCCTGTCTTAGCAACTTAGATATGCTGAATGTAAATCCAGTTTTAATTTTAATTATAATATGAAATTCAGATATGACTACAAACACCATTTCCAGAAAAGTTGGATATTTTGTAAAATGCAGTAAAATCAAGATTCTGTGATTTAATTCTCTTGAACCTTTATTTACCTGACAAAAGTACAAAGAAAAGTATTTTTTGACTGAATATCTCCAGAATCACACTGAATCATGCGGCTCCTGTCTTGCTCCTGTCTGCCTCGCTGCTCAGAGTGGTTTGCGTCTGTAACTCTGTATAGCTTTGTTTTGAATCTCTTACTTTCATTCATTGTTGCTTATATTATCATTACCTTATATCTAATATTGCTTACCACATTAATCTGACGTCGCTAGCTTTTAATCTTTTAATCTAAATCGCTATTACAACGCGTTTGCATCTCGCTAGCTTGTTAACTTGTCATCAGTCTCTCGCGCGCTCATTTTCTTTTCTACGCATTCATCAAACAGCTGTGGTACGTCGGATCAGTCTACAAACACGGTGAGTCATGTCATCCTCTCCCAGTATTATATCGTGTTCTATTTGTCACATGTTCAGTATAGCTTTCTCTGTCAGCAACGAGGGATTTACGTCATAAATGTAGGGTAATAGTCAGGCTGACAGAGAGAATCTCGGAATTAGAGACACGCATCCAAACTTTAATTGAGGATAGTAAGAATGCAAGGGCTTCAGATACTGTTTTGGATGCGATTAGCTTAGTGAACTCTGTTCATTGTTCTGTTCCGGCTGTAGAGCCCGTGCAGCAGGGCACTTGGGTAACTGTGAGGCGGCATAGCCGCGGAAAACACCACTCTTCCGTTCCAATAAGAACATCAAACAGGTTCTCCCCACTCAGTGACGCACCCACTGAGAATCCTGTTGAAAGTGCCCTAGTTATTGGCGATTCTATTACACGGAACGTGAAAATAGAGACACCAGCCACCATAGTCACATGTTTGCCGGGAGCCAGAGCACCTGACATAAAAGCAAATTTAAAAGTGCTGGCTAATGCTAATCGTAAATACTCTAAAATTATTATTCACGTCGGCACTAATGATGTTCGACTTCGCCAGTCGGAGATCACTAAAATTAACATTAAAGAGGTGTGTGAACTCGCAAGTACAATGTCAGGAAAAGTAATTTGCTCTGGCCCTCTTCCTGTTCGTCGGAGTGATGAGATAGTTAGCAGATTATCATCACTCAATGGCTGGCTGTCTAAGTGGTGTCCGCAGAATAATATAGGTTTCATAGAAAATTGGAAAAGTTTTTGGGGGAGACCTGACCTGTTGAGAAGAGATGGTATTCATCCCTCCTGGGATGGTGCTGCTCTTCTCTCCAGTAATATGGCACATAGTCTTAGAGCGGAAACATGACAAACTACGGCCCAGGTCAGGAAGCAGACATACCGGTTAAACCGACCGTCTGCTAGCTGCCTCACGTTACAGAAGTCAGATAATTCCCAACACATAGAAACTCTTACACCTAGATATTATCACATAGAGACTGTGTCTGTACCCCGAATTAGTAAAAATAAAAGGGGGAGGTGTTGCTGTAATTTATAGTAATATTTACAGTATTAGTCAAAAGTCTTTCAAATATAATTCCTTCGAAGTGATGGTACTTTATGTAACATTATGTAAGTTGACATTTGTGCTGGCTACTGTATACAGGCCACCAGGACACCATACAGACTTTATCAAAGAATTTGCTGATTTTCTATCGGAGTTAGTACTAGCTGCAGATAAAGTCCTTGTTGTTGGTGATTTTAATATCCATGTAGATAATGAAAAAGACGCATTAGGATTGGCATTTACAGACATTCTAAACTCTACTGGAGTTAGACAACACGTGTCAGGACCCACTCATTGTCGTAATCATACTTTAGATCTAATATTGTCACATGGAATCGATATTGATGCCGTTGAAATTCTGCAGCAGAGTGACGACATCTCAGATCATTATCTAGTCTCGTGTATACTACATTTAGTCAAGGCTGCTAAACTGCCTCCCTGCCCTAAATATGGTAGAACCATCATTTCTACCACTAAAGATCGCTTTATACATAATCTTCCTGATCAGTTTCATCGCCTTAGCATACCAGACAGCTTAGAAGACCTCGATGCTGCAACAGAAACTATTGCCTCTGTCTTTTCCAGGACATTAGACTCAGTTGCTCCTTTGCGCTTAAAAAAGATTAAGGAAATTAATCCAATGCCGTGGTACAATGAACACACTCGGGCCCTAAAGGTAGCAGCCAGAAAAATGGAGCGCAGCTGGAAGAAAACAAAACTAGAAGTTTTTCGCATTTCGTTGAGAGAGAGAATGATTGAGTACAGAAAGGCCTTAAAAACTGCTAGATCTGCCTATTTTTCAAAACTTTTAGAAGAAAATAAGCACAACCCTAGGTATTTATTTGATACAGTGGCTAAATTAACAAGAAATAAAGCTTCAACTTCTGATGTTTCCAAAGAGCACAGCAGTAATGACTTTATGAACTTCTTTACTTTCAAGATTGAAATATTAGAGAGAAAAGTATAACCATGCAACCGTCTACTACAGAATCGCGTCAGACAGTGCATTGTAGTGTCCCTGAGGAAAAATTCAATTAATTTACTGCTTTAGGAGAGGAAGAATTGTCTAAACTTGTTAAATCATCAAAATCAACAACATGTATGTTAGACCCTATACCGACTAAGCTATTGAAAGAGATGCTTCCAGAGGTCATAGATCCTCTTCTTAATATCGTTAATTCATCTTTATCACTAGGATATGTACCAAAAACTTTTAAGCTGGCTATTATTAAACCTCTTATTAAAAAACCACAACTTGATCCTAGAGAATTAGTCAATTACAGGCCGATCTCAAATCTCACTTTTCTGTCAAAAATACTAGAAAAGGCAGTATCATCACAACTATGTTCCTTTTTAGAAAGAAATAGTATCTGTGAGGATTTCCAGTCAGGATTTAGACCGTACCATAGTACTGAGACTGCTCTCATTAGAGTTACTAATGATTTACTCTTATCATCAGATCGTGGTTGTATCTCTCTATTAGTGTTATTGGATCTTAGTGCTGCATTTGACACTATTGATCACAATATTCTTTTAAATAGACTCGAAAATTATGTTGGCATTAGTGGAATTGCATTGTCATGGTTCAAATCATACTTATCTGACCGTTATCAGTTTGTAGTAGTAAACGAAGAGATGTCATATTGATCACAAGTTCAATATGGAGTACCGCAAGGCTCAGTACTAGGACCGTTGCTTTTCACTCTATACATGCTACCCTTGGGAGATATCATAAGGAAGCATAGCGTTAGTTTTCACTGTTACGCTGATGATACTCAGCTCTATATTTCTTCGCGCCCTGACGAAACTTACCAATTCACAAAATTAACGGAATGCATAGCTGATATAAAAAATTGGATGACCAGTAATTTCCTACTACTAAATTCAGAAAAAACAGAGATTCTAATTTTTGGACCAAAAACTTCTTCACGTAATAACCTAGAATACTGTCTAACACTTGATGGCTGCTCTGTTAAGTCTTCGTCATCAGTTAGGAACCTGGGTATGCTCTTTGATACCAATCTTTCATTTGAAGGCCATGTTTCTAGCATCTGTAAAACCGCATTCTTCCATCTTAAAAATATATCTAAACTACGACATATGCTCTCAATGAAAAATGCAGAACAGTTAGTTCATGCGTTCATGACCTCAAGGCTAGATTACTGTAACGCTCTACTGGGTGGTTGTTCCGCTCGCCTGATAAATAAACTACAGCTTGTACAAAATGCAGCAGCTAGAGTTCTTACTAGAACCAGGAAGTATGACCATATTAGCCCAGTTCTGTCAACACTGCATTGGCTTCCTGTTAAACATCATATAGATTTTAAAATATTGCTAATTACTTACAAAGCACTAAATGGTTTAGCTCCCCAGTACCTGAGCGAGCTCTTAATGCATTATAGTCCTTCACGTCTATTGTGATCTCAGAATTCAGGCCAGCTGATAATACCTAGAATATCAAAATCAACCGCAGGTAGTAGATCCTTCTCCTATTTGGCACCTAAACTCTGGAACAATCTTCCTAGCATTGTTCGGGAAGCAGACACACTCTGTCAGTTTAAATCTAGACTAAAAACGCATCTCTTTAACCTGGCATACACATAACACATTATCAATTTATATTTTCAAATCCGTTAAAGGATTGTTAGGCTGCATGAATTAGGTCAGCCGGAACCGGGAACACTTTCTACAACACCAGATGTACTCGTTACATCAGAAGAAGAATGGCATCTACGCTAATATTAGTCTTTCTGTTGATCCCGAGGTTTACCGTAGTCAACCGGATCCGGGCCGTATCCAGGTGAGATCGAGGACCTGCGCCTTGACACGACCACAACGCAGCCCTGAAGTATCAGCAGAGATTGAGTCAACTAGATCATCCATTGTGAAGGCCTCATCGACACGACAGCCAGTGGCACAGCTCCTCAACAAACCGTCCATACCGGCGTGATGAATACGATCCTCAACTGGATGGAACTGGAATAAATACTTTGAATGTTGCGATCCTATCAGACTTATGATAGCTACCTGAATCGTAACAAAGCACTGTTCGCCAGAAGAGAACTGGCCCCCCGACTAAGCTTGGTTTTTCCCAAGGTTTTTTTCTCCATTTTAACACCTATTTGCCTCCTGTTTGCCACCTGATGTCACCTGTTGGAGTTTGGGTTCCTTGCCGCTGTCGCCTTTGGCTTGCTTAGTTGGGGACACTTGACATTTGACTTGACATTTGATATTCAACAGTGCTTTGATCTGCCTGCATTCTTTAAGAGCTGCTGTGCAGCCAAAATTATATACCAGTTATCACTGTAAAGCTGCTTTGACACAATCTGCATTGTAAAAAGCGCTATATAAATAAAGGTGACTTGACTTGACTTGACTACTTAAATGTAATGAGGGAAAAATCAGATTTGAAAGAATGAAGCTTTTTTAATTTTGTCTTGCTTATATTATTAGGGCCCGAGCACCAGTGGTGTGAGGACCCTATTGGAATTGCTCCGTTTATTAGGGCCTGAGCACCGATGGTGTGAGGACCCTATTGGAATTGTTCCGTTTATTAGGGCCCAAGCCACTAATGGCGCAGGGCCCTCTTGATCCCCTAAGGATTTAGGGCCCAAGCCACTAATGGCGCAGGGCCCTCTTGATCCCCTAAGGATTATTATTATTATTATTAGGGCCAAAGCCACTAATGGAATTATTATTATTATTTATTTTTTTTATTTTTTTATTTTTTTTTCCATCATCCGGGGCTTTTTGGGGGCCTTAACATGCTCAAAAACTCTTGAAAATTGGCACACACATTGGAATCTGCGGCCATTAGGACGCTGCAGAGGTTGGTACCCGGGCGTGGCAGGGGGCCTCGACAGCGCCCCCTTGAACAAAGTCCAAAAACTTGGTCCATATATCAAACACGCTTGCACGTATTTGTATGAAACTCGGTACACATATAGACCTCATCGGGCCTAACAATTTTTTCTTACGCCACCCCAACAGGAAGTCGACTATTACGGGTTGTTTGAAAAACGCATGCTCTGGAATTTGATATACTCCTCCTAGGTGATTAATCCGATCACCACCAAACTCGGTCAGCATGAAGTCAAGACATTGATGATGAAAAATTGCCAGCGGATTTTTGATATCTCGAACGGTTTGGCTGTGGCGAGGCAACAAATTTATGGCGAGAAAAGGGAATCAGGAAGTGTGTTATAACTTCTACATACATTGATTGATTTTTATGAAACTTCAGCAGTGTGTTCGTTGAAGGAGTCCGATCACATGGATGTGACTATTGTGAGTCAAAGTTATAGCGCCACCAACTGGCAGCAGAAAGTGTGTCACTTTCAAAATGCTTTGAGATCACCCTCTTATTTTTACCCAATTTGCTTCAAACTTCATCAGAATAATGTCAAAACATGGCAGATGTAGACCTGTGAATGTATTTGTGATATCTTAAATATTGTTGCCATGGTAACACGTCAAACTTTAATAAGATTCTTGAGTATTTTTGAGGCTCTTAACATGCTTCAAATTGCATGAAACTTGACACACACATCAATATTGTCATCCAGTAGACATGGGTAAAGCCTTAGAAACGGACGTGGTGGAGGGGCTCAGTAGCGCCACCTTTTGACAAAAGTGGGGGGGTTATTTTTACCTACAGTCACCAAACTCGGTACACACATTGTCCTCATTAAGCCGGACAACTTTCTAATTTACAGTCATTAGCTCCGACCAACAGGAAGTCAGATATTTTGGTTTGAATGTGGATTTTTCACACTCTCTCTCTCTGCCCCCCCCCCCCAGTCTCACTTTTTCTCTCTCTCTCTTTGTGTCTGTGTGTGTTCATATGGGCACCAACTACTGCATTAAATGTGGTGTATTCAAATAACTTTGAAATAGTCCTTTTATGTTTAACCGTTTTAAATGCCTATTGCCCGCCGTGCACAGTTGCCCTGAAGCCACCGGGCTTGGGCCCACCATTGCTGCTTGCAGCTATATTTATTATTATTCTTCTCCAAAGTGAATCGCATTTTTGAGGGCCTGAACATGCTCGAAAACTCATGAAACTTTGCACACGCATCAGAAGTGGTGAAAATTTACGTCTGTTATGGGTTTCAGAATTGGGCGGGGCAAAATGGCTCCATAGCGCTACCTAATGAAGTGCCCCTCGCGCTACATTTCACGTAGATTTTGAAATTCGGTACACACGTTTAACAGCCCAATACCAACAAAAAAGTCTCTTGGAGCAAAATCTGAAACTGAACAGCAAGTCAGATATTTTGAATTAACTTGCCATTTTTTTGCCATTTCCAGACGTTGTACTTTAACGAACTCCTCCTAGAGCTTTAATCAGATCAATGTCATATTTGGTCAGTCTAATCTAAAGGCCTTTGCGACGTTAGATCTAGATTTTTCACTGAAGGGCGTGTCCGTGGCGGCCTGACAAATTTCGATGTTTCGCCATGAAACAGGAAGTTCTTGTAACTCGGGTATACAATGTCGGATCTGCCCCAAACTTCACATGTTTTATTAGAGTAGTGACCTGAAGACATCTTCATGACAATATACAGTTACAGTCATAGCGCCACCTGTGGGCAACAGGAAATGACATGTTTTACACTGTGATTAACTCCTCATAGAGATTTAACCAGATCAACATCATATGTTGTCAGTCTAATCTTAAGACCTTAGTGATGATAAATATCAAAGATCTTGAGTTTTCGTTGGAGGGCGTGTCCGTGGCGGCCTGACAAAGTCTGATGTTTCGCCATGAAAGAGGAAGCTGTTGTAACTCAGGCATACTATGTCTGATGTGCCTCAAACTTCACATGTGTGATAAGAGTCCTGGCCTAAAGACATCTATATGACAATATTCAGTTAGTCGTAGCACCACCTGCTGGCAACAGGAAATGGCATGCTTCACACTGTAATTCAATCCCAGGAACTCATTTCAATATGCCACGAAGTACCAAACATGCTAGAAACACGTTAAATCATGCAACACTTGGCTAAGAGCTATTTTTTGCGATTAACGCCATAAAACAGGAAGTTGTTGTAATTCAGGCATACAATGTCCGATCTGCTCCAAACTTCACATGTTTGATAACAGTCCTGGCCTGAAGACATCTACATGGCAATATTCAGTTACAGTCAAAGTGCCACCTGTTGGCAGCAGGAAGTGTGGCACTTTGAAATGACTTTGTCGTAATTCTTCTGTATTTACTCGCTTGCATGCATGTCGCCCACTGTTCACCGTTTTCCTGAGGTCAACTGGTGGCGGTGAGCCCGGGTGCGAGGGCCCTTTCATTGCTGCTTGCAGCTTTAATTATTATTATTATTATCATTATTATTATTATTATTATTATTATTATTATGGTTGGTACGTTTCTGTTGGACCAATATCAGAAACACTTGCTTTTATCTCTTGTTCACTGAATTGCAATACATTTTAAGTTTTAAAATTAGCAATATGTTTCATTGTTTAAAAATGAAGCCATAAAAAAAAAAAAAAAAAAAAAAAAGGCTGTTTCATTAATCTTACAATATCTCTGATCTGCTGGACTGGGCATCACAAAAGCAGACAGTGCCCTCTATTGTAATATCAGCAGTATTCTTATTAAAGATTAATAACTTTACTGTGACTGCACACAGCAAAAAAAAAAAAATACATAAATAAATAACAATTGTGGCTTCTAATGAACTAGTTGCATTTAAGTCAAAAATATTATTTAATCTAACTGAACCCACTTGACTGTTTTAGGTTACAGCAGGGTTACACCAACAGAGAAAGGTGTTGCAGCTCATTTCTCAAATGTTTGTTTGGCTGGAAAACACTGATGTTTCACACTTGTGCAATATAAATAAATAATGCCATTCAGAAAAAAAAGTTATATTCCTATATGGGGACTTTCTCTTATTCTTTTCACTCAAGATGTTTTTGAACAAAGCTGCTTGTGGTTTGTGTCACTGTGACTCTCTGGCGCAGTAATACACAGCTGTGTCCTCAGTCTGCATATTCTGTCCTTGTAGAGTCACTGTATTGCTGGAAGAGTCTCTGGTAACTTGATATCTACTTTTCAGTTTATCACTGTAATATGTGCTACCATCACCACATATCTCTCCGATCCATTCCAGAGCTTTTCCTGCAGCCTGTCGTATGAAGTCAGTGCAGTAGCTGCTGTCAGTCACTGAATATCCAGAGATCTTACAGGACAGTGTCAAAACCTGACCAGGCCTTAAGACCATAGAATCAGTCTGGGTCAGTTCAACACAGTGGACACCTGGAGAAACAAATATGGACTGACGTGTTAGAGAAATTAAAACATTTTGTATAACCATATATCAGTCATTTTTATTTTAAGGGTCTCTATAGAAACTATGAAGACTTACGAGAGACAGCTGCTAGCAGCAGAAACAACCAGAGAGATGAGGAGACCATGGTTTGAGAAGTGTGAGAGCAAACTGTTTCTTTTCCTCTTAATACTCAAATAAAGAGGAGGAGAAAGAATATTTGCATACAGTTCTGCAGATGCAACCTAGAAAATATGTATCTACATATTTTTTATATGTGATTTTGTTTTATTTAAATTTCTTTCAGAAGACAATGTTGGCAGTAATGATGTGCTTTTAGGAAATTATATTTTAATATTGTATGTGATATGACCAGTAAACACATTATTAATTCATGATTAATTAATTATTAAAATTTAATTATTAATTAATTAATATTGTTGTTGTTTTCAATATATTCACTGAAGATCATTCAGGGCATATATATCAGGCTCAGGGATAAGGGCATTTAAATAGTTTATATTCTTATATAGCTTATGTATTTTATCCTTCAGCAGAAGGTGTGTCTGTTTCTTTGGATCAAAGTTGTATGTGCTCCAGCGTCATCTGCTGTTTGTTTTTGTTTTTTCTTGCCCATTTTCCTCCCTGACATGTTTTTGTACAGCCCAGTGCTCTTTTTTGCATTATTGTGTGTTTTTCACAGTAATAAATGGCTGAATCCTCTGCTGTCAGACCGGAGAGTTTCAGATACACCATGCTGTTTGAATTATCTCTGGTGATCTCTGTTCGTCCCTCAACACTTTTTGCATTCACTGTTTTACTGGCATCATACCAGATAAGCCCCATCCAGTTCAATGCTTTCCCTGCTGGCTGTCTGATCCAGTTCATGCTGTATTGTTTAAAATCAAATCCAGATCCTCTACAGGAAAGGTTCAAAATTTCTCCAGGCTTTTTGGTAACAGAACTTGATGGGATGGACTCCAGGCTCTGACCATTAACACCTAAAACAATGGAAAGTTATAATGACCTGTCACAGTATCATATACAGTACACCCATTGATAAATTCTGGAGGCAGAATTAAATAATAATATAGCATGAAATAGAGATACGTACTAGTTAAACACATCAGGAGAAAAAATAAGAATGGAATGTGTGCCATTTCAAATGATGCAGGAAGACCAACTGCTACAATGTCACTGAATACTGCTGGTAGAAATACTGTACATTATGTCATTTACATTTGGGTGGAGCTTTAAAATCTAATACTATATTAAGATCTAATGGCACTGTTGATGAGTCTCTACCAACAGAATCCCTTCTGCATTTCTATTACATTTGTATTAAGAATGTTACAATGTAAATGAACAAACTTGAATGAAAATGTTCAAAAATTCCAAAGAAATTTTTTGAAATGTTTTTGTGTGTGTTTTATGTTTCTACTCCACACACAAACAGAATAAGCACTTCAGTTCATTGGCTGACAGAGATCTGTGGATGAGACCCTTAATGCTGCTCAATCAGTGGCTAAAAACTCCAATCGCACCTCTGAGACAACAGTAACACTGGGTCAAAACAAGCTCAAAACTGAACTTCACTGACCAACAGACTTTATAACCTGATGAAAGCAAAGAGATGCAAGAGGTGATGGATTTTATTGACTTTCTATTGAAACAAATAATGCTTTAATCATTTTTGTTAATTACGGTTATTTTAGCTAATTATGTGTTTTATTTATTAGGTAATTGTTGCTGTTGATTCAGTGTACACAAATTTTAATGTCATCAAATGAATATCAGCTGTGAATGATGAACATTTTATGAATATTGGTTTTGAACGTTTGAGGACAAAATGATAAATACCCTAATGTGAATATAGTGATGTTTTTGTACAGGGAGGCTGTTTGCGTCTGTCACTGTGATTCTCTGGCACAATAATACACAGCTGTGTCTTGAGCTTGCATATTATTTCCCTGCAGTGTTATTGTGTTACTGGAGGTGTCTCTGGTGATGCTAAACTTGCTTTTCAGTGAATCCTTATAGGATAAGCTTCCACCAGAGCTGATCCAGCCAATCCATTCCAGAGCTTTTCCTGCAGGCTGACGAATCCAGGCTGTATGATAGCTAGTAACTGAATATGAGACTTTACAGTTGATAGTTAGAGTGGCATCAGGACGGACAGTCAGAGACTCAGGCTGAGTGAGTTCCTCTGAATGAATACCTGTATCAAATGAAATAATACCTGTTAGTAAAATAGCATGAAGTTTAAAGATGGTTAACAAGCTTTTAGCAACAAAATGATGTATCACACAGAAAAGTAGACTAAACTGTTGGACCTGCATCAGAAAGTCTAAAGGAATTGCTTTTGCCTGTAATAATGAAGCAAATCTTGTGAACTCAGAAAATAAAAAATAAAAAAACACTTGAATTAGGATATGATTCATATGCATTTTTATATTCCTATGTTAGAGGATTTTTTTTTTTTCATTCAAGATGTTTTAGAACTGCTTGTGTGATATGGTGATTAAGTTCCCAAAGTTAATATAAAACTGGTTAATGTTATTTTTCTAATATTGTAAAATAGTATTTAATTCGTTATTTGTGTTTATGAGAAGAAAAGTATGTTTTGTGCATTTAGTAAATTAATTATTTTTATTTGGCATACCTGCGTCATGACGTCATTGCACGCTAGTTTGGTGCGCGCCTGTGATGTGCTTCAATCGTAGTAAATGAAGAGACGAGAAGCCATGACATCAGCATTCTCTCTTAATTTTTTTGTTTATTTCAGGTAACTGCAAAGTATAATGCACAAAACACTAGTGATGGGCAAATGAAGCCTCATGAAGCACTGAGGCTTTCCCCTCATTGTTTCGGGAAAAAATTCAAAGCTTCGTGAGTGTGTTGAAAACAGCGCCATCTGGTGTTTAGTAAAAAATAAAGCAGCCAAAACCCTGTGAAAGAAGCTTCGTCGGACGAAGCAGTCACCACAGTTTCATGTTAAGTGCTCAAAGCCATAGTGCGCGCGTGTGTTGAATTTATCTCAGTGATAAATTAATGTACCCATTAAACTATGGCATTTAATGCCAGTATGATTATCAATATGATGTGACAGAAGAATAAATACACATATATGAATTGATGAATTGCATATGACAAATATTTTATTTTCCTGAAATAATTTGTATTCTTCATATTACTTATATAACTGGGTATCTAAAAATTTAATTGAATAAGTCTGAATGAAAACCTACTCATAAAGTAAGATCTGGGGGTTCGAGCATTCCGATACGCAAAGTGAATCGCGCACGTGATTGGACAGAAAGTGAGGCTTCGTTTGTCATTGGTCACGTGATTTCTACGTTACCGACACAAGCCTCGAATCGAGGCTTCATCTAGCACGCCCATTTATGCTCGACACAAGCTCCGAAGCCTCGGCTCAAATGTCACATCACTACAAAACACACTTTTGGTTTAAGTATAAACACTGTTTAATATAAAACGAATGAGTTGTATGTGTTTAAAGCTGTTATTTTATACTTTAGTAAAAGTTTGTCATGAGTTCAGTGCAGTTGAGCACATGGTTAGCATAGGTGCTCCGTGATTAGCGCGAAAGCCCGCCATATGTTTAAAGTAGAAATATTATTCGAAGCTATAAGAGATAATATTGTTTAGCGTTATGAATTAGCTGGCCCACCCAATCAAAGGTGCCAGAATATTTCGTTTTATTTCCAGACACTACTTTGGTCTGGAAATAAGCATATCTGTTGTGAAGGCCTATATATAATTTGAAAAATGTATTATTAAAAATACATATAATATGTTTTTATTTCGCGCCGGTAAACTCAGCTTTCCAGAGTCGTGACATCAGCGTGCGTCACCGTCCATGAGTCGCGCTTACAATAGCCTATGTGTGTCGGTTTGTTTAATTTTTACAGTGACTATTTATTCTACAGTAACAATTTATTCTACGGTAACAGTCACCTGTGTGTAATCAAGTTCTACAAAATGAAGTGATGACAATTAAATGAGCTTTAAGGTTCAGTCAGGGGCGCAGTAGACATTTTCAAAGTCGGGGGGACCAAACTGCGTTCTCCCGCGATAGAAATCGCGTTCCGGGGAGAGAAATGGGAACGCGGGGGTATTTCACTTTCGCGATCAAAGTGCACGCCACTGATAAGCAGTGTAAGTGCAGTATTACAGTATACACATACCAATTAAACGCGCAGGTCTCCTCTCGTGCGTCCTCCCCACTGCGTCGCTGGTCGAGGCAATAATCACTTTCGTTTCGCTTTCAGATATCTCTTTTATAGATGCCATCAATGCTTTTACCTTTCTAGATGTAATTACCGAAATCAAAACAGTCCATAAACTATATCCTCACGAAAACTTCAGTCAAGCCAGCTCGCGCGTCAACCTGAGAGATCAGCCTCCTTACCTTAAAGTGTCAAATTTCTCGGTTTCTGAATGGACGGTTTGGCTTGATTGACAAACGCTAACGTTGGGGCATGATTTATATACCATCGACCTGTACTAAAACGTTAGCACGCTTTGATTGATTGTTTGGAGATCGCGTGTTTCTCCGTTCGAGAGCGCATTTCCTGTTCACATCCGCGACAAAACAGACAAAACAATTTACAAACGAAAGCTCACAGAAACGTGAATATTTGAAAGAAAATATCCTAAGCTAAAAGATGATATAGTGTGACTGATTGAAGCAGCCCTTATCAAAAGTGCGGGGGTCGATTTCTGTCTTTTCAAAACTGCGGGGGTCCTGACCCCCCTGTCCTTCGTGTCAACGGCGCGCCTGAGTTCAGTATTGTGTCCTTCCCGCACACCATTATGACGGTAACTCTCAAAATAGCTTTGAAGAGCTCTGCTTTCAACACAAGATTTTCCAGTAAGAAGCTACTTTTCCCCAACGATTAGCTGTGCAGTGCGGCAGTCTCTGTTTTTAATGTCACATTTGTATACTGACGAGCGAGCGGAGGTGAACAACTGTCGGCTCCATCTCTCGTATTTTATTGAATTGGTTCGTCTTAAACGGTCCTATCTCTTTTATGTGTAGCTTCTTTCTTTCTTTCTTTCTTTCTTTCTTTCTTTCTTTTTGTAGTGGATTATTTAGTTTATCATGTCTAATTAAATATTCCAGTTAAATATTCTAGCAGTATTCTAGTTTTATTATTATTGTTATTATTATTATTTATATTTACTATAAATGTGCTTGTTTAGGCTTATTCAAAATATAAATAAATAAAAAACAAAGTCTTTTTAACATTATTTCTGTCTAACACACATTCGAATTATTGGATATAATTTAGAACAATATACTTGGATAAAAGTTTATATTTCAGATATGAACTGATGTCAACAGTAGCGATCAAAATTGAGTAGGCCTATAAAGATTGTATCAATTATATTGTTACCCCAGTAAGTGGCGACAAGTGACTGTTAAAATATATATTTTTTATTTAATAATTTATTCAAGAGATTCGTTCAAAAACGCTAATTCGTCCAGTAATGAAACAATAAAAGTCTTTATGATTGAATCATTCATTCAAACATATTTTTTTAATAATTAATTCAAATTTTATATTTTTAAA
Source organism: Mylopharyngodon piceus (assembly GCA_039654765.1). NCBI lineage: Eukaryota > Metazoa > Chordata > Actinopteri > Cypriniformes > Xenocyprididae > Mylopharyngodon > Mylopharyngodon piceus. Next base: position 19,530,283 of record CM077457.1, read on the forward strand.
TAGACTGCAGCGATTATCATTTTGACTGAACCTATAGTAACATACATTATCTTGTTTAGTTTAGTTTAGTGTGTGTATATATATATATATATATATAAATGCGCACGCTGTATATAGAGGTCCACCCTATTTCACCAAGGTCAACCCACTTGAAGATTTCTGGCCTCGCCACTGCTTTGACATTTTAAACCTAAAAAGGAAGATTGAAAAGACTGATTTCATTTTAAATATATGTATTAGAACTGATAATAGAAATGTGTTTCATGAGAAAACTTTTTGTTAATGGTGATTATCTTAGCTAATTATGTGTTTTATTTATTAGGGTTTTTTTTTTCCCTAACCCTCTATGGTATGCATTATGTTCTAACCATGAAATATTTTTTCAAATAAGTTTTTATTACATGAAATATCTTCAATTAAGAAAATCAAAAAAGATTTTATGGGGGGGTACTTAGGGAAACGTTGCCATATGGCAACTCTGTACCACAGTGGAAAATGGTCAAAAAAGTAGTTTTTCTACAAAATTATGATTTTCTTTTCTATTTAAATGCACATTTCTTTTAGAAATTGATAGATTTATATACTTGGAACTCATGCAAACCAAATATAAGTAGATCCCTATCATTTAATCCCTATAATTCCCTATCATTTGGCTACCTCACTCTCATCTAATGGAAGAGCTAACTCTGCACTCTTCCTATTGCCCTTTCCGTAAAATATTGCTATATTCATTTTCTGAAAAGAAGAAATAATTTTGTTATTTATACATAAATACAACTATACTACAAAAAACTTCAAAATAAATAAATAACCACAATCATGTTGTTGATGCTACTATCTATAAAAAATCCCAATGGGAAAATACATTACTGCTGTGGTACAGAGTTGCCATATGGCAACATACCTATTTTTCCGTAGTGGTACAGCGTTGCCATATGGCAACAGTAAAACTATGTTAGACAAAGTTGATTTGTGAATAAAACTTTCTAATTTACTTATCAAAGATGCTGCAAAAAAATCCCCCTTCAGAAGAGATGTTTAGAAATGAGGTAAATGGAGGAATTTCTGGAGCACTTCAACAGGCGTCTTCCGTGTGAGGGTCACAGTGGGGAGAGAGTTTTGAGGGACATTCAAATGTCATGTGACTTAAAAACAGCACATCATTGGCAACCTTAAGGCCTACCCTTTTAATTCCCATACTGCAATATATTGTATTTTTTTCCTGAATAACAAGGAAATGAGTAGAAATTAATTGTTGCCATATGGCAACTCTGTACCATAGAGGGCTAACTGATTACATAAATTTTAATGTCATCAAATGAATATCAGCTGTGAATGATGAACATTTTATGAATATTGGTTTTGAACTTTCGAGGACAAAATGATAAATACCCTAATGTGAATATGATGATGTTTTTGTACAGGGAGGCTGTTTGCGTCTGTCACTGTGTCTGTCTGGCACAATAATACACAGCTGTGTCTTGAGCTTGCATATTATTTCCCTGCAGTGTTATTGTGTTACTGGAGGTGTCTCTGGTGATGCTGAACTTGCTTTTCAGTGAATCCTTATAGGCTAAGCTTCCATCAGAGCCAATCCAGCCAATCCACTCCAGAGCTTTTCCTGCAGGCTGACGAATCCAGGCTGTACCATAACTAGTAACTGAATAGGAGACTTTACAGTTGATAGTTAGAGTGGCATCAGGACGGACAGTCAGAGACTCAGGCTGAGTGAGTTCATATGAATGAATACCTGTATCAAATGAAATAATACCTGTTAGTAAAATAGCATGAAGTTTAAAGATGGTTAACAAGCTTTTTAGCAACAAAATAATGTATCACACAGAAAAGTAGACTAAACTTACAGGATACTACTGCCAGAAGCAACACTAAAGATGAAGAGATCATGGTTTGTTTCACAGCACAGTTTGTTCTTCTCTCCCTCTAGTGATCAGATGAATGTATAAACTGACTCATGTCTGGTGTTTAAATATGCAACAGAAGATTTACATAAACACACAGAGCTAATAATCAGCTCCACATGCTCAAACAACAAGAATATTGGGATTACATGAAGAGGCATCACACTGTCCTGAACTTTTAGTCATTATTGATATGGTTGAAGTCCATTAGCAGAAAATGTAAACAGTTTATTGTGACTGTAAGTGATTCAAACTATCAAAATATAAAATGAAGTATTCTTTGAATTTGCCCTGATCAGAGCATTTATGCCAATTAAAGTTTATACATTAAATATGTCTTGTTCTTTTTTTTTTTTTAATAGACTAGAGATTTTATATTATTTAATTATATTTGTGTTATTATTTTATTGATGTTACATCTGACAGCAACAACAGCAGTAATAATGTATGTTTCTGTTGGGCCATCATCAGAAACACTTGCTTTTCTCACCTGTTCAGTGAATTGCAATACATTTTAAGTTTTAAAATTAGCATCCAGATTGTCTGATCTGGTTTCAGCAACGGACCTGTAACGGTGCCTGTCTTGTTATTGAATAAGCTAAACTAACAACGTTGAATATTAATAATCAGCATAAGTGCACAGTACTAGCTGGCCTCACAGCTGCTAAAAAGATGATTGCGTTGAGATGGAAACCTCCTTATTCACTTTCTGTTAAATGTTGGATTCTTACATTTTTTGATTTGATTTTTCTAGAACTGTCTCCTGCTCGAGATCTTTTGACTGTTTTCTTGTGATTTTGAAATGCTTTGTAATATTTTGTTGTTCTTTTCTTTTCTTTTGTTTCTTCTTTTAAAAATGAAGCAAGAAACATTAATCCTATACAATATCTCTTTTTAGCTGGACTCTGCATCACAAAGGCAGACAGTGCCCTCTATTGTAATATCAGCAGTATTCTCATTGAAGATTAATAACTTTACTGTGACTGCACACAGCCAAAAAAAAAAAGAAAAAAAGAAAGAAGGGGTGGGGGGGCATAACATTGCTGTCTGTAGTCTGCAGCTCATTTCTCAAATATTTGTTTGGCTGTAAAACACTGATGTTTATTGCTGCAGAGTCTCTGGTAATTTGAAATCTACTTTTCAGTTTATCACTGTAATATGTGTTACCATCACCACATATCTCTCCGATCCATTCCAGAGCTTTTCCTGCAGCCTGTCGTATGAAGTCAGTGCAGTAGCTGCTGTCAGTCACTGAATATCCAGAGATCTTACAGGACAGTGTCAAAACCTGAACAGGCCTTAAGACCACAGAATCAGTCTGGGTCAGTTCAACACAGTGGAGAAACAAATATGGACTGACATGTTATATAATTTTTTTTTTTTTTAAATTCTCTCTCTCTCATATATATATATATATATATATATATATATATAGTAGTCAACATTTGAAGTGGATCAAAACCTTTCATCAAAGTTGTCCTAAAACCTTCTTCTTAGGACAGCTTAGTTCTCAGGACAACTTTGATGAACTTTTTTGATCCACTGCAAATGTTGACTGCTATACACATACAAACATACATACATACATAAGATATATATATATATCTTTTTTTTTTTTTTTTTTTTTTAATAAATATTATTCAACCGTATACCTGGAGGAGGACAGATGCAGTCATATTTATCAGCCGAACAGGGCAGCCGTGGCAAAACGTCAAACATGGAATCGGCTGTGCACACAGCCACTCTCAAGAGCACAGACCAGATGCAGACGCAAATAAACTAAAACACACCAAAACCAGAATAAAGCATGCAAATGCAATACATCAAAAGCTGCATTAACCCACCTTTACCGACCCACAGTCAGGTTAAGTAGAAACAACGAAAGCCAAACCACATCCCGGAAATGATGCCTACCCAGGTACATAAGCCAATGGCTTTTATAGACGGTACCTATCAATGACGTAAAAATGCCCACCCTAGCAATTAAATTCGGGAAATCATGCCCATCTTACCTGTAATGCACATTTATATGAGCGTGTTTGTTTTTTTGATGGCCGAGGGAAGCTTACAGTATATGTCGCTGTGATTCTGATTCAGTAAAATGCAGTCATGAGCCTCTACAGGTCAAATAATGGCCTAGACCAGAACGTAGTGTATCACAGCTTAAGCATAATTCACACAAAATAGGGGCAGGACTGTATTGGAGACAAGGGAAATATAAAATTGCCCACATTTTTCATTACCACCTTAAAATGTTAGAATGAGCTTTTCTAACTGATTATTTTTATGCGATGCAATGCAGCTGATAAGTTAATATTCATCATCTGTATATGTGAATGAGGAAGTGTTTTTTGTATTGCTTTGACCCTGAACTCATTCACAGTGACTCTCTAGCACAGTAATAGACAGCAGTGTCTTCAGTCTTGAGGCTGTTCATCTGCAGGTACAGTTGACTGCTGGAGTCATCTCTGGACACTGTGAACCTTCCCTGGACTGACTGGGAATAGTAGATCGGAGAACTGGATGTGCTGATGTATGCAATCCACTCCTGATCCAACTTAGATAGAGACTGCTGAATGTAAATCCAGTTCCTGTACATGTAAGTTTATGAGACTCTCCTGGTTTTTTAACCACTGTGTCAGACTGAGTGAATGTCTGACATTCAATACCTGTGGAAAAAGAAACAATATTAAATGTTATAAAGATGTTATAATGTTACATTGTTGCGCTCTTAATGATTATCCTATGCAGTGACTCACATGGTAAAACTGCCAGAGTTACAAATATAAGAAACTTTTTAAACATGGTGTATTTAAGTTTAAACCAGAAAGACAGACTTTGTTCCTAGAGTTCAGATGTCTGTTCAGATCACAAAGATTGACACATTTAAAGAAGGAAGGTGATTTGCATATATTAAAATCAGAGAACTGATGGTATGAAAGGCGGACGTATGTTTGGTCCAGATTTAGATTTCAATGGTTAATATTTGAGATCTTCATAAACAGACCATTATTTTTCTATTATTATAGATAAAAGTAATTTTTGTGTGTTGTATTACTTTTAAATTCTTTAATGGATTTGAATGTAATTGATTTTAATTATAATATGAAATTCAGATATGAATATTATAAAATATGAAATTACAAGAAAAGTATGTCTACATTTTTCAAATAACACAACAATGAAAGTTTAAAACCACTAAAAAACAATGTAGAAAAATAAAATATAAGACAGTATCAATTCAAGTGATGCATTACTGCCATCTATTGGTGTTTGGCCAATACTGTTGTAAGACTCACAGATTAAAGTGCTTCAATTCATTGACAGGCACAGATCTGTGCTGTTGAAACAGTGGCTAAAAACTCTAACACAGGGTCAAAACAAAGACATAAAAATATTTTAAACTTTCTTTCGAGTCTGGCTTAGGCAATCTTAAAGAAAGCAAAGCCAATGTCGTGAGACAGATAGAAGAGATTATTGATTTTATTGACTTCCTATTGAAACATATAATAATTTATCTGTAAATCTGTTGTTCTGTAAATCTGTTATCTGTTTTTATAAAACTTGATGACCCTAATTGAAATGAATACCCTAATTTGTACAATGATGTGTTTTTGTACAGGGAGGCTGTTTGCGTCTGTCACTGTGATTCTCCGGCACAATAATACACAGCTGTGTCTTGAGCTTGCATATTATTTCCCTGCAGTGTTATTGTGTTACTGGAGGTGTCTCTGGTGATGCTGAATTTGCTTTTCAGTGAATCCTTGTAGTATAAGCTTCCACCACCCCAGATCACTCCAATCCACTCCAGAGCTTTTCCTGCAGGCTGACGAATCCAGGCTGTATGATAGCCAGTAACTGAATAGGAGACTTTACAGTTGATAGTTAGAGTGGCATCAGGACGGACAGTCAGAGACTCAGGCTGAGTGAGTTCATATGAATGAATACCTGTATCAAATGAAATAATACCTGTTAGTAAAATAGCATGAAGTTTAAAGATGGTTAACAACAAGTTTTTAGCAACAAAATGATGTATCACACAGAAAAGTAGACTAAACTTACAGGATACTACTGCCAGAAGCAACACTAAAGATGAAGAGATCATGGTGTGTTTCACAGCACAGTTTGTTCTTCTCTCCCTCTAGTGATCAGATGAATGTATAAACTGACTCATGTCTGGTGTTTAAATATGCAACAGAAGATTTACATAAACACACAGAGCTAATAATCAACTCCACATGCTCAAACAACAAGAATATTTGGATTACATGAAGAGGCATCACACTGTCCTGAACTTTTAGTCATTATTGATATGGCTGAAGTCCATTTGCAGAAAATGTAAACAGTTTATTGTGACTGTAAGTGATTCAAAAGATGAAAATGAAAAAGTATTCTTTGATTGAATTTGCCCTGATCAGAGCATTTATGCCAATTAAAGTTTATACATTAAATATGTCTTGTTCTTTTTTTTTCTTTTTTTTAGAGATTTTATATTATTTACTGCATATATTAATTATATTTGTGTTATTATTTTGTTGATGTTACATCTGACAGCAACAACAGCAGTAATAATGTATGTTTCTGTTGGGCCATCATCAGAAACACTTGCTTTTCTCACCTGTTCAGTTTTTTGAAATAAATTTTAAGTTTTAAAATTAGCATGCAGATTGTCTGATCTGGTTTCAGCAACGGACCTGTAATGGTGCCTGTCTTGTTATTGAATAAGCTAAACTAACAATGTTGAATATTAATAATCAGTATAAGCGCACAGTACTAGCTGGCCTCACAGCTGCTAAAAAGATGATTGCGTTGAGATGAAAACCTCCTTATTCACTTCCTGTTAAACGTTGGATTCTTACATTTTTGGATTTGATTTTTCTAGAACTGTCTCCTGCTCGAGATCTTTTGACTGTTTTCTTGTGATTTTGATCACAAGAAATATTTTGTTGTTCTTTTCTTTTGTTTCTTCATTTAAAAATGAAGCAAGAAACATTAATCCTATACAATATCTCTTATCAGCTGGACTGGGCATCACAAAGGCAGACAGTGCCCTCTATTGTAATATCAGCAGTATTCTCATGAAAGATTAATAACTTTACTGTGACTGCACACAGCAAAAAAAAAAAAAAAAACTTTGTTGTTACACCAGCAAAGAAAGGTCTGCAGCTCATTTCTCAAATATTTGTTTGGCTGTAAAACACTGATATTTATTGCTGGAAGTGTCTCTGGTATTTTGAAATCTACTTTTCAGTTTATCACTGTAATATGTGTCACCATCACCACATATCTCTCTGACCCATTCCAGAGCTTTTCCCTTTTCCTGCAGCCTGTCTTAGCAACTTAGATATGCTGAATGCAAATCCAGTTCCTGTACATGTAAGTTTATGAGACTCTCCTGGTTTTTTAACCACTGTGTCAGACTGAGTGATTGTCTGACATTCAGTACATGTGGAAAAAAAAACAATATTAAATGTTATAAAGATGTTATAATGTTACATTGTTGGACTCTTAATGATTATCCTCTGCAGTGACTCACATGGTAAAACTGCCAGAATTACAAATATAAGAAACTTCTTAAATATGGTGTATTTAAGTTTCAACCAGAAAGACAGACTTTGTTCCTAGAGTTCAGATGTCTGTTCAGATCACAAAGATTGACACATTTAAAGAAGGAAGGTGATTTGCATATATTAAAATCAGAGAACTGATGATATGAAAGGCGGACGTATGTTTGGTCCAGATTTAGATTTTAATGGTTAATTTTTGAGATCTTCATAAACAGACCATTATTTTTCTATTATTATAGATAAAAGTCATTTTTGTGTGTTGTATTACTTTTAATTTTAATTTAATTTTAATGTAATTGATTTTAATTATAATATGAAATTCAGATATGACTACAAACACCATTTCCAGAAAAGTTGGATATTTTGTAAAATGCAGTAAAATCAAGATTCTGTGATTTGTTAATTCTCTTGAACCTTTATTTAACTGACAAAAGTACAAAGAAAAGATTTCCAATGTTTTCACTGACCAACTTAAGCCGGAAATTGCATACATATGTCGTTTATGTGCCTCGTCATCCGTAAATAGATAAAAGTTACTCCAGCTACTTTGACACATGTATGGTGTAGGAGTGGCATAGGTTAGGTGTTACACTGAGAGAAAAAGGTTGACAAAAAAAAAAAAAAAAAAAAAAAACACAGAACAGAGGAGAGTCTGCTGGCAAAAAGAGAACACAACAGAGATCGTAATAAAATGATAATCAATATTGGCTTGGCTTTTCTGAGATGGTGAGAACTGAGGGATTTGAAATGTTGTAGAACAGATGGCATTTTTATTACTCAACAGATGAGAAAGGTCATTTTATTGAACAGATAAGTTGCCATACAGTATGTAGCTCTCTAACAGAGTCCATTGTAAAGCATTATCTATTGTAGTGGTTCCCAAACTGGGGGGCCCAGCGTTATAAAAAGGGGTGCGTGGCAAGGCTAAGGGATCGTCTACAGTCAGCAGACTGTTATCAAAAGAAACCTCTTCAGGGTGATACAAGACCCTACTGTGAAATTATCCTGCTTATCATGCTTCTACCTGCCACATAAATACATAATTGAACGCAAAATTATAAAAATAAATATGACATTTTTTTTACATCAAGATGACTAAAATATAATGAATGATACATTGTTCGGCACTAAGCATGGGCAAATTTGTGAAAGGATTGCCAGTGCAAGGTAAACGTAAAGCAGACAATCAATCTACTTCAAATGTCACAACTACTAAAACAACTTGTTTACACCAGACGCAAGCGGTGGGACACGACAAAAAATAGAACCCATTGTATTCAGTGATGCTGTCTATACTGGATGCAGACACAACACGACGGTGTAGACACAGTGTTTTAAAGACAAGACAAGCAGGGGCAGACTTAGTGATTTGGGGGCCCTAAGCAATTCCAGGTATGGGACACTAACAAACTAATTATGTACCCTTTTATTTTTGTAGCCCTTATTTTTCTGTCTCTCTCTCAAAGCACTGAACCCTTTTTTTTTTTCAAGTGTATCATGCACTTATACGGTATATATCCCAACAAATCCTAAACTAACTTTTCTTCACTGAATAGTAAAAAAAAACTCAATGTAGCTCAATGTACTCGATTTCTGCTCGCACATGTGCAGTACTAATGGAATGGTCCACTCTAATCCATGATGGGGGGGTCCCGCATTCACACACATGTAATAATAATGTTAAAACTTTAATGGTAATATCCTGAACAAACAAAATGTGATAGAAAATGAATAGGCTATATGATTTTTATAGGCTTCTGTGTATTTGATGGGGGGTCCCTGATTCCCTGGGACCCTAAGCTCACTTATTGGTTAAGTCCACCACTGCTCTGCACTGTAAAAAAATCCCCATAAAATTTACCGGAAAAAAAATGGCAGCTGTGGTTGATAGAACTTTACCGTAAAAAAATACGGTAGCAAACATTTTAGGTTTTACGGGACAGCACTTAGTTTACTGTCTATTTTACAGTTCAAAACCGTATAATTTAAAGGATTACATTGTAATAATTATGGTTCATAACTGTTTATTTTATTTCACTGTAAAAAATAAATAAATAAAATTACGTTAAATTTACGGTAAAAACATGGCAGCTGTGGTTACCAGAAATTTACCGTAAAAAAAAGGTAGCAACATTTTAGGTTTTACAGATTTAACTTAAATTTACAGTAAAAAAAAAAAAAAAAAAAAAAATGTATTTCATTCACGTATTTCTTTGTGTCATTCACACAAACACTAAACACCATCATGGTAACAGACATGAAATTTTAAAAATGCAATAAACATTAATTTAACAACATTAGATGTAACATAAATCCTTAATGTACATAACTGATTAGAAAAAACTAAGAAGAACCAAAATAATGTTCTTCCGCAAAAATGCATGCAGTTTTGTTTTTTTAACAGCTAAACGTGCCAAAAGTTACATGGTGTACCTTTAAGTAAATAATATATACAGCATGATGCATGTATAATTTAGTGCATATTGAACAATACATTCAATATTTTAGTGATATGCTCTTCCCTTAAGTTCTTTTTTCTAGCTAACTAAAGAGCAATGGGCGTTAAATGACTGTAAATGACAATGTAAATGTAACGTAGTTCAGGAGAGATGTGGTGCGCCTGAAATCGCATTCTATCTGAGTACTACTTTTGAATTTGAACTTACTTTGCGACCATTAAAAAAGTATGTATGCATGAAATTCGGATGTACTACACCCACCATGCTGTCACATGACCTACCAGTGTCGCAGTTTTATTGGTGACTTTCTGCAGTTGAAACTCTGATAGGACTATTACACCAGAGATGGTACATTTCAGTATAGTTGCACTGCATATTTCAGCATAACCTCTGATGTTAATTCATGTTTATTTCGTGCTATAACTAGTAGTAAAGAGGAGTAAACATGAGGGCTTAAATACACAAGGGCTAACGACTTAACAAGACACACCTGTGCACAATCAAACCAACAGGCTTGTTCGACTTCACGCGGCGCCGCAAAGATCGGCTGCCGCCTGACAAAAGCAATGTATTCTGGTTAGAAAATGTGTCCGCTTTGATCTGCCCTGCAGCTGCCTTACGATCACATGTACCATCAAAATACCGCAAGAGCAAAACGAGACCAGCCGCCTAGGTCAGGCACTGCAGTTGCTCAAAATCAGCTGCGAAAGCCTTGATGACAACACACTTTATTCTCATTTGTCAGATTCTGTGATGACAAGGACAACGTGTGTTGCGTGTTTTTTTCTTAGACAAGTTCCTGCATTTAGCCAATCTTGATATTGAATATCTGAAATTCACAACATGGGAATTTCTATCGCATCCACTTCTTCGGCTACAATCAACACAAAAATCGCGTGGTCTGCCATGAATGAAGTTGGTTCAGCACACTACGGAAAGCACAAAGTGTCCAATCTGACAGCCATGTCTGTACTCTTCCCCCGCCTGCAACAGGCAAATCTCACCAGCCAGTGGCAGGCTAGTGTAGTTCATCTCGAACAAGCCTAATGAGAACATGACATGAAACACGGAGGCACATGACAAAGGAGCGCATGGCAGGATCACATACTAAGAACATAACATAAACAAGGGAAACACATGGTAAACAAGAAACATGACTATATACTATTTCAAAAATAAGACAAGAAACATGAAACATGAACAAAACTAAAACTATACGTGACAGAAAATAAGACAAGGAACATGAAACATGAACAAAACTAAAACTATACGTGACACTTATCTAGGGACTATATACACCACAGATATGAGGTTAAGAATGAGGTTGACATGTTCTAATTTTTGGCCTATATGTAGGAAAGTATAAAAACAACCACACAGTGTTTTACCGCATTATAGGAGCATGACTTACTTGTACTGATATACATACATACTGATTTGATGTCAGTAAGGGTCAAATGAAGGGTATATAGGCTAGTTCAGTTTAGTAGCATAAATATAATGAATATTTATAATTTACAGACTGTTGGGCTGTAAAAAATAAATGTTACAAACTTAATGTCATGTCTGGTAGTGTGTTTCTGGGAAATACCATGGTAATTTGAAATCTGCTTTTCAGAATGTCACCTTTACCATACAACCGTCCAACCCAGAGCAGCTTGTCATGTCCAGTGAGTGCAACTCAGAAGAGATGATTTTAATGTAAAACATTTTACACATTTTTAACAGCTTTAACTATAATTTTGTTTAGTCATAAGTTAAAGAGGATTTCTGCTGTATAAGAAATAACTGAGCCCTAAATGAGTTAGTAAACTTAAAAATCAAAACTTTGTCATCATTTGTGCACTTTCATGTCCTTATAAACTTGTATGACTTTCTTTCTTCTGTGGAAAAAAAAAAAAAGACATTCTGAAGAGTGTTTCCACTTTTTTTTGTCTATAAGTCAGTAAACAACTATGGACACCAGTGACTTGAATGAACAAATGAGACATTTTTTAAAATATCTTCTTTTGTGTTTTAAAAAATAAAGAAAGTCACAGGTTAGCTTTCTTTGTTAAATCACTATTAGTAAAGATGACTGGATGTTTACAAGTACAGATATAGATGTTATGTCTGAAAACTATGAAAATATACCCAAAACTGTAACTTCCATTCCAAACCTTTACACCCTATTTGAGTTTTGTTATAGAACACATGACAGGTTTCACTGTTGACCACGGTTGTGGCTTTTCTGCCTATTTGGGCCTAATGGGTTTCCTGCTCTTTGGGCTTTATTTAAGACATACATTAAAAATATGCAGGAAGTGTTTATCAGTTATATGTGGAACCATCTACCTGCCACTATATGTGAGGAATAATTCTGTTCATTAAAGTCAGACAATGGAAGATTTTCAAATTGAAATTCCAGAAATTGAAGTTCCAGAAGTGGAATTTTGTGATGTGGAGACAGAGATGGATTATGAATTAGAGATGGAGGATGAGAATGTGGTGGACGTAGAAGATGGAGAATCCGAGACTGAAAGACCATCTCGTCCAAAAGCTCAAAATCCAAACCGCCAAATCCAGCACAGCCGGCAAAAGCACCAAAGTCCTCGCAAAGTCCAAGTAAAAGTGAATGACTACTTGCGTTGCTCTGTGATGACCATCACGCTCTGCAACTGCCTGTTTCTCGGTACGGCTGCATTGATGTGCTCTTTAAAGGTAAGGAATTTGCAACAATTAATAACACACTGTAAGCAATTGTTGTTTTATTTATTTCCACACAAGGTAAAACTGGAAGAAAAAGAAAAAAATATATATATATATATATATATATATATGTATGTATTTCCCACTCAGAAAACCATATATTTGTCTCCATCATAATGTCTTGAGTGGACTTGTAACTGCTTAATGCTTTCTCTTACATGTTCCCTTATTTTTATTTTTTTTTATTATTTTTTTAGAATCAAATGGCAATTATGAAAAATTGTGTTTTTAAATTCACAGGCAGTGAACAGGAAGTATAAGAGAGATGTCAACGGAGCCATGAAGTTCAGCTGCTGTGCTCTGGCTGCCAATATTTTTGCCATCATTACAACCATCATCACCATAATTGTTGTTTCTGTTGTTCTGTCTTATCGTTATAAATGTTCCTTTTACAACATTTAAATTTTCAGATCCATCCATCACAATGAAACAACAGCAAAGCTCCAGCTTTATGAATATGATATAAGAATATGATACAATCTGCATTTAGTTTTGCAGCACTTTTTCTTTTTTCGTTTCTGTTTGCTGCTTATTATTATTAAACATTGCATACAACGTACAAACCTTTGTTTGTCTTTTCATTTATCAGAAGTATACTGACATTTACCTTTCCACACAGATAATAGGCCTTTAGTTACAGCTCTTTGTGGGGGTGGGGGGGGGGGAATCAGCAATATGTCTGAAGCTAAGTGCTACTTAAACTGGTATTTAAAACATGAAGTATTATAAATCACAAACGAAATACATGCTACATTATGCATTTACTTTAGAGTTGAACCAGCATAAGCTCCAGATCAGCAGCACATCCTTGACAAGCAGGAGCATTTAAGTGCATGATGAAGTCATGTGTACTTAAATTACTTTGTGTATACACACACTTTCACTTAAACAATCAAAACTAATAAAATATGAGCGTTTGTGAAGTGAACTTTATCCAGTGAAGAGGAACCATAAGCAGTGTATCTTGATTGTTAATAGAGTGCCTGATAAAGTTTTGAGACATTAAAAAAAAAAAAGTATTCTGCGACTGTGAGTCATTGTGTAGTGGATGACTTTACTTCTTGTATTTCACTGCAACCTACTGACACACTTGAGAACTGCGGTTTTAGACTGTACGTGCATCATGTCTTTCTAAACCAGTTTTTGTATTATTTCCGCATATGTTTGTGTCACTGTGCTTCTCTTGCACAGAAATACACAGCTGAGTCCTCTTCTGTCAGTCCAGACAATTTTAGATACATCATGCTTTTCGAATCATCTCTGGTGATTTCAAGTCTCTGCTTAAAGGATTCCGCCTTATGTCCACTTCCATCACTGTAGCCCAGACCCATCCACACAAGAGGTTTTCCAGCTTGTTGTCTGATCCAGTGCATAGCACAGCAGTCAAAGCTGAACCCGGATCCTCTACAGGACAGAGTCAGAGTTTCTCCAGGCTTTTTCTGAACTGTGCTTTCAGTGGACTCCATTTTTTGACATTGCATGCCTGTAAGAGAAAATAGGAGCTTTTTTTTAAATAAACAATCATATATATATATATATATATATATATATATATATACATATATATATGTATGTATGTATGTATGTATTAAGAACTTACAGTTTAGGTTGAACAAAATGAGAATTAAAGGTATATTCTTCATCTTGTGAGTGTTAATGAGACTCTACCGCATCACTTGACTCAGCAGCATATAAATACTTGTCATAATGAATTTTGAATTTGCATAATGAGGAAATGATGGAAGATCACTGAGATGACCATTAGCCACGGTTACAACGATGATAAACAGAATCCAAAGGGCATCTTAACATTGATTACATTTCTAACTTTCAATATTTGATTGGTATGAAATGTTTATATCTATATATTTTATTTTCATTCACTTAACCAAACCTAATATAAAATGAATTAGAATGTTTGTCAAATTAACTTAATCTAGTGAAATGCTTTAAATAACCATAAAAATGTATCATGATGTTGATAGAATGTCTGAGAAGGTGTTTAAAAGAAAATATGTGATTGTGAGTCACTGTTCTTGTTGACTTTAGTTGGATTCTGCTGCAACCTACTGACACAAATCATAACTGCAGTTTTACACCATATGTGTGTTTTGACCAGTTTTAGTATTATTTGCACACAGGTTCATGTCACTGTGCTTGTCTTGCACAGAAATACATAGCTGTGTCCTCTTCTGTCAGTCTAGACAGTTTCAGATACACCATGCTTTTTGAATTGTCTCTAGTAATTTCTATTCGTCCCTCAAAACTTTTGGCATAGTCATGTCCTTGTCCATTAGCCCAGACACGGCCCATCCAAATCAGTGCTTTCCCAGGTTGCTGTCTGACCCAGTGCATGTTGTAGCTTCTGAAAGTAAATCCTGATCCTCTACAGGAAAGACTCAGAGTTTCTCCAGGCTTTCCCACTGATTGAGAAGAAATGGACTCCATATTCTGACCTTTCACTCCTATTGAAAAATAAAAAAGAAGTCAGAACACAACAATTTCTACTGTACAATTTGAGATGGTATAAGGGTTCACATTATGACACACACTTGCAAAGGCCAGTAAAAGCAGAAAGTAAAGCAGGTTGCTGGACATGTTTGAGTCGATGAAGTGACCTCCTCATATGAGATGCAGTGGAGAAGGACTGATCATATATATCCATGTCAATTGTAGGGTGGTGACGTCACACAGATTAAAAGAAAAGACAAATGGCTGTTTCAAAATATTTAGACTACATTTGTTGAATTGTATGAATTGTACAATTATTACGAGTATGTAGTTAAAATCAAAATTGCTGTTGGAGTTGCTGATGTACAGATTTCTAATATCATTTTTACATTATAAATACTTTTATGAATAATGATTTCACATGGCATAATTTTATACAGTAGCTGTTCAAATTCATTTTTGTTTGCCTACTTAAATCTCCAAAAGTGAAAGCCACTTATTCATACCAGATTAACACAACAGCTATTTAGGGATTGAGTTATCATTAAGTTATCATTGTGTGATGACATTTTACTGGAGATAAAATAGGAAAGAAAGAAACAGAAAAATATATTTGGCCTTTAGTGAGAAAGCAGCTTCATCCATCCTTTGACCATCATTTAAAAGTAACAAGGAGTTTTCCCATTTTGTCAAACTATTCTGACACAGTAAATGACCATTTCAGATTTTTAAAATTTTTTTTTAAATGAGCTAAATGATGTAGATTTACGTTAGAAATATAATTTGAAAAGATTAAATCTTTCTGGTCTTTAAACGTCCAATATAAACAGATCAACATTTATAGCTACTTAATATATAGATTATAATATTAAACAGATTTTAATGTGAAATTTAACCCAAAAGAGAATATAATTTCATGAAAATAACACAAACACAACCATATGTTAATGCAAAAAGCAAGAAACAAGTTTCAGCCCACTCGAAGGAGTCAAAATGAAAATTCCCTGGGGCAAGTCCCGAAACCATGTCTACCCATGAGAATATATGGCCAAAGTTTATTACAGCTCACTGAAACACCCTTAAAACTAGTGAACCTTTCAAGCGTTAAACCGCCGTGTTTTGTTAGTCAAAACATCAACAGCTGTGCCATGCACCTGTGCATTAGCTCTTTTTTAAACATTGTATTTATTTGGGTTTTTATTACTACATATTTTCATGAATTTAAAAGAATGTACATTAAAACAAATCTGTAACAAAACCATTAAAATCATAAAAATAAGCAATTAGAAAATAAACATTATAAATAAAAAAAATAAATAAAAACAGAAGTACAAGATGCAACAAATGTAACATTACCATTAATTTCCTATAGCATGGACTGAAATATCCAAACATACACTTGTCAAGCAGGTTCATAATATTATCATTATAAATGATAAAAAAGGGGCTCATAAACTTTAAAGTGTAGCTTCTATACCCTTATATATGCTTATATATGCTTATATATATATATATATACCAAGGCTGCATTTATTTAATTAAAAATACAGTAAAAACAGTAATATTGTGACATATTATTAATTTAAAATAACTGTTTTCTGTTTGAATATATTTTATAAAGTAATTTATTCCTGTGATGTCAAAGCTGAATTTTCAGCATCATTACTCCAGTCTTCAGTGTCACATGATCCTTCAGAAATCATTCTAATATGATGATTTGCTGCTCAAGAAACATTTATTGTGTACAATTGTACAAAATATTTGTGTACAATATTTTTTTTCAGGATTCTCTGATGAATAGAAAGTTCAAAAGAACAGCATTTATTTGAAATATAATCTTTTGTAACATTATAAATGTCTTTACTGTCACTTTTTATCGATTTAATGCATCCTTGCTGAATAAAAGTATTAATTTCTTTAATTTCTTTTCAAAAAAAATAAAAATAAAAATTCTTACTGACCCCAAACTTTTGAACGGTAGTGTATAATGTTACAAAAGCTTTGTATTTCAGATAAATGCTGTTCTTTTGAAATTTCTATTCATCAAGGAATCCTGAAAAAAAGTACACAACTGTTTTCAACATTGATAATAATCATAAATGTTTCTTGAGCAGCAAATCAGCATATTAGAATGACATCTGAAGGATCATGTGACACTGCAGACTGGAGTAATGATGCTGAAAATTCAGCTTTGCCATCACAAGAATAAATTACTTTATAAAATATATTCAAACAGGAAACAGTTATTTTAAATTGTAATAATATGTCACAATATTACTGTTTTTACTGTATTTTTAATTAAATAAATGCAGCCTTGGTGAGCAGATGAAACTTCTTTTAAAAACATTAAAAATCTTACCAATTAAAAACTTTTGACCAGTAGTGTATGTATATAGTATATGCTTACCACAACAGCCATTTAGCTTGTACAAAAAAAATAAATAATAATAATTAATAGGCTATCCCATGGATCATTTGTAGAAACCAGTGGTGGTTTTAATGCATAGCCTATATATGCACAAGCCAGCTTCAACCAAATTAGTCTAATATAGAAGCTTCAGTGCCTGATATGTTCATTATTATGTGCAAATTGAATAAAATTCATAAACATATATTGGTCTAATCAAAAGTCATTAGCTATACATCAACAGTGCAAGATGAGAGCAAAATTAAATTCCCCGTCTCCTAAATACTGAACAATATTTGGGGGGGGGGGGGGGGGGATCTGATTACTGTTTTAATAAACTGTTGTTTTAGGTTTAGTTCTTGCACATGAACTCCTATTTTATATTACAAAGGCATCCAAAAGTTTGCCCAAGGTCTCTTCAGCTGCTATTGAGGTTTTCCACGCGAGAACAATGTAATCACGCTGTTGCTGTGTGTGTTTGAAGTGTTAGTATGATTATAAAGTTAAGACTAAAAAGCAGGTTTAACGGGCTGCAGTATCTGACTAAGATGCCAAACTCGACAAACTTGAATTTTCTGAATGAAACGCGAAAACCCGGAACTAGTCTTCACGTGTTAGTGAAAAATACTGGGTTGTACTAGTAAGTGGAGTTATTTTCTTTGAAAGGTAAGTTTATAAGATTATCTTTATCCTCGTTATGTAAACTTGGTCACACTTGGATGATCCTGTAAAGTGCTTCCGATTTATCATACATGTTTTGTAAATAAGCATGTTGTGTTGTTTATTTAAGGCTCTTCTCTATTTACCGTTTTAAATAGCATTGTTATGGCTTTGACAATAAGCAAAAAGTAAATAGCCTACAATACGGATGTGTAAACTGTAGCCTACTGTGCTGAGCTGAGAGACAAATAATGATTCAGCGATATCAGAGACCTCGGCATCTCTCCCCGTGTGTTGCTGTGGGATTTTGATTAAAAACAAAATCCCTTCTGTTAAATATGTGAGCTAGCTAGTATCGAAAGAATCGGGAGATAACTTTAGAAAGTAGTAGAAACAGAAAAGGGGATAGAATAAAATGATACTAAATGGGCGAGGCTTCGCGGCCCGGAAGTTGTTTGTCATTTGTGAGGAGCAAAATGTTTAAATAATAATTCTCCTATAAATGTATACACTATGTATTTCAGTTCGAAGTATCTCAGTGTCGTTATGCAATTATTGTCCAGACAGACAACCACTTGACGTTAACGGTGTTGTTACTTGGTTCCTGTTAGTTTTGTCAGCGCTGGTCAGGATGGACTAATCACAGTAGTTTCTGATTGCTGGGTATTGATTTGTAAACAGCTGCTTTTGCAGGTTTTCATTTGTGTAAGGTAGTAGGGAAATAACACATTTACAAGATTTCAGTTTTAAATAGATTAAAAAACAAATGTGGCTTAATGGAGGATTTGGTTTTCAGAGCCCCATGCACCATTCCATGGAGAAACCCACTGAGCAACACAATCATCTCCAAGACGTTTATTGTGCTTTATCTAGAAAGCTTCGCACTCTAAATATTGTGTACACAAACAAATTTTGATCTCCTCTGAAACCCCATTTCCAACACAGGTGTTCTCACTATGGAGAGCCAGAAACAGGTGCTGGAGAGGCTGCGGGGTGCTTTCCGCTCAGGTGTGACCCGTCCAGTCCAGTTCCGTTTGACTCAACTGCAGGCCATGATGTCACTGTTTGAAGACAATGAAACACAGATTTTGGAGGCAATGCATAAAGACCTTGCTAAGGTATAAACATGCACTGGTTCACACACACATACTTTTAAATTCGACTCACAAGTGATGCTTTAATCTTGTCTGTCCTGCAGCCCAAGTTTGAGGCAGTGCTGTCAGAGATTGATATTGTGGTGAATGACCTTTGCTACACCATCAGCAACCTGCAAACCTGGATGCAGCACTCTTATGTGGGCACAAACTTGGTGAGATAATACAATTTCATTGCACCATTAACACACACGCTGATTTTTTTTTAACTGTAACATAAACTAAATATTAAAAACCTTCCAAAAGTCTAGTCAAGGCAGATGTGAGGTTGATCTCCCTGAAAATATTTTAAATCATTTCCTGTCCCCATTTCATTTGTGTTTCAGGCAACAAAGCTGGATGACTGTTTTGTTCGCAGGGAGCCATTAGGTGTCGTTTTGATTATTGGCGCGTGGAACTATCCTCTTCAGCTAATTTTGTCACCTTTGATTGGAGCAATTGCTGCAGGTACCATCTATATCTTTTTCAGTTATATGGCCCATATGCACCTTCTTTTTGAGGGAGCACTAGTGACAGTTCTTCTTCTAAGTCTGAGTCATAATAGACTAGTGTAATTTTATGGTATTCATTGGGGTCGGGATCAAATACGATTATAATATAAATTGCATAATGAACCAAGAAAAACTGCAACTGATCTCGACTGCCAGTTATCGCCCTGCAAATAAAAATAACTATTATTATTTCTACTAAAACTTTACTCAAGATTTCACTGTAAAAATTACTGAAATGTCTTGAGACCCAATTATATCTGCCACTTTTGAATTATGAACCGAAGCGAGAACATGCATTATTATCACCTTTACTGTCGCTATCGATTCAGTCCTGCATCGATTTAGTCTTCTATGTCTGTAGCTTATAGAAACAAATGAATTTTAACCATCAATATTGGACAACCGTGTTTGGAAACAGATTTTAAGATTCCCTAACACATTTCATTTTCACAAAAGGCTGATATTTAAATGGATATATAATACAAATCTCATTAAATGCTAAAAATCTTCAGTTGTGTTGTGTCGACAAATTAATGTTTTGTGAAATTTTAGACTAATTCCCCAACCCTGTGGTTCTGCATGAATCACATGATAATCACATGGCAAAATGACATATTTTGGCTTCAAAAAGGTGAAATTCACCAAAAGGTGATGACTTTGGGGCATTATTAATTTTATACCTTCAATAATTGTAAAGCTTAATTATCAAAAAAAAAAAAGAAGTATTTTGGAAGTTGCATTAAAGTGAGCATGAAACGAAAATTGTGATAATCTTTTCTTCCCTTTTGTGATATATGTCATAAAATGGCTTCTTGAACAAGAAAACATGTAGGGAATTGAATGTATGGTCATTGTGTTTTGCTATTGCTGTGATGTCATGTGAGTGACAGCTTTTCCCGCCCTCACGCCAGTAAACACATCATCAGACAAGAGAAGAGACGCTGCAAGGGGGAGGGGAAGTTATTTTGATTAAAGATTACAAGGGCTCATGAATTTAAAAAAAATATGATGTGCACAGATGAATCATCTGTGCAAAATAAATAAATAAATAAATAAATAAATAAAAATACTGCAATATTCAAAAAAAAAAAAAAAATATATGAATTGTCCATTTTGATTTCATGGTGACTTTAAAAATCCATTAAGAAAAATCTGAGGAGGCACAACGCCTTATATCACATCTGCAATATGTGTAATTCAGTAATATCTTTTTTTTATTAGGTAACTGTGCTATTCTGAAGCCATCAGAAATAAGTCAAGCAACCGAAAAACTTCTTGCTGAACTCATTCCTAAGTACCTGTCCCAGGTAATCATTGGGAAAGACCCATATGATCTAACTATCTCATGGTACTACTGTGTTCATGATAAGATCTGTAATCCTTCTCTTATAAAGTGTGCCATGTGTGTTTTGTCTTGTAGGAGTGTTATGCAGTCATTTGTGGTGGAGCAGAAGAGACCAAGACATTGCTGGAGAATAGATTTGATCATATCTTCTACACAGGTTAGAGTTTTCATTGTTATCAGTGACAGATTCAAGAACAGTTGTCGCTTTTCCATATTTGCTTCAACATCTCTTGTCTTCTCTCCTCTAGGCTCGCAGTCAGTGGCTCGTTGCATCCTGCAGGCCGCAGCGGTGCACCTCACCCCAGTTACTCTGGAGCTGGGTGGCAAGTGCCCTTGTTTGATATATGGCCGGCTAGACATGAAAGCTGCTGCTAAGAGGCTGGTGTGGGCCAAGTTTTTCAATGCAGGACAGAGCTGTGTGGCTCCAGACTATGTTTTATGCACCGCTGAGACAAGAGAAATGCTGTTACCTTTTATAAAAGAGGCTCTGGAGAGCTTTTATGGATCTGAGCCCCAGCAAAGTCCAGATATGGGACGTATTGTGACAGACAGGCACTGGAACCGACTGGTTGAGCTGCTAAAAAAGTCTGAGGGAAAGGTAGTGATTGGAGGAGAGAGTGTCAGAGAGAACAAGTACATGGGTAAGTAAAGTATATAGACAAAAAGTTTGGGGTCAGTAAGATTTATTTTTAAGGAACTAAAACTTTTATTCAGCAAGGATGCAATTGATCAGAAGGGACAAAGACATTTATTATGTTACATAAGATTTAAATAAAAAAAAAAAAGCTGTTCTTTTGAACTAATTAATCAAAGAATATACCACAGTTTCCACAAAATATTAAGCAGCACAATGGTTTTTGATGATAATATTAGAAATAATCATAAGTACCAACTCACTTATTCCATTAGAGGAATAAATTAATTTAATTTTAATATATATATATCGATTAATCACGATTAATCGATATATATATTCAAATGAAATTTATTTATCTACTATAAAAGTTTTTGCTTACATAAGCATATATTTGCTTGCATAATATGTGTGTATATATGCATGTGTGTGTACTGTATATACATACACACATATTTATACATATGTGTACACAGACACACACAGCACACACACACACACACATATACATGATATATATAAATATAATAATATATATACACACACACACATATATTATGTAAACTAAAACTTTTATAGTAGATGTGTGTATACCGATATATATTAGTACAGTATACATACACTATATATATTCAAATAAAACATTTTTTTTATTGTAAAATCCCAATATTATTCTCAAGATTACTTTTCTTACTGTATTTTTTTATCAAATAAATTCAGCCTGGGTGAGACTTCTTTATAAAACTCAACACACTTTTGAACAGTATACAACTTCAAGTGCATTGTAATATACTACTCTTACTATTGCTGCAGAATGTAGTGTGAATTTTCTCGGAAGACGTACTGAGTTTCCTAAAATGTGCAGTATACATTTACATAAAAAAGCAGCTAAGCTAGTATTAGATTCTGAATCCTCTCTCTTCTGCTTTTCCGTGGACTATCTCAGCCCCCACTGTCGTCGTGGATGTAAAGGAGTCAGATGCTTTAATGCAGGAGGAGATTTTTGGCCCCATTCTCCCCATTCTGACCATCAAGTCTCTTGATGAAGGAATCAATTTCATCAACGAGAGGGAAAAGCCCCTGGCACTTTACGCCTTCTCTGACGAGTCTCAAGTAAGTAAGGAAAGAACAAAAGTTCTTAACTAGACTAACACAGTAAAGTGTGAAGTGAGCAATGAAGTGATGCATATCTCTATTTGTTAAGGTTGTTGCTACAGTTCTGGAGAGGACCAGCAGCGGAGGCTTCTGTTCCAATGATGGAATAGCTCACATGACCCTTCCTGGTTTACCCTTTGGTGGAGTGGGTAAGTCTGAATGCATTTCTTTAATGTAACAACTGCAATGCATTTCTTCAGGTGAGTGGAGGCGAAATCTGACTTTTTATTTGTGTTTGGCCCAGGTGCCAGTGGGATGGGCAACTACCACGGTCGCTGGAGCTTTGAGACATTCAGTCACAAGCGTGGCTGCATGCTGAGGGGCTGGGGGCTGGAGCGCGTCAATGTGCTGCGCTACCCTCCCTATACTGAAAGCAATCTCAGCTGGCTGCGCTGGGCCACCACTGCCAAGAAGAATGGGTGGTGGGCAGGATGCTCTGTTATGTGAGGGCTGTTATGTGTCTGATGCTGACAGATTGCAACCTGGGAACCGAAAACATATGCCTTAGCTTTCACCAGTGTTTGGTTACTGTGAGTTTGGTCATCAACACAAACCTCATCTTTGGTTTTCAATTGTGATGTCATTCAAAACACCACCAGAGGTCAGCATTGAGATAAGTTGCTTCTGCGGGGTGCTTCTGTGGTGAGAGAAAGAGGCCATTTACTTGATAATGATTAGTTTATTTTAACTACCATTGTTCTAATACACTACTAGATTTTATGTGTTTATTCACATCTGTGCATTAAAAAATCCAGTCTATGGATATTTAATTAAACAAATCATCCAATATTTGTAATTAAATACTACAGTAAAAAGCAAGCATGGATAGCATTATGTTTGGATACTTAATGAGGTAATTTAGTATCTTATACTGCTACATATTTTCTGCTCTATAGCTCATTATACTTTCTATTGGTGAACATATCAAGGAGCATTTCTAGTTTGAGTTGTATACTTGATGCATCATTTTCATCTGTAAAGTTGAGTACAAAAATAAAGTCTGACAAACATGTTTACCCTCAGGAAACATGATGGTGATTTATTTATACTGGTGTAATTGCATTTGTTCATGTTTCTTGGTTTTGTTTTGTTTTTTGGAATTCTGATTATGTTGCAACCATGAATTCATTAGAAAATTTGGTGACACTTTACAATAAGGTTCAATTGTTAACATTAATTAATGTATTAACTAACAATGAGCAATACATTTGTTACATTATTTATTAATCTTTGTTAGTTAAAGGGATAGTTCACCCAAAAATGAAAATTCTGTCATCATTTACTCCCCCTCAAGTTGTTCCAAACCTGTGTAAATATCTTTGTTCTGCTGAACACAAAGGAAGATATTGGGAAGAATGTTTGTAACCAAGCAGATCTCGCCCCCCTTTTACTACCATAGCAGGAAAAAAGATCTGCTTGGTTACAAACATTCTTCCAAATGTCCCATAAATAAAAATCCAGCTGTTCATTGATTGTTCATATTAGTTCAAAATGTAGAAATTAACATTAACTAAGATTAATAAATGCTGTAGAAATCTTGTTCATTCTTAGTTCATGTTAACTAATGTAATTAACTAATGAAACCTTATTGTAAAGTGTTACCAAAATTTTCATCACACATCATGTTACATAAATTCTTTTGACAGAGTACCAGTGAAAAGTTTGAGGTCTGTAAGAATTTATGTTTTTGAAATAAGTCTCTTATTCTCACCAAGACTGCATTAATTTGATCAAAAATACAGTAAAAATGTGAAATATTATAACAACATATAATTTTTTCATATAGAACATCTCCTGTGATGGCAAAGCTGAATTTTCAGCATCATTACTCCAGTCTTCAGTGTCTCATGATCCTTCAGAATTCTGTAATATGATGATTTGATGCTCAAGAAACATTTCTTACTATTATCAATATCATACCGACCCCAAGTTTTGAATGATAGTGTCCCTCTGGTAAACTATTCTGATTTCATGAGCTTTAAACATGCCGTTTGTAACCAAGTATTTGAACTGTCTTTCAAGTTTAGTAATATTACAAAGTTAAAAAGAAAGGAAAGCCATCCTAATTTACCCAAAGATTTATTTGAATCATTATCTATAAACACTCTTGCTTCAAATCATTTTGATAGGGATTATATTAAACTGAGGGGCACATTTACAATTCAAAATATATTGTGTGACATGGTAACACATTTCACCCAAATATTATACAGACATCAAACCCTATACTGTAATCTTGTGTTCCCTCTAGCTTGTTTACAATGAACGTAATTTTTGCAAAGACATCTATATTTGCCGCATACAAATATGAGGGCAGACTGAGTATTATTACACTGGCAATTGTAATGTCCAGATTCCAGTACTGCGTCTCAGGACTAGACATAGTGAGTCTTAATAAAATGAATGATACAAAAGGAAGGTCACGGGGTTCAGATATGATGTGTGAGCTGGTGACTGTCTGCCAAAAGAGACACTGAACCAGCGGTGCAGTAGTTTACTCGCTCCTGCAGGGAGTCTTATTTCAGGGTTCAGGTTTGTATGAGGAGGGAGGGTTGCTGCCGGACTGGCCCGGCTCAGAGGCTTGAGGCTGAGGGGAGGTAGAGGCGCTTGCAGGGCTAGTGGTTTCTTTTTGAACAAGTTCTGGCTCATCTTGCCCAGCCTGTGGTGGATGAACCAGGACCTTGTCGATAATCCCGAAATCCTGTGCTTCCATCGGGCTCATGTACCGGTCTCTCTCCATCACGCTCTCTAAACAAGGACAACAAAACTTGATGATGTCAGAAAGTGCTGAATATAAGTTTAATTACCCAATATAAAACAAAGTTGTTATTATAATATTAATGAAAGGTATGTAATTACCTATAAGCTCCAATTTCTGCCCTGTGTGTTTGGAATAAATGTGGTTGATCTGTCTTTTCAGTTTGAGAATCTCCTCAGCCTGGATGGCAATATCTGTTGCTTGCCCCTGAAATTATAAATATTGGTGTTAGTTTTTGACATAGTTACAAAAGCAGTCCCCTCTTTTTTATACTTTTATCCCCCATTCTTACCCTTGCCCCTCCGGAGGGCTGGTGCACCATGATTCGGGCATTGGGCAGGGAATGCCTCATGCCTGCGGTTCCTGCGGCCAGAAGCAGACTGCCCATACTGGCAGCCTGGCCCACACACCAGGTAGAGATGGGATTTAAGATGTACTGCATAGTGTCATAGATCGCAAGTCCAGCCGTAACCACACCACCTGCAAAACGGAGACAAAAAAAGATGCCAGAAATGCACACTGCTGGCTTCAAACAACGAAAAAAAATTCTGATTCACTTTTTGTTATACTACTTATTCTGTCTATTTCAGTCTATTTTTGTGCTCAGTGTGTTCCGTGTCAAATCAACCAAATTTCAGAAACTTCCTCGGCTCAAATTTTTGATTTTGTTAATATTTTTCTGTAGAAAGACAAATATAAATAGTGATGAAAGCCAAAATATTAAATGTCACAGATATATATTTACTGAGTAATCCACTATTTTGTAGAGGGGGGTCAAAATGACAATTTTCACCTGAGATTTGAAGCCAAATTAGAAGGGTGTAAAAATGACTTTTGAGCTGCTTTGAGATCCCAATATCTATGGGACTGAACTACAGAGCCTTGAAAATGAATATTTCAAAAGAAAAGTTTATTAGGAATGAGAATCTAGATACTTTTTACAGTTACAGGCATGCAAACTTTGGAAAAGGAATATTTATGGCACTCAGACAGGTATGTTCTATGCAATTGAGTTGAGAGAAATACATGAGATACATTTCTATTTTAACATTGTATGTTCTTCAGATCATTTTTTTTTAATTTTTGTTCTTCAGAAAGAAAAAAAGTATCAGCTGTATGCAAAGTGACCCACATTTGGTTTTTGACCACTGAAAATGTGTACAACTGACCAATTTACTCAAGGAGCCGGCATTAAGATCTCCATATCTCTGGGATTGAACCATCGGGGCCTTTAAAATGCAGATACCAAAAGTAAAGTTTGTAAAAAACGAGAATATAAAAGGATATTAAGATATCTTTAATACTTCTTGAGTTACAGGCATGCAAACTTGAGGCAAAAAACACAAGAAGTGCTTTTTGCCATTTTTGAACTGTCACTGTTGGCATATAATGCAACAAAGATTGTTAAAGTCAACAGATTTTACTAATAGACCTACCAAACTCTGTGTAAAAATAAAACAAGCCATCTTTAGCCATCTTTCTAAAGTCATTTTTACACCCCTCTAATTTGGCCCCAAATCTCAGGTGAAAATGGTTATTTTGACCCCCTTCTACAAAATAGTGGATTACTCAGTAAATATACATCTGTGACATTTGATATTTTGGCTTTCGTCACTATTTATGTTTGTCTTTCTACTAAAAAAATATTAACAAAAATTTGAGCCGGGGACCTCTGGTTAAGTTCACAAGGACTGACCCTAAAGTGAATGAATGAAAACTGATACACATTTTCCATGATGCAGGGCAAGTGATTATTTCATACAGCAAATAGTAGTGCATAAATAAAAATGTAATTTTTCACCATGAGAAATGAGCTGCAGTACTAGACATTGCCCACATTTGATCCACAATCTGCCATCTAATTTAAAGTGCTGTATTGTTGTGACAGTGAATTCCCATACAGGAATCAAGCAATCTCATCAGAAAATTTTAAACAGGACAGATTTAGGCCATGGGACGCTGGTTGAATAAACCTGATAATCAGAATACAGAGCTGCTACAATCTTTTTTTTTTTCTTTTCTGTCAATGCACTTATGTATCTCTCACCAGGACTGTTGATGTACATGTGAATGGGCTTGTTGTTGCTCTCTGACTGGAGAAAGAGCAGTTGAGCGATAACCAGAGAAGCTACAGAGTCATCGATCTAGATAAAGAGAAGGACAGAAAAACAGGTAAGTAACAACTGGAAGAGGCTTTTTGGAAATAATTTTAGATCTTTGGGTGTTTTTCCTTGCATTTGAACTTACTGGACCCATAACACATATGATTCTCTCTCGAAGCAGTCTTGAGTAGATGTCATAGGCACGCTCTCCTCGTCCCTGAAACAGACAAAAGACTTCAAGTAGGGGTCAAGTTCCTGCAACACTGAAAGCTGCATCTTTAATAAGTAAACCATTCAATATACAGAGATGGACTCTAAAAGTAACTTCTGGATACTATATGTTCAGCTTAAGTCAAGTAATTAAGAAAAATGAACGTGCTTCTAATGTGCCCTTACCGTCTGCTCCACAACTATAGGTATGAGTGGACTTCTCCATGGCGCACTCTGATGAATGGACCGATTGACTTTGAGTGCAGAAACACCACATTGTAAGACCCTCTAGAAAGACAACAGTTATGGTGATGATGATCAGATGATCCAAGGTCGCTGGACATTTCAGTGACGAGCTTGACATCACTGTGACACTCAACAGAGCACAAATCAGCCTAATGACATGTTTTACGAGTCAATTAAAAAAAAGCTTATTTTCTGAAAACGAGTGAAACATTTAAGTCATAAACTTACAAATACCAAGCAATTTCACATAAAGCAATTCTGCTGGCAAAAGAATAGTTGTACAATAGCGTGTTTATCATAAATGCCATTGCTAGCTACTATTACGTTGCTACCGTAAGAGTTGTTTCATATACAGAGACGCATTTTTTTTTAAACGAATATTTAATTTATAGAAGGCAGTTTAATACTCACACGTAACAACATGTTTCTGTTGAGCAACCCTCACGCGACCCCTATTGACCCGGATGTGATATTCGGCAGCTTGATAGTGAAGCCAGAGACTCTCTCATTGAAGAAGGAGATGGTGAAGTCGAGGAAGTGTAACTATAACGTTTGCGGATGCAATGTCCATCTTTTTTGTAATTGTGTAACGTTATACACTAAGATAAGATTTGTTAGGTGGATATGGAAAATGTTATCAGAAGGAAATCATATTATATTATATTAAGTTAAATACTTTTGATATAGCCTATGTATACATGATTCCAATAAAAAATAATAATAATAGTAATTTTATTTTTCATGTAGACCTACAACTTTTTATTATTTTGGGGAAGTTCCTCATACACAAGAAGAAATGGTCAGGGTCCAAGCCAAATTTCATTCATTTTCTCAAGGACTACAGCACTTGAAGAACATTGTCAAAAAATGTATCACACCTGTCGCAAAAATTGGATATAGAACATTTATTATATGACAAGCTTTTTCCACACAAACACAATATATAGCATATAATCTGCAGAACAATTAAAAAATTAGACATAATATATATATAGAGAGAGAGAGAGAGAGAGAGAGAGAGAGAGAGAGAGAGAGGTGAATGATGCATGTAACTGTTTTTCCTGAGATTTTTTTTATCCCGTTTCATGGCCAAGGCTTAAACTAGTCCTAGACTAAAATGCACATTTGAGCTGAGCCTGAGAGCAACTTGTACTGACATATCTTAAAATATGTAACTGCAATTGTTATGTCTCAAAATGCACACCAGTAATGTTTTTGTTTGTTTGTTTGTTTGTTTTTTCTAGTGTGCGTTTATAAAAGCTTCTTAAATATCCTAATTGAACTAAGGCCTGATCCTGGTTAAGGTTAATCCCCTGTCTGTGAATCCAGGCCTTAATGTTATGGTGGATTTTTATATCATGTTATAGGCTATGTTATGTTTTAATCTTGTTAGTTTGTCTCTGCTAACATGGCTACATATCTCTTGTTTTTATCTTAATGGGACTGGTAAAATATAGGTAAATAAAATAAACTGACACATCTTCTCCGTTGCTTCCATTCAAACAGAACAGGAAAGGTCCCGACGCGGTTTAGCTGACTTTGGAGGCTCCTCTTATGGAGGGGCTCTGGTGAAGCGGATCCACTGTCACATGATGAAACTAGACGCGAACGCCAGATGGCGCAATTCACTGTAGAGATAGACTTTATTCATAATCTTACCTTTTGTGTAAAGCAACTTTAACTAGAAACAAGAAGTGTATAAAAACAACTCTCATATTGAAAATGTAATTTGTAGAATTTAATGTTTTACCCTGTATGATGTAATATCTGTTAGGCTATATGTATCCCCCAATTTCTGTTTAATTTTTGTTAGGCTTGATAAGTGTAATTGTATGTTTTTTTCTGAAAGTACTAAGTTATTAGTAGCTATTAATAATGCACTTACCCACCTAACTCACGTTTTCGTTCATTTTTCTTAGTAGGCAACAAGTATTAGTGAAACCTAAAATTACCAGTTAAGTGGACAGCCAACGTCCCCATGAGGAAAATGGTGTATGAAAATGTGGAAAAAGTGGGTTGTGGGTAGAAAATAGAAAATATGATGAGCTTATTATAAAACAATACAAGTCAAAGGGGTTTCTTCGGGTTATTTATTTAATGTAACCTATTTCTTTATTGTTAGTTTGTTATATTTAGCTGTCCTCATGCGCCGGTTTCGCAGATAGGGGCGCAATTGAGCCGGTTATTGCCAAAGTCAGTCTCGTCTTGACATTTGTTGCAAACTTTCCCCGATCTGTCAGAAGACATGTCGAATAACAGCGCAGGCGGTATGATGAGCCTGCAGAAAAGCGTCAAACAGCTGCGATTCGAAGCAGGAATCCGCAGAATTAAGGTGAGTGAGAATAAATACATAAAAATCCCAAAAGGTTGGAAATCTTTGCTAACAGGGTGTGACTTGACAGACTTGTCGATCCTGTCCGAACATCCTGCTACTTGGTGTAATTATTGTTCTGTTTTTAAACATTTCTTGATTCATGTGAGAGCTTTTACAACATATCTAATACAAATGAAGTAACGTTATAATACATCATGTTTAGCTGTTTGCAAGCTTCCATCGTAATGGCTGGTTGTGCAATTACCTTCGTTTTCACCAGCGGATGACAACTTGCTTTTAATCGGATGTTATCAAAGGTTGTCACACAACAGTAATATTTCAGTACATTTGTAAAGTGTATGATAATCACAGTTCAACTTAAAAGCCTCCAAACTATTTCTCGCGTACAGTCGTGTTTGATTTTAAAAACCTCTCCACTTCAGGCAGGAGCGCGCGACACTGCTGTATGTTGTGGTGTCGCGCGCAGCGCACAGTGGAGCTCTTTGTTAATTGTGTGTCACACACACAGTCACATTTGTTGGCCGGAATAATCCAAATCTATATTAGTTACCACTCGCCCAAAACACTATTTTAAAAACAACACAAGGCTTTGTGTGTTATTACTAAACTTATAATGAATCAAATAAACTTCTAACCGCGTGATTTCTAGGAAAATGTGATTATCAGCCTTTATTGCTCCACAACCCCCTTTTATCTGTATATATGCATACATGTCTACCTGTCTGTTTATCTGTCTGTCTATATTTTATTTCACCTCTCCTTCCTCTTAGGTTTCTCAAGCTGCAGCAGATCTGAAGACATTCTGCTTGCAAAATGCCCACAAGGACCCTCTCCTCATGGGGGTACCATCCAGCGACAACCCCTTCCGGCCCCCCAAATCATGTGCACTCTTCTGAGGTACCAACAATCAGCTCAGTGTTACATTTTTTTCTGTACATGTCCTGTTTAACAGGAATGTGAGCAGGAATATGAACCTCTGTCTCTCTCTTCCCCCTAAAGGTGTCGTGAAGAATTTGGAGAAACTGAACATTCCTCTTTCGCACAAACGTTTTTCACTACACTACTCTCAGTTCCCCTTTACCCTACAGCAGAGCTGGATCAACACTATTACACTAAATTGTTTAATTTGTAAGCTGCATTGTGACTTGAAGTCGTGCACGTTCAATAATGTGATTTTATGAAGAAAACCTCTGAAAGGTGATTTAAAAGTGTGTAATTTGTATACTATTAATTAAGGACATATTCATGCAAAACTTACACTAGTAGATGGTTTCAGGAGGAAACTGAAGTGCTCAGTTGGTCAAACAGTCCATTGGAGAAGTGATATGCAAAAATATTCACTACATTACTTACTGTGTAGCCAAGTCAATTTGAATACCAGCCATATACAGAAAAAATGATTTCTTCTTGTAATGTGTTCGGTTTATGGTGAAACACTGAATCTCTCTATTTGTTTGTTGATACGATTAGGCTTATACATGGGCAGCTGTTGCCAAGAAACTCATGTATTTAAGGTATTAACCATTGAAGGAGAGAGATGTCTTGAATCTCAGGTTCTTTTTGATAAAGATCGATGCTGTGTTCCTGATATATATTCACTTTTCTTATTTTCTGAATGAGGTACTGCTTTTTGTTCAAATGTATCTTCTCTAATCTGCTGGGTAATGGTTTCTGTATCATTTTGAAGTTTCATAAATGTTAAACAGTGTTTACACAAGAGACTCAAGTGCAGAATTATCTTCATTTCTTTCTTTTTTTACTGATACTTGCTCATGAAAGGGTGCTGCCTGTCCACTGCACCTTTAGTCTATGAATTGAACACCAGTGACTATGAACATATCAGCTGGCCTGTTTTTGCATATACCCTCTGCCCTCGCATGAATATTTATCTCATTTTAAATCTGTACTGTGCCTTTATCAGTCAACCACTGGACATTCATGCAAATGTCATTTGTATGTGGGGCTGCATTAACTTTTTCAGTCTGTTTACCTCATGTATGTCTTGCCTTTTACGTTTGATTGTGCCTAAAGGAGCAACGTCTGATTTTGTGCAGTAAGACTATATATTAAACTATATACTATACCTTTCTTTACAAAACTTAATCAAGATGTCACTAAAAACATAAAAAGGAGAGTCTAAAAAGCTTCTTACAGAGTACAACAGTTATATTTTGGTGAAAGCCACTACAACAGGGTTATTATTGTTAATTAGCATGTAATGTAAAACGTAATACAAAACAGCTGTCTTACTGTACTGTGATTAATCAACTGGGGAATTATGCTGATATCTATTAGTTATTTTTTCACTTGTGATGTCCTGCTTTAAAAGAGACACCATGTTTTCACAAACAGTACAATAAAGCAGAGGTTTCCTAGCAACATGTTTCATGTATTTATTTTTTATTATTATTATTAAATGTACTCAATATACTCCTTTTTTTCTTAGTAACCCATATCATGTCTTAAAATTGAACTACAGCTGGGGGGAAAAAAGATGTGGCCATGTGGAGGCAGTAGTAAGTCAGGCCTATCTTGACCATTGACTCCGGGGGAGATCTGAGCCGCTGCGAGCTGCCTGCATGACTCTCCCCAGATCGAAGATGGCGGTGTCCGTGTTCTCAGGCGTGCGCCTCCTCTCCATCGGAGACGCCAATGGAGACATACAGCGACATTCAGAGCAGCAGCCTCTGCGACTAGAGATCAAAACCAACCAGGACGCGGCTCTCATAAGCCTCTCGAACAGTGAGTAGATGCTGGCTTTAAACACTTTGTATCCGGCCTCAGCTGAGCTGTGTATCCTAGCTTAGCCTAATGAGAGTGATGTGCGTGCGGCATGTGCGTGTGTTGCAACCCCTGATCACAGGGACCGGCGGCTTTTGAGTTGTGATCTCAGATACGGCTCTCGTGCCCGTGCATGCTTTCTAAAAAATGTAAAGTTGCTGGAGCCAGGGGTTCGGTTGTAACATGCTTGCCACAAACCACGTTGATCGTAGCATGTTAGCATCCGTAAACACTTCGTATTGTGTTAAGCTGCTTATAGTTAGCTGCTACCCAGCTAATACGCACGAG
Organism: Mylopharyngodon piceus; assembly: GCA_039654765.1. Lineage (NCBI taxonomy): Eukaryota > Metazoa > Chordata > Actinopteri > Cypriniformes > Xenocyprididae > Mylopharyngodon > Mylopharyngodon piceus. The sequence goes on from CM077457.1 coordinate 19,563,993, forward strand.
CCGCGGCAATTCAGCACTGAATGTGTTTCTACAGTCTAAAACATACATGTATGAGTTTTTTCCCAGATGCATGTCCTGTACATCCAGGCTTTCTTCCAGACTTTTTTTTTTTTTTAGCTGGCAGTCAGGAAGGATTTGGATAATGTGGATTGGCGCCTACAAAGTTAGCCGCAGTGTAAACCTTAAGTCATACTATTACGCTTCAGAAAGTGTAATAGAAACCTCTTTAGTTTTGTTTTGCATTGGTTTTATTTGTGTAAACGTTTGATGTGATTATTGAAATTGATTTAACCTGGTTGGATGGTGGGCTGAATGGATGCTGTGAGTTAACTTGATTGATTGCGCACATCCCCGGCGCGCAGTTCTGCGCCACCTCTCTACTTTTACTATACTGTACTATACCTTCAAACAGCCCGATTTCTCTTTCTCAAAGTACAGAAAACATTGCGAAAGTAATGTGAAATTACGCGGAGGTTTCTTACGGCACCGTTTGGTCATTCATCTTTGTTCTGCGGGGAACAATAGCGGGTCCCCCGCCTCCTTTTCTCCAGTGTCCCGCCTGTTCATTCAGCGCTCAGGGCTTTTGTTTGGAGCCTCATGCTGCCGATGTCCCGTGGATGAGATGAATGTCTTACTGAAACAGATGCGTGACCCACATCCCATAGATTTCTTTTCTAGAAGTTTTAATTTCTCGAGCTCAAATGCCGCAGCACCCTCAGCATTTTTCGTCGAAAGGCCAAGTTTATTCATAAAAATTCATGTTAGTATGTGACATGGGGATATTTTGCGCGTTTTTATGCAGTTACGTGAGAGAGTACGCTCTTAAATATTCATTGTTGCGTAAACATTATAAAGAGGAGTTTTTTTTTTTTTGCATTTCACAAATAAATTAATATTTTCTTAAAATATTAAAATTACACTTGTGTGAGATGAGTAATTATTAAACACGAGTAATTTATTATACGTGGAGCGGGTCGCCAAATTGTGTGAAATTCATCATTCTAAAAAGAATGAGTACGAGTGGGAAAATAATTATACTGTATGTTAGCCAATGAAAACATACTAAGTGCAGCTTTAAGGAAGTAATTCAGCTCTTCCACACTCTTGTGACTTGTTAATTCATGTTTTTTTTATAGAACTTTGTTTCTTTCGCTTTCACTGTGGTTTACCTGTCTCTTTAGCTTGTTGTAAACAGTTATTTAGGCCCGGTTTCACAGACAGGGCTTAGCCTAAACCAGGATTAGGCCTTAGTTAAATTAGAGCATTTAAGTAGCTTTTTATAAACGTTCTCTAGAAAAAAACATTACTGGTGTGCATCTTGAGACAAAACAATGGCACTGACATATTTTAAGATTATGTCAGTGCAAGTTACTTTCAGTTGAAACAGCTCAAATATGCATTTTAGTCTAGGAATGGCTTAAGCCTTGTCTGTGAAACCGGGAGTTAGTCTTTTAGGATGTTTTTGTTGTTTTTGTTTTTGTTTTTTGAGTCCAAAGAGCAAAGCCTTCAGCTATGAATAGTAGATGCCAAGAATCACTCCTGTTCTAAAGCTCAGATTTTCTTGGCTTCAGTGCCCTGCCCCCTGTTTCAGAGGTATTTTCTTGAGCTGCTGTAGAGACTGTACTTGTTTTCAACTCATTTATATAAATGAATACCAGCCTAATCTATGGAAAGCCTGACCTAATCCTAAAATAAATGACACAATCCCTCATCCTGGCATTGCCTCTTAATGTTGCTGTGATTAGAAGGCCAGGTTAATGTCTTTGAACAGGACTAATTTAGTTTGCTTGGCTTAATTTTTGTTTAGGTAGTTGTGGTAACCTTTAAGGAGCTAGTGTAGTTCATATTAAAGCTGAAATGTATGTTGTTGAAATGTTATCATTGTTAAAATAAACTTTCTCCTGTAGGATCTTAGAGCGACAGTTCCACCAAAAATGAAAATTGTCATTTACTCTCCTTCATGTTGTTCCAAACCTGATAAACCTGTATGACTTTCTTTTTTTCTGTGGAACACAAAAGTTAACGAAAAAAGTGTTTCTATTTTTGATTTGTTTTTGTTTTGTTTTTGATATTATGAAAGTCAAAGTTTTTTTTTTTTTTTTTTTTTTTTTTTTGACCCAATTGGCTTCCAATGTATGGACAAAAACTGTTGAAACATTCTTCTAAATATCATTTTCAAATAATTCTGTTTTACTTAAATGAAATGATCTGTTTGAGGGCAGGACTGTCTGTTTTATATTAACATTATAAATGATCATACATGAATATTAATATCCATGCTATTGCTTTTCTCCACAGATGAGGAGACATGCGTCTTTAAGTGTTCAGTATCACGAGAGACAGAATGCAGTCGTGTTGGGAAGCAGTCCTTCATCATTACTCTGGGCTGTAACAGTGTCCTCCTGCAGTTTGCATCTCCAGCAGGTAAAGTTCACCTCCTTTTACAAGTGCATCACCCTATACGGTGATTTATCAGTTCACTGAGACATTCAGACAAGCACAGCTGCAGTCACTCATAGTGTACAAACTCATTTAAATGATTGTAGGTGAACCTGAATGAAGAGATGGTGCTATGAAGCATGTAATCTCTTAATGTGTCTGCTGTTGTTGTTTTTGCCAGATTTCTCGTCATTCTATAACCTCCTGAAGAACTGCCGTGGACACAGGGGCGAACGTTCGGTCTTCAGTGAGAGGACGGAGGAGTCCTCAGCTGTACAGTATTTCCAGGTTTGTTTGGCCTCGAATTGACATGCATATGCAAAGCGGTCATTTGTTCTCACTCATCTTAAAACCTTAAGAGATCATTTTAAATTATAATGGGAATCAAGACTACCGTTTAATTGTAATAGTCATTTTATTTTATATGGTCTAGCATAAGCAGAAGTGACATGTTATGAATGTCTTCTTGTTTTTTCTTTTTTTCTTTCAGTTTTATGGCTACCTCTCTCAGCAACAAAACATGATGCAGGATTATGTGCGAACTGGAACATATCAACGAGCCATCCTCCAGAATCATACTGACTTCAAGGATAAAGTACTGTTATTTCTCTCTTTGTACTGTTAAAAGGGTCATGAACTGCAATTTTTTTTATTTTGTAATGTTTCTTAAGGTGCACTTATAATGTTTATATGATTCATAGACCAAAAATTGTCAATTTAGAAATAAAAGGCCATTTTCTACCCTGATTTTAGCCCTCTGATTTTAAAGGGACCTGTCTGCTGTGAGATTTCAATGTAAAGGCCCACTGCTATGATTGGCTAACATCTTTGCATATGAAATAAGTATTACACTTGGAACTCTCTCAAACTTTTACTATGTTTTTTCTATTACAGCTGTCGCGATTAATTGCGAAAAGTGTTGATGATAGCATTATATTTAGATCTACTCCGTCATATGAAAGGTTGCAGCGATGAGCCGATGACAGACATGTTTGTTGAGCGCATGAATGGAGTGATCTCGTCAATGCAACTCAGTTTCTGCACTCTCGTGAATGCTTTCATAACTAACAGTGCAAACGTGATGTAAATAAGAGATTTATTGCGCAGTGTAGACAGCATCATTGATTATAACGGGAGTTTTGGCGGGAGTACAGAACTCAGTCACTGTGTGATTGACAGCTCCAGTGATTATAAAAGGAGCATTCTTTGATCGCTTTCTGTATACAATTTAATCACAATTTAAATGAGATTATTTTCATGTAACTAAGAGAAACAATGTGAAGTTAGTTTAGTCACTGGCTTGATTTACTGATGCATAAATGGCTATAAATGATGAACATCTGACTGTACATGAATCATTACATATCAGAAACCACTGATCACAGATTAGGTATTAGAATTAACACGGTTACATATTGTGGCATTACTGTCGGGTCCATATCTTACAGTAGAAGTCTGTTTGCAAAGCCTGCACCGAAATTGCAACTGGTTTACCAAAGAATCCACGGTGAAATGTACTGAACAAACAAATAATGGTCTACTGAGACATTCACGTAGTTGAAAATAAATAACCACTTTCCTAGCATTAGGATCATTTGGAAATTAATGTTATTTTTAATCTGGTGATCCTGTATCTCTCTTCTGTCCTTTTCATCTTACTAATGTGTCAGTGGGTGGGGCCAAAGATGCAATGATGTTAAAGTAGGCAATGATTTTCTTTCTTTAGTTGCACTATTATGTCACAATGTGACAAAATCCAAAACGAGACGTTTTCTGAGCTTGGTTTCAACAAAAGTTGTTTTTGAACAAACAAGGAAGTTATGAGTTCTGAAACTTGCTTTATATTTTTATAGTGCAACAATGGTATAATGACTTCTTACATGTCAAAACATCAAGGAAATTTTGATTTCTCAATTCATGACCCCTTTAAGTGTACTTGGCATGGAGTTGAGTAGTTTCAGAACTGCTTTCTCTTTGCTTATTGTAGCATTTCTTGTTCTGTTAAAAAAAAACACATACATTGGTCAGTCAGACATTAAGACTATTATGACCTTGACTTTTAGCTTTAATGTTATTACAATTAAGTAAAAAGGGACACTTGAGTCCATTTTATTAAAAAAAAAAAAAAAAAAAAGGTTATTCCTTTGTGAATGCTTCTCTGAATGCGTTGATTCTTGTTCTCATTCCTCCCTCTGTGTTCTCCTTGTCTCAGGTTGTGCTGGATGTAGGTTGTGGCTCTGGAATTCTATCATTTTTCGCAGCTCAGGCTGGTGCCCGTAAAATTTATGCTGTGGAGGCCAGCACCATGGCTCAACATGCAGAGGTATGACACATTCAGATACAGATTCCTCAGTCACTAACAAACACTACCATTTGAGGTCGGTAATGTTTTTTAAGAGAAGTCACATGATCCTTCAAAAATCATTCTAATATGCTGAATTGGTGCTCAAGACAAATTTCTTATTATTATCAATGTTGAAATCGGTTAATACCTGATACATATTTTTGTGGAAATCAGAATGCATTATTTAAGGATCCTGTGATGAATAGCAAATTCTTCTTTTTTTTTTTTTTTTTTTTTTTTTTTACATGGAGAAAAAAAAAAAATTGTAAAATGTCATTACTGTCACTTTTAATCATTTTAGTGCATTCTTGCTATTCATTTCTTTCCAAAAAATTCAAGTTTTGAAACAGTATTTATTTCACAAGTATACATGTAAAATAACGTTTAATCATTAATAAATGTGCAGGTAATTGGGCTGCGTGATATACTGGTACTAAAATAAGTATGGTGGTATAGTAAAATTTAATATTTGTAATATTAAAATATTTTAATTTGTTAAGTTTTGAGTGAGAGAGAGTAATATTTTACTTCTTCTAAAAAATCTGAATGCATGACCAAAAAAAAAAAATTATTGATACTGAAAAGCTATATCGATACAACCCTAGGAGGTAATGACAGGGTTCCTACGCAGTTTGGAAAAGTATGGAATTTGATTTGAGTAATTTCCAGGTCTGGAAATGTATGGAAAAATATTTGCATTTACAGACTATTGCCCATATTTAGTTTTCTATAATTAAAAAATAAAAAATAAATGTATCATACAAGAAGTGTTTTTTCATGGCAGCTATTTAGTGATTCTTTGGTGATTGTCAAACATGACTGAATAAATTTAAGGTGCATTTTTGCATTTTGGGTTTCTTCTCACAGTATTCTTTGCACTGTATTACAGAGCCTCTAAAAGGATCTTTGCAAAAATAAAAAAATATACAGACTTTCGTGTGCATAGGACAACGCACACTGAGCCACCTAATGCGCCATCAGTCCATTTCGTGGTGTGGTTTCTTGGCCGCCACAGAGTATGCATTAAAGCAGACATAAGGGCTTGAAATATGACGTACTACCCTAACAAATGACAAATTTTGAACACTTTTTTTTTTTTTTTTTTTTTTTTTTTTAACAGTACCCGTCTTTTTTATAGACCCTTGAACTTGGCAAATAGGACAATGCACACAGCTCTATTGTGCCATCAGCCCATTTCGTGCCATGATTTCTCTGCTGCCACAGAGGATTCGTTAAATTTGACATTAGGCCTTAATATTAGAGGTACTACTAAAGAAAGCCAATTTTTGAGCAAATAGTTCTCTATTAATTCATGTGCATCCTTGCTCTTGTTTTCTTCGTAGTAAGATGGCAGTGACGCACAAAGGAAAGCATGCAAAAAATTCCCGTGCACATGTGAATAGTTTCTCGAGGGCACGAAAAAGTTTCTTTCTTGAAGTGCATGCAAAAGTCTGTATATATTTTTTTATTTTTATTTTTTATTTTAGGGGCTCTGTATGTTGTCACTTCGAGAAAATCAATGAAAAAAACCCTGAAAAAAGAAAAATATTTACAGATGACTGCTATATAACAAATATAAATTATAATACAAATATAAAGCTGATAATAATTCTGTATGAACCATTTATGGTCTGAAAATCTACAGAGGTTTGGAAAAGTATGGAAATTTGAAATGGAAAATATGTAGGAACCCTGTAATGAGATGACCTTTGACCTTGACTACTCGAAAGTCATTCTATAGTGATAGTAGTGCTAATGATTGTGCTTCCACAGGTTCTTGTAAACAGTAACAGGCTGTCAGAGCGTGTTGTGGTTATTCCTGGGAAAGTGGAGGAAGTGTCCCTACCTGAGCAGGTGGACATAATCATCTCTGAACCCATGGGCTACATGCTGTTCAACGAAAGGATGCTGGAGAGCTATCTACATGCCAAGAAATTCCTCAAGCCTAACGGTAAGAGAAAAAGGTTTATTCATATAAAAGAACAAATCAAAAGATTGACACATGCTTAGGTCATAGGGATGTGTAACAGTACACAGAAATGATGGTTCAGTATGTACCTCGGTTTTAAAGTCACGGTTCGGTACAGCAGGTGGAAAAATAACGTTTTTTTTTAATTAATAAACAGTGGTTTACTGAACAAACGGCAGCAACACACCGGTGCTGTTGTAATTGGGAATTTGAAGTGCTTACGCTTTTTGATGCAAAATATGTTTGCAAAATATTTAAGAATAAGGTTAGAATTATTGCGCTCCGATTCTAATCCACTCCTTCTGTTTGTGCATGCGCACACGAGCACTCATTCATTAAAGTCTGCGAAGTTAAATGTAGACTCGCTTGCAAAATGTGAATACTTTTGTTAATTTGTAACATTTACAAGTATTAAACCGTTAAGCCCAAAGCTTTTTTTTTTATGTGTATGCTAGTGTATGAGTAGTCAAACGAGTAGCCTTTTAACCAATACTCCAATACTATTTATATCACAACTTTGTTCTTTAACAGGCAAAATGTTTCCCACCATTGGAGACGTTCACCTCGCTCCTTTCACAGATGAGCAGCTTTACATGGAGCAATTTACGAAGGCCAATTTCTGGTGAGCTTTTCTAAAAAGAGGATAAGGACATTGGGTGGGGAGGGAGTAAAGATGCAAAATGTACAAGTGTGAGTAAATAAGCAGCCAGTCATCATGTAACGGGTAGCAGATGTCAAATGATAGACTCAAAGTGTAAATAAACAGTCATTTAAAGGGTTAGTTCACCCAAAAATGAAAATTCTGTCATTAATTACTCACCCTCATGTCGTTCCTCACCTGTAAGACCGTTGTTAATCTTTGGAACATGAATGAAGATATTTTTGATGAAATCCAAGAGCTCTCTGACTCCTCCATAGACAGCAATTTAACCACCACTTTCAAGGTCTAGAAAGGTACTAAAGACATCATTAAAACTGTCAATGTGACTGCAGTGGTTCAACCGTAATGTTATGAAGAGACGAGAATACTTTTTGTACGCAAAAACAAAACAAAAATAACGACTTTATTCAACAATCTCTTCTCTTCCCTGTCATTATCCTTACGCAGAAGAGAAGATATTGTTGAATAAAGTCGCAGTCACATCAACTGTTTTAACGATGTCTTTAGTACCTTTCTGGACTATGGACGAGGCATATACCTTTCGGATTTAATCAAAAATATCTTAATTTGTGTTCTGAAGATGAACGAAGGTCTTACGGGTGTGGAACGACATGAGGGTGAGTAGTTAATGACAGAAATGTCATTTTTGGGTGAACTAAACATTTAAGACTATAGCAGATGACTAAGACATAACTCTGTATGATTTCTTTTCAGTTTTTCCAAGTATAAAAACAAGTTTCCTGTCTTTCAGGTACCAGCCATCTTTCCATGGGGTGGATTTGTCTGCACTGAGAGGAGCTGCGGTTGATGAATACTTCAGACAGCCTATTGTGGTGAGAAATGGGAGGGAATGACTAGCGGATTGGGTGTGTGCTAGTTGATTCGCAAGTACATGCTAGCTTTTTCGAGTTAGCCACGATTAGGAAAGTTCATAAGGCAGAAAGCCATAAAAACACATTAGCTTGTGTTTGTGCCTTCAGAGGAAAGATTATACTGATAAATAGTGTGTGAAGTATGAAGGTAACTGGAGATTCGTCTCCTCACATGTAATAGATGACCGGCGAGGGCTTGAGGGTAAATACGGACAGGATTGAGTTACATACTTAAGCCTAAATGAGAACGGTGAGGATGTTTCTAGGTAATGGAGAAAGGCAGCATGCTTCATGGATTAGGAAAATGTATTCAACGGTAGTTTCATGTAGGAGATGGAGAAGTATGTATGCTTGTCTTTGTGCCTGTGATGAAAGGCTGTACTTTGTGGTCGGGGTTTCTGAGCTCACTGTTTGTCTGTGGTCAGGGGGTATGCAATAAATTTAGATCCATCAAGGATGGTTTATGAAGCATGTCTTTATGTGAACAAGAACGCATGTAATTCTAGTTGTGGATTTGGATCTAGAATCCTCAGTGTTTTGAAATCCATCAGAGCTACTTTTTCCACTTTCGTGCCCTTGAGTGGCCAATTAACTTGTCAATTGTGTGCTTGATTTTCAGTCCACTGATTTCTATACATCATAATTGTAGTGTATGTGTGGCTCATGTCCAGCAGTAGTCAGCTGTTCAGGCATTTGTGTTGTCTGTAATGGTGTTACACTGCTGGGACAGTGACCTGCTATGGTCTGGCTCTAGGGGGCGCTGTTGTAGCATCCTCCAGAGTTCAGGCCGAGGCGGGAGAGCCCTCTGAGCTAGGACTGAGTCTGATTTACTGTGGCTCAGCCCTTGACAAGAGGCCTCACAGCATGTCGTCCTGTTTGATTGGACCCGTTTCATCCTCCTCCGCATGCAGGACTGAGTGTTATATTGGGATGTCTTGCCACTTCTCATTTATTCTCTGATTTCTTTCAGGACACTTTTGATATCAGGATCCTTATGGCCAAATCAGTGAAATATACGGTCAACTTTTTAGAAGCTAAAGAAGAGGATCTTTACAAGTAAGGTTCCTCCAATTGCATAATTTTATTGCATTTAAATGCAGCCTTTTTGTTTTAAGATATTGTAAAAAAGAATCGTGTCAGCCTGTACAATTGTTTAATATATTCTTTTCTTGCTCTTCCCAGGATAGAAATCCCCTTCAAATTCCACATGATGCATTCAGGGCTTGTACATGGGCTGGCTTTTTGGTTTGATGTCGCATTCATTGGATCAGTGTACGTTCCAACACATTCTCTTTACAGTGTTTTCACACTTCAGTTACCCCTCTTTCCATTAAACATATTATTGGACTGTCCCATCATTTTGTATGTACAACCCGAATTCCGGAAATGTTGGGACGTTTTTTTAAATTTGAATAAAATGAAAACTAAAAGACTTTCAAATCACATAAGCCAATATTTTATTCACAATAGAACATAGATAACATAACAAATGTTTAAACTGAGATATTTTACACTTTTATCCACTAAATGAGCTCATTTCAAATTTGATGCCTGCTACAGGTCTCAAAAAAGTTGGCAGGGGGGCAACAAATGGCTAAAAAAGCAAGAAATTTTGAAAAGATTCAGCTGGGAGAACATCTAGCAACTAATTAAGTTAATTGATATCAGGTCTGTAACATGAAGCTATAAAAGGGATGTCTTAGAGAGGCAGAGTCTCTCAGAAGTAAAGATGGGCAATCTGTGAAAGAGTGCGTAAAAAGATTGTGGAAAACAATGTTCCTCAACGTCAAATTGCAAAGGCTTTGCAAATCTCATCATCTACAGTGCATAACATCAAAAGATTCAGAGAAACTGGAGAAATCTCTGTGCATAAGGGACAAGGCCGAAGACCTTTATTGGATGCCCATGGTCTTCAGGCCCTCAGACGACACTGCATCACTCATCGGCATGATTGTGTCAGTGACATTACTAAATGGGCCCAGGAATACTTCCAGAAACCACTGTCGGTAAACACAATCCGCCGTGCCATCTGCAGATGCCAACTAAATCTCTATCGTGCAAAAAGGAAGCCATATGTGAACATGGTCCAGAAGCGCCGTCGTGTCCTGTGGGCCAAGGCTCATTTAAAATGACTGTTTCAAAGTGGAAAAGTGTTCTATGGTCAAACGAGTCCAAATTTGACATTCTTGTTGGAAATCACAGACACCGTGTCCTCCAGGCTCCGGAGGGAGACCTTCCAGCGTGTTATCAGCGTTCAGTTCAAAAGCCAGCATCTCTGATGGTATGGGGGTGCATAAGTGCGTACGGTATGGGCAGCTTGCATGTTTTGGAGGCACTATGAATGCTGAAAGGTATATAAAGGTTTTAGAGCAACATATGCTCCCCTCCAGACGACGTCTATTTTAGGGAAGGCCTTGTGTATTTCAGTAAGACAATGCAAAACCACATACTGCAGCTATTACAACAGCATGGCTTCGTCGTAGAAGAGTCCAGGTGCTGAATTGGCCTGCCTGCAGTCCAGATTTTTCACTTATAGAGAACATTTGGCGCATCATTAAACAAAAAATACGTCAAAGACGACCACGAACTCTTCAGCAGCTTGAAACCTATATCAGGCAAAAATGGGACCAAATTCCAACACCAAAACTCCAGAAACCCATAACCTCGATGCCCAGACGTCTTCAAACTGTTTTGAAAAGAAGAGGAGATGCTACACCATGGTAAACATGCCCCCGTCCCAACTATTTTGAGACCTTTAGCAGGCATCAAATTTGAAATGAGCTCATTTTGTGCATAAAATTTCTCAGATTAAACATTTGTTATGTTATCTATGTTCTATTGTGAATAAAATATTGGCTCATGTGATTTGAAAGTCTTTTAGTTTTCATTTTATTCAAATTTAAAAACCGTCCCAACTTTTCCGGAATTCGGGTTGTAGTAAACTCACTTAAGTGTTTAGCGAGCTTTTACCAGAAAAGGTTTTAAATTTTTATCATATGTTAATGTAAAACATCTTCTATAATATTATCTGCTGTTTTGTTGGGTTTTTATTTTTGCTGTATTTATGCAACTCTTGAATTTTTGTAACTCTGTTTTTGCCATGAAGATGCAGACATGGCATTAAAAAGCTATACTACTACTACTCACACTTGAGTCCTCTCTGACAGAACCAAGTTCAGACTATTTTAAATGGTCAAAAATGTGACCCAACAAGTGAAAGAACACGGTTCTCTTTGCATTCATAGTCACTAGTGTTCTCAGATCTGATTTTGGCCTTTTTTAGTCTGTTATTTATTTGAATCCTGAACCAAGTGAATATTGTGTGAATTTTTGTCAATAATAATTATAAAATAACACTGCAATAAAATTAATATAAAATTATAACAATTGTAATAACAACAACAACAAATGTCATTGTGTGACAGAAAGCCCTGTATCTGTTCATTAAGGATACATGTACCGTTGCTATTACGTGGAGTTGCTATTATATTCGGAGTTCTCCATATGCGTTTTGCAGAATTAATGTTAATGATTAATTGATTAATATGATCATGTTTGTGATTTTAAAATGATTATTTGTATGTGGGTGGGGGGGGGGGTGATGTAATGTTTTGTAATCCGAGTATTGTGACCGGTATGCTTTTGTGCTGTGTGTCTCTGTACAGGATGACAGTGTGGCTCTCTACGGCCCCCACCGAACCCCTCACTCACTGGTACCAGGTGCGCTGTCTGCTGCAGTCACCTCTCTTTGCCAAGGCAGGGGACACAATGTCAGGCACTGCACTTTTAATCGCCAACAAGAGGTGAGCACACACAATTCTTTTTGTTAACCCTCAGATTGTTAACATTAGGTGGTTAACGGTTTCATTTGTTTCCGCTTCCTCTTACAGACAAAGCTATGACATTAGTATTGTTGCTCAAGTGGACCAGACAGGCTCCAAGTCCAGTAATCTACTTGATCTCAAGAACCCCTTCTTTCGGTGAGAGGATGCATTGCTTCGGAAACCAATAAGAGGATGTCTGAAACGTGTGTTGCTTACGCTGTGCTGTGTTCTGCAGGTACACGGGCACAACACCCACCCCACCTCCAGGGTCACACTATTCCTCCCCCTCAGAGAACATGTGGAACACTGGGGGAACCTATAGCATGAGCCAAGGCATGGCTGTGTCAGGTAGCTCTTACACAATTATTCCTCCTGACTTCTTTTTGCATTTACATCAGTAAGCCACAGTTCCTCCCATCCAGCTGCTGTTGCATTACTGGAATAATGTCACTTACATTGTGCTCTCTTTTTGTCTGTCAGGGATGCCTACAGCCTATGATCTCAGTACTGTCATTGGCGGCAGTGGGACAACAGTGTCCCACAACAACCTCATCCCCCTTGGTACAGACACGCATGCACGTATGGATATTTACACAAACACACACACACTCACACATACACACAAATGAGCTCCTGGTGTGGTTCATTTGAAGAGAGAGTTCACCCAAACATGAAAATTCTGCCTTCATTTGCTCACCCTCATGTCTTTCCAAATCCATAAAACTTTAGTTCATCTTTGAAACACAAAGATATTTTTAATATTTCTCTTATAATTTTGTCCATCAATTAAAAATACACACAACCAAAATTTTTACACTACAAAAAGTAAAAGTAATCCATAAGCTCAGACCTCATTGGTTCTTGCACATCAAGCAAGCACGTTTGAGCTGCTGTGTTTACCGTATTTGATGAGCTCTATGTATGCGTGTTGATCAATGTTTATATATAAATAAATGCCTAAATTAAATCTGCTTATTATATAAAGCAGGGGTGTCCAAACTCTGTCCTGGAGGGCCACTGTCCTGCAGAGTTTAGCTCTAACTTCACCTGCCTGGAAGTTTTATTTCACCTGCCTCAACGCACCTGCCTGGAAGTTTCTAGTATGCCTGGTAAGACCTTGATTAGCTGCTTCAGGTGTGTTTAATCGGGGTTGGAGCTAAACTCTGCAGGACAATGGCTCTCCAGGAGCAGGATTGGACACCCCTGATATAAAGTGATTGTGTCTCTTCAGAAGACTTGGATTAAACGACTCAATTCATATGGATTACGTTTACAATGTCTTTTTGTATACAACCAAAACTTTGATACTTCAGTGGATGGACAAAAATGATGAGTGGTTATTAAAAATATCTTCAGTTGTATTCCGAGGATGAAAAGAAGTCATACAGGTTTGGAACAATATAAGGGTGTATAAATGACAGAATTTTAATTTCTGGGTGAACTATCCCTTTAAGAACCAAAGGCTGAGATAAAAAAAATAAAGTTTGTGATATTACAGGGGCCACATCATGAAGGATCAAATTGTGAGAGGGTTGAATATGGCCATTAAAACATCTTTGGTGCAGAAAACATAATTTATAATGGGACATCAAGGGGAAAATAAACGTATGATATGACCCCTTTAATGTATGCCATACATTACATTCTTATATTATTTATCTCTTTTAAAAGCCTTTACAGGACAGTAAATAGTTGTATATTGTTATTGGGAGGTTTTCTAGACAACAGTACTAGTGTTTTAAGATCTTCTATATTATAGTTGGTCTCCTCCAGCTTAATTTCAAGTGTTCACGTGTTTCTTGTTAATCACATTTTGCTCATGTGTAAATTGAAGAGAGGTGTCTGTCTTTTCCCCTCCAGTGAACACGGGGATTGTGAACCACACTCACTCCAGAATGGGCTCTATAATGAGCACCGGAATCGTCCAGGGTGAGTGTCTCTTTTCTTACTGTCTTCACAGAGTTAAAAAAGACCTGCACTTTTGCTGATTAAAGTAATAGTTCACCCAGAAAGGAACATTCTGTAATTTACTCACCATGTTGCATCAAACAAAAAATTAGACTTTTGTTCATCTTCAGAACACATATGAAGATATTTAAAATATTTTCTCATTTTTGTCCATTCACTTGAAAGTCCATGCAACCAAAAATATCACCGTTAATTACATAGATATTGTAAAAGTAATCCATATGAATTGAGTGGTTTAATCAAAGTCTTCTGAAGAGACATGACACACTTCTCATGATTTAATTTGGGTTTTTGTTCATATATAAACATTGATCATCGCTTGATGTGCAAGATGTTGATGTTGCTTCATGCATGAGAACAAACCTCATTGGTTTGAGCTCCTGTGATGATGAGAGAATATTCTCATCATCTCATTTGTGTTAGACAAAAGATTAACATTTGTCTTGTGGGTTTGGAACTACATGAGTGAACCCCAAAAAAAAACATTCATTTTAATATTGTTGCACTGAACATTTGTTCTTGGTGAAATATGAATAGGCTTTTATAGTACAGTGTGTGCTGAGAGCCTGCAGATGGATATATTGTATTCATTCTCAAACCATGAGGGTTGTATTTTAGAGAAGCAAGTTCCACATCTCACGTCTCCTTTATTCTATTCCAGTCCAGTCGAACAGTCCAGTACTTAGACCAGAGTTGCGGGTATCTCTTTACCACCTCACACAAGCACTCGTCAACACGGGCGTCTGTTTTTGTTGTCGTCACCAGTAGTTTGAATTAGTGCACAAAAATTTAAGTACAAGCTAAACTACACAGGTGAAATCTAGCTGCACACATACAGTACACACAAACTATGCCGATGACAATTTACATCAAGCGCACTTTATGCATACCTTATCGTACACGTAACATCTTGGACACCAGGTGTTCATAAATTGCTTATTACTTTTATTTCTTCTCAGGGGCCACAACTGCCCAGCAGGGTCCCAGCAGCGGCAGTCCTCATTACCCCGTCACCAACCAGTTCACCATGGGCGGCCCGGCTATCTCCATGGCATCTCCTATGGCCATCCCCAGCAACACCATGCACTACGGGAGCTAAGGCCAAAGGACGGCCTCTGCATGTCCAATCTCCCCAACCCCCCACCCCTGCAGATCAACCACAGCCAAATTCAGAATACCAAAACCAGTGCACCAGTCTCTGACCATCACTTTATAGTCTCTCTCTCGCTCTCTCTATATATAGATATACATGTATACGTATATATATATTCTAAACTCTCTCTTTATCTCACTGGTGTTTTATTCTTACATATCCGTCCCGCGGCCCTATAACGTTAGCGTGCGCAGGCATTCTGCCAGTTCAACACGTCTGAGGTGTGTCATTGTTACTCTTCCCTTCCCCAGCCGCACACAGCACCTGCTCCACAACCAGCCACTAGGAGGCAGCACTTGTCTGTAAGCATGCTGAAAAAGCACAAACCAGAGACTCAAGGCTCAACGGAAAGGACTCGGTCGGAAGAACGCTGTCAACGGGACACTTTTTTTTTTTTTTTAACTATATAAATGATTTACAAATGTGCACGTTCCCCCTTCATGAATTCCCACTTTTTTTTTAGCCGCACATACGCCATCATTGACTGACTATTGATATGAATTTGAGATCTATTACAGGATCTTGCCGCTGTTCCTTACAAGTCCAGCTACGTTGAACCTACTCTTCACTGTCGGCTTTTTTACGTTTCCAGCGACATCGACTGGCCATCGCATCTCGATTCTCTCAGCATCGGCTTTTGACGACCACCCCAACTCACCTAAATGTTCGCAACCTTTCATCGCTCACCAGAAGAGATGGACACGTGCTGTAGATGCTCGCAGAGTTCATTACGACTACTAGCACAGTACCGCTGGATCCTGCCTGTAGACAAGCATAGCGTAGATAGAGATCGTCTTACTTTTCATTCCATTTCTGACTGTTTTAATGTAGTGCAGTCCCAGATTTATGTATTTTGCTTGGTGTTCCCTGAGGTGAATTCTGAGCGTGGTTTATCGAGACCGCTTCTGTCTTCCCCCGACTCAACACAAAGCAAATCTGACTTATAAATTGGCGGATTCGTTATCAGTCAATTATAAGGACATACAAGGTTTCAGAAATAAGACCAGCAACAAACCCTCCACTACCAGCCGAGGAGGACGGCGGAGTGCTGGGAAGGACAGTCGGCAACTAGGGGGAAGAAAACAGAAGGATGAATGATATAAACAGTGAGGTCCGTGGACACACACTGACCGCTGCAGCAGGACAACTGTTTGGAATTGCAGTATCCTAGTTTACATCCCTTGAACCTTTTATTTTGTCAACTTCTGTGTGTTGTGAGACTCATTGAGGAAAGGAGGAGATCAAGTGACGCCTGACTAGCTATAACTTTCCTCCTCGTTTCCTCCTCTCTCTCCCTCCTTCCCCTCCCACACCGGGGATATGACAATAACCCCATCAAAGACTTTGAAGTTGTATGCACCGCTTCCAGTCAAATTTTTTTTTTTCCAGTTCATTTGGTTTGAAATAGCAACTATCATGAGATGAAAACAACCATGTCTGTTAGTTTGTAGAATTGACTTTTTGTTTTGGTTTTCTTTCACAAAAAAGCAACAGACAAAAAAAGGAGCAAATTAAATGTTGATGGAGAAGTCCCTACGTGTGGCTGCTTACAGTAGCATTTGTTGTTTTATGGACGAGTGTGCAAAAAAAAATTATAAAATCAAACTTGATGGATTGAGGAATCACATGATCTGGATACGTTATAGATGGCTAAAGATTTATTTTCTGCTTTCCAGTGAAGCAGATAGAATAAAAATAATAAATAAATACACTTTACATTGATGTTCAGTTTGTTAATATGCATTTGGTATTATGAACTAACAATTAATTTTTACAGCATTTATTAATCAAGGTTGTCAGTTTTTAAATATACCATTGTTCATTGTTAATTTGTGTGTTTGTTAATATATTGTTAGTTCATACAACTTTAAATGTATAAAATATATGTAGAAATTATTAACCAAGATAAAAGCTTAAAGTTGATTGTTACTTCATGCTAGCCATTGTATTAACACACAAAACATTATTGTAAAGTGTTATACAAAATTTTGTAATATCTCATGTTGTGCAACACCCAATGACTTTCTAGCTTTGTCGTTCATGAAACACAAAAAAAGAGAAATTTTGCAGCCTGAGTTGCTCTTTTCCATACAATTAAAACAGCCAGTGCATGAATTTTGTCTCTTTTTAATGTAAAGCTATTGTATTTTTTCAGAATACTTATAGGGACTAATTTTAAGGTGCTTTTATGCCCTTTCTGCTTGCCAACCACTGGTCACTGTCCACATATGTTGTATGAAAAAGAGCAGATTGGACTAGATTGGTGGAATAAAGAAAGTCACACAGGTTTGGCGCAACATCAGGGTTTGGGAATGATGAGAGAACTATACCAAAATCTATTTAAAATACATTTATTTCATACTAAGTATACTTCAAATCTATTAACATATTTATTGACATATCACTTAAGACTTACTGATATAAAATTATAATTAAACTTTATTTGGAGTATTTTTTTTCTATTGTACAATGCACATTTCCTAATATTACGCCTAAAATGTGTTTTTATATCACTATTAATAAGAACCGTATGATCTCTGTATAATATCAGTCTTTAAATACAAGATATTTAAAGTGTACCTAAAGTATACTTGCAATAGTTTCATTTTAGCACAACCAAATATACTTAAGTATATCTTTAGTTGGACCTTAGTTGTTCCAATTTAGCAGACTTTAAGTATACCAAAAGAACAGTTGCAGGGTATTTTAAGCTCATACATATGTAAATGTATTTGTAGTATACTTGGCACAAAATAAATGTATTTCAAAAACATTTTAGTTTTTTTTTTTTTTTTTTACTAGGGATCCCTTTAACTTCATTCTGAAAAGGATAGTTTATTTTTTGCTCATCCTCATTTCATTTCAAAACTATACGAGTTTCTTTTGTAGAACATAAAAGATATCTTGAGAATTTTTTTTTACTACACAGTGGAAGTCAATGGGCACCAAAACTGTTTGGTTACCAACATTCTTTAAAATATCTTCTATGTTACACAGAAGAAAAAGACACGTGTTTTGAATGACATGAGGTGAGTTAATGACAGAATTTTCTCTTCTGGTTGAACTACCCCTTTAAAGGGTTAGTTCACCCAAAAATGAAAATTCTGTCATTAATTACTCACCCTCGTGTCGTTCCAAACCCATAAGTCTATCATTCATCTTCGGAACACAAATTAAGATATTTTTGATGAAATCTGAAAGCTTTCTGTCCCTCCATTGACAGTCTACGCAACTGACAATTTGACACTTCAAAAAGTTAATAAAGAGATCGTAAAACTTATCCAAATTTTCTGAAGAGAAATATGGATTAGTTTTACGATCTCTTTATGAACTTTTTTGAAGCGTCAAAGTGTCAGTTGCATAGCTGTAAATGGAGGAACAGAAAGCTCTCAGATTTCATCAAAAATATCTTAATTTGTGTTCCAAAGATGAGCGAGTCTTAAGGGTTTGGAACGACATGAGGGTGAGTAATTAATGACAGAATTTTCATTTTTGGGTGAACTAACCCTTTAAGAGCTTGACTTGCATAAGCACAAAGCAAACCTAATTAGAAATGTATGGCCCAAAGTAAGAGTTTCAGATCCATTCATACCAAACAAGCTCAAAATGAAAAAGTCCACCCTGACAAGAATGATTTTAATCCACAGTGTCATCAAACAGAAAACTGCCCAGGAAAGCAAAATTAAATACTCAATACAGGTACTTCCTCTCAATTTACAGAACAGTGAGAGAAAGTAGTCTTGAAAGGAAAGAAAGCAGTCAGGTTATAAGGCAAACCTCAAATCAGTTCACAGTAATGCAAGATCACACTTTTAAATTACTTAATTTTGAATGAAAGAAATACAAAAATGGACAACACCCTATCAAATTAAAGGTAATATTTTCAAGAAAAATACTACAAACTAAAGTCATCAGTAAATCATTACTGTGATTTCACTTTTGATCTGAGGGAGGTTATTTCATCTGTTAGGTTAGTTACAGACTGGAAACACTTTCGATGGACTTGCTGGGAATGCATGTGTGCGTCTAGCATTAGCACACTTATCAGAACTCCTTCATTGCATTTTCCATGTCCTTTGAATCTAAAGACTCCTAGGTTCCCGTTCAGTTAGTCATTGAGGTTTTCCTACGGTAAGTGCTGTGTGATTTGAGGCTGGGGTAATCTGTTGCCCGGAGTGTGATGATCCTGTGTACATTGCCGTTTGGAAGAAGTAGAGCTAAAACGAGAGAAGAAATGTATTAAATACTAAAGCTGAGTGTCATAATGAATGGAGTAATTGTACCAGAAGAAACAATGAATGAAACTGCATGTACAATTGGAAGGGGAGTTTATGTTTATGCTTTATGTATTTCAGTCATTCTCAAAGGATACACTACTATTCAAAAGCTTGGGGTCGGAAGTATTTATTAATGTTTTGGATAGAAGTCTCTTATGCTTACAAAGGTAGCATTTTTGATCACAATTTTACTGATTTTTTACTTCATTTTTCAGCATCATTACTCCAGTCTTCAGTGTCACATGATCCTTCAGAAATCATTCTGTTATGTTTTACTGCTCAAGAAGCATTTATTATTATAAATGTTGAAACCATTGTGCTACTTAAAGGGATAGTTCTCCCAAAAATGAAAATTCTGTCATCATTTACTCACCCTAAGGTTGTTCCAAACTGGTATAAATTTCTTTGTACTGCTGAACGCAAAGGAAGATATTTTGAAGAAAGTTTGTAACCAGGCTGCTTTGGGCCACCATTGACTTCCATTGTAGGAAAAAAATTACTATGGAAGTCAATGGTGGCCCAAAGCGGCCAGGTTACAAACTTTCTTCAAAATATCTTCATGATGCATTTTTTGATGTACAAAACATTCAAAAGAACAGCATATATTTGAAACAAATCTTTTGTAACATTGAACATGTCTTTACTGTCATTTCATCCATTTAATGTGTCCTTGCTGAATAAAAGAATTTATACTTATTTCTTAAAAAAATACTGACCCCAAACTTTTGAATAGTAGTGTATGTCAGATTATAAATCACTCAAACTCTATCAACAGCATCTGTAGTTGTCAATTATCACAGAAAATAATATGGACTCATCCTTTGATTTGTAAAAAGTAACAGACTTGAAAGAAAGCACAGAGCAAACTGCTTAAACTGTTTCAAATCAAACATGTTAGCATAAGACTGATGTGAAAGAGTCTGTACAAAATATGAAATCTCTCAACATATGGATAACAGGAATTATGGTAACGCATAGCCAGTAGCTGCTCCTAGAAAAATAATCCAACCTTGAAAGGCCAATTTAAAGAATTTTAACGCTCAAAGACGAGTAAAAATTATGTTCTGTGATGTAGCTAATTGCTTTTAAGGTGTATTTGACCTGGAAAATTAATTTGAGGAGTTTCTCTCACCTTGCAGCCAACAGCCAGAAGGGCATGAAGTGACACTATAACTGCCATGGTAGTGAAAGCCGTTAGTTTTGTGTCGTCGCGAACAGCCGGCCAGAATGTCATGACCAACACAGAGCCAGAGATCACCATGGCAATGACAATCAACAGCCACTGGAGCCAGTATAAGGGAATGGTCCATAATATCTAAAAACAGAGATCAAGTATGACTTACCGGGTCTAACGTGATGAAGCCTGATCATGTGTTTTTGAACATTATCTCAAACTTACCGAGGTAGGGATATAAATGAAGAGAGAGTAGCCGTAGACACAAACAGTCTCTAAAAACGTGTAACCGCTGATCTGTCTCTCAACACTTTGACGCCACGTTAGGAAGCCCCAAACTCCTAGAGGCACCAGCCATGCATAGAGGAACACAGCGACTGCTGCAATTGAGACTAAAACAGAACAAATCCTTCATTTAGTATAGTCATAAGCGATTGACAGAAACAGAACTGCTACATGACTTGGTTCTTTTTAATGAATCGAATGAAAAGACTCAAATTAGTTGTGGGTTTAGATTCACTGAACCTCAAATCTGATTGGATGTTCATATATTAATATGTAGTTAATGTATATGAATTAAAAACAAATGTTAACAAAATGTTCTATTATTTTTGTTTAATATATTTGTAGAATATATTGTTAGGTCCAATTACTTTTAAATTGTTAGTTCACCCAAAAATGAAAATTCTGTCATCATTTACTCAACCTCAAGTTGTTCGTTGACTACCATAGTATTTTTTTTCCTACTATGGTAGTCAATGGGGGGCAAGATCTGCTTGGTTACAAACATTCTTCCAAATATCTTCCTTTGTGTTCAGCAGAATAAAGAAATTCATACAGGTTTGGAACAACTTGAGTGAGTAAATGATGACAGAATTTTCATTTTTGGGTGAACTATCCCTTTAAATTACTAAAAAAAAATCATTAGGAAATCAGAAGAAGAATCATTCTCTACAAAATCCCATCCCTACTGCCCTCTCACCTCTGTGGAATTCAGGTCTGTAGTGATAATCTGTGTCTCCCATTTCACTTAGAAATTTGGAGAGGTTTCCACTGATGGCCACTGAGAACACCAGAGTCACACAGATCCAGAAAGGACCTGACAGAGGAAGGAAAACAAAAACTAAACTGCCTGAGAGTTTCATAATAACCCAGGAAAGGAGAAATACACTCAAATATAAAGAAATTGTTTGGGTGTGCTGTGAATGGTTGTTCTGTGAGATTAAAAATAACATGGTACATTACCATAAAGATCAGGGTTACTACGAATGTTGTGTTTGACGAAATTCCTTCCTGGCAAAGGCATAACTGAGCCCTTTATCCTATCCAGCACCTACAATAATAAAGACAACATCACATACAACTAGACATGTACATTTCCTGAAGAAAATGTTAGTGGTGCTTGTCGTGCGCAACTATACTGCCCCCTACACTGCTAGCATGTTTTTAGTAAGATGCTAGCGTGTTGCTAGCATGATGCTAACATGATTAACATGTTGCTAACAAGATGCTAACACGATTAACATGTTGTTAACATGTTTCTAACAAGATGCTAACATGATAAGCATGTTGTTAGCATGATGCTAGCACATTTTGACTTGTTTTTAATCATGTTTTAATGGTAAACTAATTGCTATTAACATGTAGCTATTCACTGCTAGCATGTGTAGCATGTTGGAAGTCCAGTTTGCTAACATGAGCCAAAAGAGCGAATCCCCATCTCTATACGACGTTCTGATGCAGAGATTTAGGTGTTTTGCTAAATGGCTGCTAGGGAGTGGCTTGGCAGCTGCCAGTGATGATACTCCAAAGGCTGCTTGCTAGTATGAATGATATAACCAACCCCCATGCCTCTGTGACATTCAGATTTGAAGATATCCTTCTTTGGATTTGGGTTGCTAGGGTGTGGCTAGGAAGTAGTGAAGATGATTTGTGATTGGCTGTTTGCTGCCCTGAGTCAAACGAGACCACCCTTACGTTTCTATGGCACTTCTATCCAAAGATATCCCTTTGATCTTTTTCAATGGAAGTATATGGAACTTGTTACTAGGGTGCTCTAAATGGTTACTAGGGCATGGCTTGATAGCTTCACAATGATCCTGAGAGACTGATTGTTTGCCTGAGTAAAATTACCCCCTTGTCTCTATGACATTGTGATCCAGAGTTATGTTCAATACAATATCCCTATGCAAGTTACCATAGTAGGAAAAACATGCATGCGCAATGGGCATTCCCTTCTCTATAGTATGTTAATGGGCCGATTTTGGGTGGCTCTTACACCCCAGGGGTACAACTTACACCCTATTGTGAGGTCTGTTCTTACAGAGCCTGCCAGCCTGTTCAAATGTGGTAACCCACATGTTTCTACGAAATCCTTGCTTGGAACTATGACTCATCAAAGTTCATCGCAATGTTAAGTCTATGGGACTTTTTTGCTCACTTTTTCGCCCGCCGGGCGAACATCGTACACCCAATCGCTTAGAAAAGTCATAGCACACCTCTCCTCAGTAGCGTGCCAAAGTTTTGTGTGGAATAATAATAATTATGCAAGAGAACAATACTGACCACTAATAATTACTAGGGCACTCAAGTTGTTGATGTTCACACTTGAATGTGATAGCTCCAAGTAGGTAAATGACCAAGCAAACAGGATCCCCCTTTAAAATATTAGTAATTTATCAAGATAAGAGATATCAAGACTAAAATTAGGTTGCAGGTTAATTTGGATGAACAAACAAAAATTTCTTTACAATAGTATGTTTGTGTGTCAATTTGCACAGAAGCAAAATGAAAATACTTATTTGATGTATTTTGTTATGTCAGTTTCTCAACTACCATTTTATTTACATTTATGTATTTGGCAGACGCTTTTATCTGAAGAAATTTGTTATGATGGCATACTTTTATATCAGTTCATGCATGTTAATTTTGCTGGGAAACGAACCCATGATTTTGGCGTTGCTACCGCCATACTTCTACTGTTTGCACAGAATAAGTGCTTTTCCACACTTTAAAATGTTAAAATGTTTTAAAAAATAGTTTTAAAAAAGTTACAATACTGTAAAATTTACAGTATACAACTAATTTAAAGTTTGTGGAAAAAATGTTTTTAAAAAAATCATATGTATGTGTGGTTAATGTTAAAGGTTTACTGTTTGTACCCCATAGTGTAATTTTTAGTAAATTATACTGAATCTAGTTAGGGTCAGATTTACATTTATGTATTTGGCAGACGCTTTTATCTGAAGAAATTTGTTATGATGGCATACTTTTATATCAGTTCATGCATGTTAATTTTGCTGGGAAATGAACCCATGATTTTGGCGTTGCTACCGCCATACTTCTACTGTTTGCACAGAATAAGTGCTTTTCCACACTTTAAAATGTTAAAATGTTTTAAAAAATAGTTTTAAAAAAAAGTTACAATACTGTAAAATTTACAGTATACAACTAATTTAAAGTTTGTGGGAAAAATGTTTTAAAAAAAATCATATGTATGTGTGGTTAATGATAAAGGTTTACTGTTTGTACCCCATAGTGTAATTTTTAGTAAATTATACTGAATCTAGTTAGGGTCAAATTGACCCACACATCAATGTGGTCTTACCCAGATTTTTAATATAATACGAGGGTTATAAAGAATTCCAGAAGTAAGAAAACAATGTACCTGCACTGTATCTACGTTGAAGAACGACTGATAGTATTCAAACGTCCAAAAACCACCAGTTTGTTTTTCACCAGCAAGCAGCTGTGGGAATAATGAACAAACTGGCTTATACCATTGACTGTAAAATAAGAGGCATGTGAAATAAGAAGCTACTTGTGAGCTTATTTGCCCGTTTTGTTCTGCAGCTCACCTCTGAACTCTCTTGCTGATTGTCTTCATCGTCTGACAGATCCACTTTAACTTCTCCAGAGGAGGCTGCAGCGCTGGGGCTGGAGATGCTGAGGGTTGCAGCTCCAGGATTTGAAGACAGGAGATCTGCGGCTTCCTCAAACTCTGGAAACGTGCAGAATGAAGATTAAAGCAGAGAGCCAGAAAGACAAGAACAAGGTGGCACATATCAGAGGCATAATTACCCTGAAACTTTAGATCATCTGGACTAGCCATGACTGGAGATCACAGGACTCTCAGGGAGTTCTCATAAGAATACTATCTGCGAGGGAAAAAGAGCATAAACATAATCATTCGACAGCCGTCAGCACTAAAATCAGATCAGATTTTGACTAATTCACTCACCTGGCTGCTACAATATGGTAATCCTGCAGTATGCCAACGCTGACTCCTTCTGGCAACTTCAACAATCGAGCTTGTTTTAAGCTAGCAGGTAAAAAAAAAATTGTTTCGTCAGCTCGGATGCTATTTAACCGTATCTTTTAATGAACTGATATTTTAAAAATCATTGACCGATTCGATTGTAGCCAGAATAGGTTTGATACCGTCTTAATACACAGGGATTTACCGTTATCGTCCCCATGTTCCACGTCACCTGCAAGGTTTCGATGCGTCAAAACATGATCACGTGACCGGAACAAAGCCGGAATTAAAACTGTATATGTTTTTACCTGTACATAGTTTTTACAGTATACTGATGGCTCAAAATGAAGGATCGTCAAGGCATGTTGTATTATATCTTAGACCAAAAGGGTTTTTATGAAATAAAACCTCTGTGTATTGTTTTTGTTGTTGTTGACTACTTATGATAAAATAAAATTTCCTGACTGTTATGTAATAATTAAATACTTTTGACAAACATATTTATTAATACAGACGTATATGAAATTGTCAGAAAGTCTTGTACAATATTCACTTGCCAAATTCCACATTCACAGATCCAGATATTCCAATTATAGACCACTTTATTTTGTTTTTATGAAAGAAATTTAGCAATACCTCATACCAATTAAACTGTCTAAAGATAAAAAGCTTTCAAAACATTAGATAATCAAAACATACTGACAATTAATACCCCTCCCTTATTTTGTTTTATTTTTTGGTGTTTAACGTGGAACGGAAAAAGGAATTTTGAGTTTCCCAACCGGACCAATAACATTTCACGTACTGTGCGTCTCGCCATTTTGGCTCTTCAGTTTCACCGTCGCCACCGTTGCTATGTTGGGCCAGTCTTGAAACTGTCTGCTGAAAGCTCTTCCTGTGCTATATCCACCGTGAACTGTGAACTGTAACACTTCGTGAGTTCATTTGCTAACATGGCCGCCTCGTGGCTGCTGAAGAGATGGTGCTCCACAGCAGCCACAGTGAAAACCAAGGGCACAAGATGGCAAAGACTGATAAACAGTCGCGCAGGTAAGACTAAGCCACACTTATTCTTTTTGCTTCTGACATAAGCAGAAAGATAGTGTTCGTATTACCTTTAGGTGGTCAGTCAAGTGAGTCAAGTATACATTTCTTTTAGTTATCATCTGAATTTACTGCAGTGCAGGCGTGTTAAATTTATCTACAGACATACATCTGTATTAGTACTAGTTTGCTAAGTATTTTTCTAACTCGGTCTGTGTTACAATGGCACTAAGATGCTTCTGTATTGCATGCTATATTTTATTATTATTATTGCATTATTTTACGTACATTGTGTCAATAAGAAAATTGTATTTGTTGAATGTTAATCAAGATCTGCTATTTTCTTCACTGTTTTCAGGTGCATGGTGCCGTAGTCTTTTAAGCGATTATAAGGAGGCTTGTCGTGAGGCAGTTTTGGGGGCCCGGGAGCGACCCCTCAAAGCTTCAGTGTACATGGGTCTTATGGGAGGAATGTACGCCTGCTATTACACCAACCCTGATGATGGTTCCTTTGAGACCAGCCTGCTAGAAACCTCCAACCGTCTGGCTCTCCTGTCACCATGGATACGCAGTGGCACCTCAGATGGACACGTCCAGACCCTTGTGAAACTGCGAAATGAGGGCAGGCTGCGCTACGCCAGTCTGGGCATTGCCTCTTTGGCTTATTTCACAGACTACAACTCTGAGTCCAGCCTGTATGAGGCGCGTTGTTCAGCAATCTCTGTGCCCTGGACAGAGCTGCCAAAACGTGTGCTGGATGTGGGCTTTGCGGGACGCTGGTGGGTGCTTGATCATAAAATGAAGGATTTTGATATAAATGAGGAGGAGTTCAAACATCTTCCTCCCGCTCTGGTGGCAACAGTCCCCCCGTCACCCCAGATAACTGAAAGGAACGAAAAGCTTCATCAGGAATCGTGGAAAGCTGTGGTGATGGAGGATGAGAGCTATGAATTAGATAGTATACAAAAAGACATGGACATATCTGTTAAAGGAAAGGAAAGCAACACAACATAGAAAGATGAACGTGTTATCTCAAAAATGACCCCTGTGATCATGCTTGCAAGAATCAGCTGTTGATAAGAAATGAAAAGTAAAAGATATGATAGCAGAAATCATTATTATAACATGTTTATGGAAGTAAGCAACATTACAATGTATTCTGTTACTTCACTGCTAAAGTTGTGCAAATAAGTGTGACAGGATGACTACAAAAACATTAAAACATCTGCACTGTATGCTGACCTTGTTTTATATGACAGAATAGCACAACACTACATAAACTGATCAAAAATATTTCTCTTTGTCAATGTTTCTCCATCTGGGAGAAAAACAAAGCTTTCTTTAAACTGTTTTATTTTAATTTTATTTGCAATAATGGGGGAGTTATAGAATGAATATATATTAGTAAAGACTTTCTTCATTTTTACAAAAAAAAAAATATTTCAAATAAATGCTGTTCTTTCGAAATTTCTATTAAGCAGCACACCTGTTTTAAACATTGATAAGAAATTTTTCTTTACCAGCAAATCTAATCTTAAAAGGTTAGTTCACCCAAAAATGAAAATAATGTCATTAATTACTCACCCTCATGTCGTTCCACACCCGTAAGACCTTCGTTCATCTTCTGAACACAAATTAAGATATTTTTGTTGAAATCCGATGGCTCAGTGAGGCCTACATAGGAAGCAATGACATTTCCTCTCTCAAGATCCATTAATGTACTAAAAACATATTTAAATCAGTTCATGTGAGTACAGTGGTTCAATATTAATATTATACAGCGACAAGAATATTTTTGGTGCGGCAAAAAAACAAAATAACGACTTACATAGTGATGGCCGATTTCAAAACACTGCTTCATGAAGCTTCGGAGCGTTATGAACCATTGTACTCACATGAACTGATTTAAATATGTTTTTAGTACATTAATGGATCTTGAGAGAGGAAATGTCATTGCTGGCTATGGAGGCCTCATTGAGCCATCGGATTTCAACAAAAATATCTTAATTTGTGTTCCGAAGATGAACGAAGGTCTTACGGGTGTGGAACAACATGAGGGTGAGTAATTAATGACATAATTTTCATTTTTGGGTGAACTAACCCTTTAACCCATATTAGAGTGATTTCTGAAGGATCATGTGACACTGAAAACTGGAGTAATGATGCTGAAAATTCAGCTTTGCATCACAGGAATAAATTACATTTTAAAATAGCTTAAAATAATAAAAAAAAAACATTTCTTTTGAGTTGTAATAATGTTTCACAATATTACTGTTTTTACTGTATTTTTGATTGATGAGCATATAATTTCTTAGTAACTAACCAATAATATTTTTGCTGCCTTTTTTAAAACAGTTAATTTAAAAAAGAGTCGGTTAATTATGTCCATTAATCCCATTACCTTTGACCTTCTGTTTCTGTGGCCAACTTTGATTCATTTTCAGGGGAAATCCTCTTTTACATTAATCTCTTTACTCTTCCTCTCTTTGGCTTGTCTTCCTCCATTAGTCTTTCGCTCACTCCCCCATGCAGTCCTTTCTAAGATGGTTGGTATTGATTCACTGGCTCATGGAGCAGCATTCGTCTCTTTTTTTTCTGATTGGTATCTCAGCTCCTGGAGAAGACTGT
Organism: Mylopharyngodon piceus; assembly: GCA_039654765.1. Classification (NCBI taxonomy): domain Eukaryota; kingdom Metazoa; phylum Chordata; class Actinopteri; order Cypriniformes; family Xenocyprididae; genus Mylopharyngodon; species Mylopharyngodon piceus. The sequence continues at coordinate 19,592,604 of CM077457.1, forward strand.
TCATTCTGATCGTGCAGTTCTCCAGCAATAAAGCATGTAAACGCAGTGCTGACCCGTTCATGTCAAACTAGACAAGATCATAATTTCAGTAAAAGGCCAAATAAAGAAAGTGAAGGATAGTACACACTTAATGATGAAAAGCACTTATGATACACTAATGAAAGTGTAGGAGCCCATTCAAAGACGTTTCTAATAACGCAGCAGTGGCTGACTGCAGGGGCTTATCTGTGTGTAACTTGACCCCGCTACAGTCAATGTTGAAATAATAATGTCATTAGGGTGCATTTACAAACTGCCTTACAGAAATATTGCATGTCACTCGAGATGAGTATTAATGAGAGAAGACCTATGGCTTGCTTTAGGCAAAGGCTGAACCATCTGAAATCCTAACGATCCCCTTTTAACTTCTCCGCTGTTATAAATGACTCTTACTGTTGTATATTGAAATGGTCACTTAGCATTATCACACCGCTGTTATCCAATCACTATAGATTTTCAGCCGGTAGGAGGATGTTGCTTTAGTCTCAGGCAGCGGTATCTGATGTGCCTCAATCCTCATAATGTACTGAAGCACTCTGTCTGTCCATCAGGGTGTCCACAGGGACCCAGACATTGGCTGATTGCTAAAATGGAGGAGCTTTTCTAACAGTGTGTACTGCTCTCTGCAAGACACTCTCAGCTCAGACACACCACTGCTGCGTCCCAGTGCTTTTAAAGTGCTGTCCCTGGCCTGTCTTATTGCCTTCAAGCTCACTGAACTGAGATAACTAGGCAGTGGGAAGCAATGGAGTGGAAGCCCACCATGTTTTTTCAGGTAGTGTCACTGCTGTCTTGTTTGCTTTTTACTAGGCTAAATGATGAGGGAGATGGAAAACTGGTACTGATTCATTTTTGCATTCGTATTGTCTTTATATTTCACGGATTATTTGGTCTTGATTGTCAAAAGCAACATTTTCCCATAACACAGTGAAACTAAAATAGCTAATACAATATTTAAGGGACAGTTCAGCCAAAAATGAAAAGTCTGTCATCATTTACTTACCCTCATGTCGTTCCAAACCTCTGTGACGGACTTTCATTTTAGGGAATGCAAAAGGAGATTTTCTGAATGTCCAAAACTATTGACTTCTATTGTGGGGACAAAAAAAAAAAAAAAAAATTTGTCACAACTTAATTTCATTATGTTCAGTCTGCTTAAATTTGTAAATCTTTGATTTGTAGTTCCCAGTATGAGTCTGCATTAGGAGAGGGAATGTTAAAATTAAGTGAAATTTTTATGTATTTTTCATTAAAGAGAATGGCTTGTTAATATTTAATGCTCATTTATGATGGATATCTAGAATAATTTCTATTGTTTTGAGGTTTTGTGGTTGCCATTGTGCTGAAGGAGGCTAGATGATGATGAGCAATAAGTTTATGCTAAGTAATATGTAGTAAGAAGTACATACCAGTTATGAGATCAGTCACTACTTACTTGCTCATCTCATGTTACATATAACAATAAATGCAACTGTCTTTTTCATGCTATCTAGTAGTTATCTTAGCATGCTAGTTAATTGGTTCAGCAAAACATTATTTGTTTAAATGAACTTGTTTTAGTCTTGTTGAACAGGCCTAAACTAATTGCGTGGAAAAGTTTTACTTAATTTAATTAAGTTCATTGAACAAGCTTAATTGAATTTTTTCGACTGCACTAAGATATTTTTCAGAATAATTTCTTTTATGTTCCACAGAAGGAAGAAAGTCAAACAGGATTGAAATGACATGAAGGTGAGTAAATGATGACAGAATTTTCATCCCTTGTACTATATTACAGTCTCCCTCATTCATCCTTCGATCGACTTGGATCCTCCCCCACCCTCCACAACCTGTCCTGTATTGACTATTGACTGTCACTCTATCCATATACTCAGCTGCCAATGTCAGACGGATACGGTGGCTGAGGCTGATCGGTGGTCAGTCTGGAAAGGGGGAGCTTAGGGTCAATGAGGACATGTTGGGAAGGGGGTGGGGGTCATGCGTAGGGGTGAGGGAGTCTAGCCACGGCTCTGACCCCAGTGACCACATCTCCACCACCCCCTCCCATTATGTCTGATCAATATGTCACTATAAACGAAGAGAGTATGGAGAGCGCAAGGGGGAGGAAAATGTTAAAGGCACGTAGACGCGACCAGACACTAGATCCGTTAATGCATCTGAAAGTAGTGTGAGTTTAGCAGTGTGTCTGTTGGGAAAATACTTTATGCAATTCTTCTTTGACACCACACATACATCACTCAGATGTCTATTTGAAAGCTTCTTGCAAAGCATCATGCAAAATACATTTATCTGCCTGAAATTGTTAAATATATTTATACTACGGGGCTGTTGAATGCTCGAATCTGATTGGTTGACCAACGTTCTAAGGTGTGCAATTATTTTCAGGGAAACGCACGGCTAAAGTAGTTCTAGCAGGTCTTGACCGTATTACAGTTCCATATCACTTCGCCAAATGATTTCAGTTATTTAAAAAGGTCCTTACAGCCTACAACCGCAAAAAAAACAAAACCCACAAAAACACCGACCAATCAAATAAATATAGTAAACAATAGAATAAAAACGACAAATTATTGTTAAAGTTTTTGCCCCAAAATACGTTTTATTGTGTCCTGAAAGCGCATACTCTCTCCCGCTCTCTTTCAAATGTACACGTACTGTATAGTACGGACACACATTCGCACAAATGTCCGCGCTGCTCTGACGAATTATTCAGGAAAATAGTTTAGCAACTTAAAAGCTACATTTCTCACCAGCGAGGTAATAACTGTGCGGTTCTTGAGATAAACTTATAGTTTCGCTATTAGTAGAGACACTGCTGCCATGAGAGACGCACAGATCAGGTGGGCTAATTCACATATGCTCTCTTTCTCTCTCTCTCAACTGTATTAAGTCTGCTATCAAGGCTCAAGCCTCCGTTACTAGTTCTGAAATGACAATTTGGAATTAGTAACGGAGGCTTGGGATGAGATGCGTAAGAAATTAGTCCCACACACAAGAGTGTTTTAAGGACAAAAACCTGACAAATCTCTTGAAATACAACATCGGAACAGTGTCTTGAGGTGTGGTAACCATCGTATAAGCGGAATAATTGACTCCAGACAGTTGAATTATTAGAAAATAATGCACACCTCCACTTTGCATTGTGGCCGCATTACCACCTCGGGTGTGCATTATTTTCTAATAATTCAATGGCCCGTCGTCAATTATTCCTTACAAACGCAGCTGACTCACCTATATTCCTCAACCGTTTTCAGCATCCCTCCGCCACCGCAACTCCTCACTCTCGGCTTGTTCCTATCACAGCCAGGGATACGGGGGGAATTCTGTGGGTTTGGGCCAAAATACCGAGCTTGGAACCCTCTCCTCGGACAGCATGCCAAATACGCATACTCTTTACTCTATCTGAATATTTGTAAGTGTGAACTTGTGAAATGTCATTACACAACAGTTTTCAAAATAGCAGTCAACACAATTCAGGCATGAACACAACATAATAAGTAACATAATCCTCTAGCCAACAAGGCTTCCGAACATCAAGTTTAGTTCTAGTGGTATGAGTGTGTGTGTGTAGTGAGCTGTATTCTCAGCCTGAGTTCTTGGTGTGCGTGGAAATGCAGTAAGATGAGAAGCATTTCAATGTCTTTCCATTGCTCAGAACTTATGAACCCATCCCAAGTCTGTGAGAGGATCAGTAAACCTTCTGTGTGCTTTAGGAACATGCAAAGGGTTCCGTACCCTAACTTTATCCCACTCCTGGAAACAAGGAGTGTGAGCACCCCACTTCAGTGTACTTTTCATTTTGTGTTGCGGCTGCATAATCCTTTGGTGAACCGTCATGTCAGTTGGTGAGTGCACAGGAACAGATGTAAAAAAGACAGTCTTGTGTGCATTTGCCTGCCATATAAGATCTGAAAGGGTGAAGTATATGGAGTTGCATGGTACACCGGCAAGGACTCAGTTACCACACGGATGTTGCTGGATGACCATTTGGACCAACCTGGGTATTGGACCAACCCAGGTAGTAGAGAGAGGAACGATGGCGACAAATATTCCTTCCTTCCAGAAAAGCAGAGAAAGCAGCAGACATAAAACTGAACACAGTATCTATACGCAACTATACGCATTATCAGTAACTATACGCAATGGATTTCCATGGCAGCTGAAGTCTGATGACAGAAACGAAACCACACAATCCATAGTGTCGGTGTGAGTAAAGGAAACCGCAGGCCATTTTCTGTAATAATCCGTTAATGTTATAGCAAACCTGCAGTTGGATGCAGCAGTGTCAAATGGACTTTATCCACAGCAACTTTCTGCCATGGTCCATCTTTCAGTGCCAACGGCTGAAGAGAAGCAGGATGTAACTTGACAGTCTTGTCATTGAGCTGACACACGTGGCAGGAACGGACAGCATCATGAACCTGAGCATCCATCCCTGGTCACCAATAGAGATCACGAAGGTGTTGTTTGTTTCTCACCTCTCCTTGATGTCCTTTGTGCGCTATGGAGACTAGCACAGATCGAAGAGCAGCAGGTACAATCGGCCATGACCCCCAAAAGATGAAGTTGTCCTTAACAGACAGTCCCAATTTATAGTATGGCAACAACTCAATGTCCTGTCTGTTGGGTGAAGCAGACCAACCATTAGACATCTGTGTACAAAGTGGTTAGAGCAGGGCAAGAAGCACATGCAGCATCAACATCAGCAGCAGACAGGCGGCAGATAGAAAAGCAACAAACTCCTCATCAACATCATCAACAGGAACTGGAGCAGCAGCATTATCTGCAGGAGAAGCAGGTAAAGACAATCAGCAGGGGGATTGAGAATCACATGTACATATGATTCATCAGGAAGAAGACCCTCCATTGAAACAGTATGACTAAGAACAGCAGGCTTGTTAGTCGGAAGAGACACTTGTCCTTATTGAGCTGCAAGCCAGCAGCTTCTAATCCAGGGGTGTCCAATCCTGCTCCTGGAGGACCACTGTCCTGCAGAGTTTAGCTCCAACCCCAATTAAACACATCTGAACCAGGTAATCAAGGTCTAACAAGGCATACTAGAAACTTCCAGGCAGTTTGTGTTGAGGCAAGTTTGAGCTAAACTCTGCAGGACAGTGGACCTCCAGGACCGAGTTTGGACACCCCTGTTCTAGTCGTTGTAAGACCTCTTGAAGTGCTTTGTCATGCATAGACACGTCATGTCCGTGGATGATAATGTCATCCAGGGAATTTTCAAACCCTGACAAGCCAGTCAGTCATCATCGTTTGAAATGTTGCAGGCGATGAAGCCAATATGTAAGGAACACAACAAAAATGGAACAGTCCGTTGTGAGTAATAGAGGCTGTGAGGTCACGACTGTCCTCATGCAGCGACACTTGGTAGTAAGCATTAGCCAGGTCGATGGTAGAGAAAACAGTAGAGCCTTTTAGAGCAGAGAGTAGTTCATCCATGTGTGGCAATGGAAAAGAGTCCACAATCACTGCTTTATTTGACTCTTTGAGGTTAACGCACATCCGAATCTTACCTGACTTGTTTTCTGCGTAACAAAAATTGGTGACACCCACACAGAGGTGAACAGACAGTGGCAGACGGCAAAGTTTTTGGCACACAGGTGTGACGGTTTCATCCAGCTTTACACAGTGTATAAAGTTTTTAGCACATCCAAACTTAGTTGACTCAGAAACAGTCCACTTGAAGACTAGCACAGGAAGGACAATAGGAGGCAGGACTTGATTGTTCTCAATCTTCACATGCAGTGCAGACATTAGATCCCTCCCCATGAGTGGTGTCCCTTTGTCTACAATGAAGCACGTAGCAGGAACTGAGTGGTCATGTAGGGAATCGTTTGCTGACAAACATCCAACCACCGGAATTTGGGTTTTTGTATATGTCACAAGCCTGGCAGTGAGTTGAGACAGCACAATGTTACTGAAATGGCATGCATAAGTGCTGTAGGGCAGAATAGATACGGAAGACCCACTGTCGATCACCAAATCCACCACACAAGTCTGTGAGTCAGAAGTAGGTATAGTCACTGTGCTTATAATGTTGGGAGTACGAGCTGAATATTCCATGTACAGTACAGTAACTTCTTATAATTCAATTTCACAGACCTTACACTTGTTTGATTGCGCTGATTGGCATAGTTTAGCATATAACGTCCAATCTTTTTACACTTCCTGCATGTTGTAGTTGCAGCCAGGGCGTTTCGCAGCATTAACTAAGTGTGCCTCCGATCCACAGGGAAACCATGACTTCTTCCCCACCTGAGCAGAATTAAGAGGTGCATGTGACGGTTTCCTCGTTTTACTGTGTGCTGCACTGCTTGTACGGGGGCGGTAACTTGGCGAGAGTATGAAATGGATGTAGCCTGATCGGCAGCAGATTCAATCTGGCTTGCTATTGTAACAGCTCTGTCTAGTGTGAGATCAGTTTCTAGTAAAATTCTCTCAAGTAATTGTGGGCTAAGCACATTCTCCTGATTGTGATTCATTTCATCAGTACTGGCACCAAACTCACATGAAACAACAAGCTCTCGCAAAGTAACAACATACTGTAAAACTGTCTAGTTTCATGAGTTCACACTTACAAATAAGTCAGATAGATTAAATGGTATGCGTATTTGGCGTCCTGTCTGGGGAGAGGGCTCCGACCTCGGTATTTGGCCCGAACCCAGAATACCCCCCATATAGGCATATAGGCCTGCACTCATGCTGATTGTGTAGATATGTTGATTACTGACTGTTGACAGCTGGTTGAGATGACGTGATGATTGGATAGATTATTTGACCATGCTCCTCCCGAACTTTGTTAATAAAACATCATTTACAGAAGGCGTGCTGTTCAGCTGCTATGTTAGCAGGCTCACCCGGGGCAAGGCAGTAAAAAACCCGGGAAAGGCACTGTCACAGACTGGACTTTTATTATGAAGAGACTGAGCATGGGTATGTGCACACAAACTGTTTCCACCATTATGCAATCCTTTTGTAGTTGTGTGTTTGTAGCTCTGATTTTGGTGTTGTATCACCTTATTAATTGTTCCAAGTTGTTAGTTTCATTGTTTTGTCTGTTTAATGCTGTGTTTGCATTTGTTTAAATATTTAATGTTCTGTGACACATGCTGTTCCAACATCATTACTCAGAAAAGAACACCAAAATACTTTACACAGTAAGAGTTTATTTCATTACATTCAGTTATTAAGTTAACTTTAATGCATTTCAAACAGCTATACATACCTTCTGGTTCACCTTTCACTTGCCAAACCTGTACACATGGAAAGAAGCCATATTTAAACCTAACATTAGGCTTGTTCGAGATGCATCGGCGCTGCACAGACCGATCGGTATATAACATCAAAGTACTGCGAGAGCGTTTGGAGCACATACGACTACTTTTGAATCGGTCTCGCGTTGCTTTGATGTCATACACCAATCGGTCTGCACAGCACCAATGCATCTCAAAAAGCCTATTTGCTCATGGAAGATTGCTCCATCTGGTTCTGACCTCATAGGGGAGGGGAGAACGTGGGATTTAAGTATTTCCTTATATGTCTTGTCTTAATTGTTTTGAATCATTTAAATGTTAATGGATGTAAATGTTGCGTGTTGTAGAGTTGAAATGTCATGAATGTCTGTTTGTTTAAGTCCTGTCACCTGTTTGTAACATACAGGTTTCCCCCCTAAAATGGTATGTTCCAAAGGTGGGAGGAGCCAAAGCCTATAAAAGAGCTCCAGGCAGCCATTTTAGGGGGAAGAGTAGTAGTCTGGAGAGGTTGAATTTTTGTGCCTGCACATTGGCAAAGCCAACTTACATTTCTGTATATATTGTAAATAGCTTTGATTTATTTCCTTTTGTGTTACATTTTTGTATTCTTTTTTTTTACTATTGCCACTGTATATCTATATCTTTGCACACCTTGGGAAAAACACATTTTTGCACCTTTGGGATTAAAACCACTTTGAACTGTAGTTTTAATTTTTGACCGTGTCACCTCATTTACCTCTCTGGCCACTGGTACATCCTAACAGGCACGTTAGCAACAGCCATCTTTGTGAGCAACAATGGCGAAAAAATGTATAATCCTCGTCGTCAATTTGTGGTATTGTGTCAGGAGTTAGTAAGTAGCAATAAAGCACACGAGACAGACAAAGCGAACTTCATCCATCTTGTTTACTCATCACTTCAGTTGTCACACATTACCTAATTACACAACAGTTTTCAAAATAGTAGTCAACACAATTCAGGCATGAACATAACATATAGTCTTACTTGAAACAGTTAAACATAAGTTACAATGAGCTCTTTCAAGAACGATTACTGAAGCTAAAATCCAAAAACCACAAAAATATGGATGATATGTGAGAATAATTAAAACACAAATGTGAAAATTAATAACCATAAATAAACATTGAGAATGTCCGACACCAAGCTGCATACACTATTTTTAGGGTAGTGGCTCACAGAATACAAAGGGTTAAGTGTCTGGCGCACAGTCAGGAAAGCATGAATGTGTGCATTTTGTTTAAATGAGGAGAGAGAGAGAGAGTGATGAGAGAGAAACACAGGGGAAGGGGGTAAGTATAAAAATATAAATGTCTGTCTGGAGTGTGAAAATGTTTGAAGATGGGAGGAAATACAGACGGAACAGGCACCCAAAAGAGAGTGAGAAAAAAAGGGTGCGCAAGAGAGTAGGGTGGGGATGAAGGGGGAGGGAAGGAAACGAAGAGTGAGGGACGGAGAGAGAGAGAAGCAGAGGGAGAGGGAGAGGGAGAGGGAGAGGGGGAGGAGAAGGAAGCAGAGCATTCACAATTTTCATTCAAACTGACACAGCCTGTGTATCCCGGTTTGCACTCCCCACTCCCTCTCTCTATACACACACACATACACACAGAGAAAGAGAGAGAGAGAGAGAGAAACACCAGACCGTCTGCAGTTAAGTTAACAGCGGCTAGAGGACAGCTTCAAGAAGAGTGAGAGACCGGGACGAGAAAACCCGAGGAGACCGGCGGAAGTGGTGAGAATAGAAAGAGGAGGTATGGAATTCACAAAGAGATGTCAGGGTGGAAGGTGAGTAGGGAGAGGACGAAGAGTTTTAAAATAGAAGAGAGAAAAAGGGAGGTGGAGGAATGCAGGGGTGGAACGGCCGAGCTCGACGTATGGAGGGGGGCAGAGATCGACTGGAGCCAGACTGGGTGTATGCATCTGAGAGAGTCACTGTGGTAAGTGTGTTTTTCTTCTCGAACCCCTGCCACCTCCCTAAATGAAGAGCCTGTGATCTACTGTGACTGTTTGAGCGCATACGAGAGGACTTTTCCATTAGGATGCATTGTCATGCTATTAGAATGTGATACAAATTTGATTTGACAAATGTGACAAGTGTTGCTTATGCGGTCAGACATCACTGCAGGACATTTTAATGTGATGTTATCCACCAAGGCATGCATGAGTGTTGTGTTTGCATGTGTTTGTATGCTAGTTAAAGCTTTGGGACATGTTCTGGGCTTGTATTTTTAACATTTTTCTTTTTTTAAGAAACAAATGTCTTTTATTTCAACTAACTTTGACTAATTGTTGGATGTAAACATTAGTATGGAGAGTGTAATGGTCTCCTAATGGTGTGTGTGTGTGTGTGTGTCTGTATGTATGTTTGTGTATGCATGTGAGGTGATATCAATCCCTATGGAAGTGAATGGCAATTGGATTAAACTATTGATTTAGTCTGGAGCAGGTAGACATACACCCAGTCGGCCAGACAAGGGGGAAGGGCCATCCACATTACTGCAGACATCTTCATCAATAATCCTCTCGCACCCAAAACTAAACCAACAGCAGTGACCAGCACAATAATGTGAATTGTTTGGATGTGCTATAAATGATGTTTTATTAACAAAGTTCAGGAGGAGCACATTCAAATGATACCCAATCAGCACGAAAGGAGGCCTATATATACTCACCTGTGTTCCTCTGCAGTTTTCTGCATCCCTTCACCACCCCGGCCAAAACTCTATTTGCTCTATCCGAATATTTGTTAGTGCGAACTCGTGAAATGACCAGCTTTTGCACAGATACACACATACAGACGTCCATGTGAATTTCACATGCATGTTACAATGTGCTACTTCTGAACTTTTTCCTTTTTGTGTCTTTGTGTTATGACTTATTTGTATTGCTTTTATGTCTAATGTCAACTTGATGTCATTTTTACGACTTTTAAATTGTTGGAAAAGTCTGGATTCTTGTAAAAATGGTTTAATACGTTTGTCAGATATGCTACAGTTTCCTAATTACGTGTTTTACACCCTAAAATCCAGTTTTAAAAGTTTCCCAGCAAACTTGTCTGGTCCACAAAACTGGCTATGATCCCTATGAACTCATTCACCAGAGGGTCATGAGTTCAAGTCCCAAGTGGGGGAGGGGGGCTGCCATGGTAGCCTTATATTTTCTTCCAGACCCTTCCCCCTTTCTTTTCCGCATCTCACACAGCCGTCATTTCGACGGCTGGACAAACACGAATATCAGGCCTGTTAATATAGTCAAAAGATCGCCTCATAGGCCAACAGCCAGTCCCATTTTGTGCGGATATGGGCCTTGAGAGCAGTTTCTTTGCAGTTTTTGATGTCAAATAGTTGTTATGTAATGCATCACTCGTTCCAAAAGTCCTGTAAAACTTGCTTTCATGTTTGACATTGCATACACACCGCACTGTCTGTTTGCACGTGCATACGTGAGCGCGTTCCAAACGCATCGAGGCAACAAACGGACGAGGCGCATTTCAGACAGCCCCTCTTTCATAGGAAATGAGACCCTTTGACCTTTGCCATTCAGTCTGTCTGGAAATGCCGAGCCTGGAATCGATCAACACCCCCTTGCCCAGACATGCACTCACCACCTCCACTCTTCTGCCCGCTCTCTCGATTCCTCCTTCCCCCTTCCATTTTTCTTTCTCTCTCCAATCAGCAACCCCCTGTTCCCGCTCACTCTCAGCTCCTGGTCCCTTCCCCCCACGATCAGATAATAGACCCCACAGAGCTCATGCTATACTTCATGCAGAGCTCTGCGCCCACTTCCCTGTGCATTTGACCAGATCTCCACAGCCCCCAGTGCTCACACAAAACTTCCCGTCAGCGACTGTGAGTGCACAGTCCCATATGGCTCAAAAATTGATTTGTCCTGGCCAAAATATATGCTAAATATATGCTAAATACATGCTTAAGAACATGTATTTTTCAAATCAACAAAATTTACTGCAATATGTAATGCAATATTGCAATGTATTTTAGGGGGCAAGAAAACACATTCAGTCTTAAAATGCTGCACTTTGGGTAAATGCAAAATGTGTGTGCATATATATATATATAAAACACACATTTTGCATTTGATATATATATATCTGCAACTTTTTTACTGTAGGGATGGGTTGTAGATTTGTTAATGTGGTTAACATAATTGAAACTAGTTGGGGTGGGAATGTAAGCAATATCATGTGAGGTACATAACTGTGTTCATGTCAATTTTTTAATGTGCATGTCTAAAATCACACAATTCCAGCAGAATCCAAAGTATGTGTCAGTCCCAGGCGAGTCTCAGTGAACATTCAACGCTGTCGGTGAGTTTGCAAGTCAAAGAAACCATCGAGTGTTGAGTGTACCCTGCCTCTCGAACACACTCTGACCACATAGACCTTCTGAGTGCCAGCAACTACATGTGTGAGTCCATTTTGTTGCTGAGCTGGCCAAGATGGCTGCTGTAGTGTCTCTAAAGCTGTCCCAGCTAATCAGTGAAGCGAGAGACTGTATTCTGCATCTACTGTCACAGCTCTGAGTCCTGATTCACATTCATTGCTGTCGGTGGGTTTTATCTCTTTGACTCGCCGGACAATGAATGAGAACTATGGCCTTTCCTGCGCTAATGTACACCAAAGCTGTGGGTTAAGAAAATAAGGACTGTTAATCTTTTTCACTATTAGACATGTCACTCAACCCATGTACATCAAAGAAGGTCAATAAACTGGGAGTGAAATGAGAATTGGGAATCTGTTGTTGTCTTTTACTGCATGTTGTGTGACTGTGAGTTAAAGGGAAAGTTCAACCAAATATGAAAATTCTGTCTTCATGTCATTCCAAACCTTTATGGAACACAAAAGAAGCTATTATTCCATAGTATTCAAAAATAGTTTCTCTAAATTCCAGAGAAGAATGTCATACAGGTTTGGAATGACATGAGGGTGAAAAATGCGGCAGAATTATTATTTTTTGGTGAACTATCCCTTTGAATACTACAGACTATGTTTTCTTTTTAAGTATATTCATGGTGCCAGTGGTTTGAAAGCCACAGTGTCTAAGGAAAACTCTAGAGCCAGCAAACCGGCTCACTGACCAATGTGGCCCACACAGACAAAGACAGAGTCAACATTACTCACAGCACAGTGCTCTTCCTCGGGCACACTGTGCATGTAGCTAAAAATGGTTTGGCGAATCTAAGAGGTGGATCACCAGGGAAACTGTCATGACTCTACAAAAGGTATATGGGTGTACTGAACCCCTCACAAGACAAAGCTTTGAATTTTGAGACTAAATAAAGAAGCTCTTCAGGAACTGTGTGCTATTATTAGGTTCCTTGCGCACTTAGAGAGAACAGGCTTTAATGAATGAACCCATATGTTTTGGGGTTCTGTGACAGAGCTGTTCCCACACTGTGAACAAGAGCTTCACTTTACCTCCCACTGGCAGCAAGTCATTAGAGAACTACAGCTATGAGCAAGAGTGAATCACAATCTTCAATCGATTACTATCACAATGGTCCTATACCTAAACAATAATACATTTATGGCTCATGCTGTGTTACATCAGAACATAACAATATATTGTTGTGAGTCTTTGACCCAGTTCATTGAGCTGGCGGTTCAAAGGGGTCGGCAGCCAATTAGAGTGTGACTCCCGTAATTGGGTTTGACCAGATTGGTCCAAAGGCAGGGAAAGAGAGACAGATTGGAGCAGTCAGCTGTCTGATCTGATTGAAGACTTCACTGTAATCAGCAGCACAAGACTCTGTGCTGGCCACACTCTCCACTACCTTCAAAAGACTGATCACTACCGGTCAGAAAAATATGAAACTTACACTACTTAGTTTATCTGCATCTATGTATTCCCTCCCTCTCTGAGAAATTCATTAATTTGTTTTGTTACATTGACTGCTGCAACAGCTTTAACACAGAAGCTCAGAATGCATTACTCAGACGTCACTCCAAGTTTTATATATATATATAGAGTCAGCATGAAATAAAATCTATTTTATGAAGTATTTTATCCATTTCTGACTGGACACTCGGATCGGATGTGCATCACAATGTGGAAGAAAAGATCTGTCACTACTTCTGTTTCAGTGCACTTTATAAATTTGCAGGAATGCACTGGTAAAAAAAAAAAAATAGATAAAAAAACAACATCTAAAAAGCCTGCAAAAGAGATTTTGTTTACAATTGTATTTCACCCCGAAAATGCTTAAAAAAAGGTATTAAAATAAATATTTGATTTATCTTTATATTTTTATGCTTTGTTTTATTTTCGTTGTTCATTTATGTATATTATGCAATTTTATTATGTCTAAATACCATTATAGTATACTCGGCCAAAAAAAAAAAAAGTCGCTGTTTGGATTTTAATAGGCAAATACTTAAGAGTCTATGGATGGATCATTATTACAGTGATTATTATTTTTCTAGCATGTTATATGTTTGCCAACGGTTCTTTTAACCCTTAAAGATGGAGTATGTAGCTTTTCTTTTCTTAAACAACCATGTATTAAGATGTATCATGGCCATATTCCAGGATGACAATGTCAAGATTCATCAGGCTCAAATTGTGAAAGAATGGTTCAGGGAGCATGAAGAATCATTTTCACACAAGAATTGGCACTGACCTTAACCTCAGTGTAAGTTTTTGGGATGTGATGGAGTAGACTTTACATAGTGCTCACCTCTTGCATTGTCAATACAAGATCTTGACTAAAAAATGATGCACCTCTAGATTAAAATAAATATTGTGATGTTATTTCCATCAAGAGGTGCATCAATTTTTGGTCAAGATCTTGTATTGACAATGCAAGAGATGAGCACTCTGTAAAGTCTCCTCCAGCACATCCCAAAGACTTTCAATGAAATAAAGGTCTGGACTCAGAGGTGCCAATTCATGTGTGAAAATAATTCTTCATGCTCTCTGAACCATTCTTTCACAATTTTATCCCTGGTGAATCTTGATATTGTCATCCTGGAATATGGCCATGATGTGTCTTCCTACATGGTTGTTTAAGAAATGAAAAGCTACACACTCCATCTTTAAGGGTTAAAAGAACGGTTGCCAAACATATAACATGCTAGAAACATAATAATCACTGTAATAATAATCCATTCATAGATTCTTAAGTATTTGCCTATTAAAATCCAAACAGCGACTTTTTTTTTGGCCGGGCAGTGTATATATATATATTGTACATTATATTTTTTGCTTAATTAAAAAAATCAGCAGAAGAACATATTTAGGTTCTGTAATTTTTAACAGCTATAATAAATATGCATGATATAGCAATGTTTTGATAAATACCAGCTACCCTTTAATACAAAACCTCATCAGCAGTGTTTAGTGGATCCAGGTTCTTGCTAGTGACCAAATTAATGTTAACTGTATCCTCATCCCTGATAGAAGGAACAGAATAAGACACACCCATAAATATAAAATAAACATACTTTCACATGTTAATATCTCTCCCTGCCACATACAAACATCGCACACTTTATCTTCTTTCTTATCTCTGTGTTGTGTACAATCTCCACTTGTTATTATTATATAATTTCTGTCCTCTCTGGCAGTCTCCCCAGGTCATGCGTTACCTTTGCTTTCACCCACACACCACTCCATTTCCCGGGTCAATGCCGCTATCAACCTGAGAGCATTAGACACTTGAAAAAGAGGTGAAGGGAGGTCAGAGACACTTTGTCTTGTCATCACACACATCCATATCTCAGATAATGTTGAAAAGTACTCCTGTCAGTAGATACTTTTCTGGTGTGCCACTTATTAGTAGCAGCTAAACACAGTAGGGAGTACATAAAGACTATCAGAGCTTACTGTGATTAAAAAAAAAAATGTTTAAATTTAGAGGACACGTCGCAAAGTCTGTGAACTTTTCTGAACAAAGATATAATCTGAGTTCTACAGTCCCAAAACAATGAAAGCACATAGTCTATGGACTCTGACTTGGTTTCAACCGCTGAGAAGTGCAATGAAGGTACGCGGCTCAAGGAATTTGAGCCTCCTGTGAATTCTAGACGCAAATCCTCTCGGCCGCCCCATATAGAAACATAAGTCAACAAGAGACTGTCTAAAATTGGAGCCATCATTTCAACTTAGCACGCGGTGAGAGTAAAGCCAGAAAACAATTAACATTCATGCATGGTTTCATAGTGACTGAGCACCACATGAAAGTGTAAGAGAGACTGAGAGAGAGGACAAAAAGCGGGTTACTCTTTAAACTGTGCGAACACAAAAACAGTTTTTGAAAAGGCGATTGGAAACATTTCAACAGACTGTGCTGCTCTGACACAAAGCTTCTGCAATTTTGAGCAATACACTGAGGCACAATCGCACACAGTCGGATGATAGATTTGTATTCATTATCATGGCAACAGAGTCCTGGCGAAGAGAGAAAGAAATTGAGAGTGCGATCTGGGTAGGCCTGCGGGGCTGTTGCTTCTGTCTGCGCTGATGATGAACAGTCACTCGGTCATCCCCAGTCTGCACACGCACCAGAGACCTGTATCACAACACGGTGCGGGCATCCATCGCAGGCACGCAGTCATAATTCATCCCGCTGGCAGCTTGCAGGGGTCAACGCAACATAAAGCACCGCACATGAGCGGAACACAAAGGAAACATTTTGTGATGGCTGGAAGATGTGCATTAGAAACAAACTCTCTCTTCACTTCTCAGGGAACACCCATTTGTCTTGTGGTTGAAAGATAAGAATTGTTCACTGCTTTAAAATGCAGATGTATGGACAGAGCAAGTAGAAATATAGCAGGTATTTAATCACAGAGATAAGACAGGGACCTTCACATAAATAAACAAATGGCTTTTATGAAAATCATGATCTTAATAATCAATAAAATCCTCTGAATCAATCTAAAGCAGATTTATTATTTCTATACAGAGGCACTTCAGCTAGTGAAGCGTTGCAGAAGCCACAAAAGCAATGACCAAAAATTCAAACATTCAGTTTGTATATTATTGTAACTTAAAGGGTTAGTTCACCCAAAAATGAAAATAATGTCATTAATTACTCACCCTCATGTCGTTCCACACCCATAAGACCTTCATCTTCGGAACACAAAATAAGATATTTTTGATGAAATCCAATGGCTCAGTGAGGCCTTTATTGCCAGCAATGCCACCGAACTTCTCAAGATCCAGAAAGGTACTAAAAACATATTTAAAACAGTTCATGTGACTACAGTGGTTCTACCTTAATATTATAAAGCGACGAGAATACTTTTTGTGCGCCAAAAAAACAAAATAACGACTTTTCAACAATTTCTAGTGATGGCCGATTTCAAAACACTGCTTCGAATCTTTTGTTTCGAATCAGCGGTTCAGATCGCGTGTCAAACTGCCAAACTGCTGAAATCACGTGACTTTGGCGCTCCGAATCACTGATTCGAAACAAGTGTTTTGAAATCACCCATCACTAGATATTGTTGAAAAGTCGTTATTTCGTTTTTTTGGTGCACAAAAAGCATTCTCGTCACTTTATAATATTAAGGTTGAACCACTGTAGTCACATGTTTTAAATATGTTTTGAGTACCTTTCTGGATCTTAAGAGTTTCAATGGCTTTGCTCTCAATGCAACCCTCACTGAGCCATCGGATTTCATCAAAAAAAACTTAATTTGTGTTGGGTGTGGAACGACATGAGGGTGAGTAATTAATGACATTATTTTCCCTTTAACACTAGTTTTTTTTTTTTGTTTGTTTTTTTACTGGCGTTTAGTTATATAAAGTTTTACATAAAACTTTTCAATTTTACTGTCTAAACTTTCTAATTTCTACATTACTAAAGAAAACCCTAAATATAAAAGGTGAAAATGCTCTGAGAGCCACGAAACAGTTAGCGCTAAACCCAACATGATCTCATGAGAAAACATAAGTTCTGTCATGAAACTCTAGATGCCACAGGCTGATAGGTCCTTAACTCAATCTACTTGCAATCACATCAGTCTCCATAGGGCACAGCTGATTGGTTCCTGCTGTATCAGTAGCCAATGAGCTTGCTGCTCAACCTTCAAATACTTGGTCAGCATTTTCTGTAGCATTTGCAACGCGCTTTCAGAAACCCTCTTCCTTCCCCAGCTTCACCTGTATAGATTAGCTACGGGTAATTTATGTACAGCAGCAGCATGTCTTACTTGCTCACAGCAGTGTGTCGTGTATGTATTGGCCATAGCAAGTCCGTACTTGCTCTGCAGCAGCAGCAATAACCAACAGCATCAGCATAGCAGATCTATACAGCCAAGACCAAACATATCAATATTGTTATATCCATTACCATGCCAAACACTCATGAAGAGTTGTCATGAAAGAACTACGTTTTGGTAATTTGCACGAAAACAAATAAAAAAAGTAAGCATGCCGGTCCACTCCTAACCTCACCCCTAAACCTAAATGTCAGTGAAATATAAGCAGATCGTAATAAAAATGTACAAATTTATATAAATTCGGCACCAATTGCTTTGAGGGACTGAAGCTCAATTCGTTCAATAGTGTGTGCTGTGGTGTACCTTGGTGTCAATTGAATGAAATGTTGGAAATATGTCATGCCACAAAAATTATCTTAAAAAAATCATATTTTTAATGAAATATTGCAGTATTTCTGTATTGAAATTGAATAAGCCAAGAAACTGGGATTTGCCTTTGGATAACTGTGCAAACTTCAATAATATCAATATCAGAACGGCAAACAATGATTTGGCTCATTATACAGTAGGTTACATTACTTTAGTCCTTCTTTATCTCAGTTTCAGTTGTGTGTAATATCATTAACCAGCCTTGAAGCGCACCTGCAGGTGTTTACCTGTAGACAATTAGTCTCAAACTGAATGTCTTCACAAAGCTTCTGTCAGGAGCTTCACGGTTTGTGCGTCACCTTTCCCTATCATTACAGGGGAAATTAAAGCCTCTGTGGCATGCATAGTGGGGGAGAGGGGTCCTGCATGCTGAAAAGCAAGTACTTATCTCCTTGAGAGAAAATTACATGTTTGCCGCTTTCTCTCTTGTTAGAAAAAGCCTGAGTATTTAGGGTTTAGATCTCAATACATTTTTATTTCAAGTCTCTATTGTACTAGGTGCAGTGTGATCATGATAATAATGTGTTAGATTTTCAGATGAAGATGCTGAAAGCGCTGAAAAAAGAATGAGAAAATAAAAGACTTGGGGCTTAAACACAATACTGATTTTATGAGAATATTACAAACCTCCAATAAAAAGATTTTTTAAAAAAATTATGGATTTCTCATAAAGTGCATATCGAACCATGCCATTCCAGCTCATTATAATAAATGTTTCTAAGCATTGCAGTCTAATTATGTATTTATGTCCTCAGGCAGGATTTGATAAAAAGAGAGAGAGGGCAAGACTTCATACACTAAACCAATCTAAACCCGCTCTCTCTGCCACCCACATCTAAATATTATGGGGATTCAGAGTAAGCTCTCTTTTTAGTCTTCATAGTGCTATTACTTTGATAATGTTGTATTATGGGCCTGAGTCCAACTCTGAGTAACATCTCTGCAATTATACATGAACATATTATGTAGGGGATATTATGGTCAATATTGCAAAATAAACCCCAACAAGGACTTCTGCTAAGAAAAAGTAGTCCACTACAACGTACAAAACAATCAGCCAAACAACAAGAGGAACAATGCAACAAGTAAGCAATAAGGTACGAGAGGCTGTGCTGTATCGTGAATAAGTCTGAAGGCCGCTTTGCGTTGTGCCTGCAACCCCTTCAGCCGTGACTTATTCACGATACAGCACTAGCCTCGAGTGCCTTATTGCTTTTATAAAATGGTTATAAATATTAAAGCCAAAAATATGTATCAGTGCAACTTTCATGAAGTAAACTTTCAATAAAAGCCTTCCTTCCGCCGGAAAAAATAGTCCCTGACCGTGAACAGCAACAGAAGTTACATTATTATGCCATTAGATGGCGGCAAAGACTGTCTTTATGAGTGTGTCAGTCAGTAGCGAAGACTTTTACATTGAAAAGACTGAATTGTTGTGAACACGGAACAAGACGCAACTGACAAATGCTTTGACTAGCGACTGTCAGTCATGGGAAAACCCCTTAACTGTTAAAAGGACAAGATAATACATCGGACATTTAAACAGATGTTTTATTATGAACATAGGACTGACCTGAAGGAAAATGCTAAATCTGAATGCAGATAATAAACTCACTCGATCTCTTTCTCTCAATACTCTTCTACATAATACAGTAAGCTTCAATGAACAATATCAATTGAGAACAAACAGTTTACGCTGCTAAGAGTGGTTGCTAAGGGTGTTGTGTAGTGATACACAGAACCGTTGGGTGAAGCGGTCATAGCCGTCGTGTTTTATCGTGAATAAAACACAGCTATTGACCAATCAGAATCAAGGACAGGAACTAACCGTTTTATAATATTACAGTAATACTTAGGCCTATACTGAAGTCCACTGAGGTAATTTTCACAATCAATAACTTAAATGCAAGATAACGGCAGTTGCGTTTGTATGAAACAGTAAATAAATAAAAAAAATTCTATAAAAATCCACGCAATCAGGAATTTTGACTAATCAAATCTCCTACCGCAGATTTTTGCAACAGGTTTAAGATGATCATAGATTTGCTGTGTTGACCACCAAAAAAGCTGATTGGTTTAAAAGTGGCTTCAGTGTGAGCTGTGCTTCATACATCGCTAAACTACTGACAATATATTGACCTAATGTGATTGCACCTTGATATGGTGCAAGTCCTTCTGGGAAGTTTGTATTTATGCATTGGGATGTTACACGATGAACCTTTTCTTTTTTTCATGTTTCTATTCAATTTATTAAGGTGATTTAACTGAATCGTAGTTGTACAATACTATCGGATTTTGTACATGCTATGGATTTATTACTCGATCAAAATCTCAAGTTTTCCTTTTGTAATTATGACTTTGTAGGCTAAATGCAATCTTTCCAACATGATTTGAAAGCACCATTCAGAATATATTATAACAGTGAATATATTAAATATATGATAGCCAATATTTGCTAAGTTTTTGTTAATTAGGACAAAACAAGTTGCTAAAAGCTCAATCTAAACCCTCAAGCCATCAGTCAGTTGTAATAGATTATACCTGATTAAAAATGGTGTCGAAGATTCACTCCATGAATGCCTTGGAAATCGCTTATCTGGCACAGGAACAGATCCCTAGGATTGGAAAGGAAATATAATTGTTACTGTGGTGCTGTATATTACTTTTTTTTTTTTTTCTCATACCCATTTCTTAAAAGAGAAAATAATAAGTTAGTGAAGAGATATTCATCTTACTGACACTGAATGAGCCATACCAGTGTTAAACAACAAATCCACCACAGGCAGAAGAGGCCCATCTGATGGTAAGTTTAGTCAACCCTGACAACACCCCGCCAACCACAGTCTGTTTGTGTTGGTTATGCTGTCACGAAGACTCAGTTTCCAATCCCTAGAAATGTCACAAACATTCAGAGTTGATGACACCACTCATTCACATCATAACTCAGTATGATCTATTACATTAACACAATGCCATTCGTGATGAAAAGCTCTGAGACACTTTATAAATGTGATCTCACTGGTTCAGTTTTGATTTATAGTTGACTATAGATTAAACATTTCCAAAGACTAGAAGTGAATTAGCTATTGATCCCTTACTGGGCTGGGTCACGCAGTGCAGGCTGTGATTTGTGAAGCGTGAAGTTTTTGCTGGTTAAAGAAATTAAATTACTGTATCTTATTAAGGTTAATAAGGGAATGATGTAGATGACTTTGCTCAGATTTCAACCAACATGTGCTTTAGCTATCTTTCATAATATGCAGACTATGACACGCGTTTTGTTCTTCCTGTTTTTATGTACGTATACACTTGTGAACCTCGTATTTGGATGCCACACTAAAGGAGAATTTAAACTGGCCTCTGTCCAAACTAAACAGACTGGAGACACGGCATTACTACCTGACAGCCAAGGTACCACCTGTTTGTCACGGCCAGCTCACATACACCCACCCCTTTCATCCTCTCCTTCTCTCTCTTTTCCTCTCAGTCTCTCCCCTATAGCTTTTGGCTGTCGTTCTGGATGGGCATCTTGGAGCATCTGTGCCTGCCTGAGGCACTGGACTGTGGTAGATGTGGGTCAGAGCTGTAAATCCGTGTGGTCTTGTACCAAACTGCCATTGTAACTTCAGGAGACACAGCAAAGCCAGATGCCAAGCGTTGCTGATGGATCGCAGAAGCAGCATGCAAAATAATAAAGTCAATAATGAAGGTCATAAGTCAACTTAATGGTTTGTCTGGAGCTTGGCCCTCCCTTTTCTAAATGAAATCCAAAGCGGAGGCATCCAAGTGAGGGAATTCCAGTTCATTACCGCCACCTCCTGGTCAGAGTCTAAAAAGACATTTTTAGATACTTGACTGATACTATAAGACAAAATTTCTTAGATTCGTACTTTTTCCTGATGAAATAAACAAAATCAAGTGGCTTCCTTTATCGCTGCTGGACAGCAAAACTTGAAATTCAGAAGCACTGGATCTCTATTTTAGCTTTTTAAAGGCACACTTGGCATCATAAAAAGTGAGAACAGAGTGTGGAGAGCCTGCAGTTGAAACAGTCTCTCACCCACTCATGCTGAGGAGCTTTGAGGGCCGAGGGCTGTTAAATGAGGAGGGAGATAATGAGAGAGAGGCAGCAGCATGGTAATCAGCAGGCCTCAATTTCCTCACTGATGCTCCAGATTAGCCCAGCCTCACAGGCTCCCTTAGGCATGTTTCATCTTCTCTCTCCCCTCAGAGAACACTTTGGATAAAAGGCAGAACTTCTCCATCCAGTCTGCTTACGAACCCCATGCTGAGGCCACTGCGCAAAACTATGTTGATAATCAAGAGGGATTTTTTTTTCTTCTCAATTCATTATCTTTTCCATTGCTCTCTGGTCCATTAGCTACACTTTAAGCTCTAAAATAATTTTTTTTATGTAGCATGCTCCCTGTGTTTTATGTCTTTAAATACACACTATTGATTTTAACTTCTACAGTTTCCAGAGTCTCACTGAAAGTAGAAGAAAATCAGATTTTGTTATTACTATTTACTGGAGCTCTGGTGTATAGATCAGCCACAAGTTGGAAGGCATCTTCAGCCAAAAATACTGCAAATATTGTGAAATATTATTACAATTTAAAATTATTTAAAATCTATTTTAATATATTTTCAATGTAATTTATTCCAGTGATGGCAAAGTTGAATTTTCAGCATCATTACTCCAGTCTTCAGTGTCACATGATCCTTCAGAAATCATACTAATATGATGATTTGCTGCTAAAGAAACATTTCTTATTATTATTATCAATGTTGAGAACAGTTTTTGTGGAAACCTGATGCATTTTTTCAGGATTCTTTGATGAATAGAAAGTTCAAAAGAACAGCATTTATTTGAAATAGAACGTAACAATTGCAAAAGACTTTACTGTCACATTCGGTCAATTTAATGCATCACTGCTGACTAAAAGTATTAATTTCTTTTCTTTCTTTTTTAAGTTTTTTAGCTGTGACATTACACTTGAGGTTTGCTGATGGAAAATTGCTTGAAATTGTACATGGCATTAACTCAGCTTTAAAGCTTTTTTCCCACAATACTGTCACAAAATAATTATTCACAAAATGAGGATCTAAGCTTTTACAGTAA
Organism: Mylopharyngodon piceus; assembly: GCA_039654765.1. Classification (NCBI taxonomy): domain Eukaryota; kingdom Metazoa; phylum Chordata; class Actinopteri; order Cypriniformes; family Xenocyprididae; genus Mylopharyngodon; species Mylopharyngodon piceus. The sequence goes on from CM077457.1 coordinate 19,615,660, forward strand.
ATCCAGAAAATTTGAAAGGTTAGATCCACCTTGTGGCCAATTATGTAATAGCTATTACTATCCCAGAAGAAATGAATGCACATTCTGAGGTGCAGTTCTTTATTTCTTTGTAAATATGTACTGATTGTGGATAATTGTCACTTTTGGTTTGTTTTTGAACAATTTGGCTAATTTAGAGGCAGTAGTATGAAACAGCAAACAGATCCATACTCTCTGAGAGGCATGAGAGACTTGCAAAGCAGATATTACTTTGATTTCATCCTGTTTTGAATGTGGCCAGGGATCACCTTTGTGCAGAAATGACATCATTTTGACCACAGTAAATGGCTTCAGTTCGTCTCTGCTATAAGGCTCTGGCAATTTTTTTGCTCCATTAAACAGGGAGACTACAGCACTGTGTTTTACTATGATTGTAACTATATATGTCTTCTGTGTAGTGTCTATTCTTTTCTTATGGATCTTATAGGTATTAGGAGAATGTTGTCCAGGTCCCTGAAATAAAGAGGTTCACTAAAGTCCTACAATCAGTATAGCCAACTCATTGTGCCCAGGAGAGAGGAAGCCCACCCATAAAAAAATGTTGCCCCGGGCCCTGTGAACTTTAGCAATAGCCCTGGCCATATGAGGGATCTCACTATTCAATAATTTATCCATTACCTTCAGGCTTACTGAATTGTTACATATCAACACAATTATATTTCAGAAAAATTAATTATGTAAATGAATTACCTGTACCAGTAAATCTGTACAATATTAGCCCTGGACTATATTAGTAAACATAGGCTACTGAACTTTTGTTTGCTAAAAAGGGATTTAACTGGAAGCAAATATATTTTATTACTATAATGAAAAGATTCATAAATTCATGAATGATTAACGCAGATTCATAAATACTGAGACGGTCTGTGTTTGTTCAGTCTGTGTGTCTCCGCTCACAGGTGGTGATATTCAGTGCCAGTGGAGGTTGCCCTGGATACATGCTAAAGGGAACAGACAAAATAATCTCTGCCTGCTAGCCTGCAAAGCACTATAGGACCCGTTATATTTTTATGTCCCTTTGTCTTTTAATGTGACGGAGTGTTCTGTCTGGTCGACAATAGTGATGGTGTAACCATGACAAATCAGAAAAATAACTGGAGTGTAATACGAAGTCCTTCAAATGGTTTTCTGTGGGAGTCTGGAGTGTGATTGAGCAAAATCATTTTTCATGGCCAGAAAACCTCTGTGCCAAGAATGACTGTCTGAGCCACTGGGATTGCACTTGAATTCTACCTTTGTACTTTCTCCTTTCAACAGCACAATCAACTAAACGTTTGTAAACGAGAGCTTAGCATGGCTCACAAATACAAAGCACAAAAACACCCCCTCCCGTTTGTTTAGTATCAAAGCATTGTTCAGTTTTTTTTTTACCATGAGTAGGCTGTTTTTTGGAATTGTCGATTGTTGTCTAGTGAACTATACTGTAAATTACCAAAGCTGCAATAAAAGCAGCTATTGACTCCTTGCCGTTCACACTGAACTATCAATTATGACAGAAATCTAAGAGGCCTGGGTAAGGACCATTAGTCTACTGTGTTGCACGTTTTGCATGATAAATAATTAATTGAATCCAGTATAAAACTATATCATGTATAGCCTCATTGTTGATGTAGGCTATTTGCCATTAAATATAATACGAATAAAAATATTAGTAATATTAACACAAATTCCATAACATCAATAAATGGTAAATTACATAACAGTCAGTGTCTTGATTGAGGTTGACCTTAAAATCAACACACATCCTTATCGTCATGACATAATCCTTCACTGGGTTCCTCCTTCTAATCTTGAACTATCCTTCAAGTGTTGACTCAGTACTTTCCATTCATCCCACAGCATCACTAAAGAGGATGTACGTCACATGCACCCTATAAGCGCACTCTGTTCGGCAAAGTATTTTGTGCATCTAAATTGTTAGAAGCAGTTTGCCTGATAAAAGACAATCAAAAAAAAAAAAAAAAAGTTGTAATTGTATAAGAATGCAGTTGGCTTTTTTGAGCAATGCCATTAGATTGCACTTTTGTTCTGTTTTATTAGTTGTTTGCTCTGCAGTGATACCCAATCTTGTGACACAGAATGAGGATAGTTCCAGGGTTTCCAAACAAAGGATGGAACTTTTCATATTTCTGGGGTTCTCAGAAGCGGAAGTCACCATAGATGGGTAAACTTCTATAGTGGTGAAACTAAAACAAATAGGCCTAGGTATAATTTATATGTTCCCATTTACTCCAATCAACCAATCAGATCTGAGGCACAAGTTTATAGTTTAAGTCAAGTTTAGGCTTACAACCAGGGTTTGGTGCTTCAACATTACATTATTCACCTATCATTTCCCTCTAATGTTAAGGATAACTTATGGGTAGGTTTAGGGGTAGGGATAGGACTAAATTTTCAGACAGGAATGTTGTTCTAGGATCAACAGGAACATGTCTACTTGACAAAATCATGGTGACCTTCTTCCTACAAGAGGGAATGATTGCATTTTTATATATATATATATATATCGAGAGATTATGTTGATCAGAAGAGAGAAAGATGTCTAATTTGTCGTCACTCCCTCAGAAGCAGCAGCGTTAACCCGTTTTCTGTAGACTAATTTAATGGCAAAATGAGAAAATACAAAGTAGCCTATGTATTATAAATGTACATTATTTGTTTAAAATTATAATATATTATTGCATAGGCTACTACATGTAGGCCTATTATATTTTAGCGTTTTAACAGTGTTTACAAGACAATGTTTTAAAAACCACAAAAGTACGAAATATTAAGTTCAATACGCGCTCCCGAGATCTTTCACCTGAAAAGGTTAACGTTACTATAGCAACACGTTGGTGAAGCACTGTCAGTTAGGAATGTACAAAAAATGAGTAGTCTATTGTAATTACTTATCAATTATCACTGTTTATATTAAACCTGCAATCTAAAAAAGTTGACTGGGAGCGAAATGCGCCACAATAGGCTACTTTTGCGACGCACGCGACGAACTAATCCAGTAGAAACAGACCTTCTTGAAGCCAGTGAATAATGTGTACACTGCACGTAAGGCAGGCAATCAATGACAACATAACGCTCCTTAATAGAGTTGGGACACCCAGCCCTTATCCTGCGATTTGTGCAGCGGAGACTTGCGTTCATTCTGCATACCACGGAGAGGAGCGATAAAATGAGCAAAAGACGCGAATTGTGAGCGCTCTTGTGAGCAGTAATTAAGCGTTTATATGCGAATCTCTCCGTCGCACTAAGATGCGGTATAGCTAACCGGTGCAGGCGGCGCGCGCGCTCTTGATGTCATCTGAGACCAGAACAGGACAATTCCCGAGTTGATGAACCTGTGGTGAGAGAGAGAAGCGATGGAACAGTCACGGGGATTATTATTCTAGCCAGAGAGGCAGAGGTTTAATACTTCCTGGATTAACTCTGTCGTAATTGGAGCGGGCTACAGACAGTAGAGCTACGCGCTGCTGATATTGTGCGCCCATTTAAACGCTTGCTTTAAATACACGCTCTGGCGGGACTCTGACAGGTGAACGAGGCTATACCTATATTAGATGCTGCAGTTTTTTATTTACCTCAATCCTCAAATCCTCAAAGTGGTCTTTGCTGAAGAAGCACCTGTATTTGAGAGGTAGGATGCTGATCCACTACATAACACAGCTCTGATTCTCGAGAACACATTTGGACCATATTCACCGTCAGCTGTTTCATATGGGCGAAGCGAGAACTCGGTTCCCTTCGTGTTGGACATGGGCTCGATGTCAAGATAACGGTGTGTCCGATCCAGAGCGGGAGAAACAATGGGCCGAACTGTTCGATCAGCTGGACCTAAATAAAGATGGGAGGATCGATGTGAATGAACTGCGCACCGGATTAACCTCATGGGGGATCCTTCGCAGTGAGGTAGACGAGGTAGGTCGTGCGGGACGTTAATAGTTGTTCACCCTAAACTAAAACATGTTCATTTCTGTGAGCTGAGCTGTAGATAAGTTGTGATGAATTTAAAACACCTGAAACCTCAGCATATCATATTTTGTTTTTGATAAATCCACACAAGAATTTATGCTTACTTTCAGCAGGAGTGAAACTTTCTCAGTATAATGCTGCTGTCTTCGACCAAGGACAAACGATCCCGTGTAATTTATTTAAGAGTTAGACTTTCCACGTTGCAATATTGACAAACCTCCAGACTAATTTCGTTGCTTATATTGGGCAGACCTGAAAATGAAGGCAGGGCGAGATGTGACGCCATTAGTTAAGGTTCTCAACCAGGGGTCCAGGGCCAAAATACAATAAATGATAATAATAAATAAATAAAAAATCAATAGGCATTAAATAAACTTGTAAACTGAAATCATATTTATTTTTATTTTCCCTCGGTAACTTGTTTTAAATGAAGAACGTACAGAACTTCTGGAATACAGAACATGCAATCACAAAATTAATTATGTTTAATTAATTTACATGTTACTTTATCATAAGTATCTTAGCGTAGATAATTGAATATTGTTTTGGACAACAGAGGCCATCGAGTCAAAAAGGTTGAGAACTACATGCTCCAAAAAAAAAGAAAAAGGTTACATAGCTGACCAGAAAGCTGAATAAATATATATATATATAGAGAGAGAGAGAGAGAGAGAGAGAGAGAAAGTGTAATAGCATATAATAAAATTCTCAAACATCCATGTTTCTATTAATCTTACATCCCTACTATTGGCTTTGTGGTCTAATACAGCACTTGTTTTTAACATTAATTCACACAGTTTAGGCAGAAGTTTGTACATTTAAAAAAAAAAAAAAACATTTTAACATAGCAGGCAAATATGAGATCATTTTATCAACATTTGAGGCACATGCATGGTGCAAAATAACAGAGCTACAGATGTTGAAACAAAAAGTGTTACAACACTCCCAGTGACCCGTAGTCTTTTAGAAAGCGGTGTCACAGGTGGTCCAATCATATGACATAAATAGCAGAAATAAATCTGCACCACTGGGTTAGACTGCTTGAGTTCAGGGACTGTAAGTGCACTTGATCAACACACTGACAAGGGAAAGATTTTGAAATATTGCCAATTTATTCACTGATAATCTTTTGTATGGTCTGTATAGTTGTATTGATTCCACTGAAACCACCTACAAGACTGCAGTTTGTTGATTTGATACAAGCAGAACAATAATCACTGGTTGGCATTTCAACTTGAGATGAGAACATGCAACACACAAATTATAGTGCACCAACATTTACATTTTCACTCCTGTTGTAAACAGTCTTGTTCTTGCCAAAGCGACTTGCAAAACAGTGCATACAGTATGTTGTGTTGTGGCGATTACTTCAGCAGGTAGCTAAGGATACAGATCGAGTCCTAAGATGAAACCATGAAAGTGCCATTAAGAACATAACTTGGAGACTCCAAGTTTCCTTGGGAAGAGCAACACTATGTGCCAGTGGTATGTCTGTGCTGTTGGGTTGTGTGACTGTGTTAGTCATGTGCTGTGATGTAAGAGGTGAGATTAGCTCTAGTTCACAATGTGTTGCGATCGGAGCTGCCAGACTAATGGCAGGGCTTTGCACACAAACAGAAACCTTGCATCTGTAAGCTCAGAGCAATGTTTATTTCTCTCTCTCTTTGCTTTCTGTTAGTTTCTCTTTGTTACTCATTCTACATAGGCATGGCCAGAGATGCAGTGTTCACATATAACTCCTCCATCAAACCCTCACATTCTTGCCCTTAACTGCACTTTCCACCTCCTCCACCCCTCAGATTGTACGTGTGAGTGACACCAATCATGACGGCCAGCTGGACATCGAGGAGTTCACACGGTATCTGCGCACACACGAGAAAGAGCTCCGACTTATGTTCCGCAGCCTGGACCACAACAACGATGGTCTGCATTATCCTTTCACACATTATAATGTTACCACACGACATCACTGTAACTGCAACCTCATAATACTTCACTGAAAATGCAGATTTCCTTTTGCACGATTGCTTTCAAAGTGTTAACATAACTTTTGTGTTTCTCTGACTAGTATGTGTCTTCATAGTAGTATTTAAAAGTCTGGGGTCAGAAAGATTTTTTTATTTTTGAAAGAGAGAGCGAGAGAGAGAGAGAAATTAAGGTAACACTTTATTTCGATGGTCCACTTTAGACATTCTACTAACTATAAGTAACTTTGCAACTACATGTCAACTAACTCTCATTAGAGTATTAGTAGACTTAATATTTGCTAACACCTTATTTTGATGCTCCCCAACAGACATTCTACTGACTATATGTAACTTTTAAAGTACGTCAATTTATTCTACTAAGCCAAAACCCTAACCCTAACCTAATAGTCCATTAATACTCTAATGAGAGTTAGTTGACATGTAGTTGCAAATTAATGAGAGTTAGTTGATATGTAACTGTAAAGTTGCTTATAGTAAATAGTATATCTTAAGTGGACTATTGAAATAAAGTGTAACTAAGTTGTCTATTTTAAACAAATTCTGTTCTTTTGAACTTTCTGTTTGTCAAAGAATCCAAAAATGTATCACGGTTTTCACAAAAATATTAAGCAGCATAATTGTTTTCAACATTGATAATGATAAGAAATGTTTCTTGAGCACCAAATCATCATATTAGAATGATTTCTGAAGGATCATGTGACACTGAAGACTGGAGTAATGATGCTGAAAATTCAGCTTTGCCATCACAGGAATAAATTACATTTTAAAATATATTAAGATATAAAATGGTTATTTTAAATTGTAATAATATTTCACAGTTTTACTGTATTTTTTTTAAATTTACATAAAAAAAATCTTACTGACCCCAAATTTTGAACAATAGTATATCCTCTGTGGTCCATAAAGTATATAGAATAAGCATTAAAATATTTTATGACCTCAGGTCACATAGATGTTGCAGAAATTCAGCTCTCTTTGCGCAGCCTTGGAGTGAATGTATCCACAGAGCAGGCCTCCAGAATCCTGCAAAGGTTAGAGCGCTTCAGCTTTTCACAAAACACTGTTTTTTTAGTGTTTAATCAATGTCATGTTCACATCTACCTCCCACTCTGGCTGTGCTTTCAGAGGACTTTAAGATGTTTCTATGAAACCCACATGTGTTGAGTCACACGTAGTTTCACTGGGCATAGAAAAGGCTTCTTTTAACTATTCTATATTCCTTTTTGTGTGTCAGCATAGACAGAGACGGCACTATGACCATTGACTGGAATGAGTGGCGGGACCATTTCCTGTTTAACCCCTTGCACAATATGGAGGACATTGCCCACTACTGGAAACACTCTCTGGTTTACTTCCAGCTCTTTTCAGAAATTAGATTGTAGGCTTGATATTCACAGATATTTTAGAATGTAAACTTCAACTGTCTTTTGAATCTATAATGTATGTGTTTCAGATGTTGGACATTGGAGAGCAACTGACTGTGCCAGATGAGTTTTCGGAGAAGGAGCGGCGTTCAGGTGTGGTGTGGAGACAGTTGGTGGCCGGGGCAATGGCAGGAGCCGTTTCGCGAACAGGAACTGCTCCTCTTGATCGTCTTAAAGTTTTCCTTCAGGTTCAGTCAGTTCTTAAAGTGGCCATATTATGCCCTTTTACAAAGTCTTGATTTTATTTTTGAGGTCTACTAGAATAGGTTTTCATGCTTGAACGTTATACATTAATGAACACATTTTTTTCACATATTTTACCTTGTTGCAGCACCTCTCATCCCAGTCTGTCAGTAACACTCTGTTTAGTTCCTGTCCTTATGAAGCCTTTCCTTCCGAAAAGCACAATGCGCTCTGATTGGTCAGCTGGACCAGTTTGTTGTGATTGGTCAAACGCTTCGAAAGTGTTTCAAAAATAACAAGCCCCTTACAATAACCTCCAGTTTCGACACACTACTAACGCAACTCAACCAGGACTTGCGCAGGAATTATTTAGATGAGCGATATTGTGATGTGTACGTTCCCGGAAGAAAACTCAACACTACAATGGAGGCGTTTGAGGGAGTTCAGAAACAGTGCTTACTGATTTAGAGAATAACTCCCTTTGTAGTGACTTTGTGCTTTGCAGACCTTTTTTGTGCTCAAACAGCAACATTACTCACTAAAGAAAGTTGAAAATGTAAAAAAGCATAATAGGTCCTCTTTAAAAGTGTTAGAATTAAGTTTTATTGTCTCTGTGAATTATTGTTGTATCAAAGAAACTCAACAGAAATAAATCCTACATTGGCAGTTCTGTTGTGAAAAGTACAGTACTCATAATGAGAGAGAGTGTGAACTGAGTGGGTTTTCAACAGGTCCATGGCTCCAGTGGTGTGAGTTTGTTGGGTGGCTTGCGTGGAATGGTGCAGGAGGGAGGACTGAGGTCTCTTTGGAGAGGCAACGGCATCAACGTCCTTAAAATTGCCCCGGAGTCAGCTATCAAATTCATGGCTTATGAGCAGGTAAACAAACCAGAATATAGTAGCTACACATTTAAATGTTACAGCCACTCATGTTTTTAGTGGCATATTTTCTAATGTTAGTAAACTATTTTATATGCCTTGTGTAGATCAAACGGCTGATCAGAGGCAATAAGGAGGGTGGTTCTCTAAGGGTTCAAGAACGCTTCATTGCTGGCTCACTGGCTGGAGCTACAGCTCAAACCATCATCTACCCCATGGAGGTAAGAGAAGAGGAGGAAGTGAGAGACGTGAAGAGACTTTTACTTTTCAACTTTACAAGTAATGTAACCACAGACCTGTTTTCACTCACAAATCAAAAACCGGCATTCTAAAAACCCATTAGGATTTCCTGAGGGAATACTTGGCAAATTAGCCTTCTGGGTTGGCCTACTAATTGACGTCAAGACTAAATAGCTCTATAAAGATAAGACCTGAAGAATTCAATTGCTTTACTTCTGAGCTTATCGTCCTTTTATCATAAGCACTTCTCCAGAAATTGTAGTAGTATAGATACAGTTTCTACAAAAATATTAGGCAGCACAACTATTTTTTTTTTTTTTTTTTTACATTGGTAACAATAAATGTTTCAAGAGCGCTAAATCATAATATTAGACTGGTTTCTGAAGGATCATGTGACACTGAAGACTGGAGTAATGATGCTGAAAATTCAGCTTTGATCACAGGAATGAATTACATTTTAAAATATATTCTAATAGAAAACTGTTATTTTACTACAGAAAAAAATCAACTCATATTTTGGATTTTAATAGAAAACATTTAGAGGGAGACACTTACAATGGAAGTACACATAAAAGTATAACCACAGTACTTTATATGCATACTTTACATTAAATGTGTACTATGCTATTATTGATATCTGGATTATCAAATTAAATCTTCTATTTGACCTTGAACATTCCTTTAATGGTCTTATACATATAATGTCTGACTGTAGTAGCAATGTCTCAAGTAGTGTAGTTTTTACAGCTGCGAATGTAAAGTACAAACGCCAGAATCATGTAACAAGGGAAGTTGTTTAACAAAGCTGTTCCTAATTGCTGTTTGCCTGTTTACTCGTGTTGTTCTAAATGTTAAAAGAGTTGAAAATGAGCTGGGCCTAGTTGACAACTACAGATACAGATTGTCTTTCTATTCCGGGTGTGCTTAAATGCAGAAAACAAGTTTCTTTTCTGGCTTCTGATATATTTATTTAATGAGGCAGATCAGTATCACATTTTGGAAGCCAAATCCTCCATTTATTTATTTAGAGATCTTGACTAGAGCTGCTGAAAGGAGTTTCGGCAGCTCGAAGTTACCAGTGACCTCCAAACTTATATTTCTCAATATTCTCTTTACATTTTTTTTTTCTTTCTATAATTTTACTCTGATCCTTCTTGTTTCCCAGGTGATGAAGACACGTCTAACCCTCCGAAAGACAGGACAATATTCTGGCATGGCAGACTGTGCCAAACAGATACTACGTAAAGAAGGAGTGCGCGCGTTTTACAAAGGCTATTTGCCCAACACACTTGGCATCATCCCTTATGCTGGCATTGATCTGGCTGTCTATGAGGTGTGTGCGTATTTTAACACATTTGCAAATGCCGGCTGCCACTGACAGGCTGTCCGTAGTATTCATCATTCTCAGTTGCTATGGTTGGTAAAAATAAATATATATTACGTATTTTACGTTGCTGTGTTCTGTGGTCTCTTCCTAACAACTCACAGGTCTTTTTTCAGGTGATTGTCTTGTTAACCCCTTGTCATTGTTTACCATGTGGCAAAAAAAAAGAAAAAAGAAAAATGTTTTAATTGGCCAAGGATGCATTAAATTAACTAAAAGTGACAGTGAAGACATTTATAATATTACAAAAGATTTCTATCTCAAATAAATGCTGTTCTTAAGAAATTTCTATCTATCAAAGAGTCCTAAAAAATGTATCATGTTTACAAAAAATATTAAACAGCACAAATCAGCAATATTAGGATGATTTCTGAAGGATCATGTGAAGACTAGAGTAATGATGCTGAAAATTTAGCTTTGCAATTGAATAAATATATAATAATTTTATAAAATATATAAAAATAGAAAATGGTTATTTTAAATCGCAACAATATTACACAATATTACTGTTTTTACTGTATTTTTTTATCAAATAAATTTTACTGACATTTGATCAAATAAATTTTACTTGCATTTTTTTTTACATTTGGAAATTAAATGCAAAATGTGTAATATATATATATATATATATATATATATATAGGACAATATAAATATATAAAAATATTTTTTGAAAAGTTGCCAAAAATATGAGGAAATATAATTATGTAAAAAGTATTAAAAAATAAATTGATGTAACAGATTGTAAGGGGTAATCTGAGTTCGTTTCTATTTGAGTTGGGTTTTTGTCATGTGTTTTAGTTCTGTGTCCTAGTTTTCAGTTCATTTCTATGGTTTTTCATTGTTTGATTATCAGTTACACCTGTCGTTCATTTCATTGATTAGTTTGTCTGGTTATTTAAGCCCAGTGTTTCTTTCAGTTTATTGCCTGTTCTCATCACATTATTCTGGTTGTTCCGTTCGTGTTTTTTGAGTAATATGTGTTCAGGGTATTTTGTTTTGAGTTTGTATTTAATAAATCTAAAACTGCTGTGAATAGACCCAACCCTTTATTTTGTTTTGTTTGCAACCAAGCGTGACACAAATAACATCCGATGTGTATCGATAACATCTATATTAACAATATATTTTTTGTATTTTCTGTTATTTTGACAGACTCTAAAGAATGCTTGGCTACAGCGGTACTGCATGGGCTCGGCTGATCCTGGGGTTTTAGTGCTTCTCGGATGCGGCACTGTGTCCAGCACGTGTGGGCAACTGGCTAGTTACCCGCTGTCTTTAATCCGCACACGCATGCAGGCTCAGGGTGAGCAAGATGAAATGCATTCACATAATTCTTATTTTATATTATTCTGCTTGCTTTGTAACTTTTATGAAACCCAATATGTTGACAAGAATGAAAATATTTTAAATGCAAATTAAAATAAAACCTCACTCCTCCCTTTCTTCTGGATAGCCTCTGCAGATGGCACTCCACAGCTGACAATGGTTGGCCAGTTCAAGCACATTGTGTCCCATGAAGGCGTTTCTGGACTTTACCGTGGCATTGCCCCCAATTTCCTCAAAGTCATTCCTGCTGTTAGCATCTCTTATGTGGTTTATGAGCACATGAAGAAAGCACTGGGAGTGGGATCCTAAGGTAGAATCAGAGTGAAAAAGAAAGAGAGAACCTGTATTAATAAAAGGAGCATTAGTGAGGCACAGAGGACCCCTAGAGATCAGGCATAGTCAATGAATGACCTAAAAACCTACTCTACATTGTACACAATCACATTCCCATTGCAATTTATACTTCAATAGGATGAAAAGACAGTTTAGGCTGAGGCAACCATTAAGAACAATGGCTGTATTGTGAGTATGCAGCTTGGAGATCTCAGGTTTATTGTGCACTATAAACAGCTTCTTATCTTCAAAGGTGAACATACGTAGTACTTCATTTTACATGGAATGGAATGTTATTGGCATAATTATAAATGTGGGGTAATACTAATAGGTAAAGAAAGACATCTAATGACAGAGAATAATGGTGAAATAGTAGGCCTATTGCAGTATTATATATTTTTTTAAATGTCAACCAAAGTTTCCCTCCTAAAATTGACCAAAATATTGAAGAAGGTGTTTTAATGTACACTGGGGCATGAAATATTTTAAATAGTCTCTTCTGACTGATGTTTCATAACATTTACGAATGAGTGATAAATTGTAAAGCATGTTTCTGCAGGGATTTACATTATTGTATGTCTTATATATTTTTGTAAAGGTCAGTGAGAGTTAAGCATGTTATATGCTACATTTAATGATCAAGGATTTGCACTCTTCAAATGATTGTGGATTTTATATCTTCATCATGACATCTCTGCTGCTTTGCTTTTTACAACTTTAGCCTTTTCAGATATTTCAGGCCTCATTGTTGTGTAGAGTAAAATACAGGATTTAGTGTTAAAATGAAGTAAATGACATTACTGCCTTGAACAACTTGCAAATGGAGCATAAAACAAGAGCGTTAGATGAGATGGGGACAGGGCCGATAACAACCTGCACCGGGGCCCCCGGAGACCCTAGCTACGCCCCTGGATGGGGAGTTTATCAGTAAAGTTTTGCATTAGAGTTGGATGCTTTGTGTTTATTAAGGAATGTGCTGCTGTGAATGCTAAAAGTGTGTCTCAAAGTAGTTTTTTAATCTGCACAAAGGGCTTTTGCATGTTGCATGTTTTACGTGTTTTAAGAGCTCTAATTTTCCATATCAAAAATATGCAAAGCACTGTTATATTTAAAGCTGACAAGAAATGCATGTTTATTTAACATAAAACTTGACTGCTGTTACCAGACTCTGTTTATCAGAAACACATACAACTAGGCTACTGGATGCTACTAGATTGCAGGACTAGACTACAAATAACAAAGTAATTTGTTTGGTTCTATAATGAATGAACAAAATTACAATTTTCGAATCATGTGTAATTTTATAGACTATAGGGGGGATTCAGGAGGCCCTGGTTTGCTGCATCCAATGCAGATTTATCAGAATATTCAAATGCCTGCCTTTTTAATTTTTTTTTTTTTAATATAACGTATGGTTTTAGATATAAATACTGCTTGAATGTAGTAATTTGAGAAATACATTTATAACTTATCTTAGAAAATAATTACCTCTGGAAATGGAATTTACATGTTTTTTTGTTTGATAGTTTTGTTTTTGCTTGAATGTATTGCATTAAGAGTAGTGTGCCTTGACATGCTGTTTTCATTTTAAAAGACGTGCATGCTGTTTTGAGCCAGTCTGTCAATGATCCCTGCTTTTTCATGTATATAAGTGAGAATATATAGATTTGAGAGGTTATTAAAAATATACTACAAAATAAAATGTTTTACTCATAAACCTGTCTTTAATCAGAATCAAAATTTGCTTTCAAATGTTGTCATTAAAATTAAAAGGCCATTAAAAGAGATAAGACTGACTGAATCATATGGCGAGGTCAACTCTTAAACACTTTATTGAGGGTCAATAAATGATTTATCGGGGGAACTATCTATCTGAGTTTTTTATTTCTTGTTTTTCCTGTATAATTATACTCTTAGCAATAGATTGTGAAAGAAAGTATGAAAAGTGAAAAAGTATGTGCAGTCATAAATAAATGTATATAATAACATATATAATACAGTTTTTTTCAACGGCTTACACAAAAAATCGTTACTTGTCACACAATCTCTGAAACCTGACACTCAAACAGCAGAACCACACACCAAATCTGCAAAACCATACACTAATTCTCAGCCTTCGACTCAGTTTTCAATTTCATAAAACACTTTTTGCAAAACACAACACACAATTCTCTATGTAACACACAAAAATCTAACAGGAAGTATCTTGATTTCCTTTTTCAAACACAAACATTGTTTCTGTCCAACTACACACGGTTGATAAATTTCTTTTCTTTCGTACTGCGTAATACTGTATTCACAAACACAAATGTTTATAGTAAAAAAAAAAAAAGAGTTTGGTTTCAATCTTGCTTTCGTGTTTACCGTGAATTTTTCAACATCTCTCTGCCAATTACTTTCAGTCTTGTACATAAATGTACGTATGAGCTCATGAAAGAAGAGCTTTAGGTTTTGAATAACTGTGTGTATATGGTATATCCAAAAATAGATTATTATGGCAAAGGTGTTTGCAACGTAAGACAAATGTTTGCTTTTGAGATGTGTTTGTGATATTTTGAATGCAGTGCTTCATTTTGCAAGAGATGTGAGGCATTTTGCATTTTGTGTGTGCAATTGTTGGATTTGTGTGTAAAGTTTTGAAAAAAAAGGTGTGTAAGCAGTTGAAAAAAACTGTAAATGGTTACTGAATTCAGTTAATGATTTTAAAAAAGTATTTTACATTTTGCTGTCATTTGACCAACAACCAGTTTTCCAAAGCTGTGCACCTCCTGTCCAGTTGGTGGCGGCATTACTGATGAGTTGTCAGTGCATGGAAAAAGCCGTCGTCATGTCCTGTTTACTCCATTTTATTTCTGCTAATGGTTTGGTAGGTGTCAGTGTGCTGATTGCTGAAAAGGCTGGTAAATAAAACATGGGGAGAAAAAAGAAGAAGCAGATGAAGCCCTGGTGTTGGTATCCTTCTTTAAAAGCTATCGTACAGTTGTTCTAAATGTTTCTATTTGTTTATTAGTAGGGATTGGCTCACTTCCTGTATGCGGATGGCTAATGTATTGTTCGCATGTTCCTCTCTGATCTCAAGGCAGACTCTCAAAACATACTGAGCTACTGAGCTATCATAGGCGTCGTTTGAGTTATATTTAAACATTTGAACGCGTATATGATCGCGTACGTTTGATAGCTCATTAGGTATTAAGTCATAGGCCAAGTCTTTGTCCTTATCCTTCAACTGGTGATGGTAGATCAGTTGATGGTGGACCAAACGCGTTATTATAATGTATCATTATCACAAAATAAACCTGATCTTGGTGACCAGGACCTCGGCGTGAAGCGAAGACGCACCAATTAATACATATATATGTATATGTATATATGTATATATGTATCATTTGTCTATATATGTTTATTTGTTACTTGTAGAATAGTGCAACGTTTCCACTAACAAAAATAGCACATTATGTTGGTAACGTAGAGAACAGTCCACAAGGAAATATCCAGTTTAGTGGTTATTATACAACGATATTTGACTGTTCAATTCCTCGATTGATCATTCTCAAAGTTTTGTTGAGAGCTGTATAATTAAAAAAAAAAAAAAATGTAACTGCTTTCATATCCATTTTAGTGTCACACCATCTTGGTATCATACTAGGACAGTGGTTCTCAACCAAGGGGCCATAAAACAAGCATTAAAATAAAAAAATTATTTTATTTTTAATTGTTTGGCTTATTTTAAATTTGCCCCTGCTTTTTTTTTTTTTTAATAACCATGTGTAGAATATATGAGGAAGCCTACTTTTAAAAGTATGATTTCTAGAACTGCAAAAGTCTTCTAAATTATTAAAATATTCATTTAGTGGAAGTGTAATTAAACTCTATAAGCATTTTTATAACAATATACATTTTCCTCTAAAATGTTTTATCAGGTAGAAATTGAGGAGTATTTTTTTTAAAAAATCCTTAATCCTTGTTCAGTAAATCATGCACAACTGGAGAAGGTCATGGCTTTTGCATATTATTGTGGAAAATGGGGGGAACTTGTAGTCAAAAAGAGTTGAGAACCACTGTACTAAGGTGTGTTTGTGAAAGAAGTGTGCCAAAAGATTTAAGCATTCTTATGCTAACAGTTCTCTTAATTGTTGTTAATTTCTGACTTTTTCTGGCTTTCTGTTATGATTTGTTTTCTTGTTTATATGACTTTAACTGCAAACTCAGGTACTGTAACAGGGATTTTGATGATGAAAAGATTCTCATTCAACACCAGAAGGCCAAGCACTTTAAGTGTCACATATGTCACAAGAAGTTATACACTGGTCCTGGTCTGGCCATCCACTGTATGCAGGTATGTCGATGAGATTTTGAATTTTGTGTATATATGTAATATGTTTGATTTACTGTATGTCCAAATCTCTGTTTTTGTTTGTTTATTAAAGGTTCACAAAGAAACTATTGATGGTGTCCCTAATGCGATACCTGGAAGGACTGACATAGAACTGGAGATCTATGGAATGGAGGGTATTCCAGAGAAAGACATGGAGGAGAGGAGACGTGTACTTGAACAAAAAACACAAGGTAGCACATTTAGCTTCATATTACTTGTGCTTTTTTGTATCCCACGTAAACCCATAATAACTATATTCCCCTGCTTTTTGTGAACAGATAATCAGAAGAAAAGGCAGAACCAAGATGACTCTGATGAAGATGATGAGGACGAAGAGGCTGGACCCTCCTTCCAACAGCCAGCATCAACTGTACAGCCTCAGGCAGCCTACGCCCCTATGACTCAGCCAGGAATGGCCCCTGTCCCAGCACCAGGGATGCCACCCGGAAGCTACTCAGGTGTGCTTTGTAAAAATACAAAACACTCAGTTTAAGCTGTTATGCATAGTATATTTATTATGTGTCTCCTAAATGACTTCTCCCAAAGGAATGCCCCCAATGATGCCTGGTGTTCCCCCAATGATGCCAGGGATGCCCCCTGTCATGCCAGGGATGCCTCCAGGGTAAGCATTAATAGAGTCTGAATATTGCTCATCCATGTCGTGAACATGTTTCTTTCAATAACCTTTCCTTCCTGTTACATGTAATCAATAGCATGATGCCAATGAGTGGCATGATGCCACCTACACATGGAATGCCTCCAATGATGCCAGGCATGCCACCAGGTACAGGAACCTTTCAATTGAAAGGGTTAGTTTACCCAAAAATGGAAATTCTGTCATCATTTACTCGCCCTCAAGATGTTCCAAACCTGTATGAATTTCTTTCTTCTGCTGAGCACAAAAGATATTTTGAAGAATAGGGGTAGCCAAACAAGTCAATGGGGTCCATCAACTGTTTGGTTTCAAAACATTCGTCAAAATATCTTCGTTTGTGTTCAGCAGAAGAAAGAAATTCATACAGATTTGGAACTATTGAGAGTAAATTATTCATTTTTGGGTGAACTATCCCTTTAAGGCTCATTATGTATATAAGAGAAATGTTTTTTCAGTTGTTCATGATTATTTTATTGTTGCGGTCAGGAATACCTCCTCCCATGGGCCATCACCCTGGCATACCCCACATGGCTCAGGCTCCACCTACTACCACCCGGCCAGCTGTGCCGGCCACCACAGTGTCCACGCCACAGCCAAGTGTCTCCAAGCCACTGTTTCCCAGTGCAGGACAGGTATGCTGCCCTTCCATGCTAGATGCAGAACCGAAAGGCATCTTAAGTAAAATTAAATGTTTAAGATTTCTTCTTATGTCACTTTCAGGGACTGATTAGACTCATACCAAGGAAAATACTGTACGGTCAGTTTTGTTCAACATCAAGCATTTGGTTAGAAAGAGAGACCAGGATTAGTAAGATTGTTGTGTCACTTCATGCTACTGACAGTGATGTTTTCAGGTTTCCAGCGCTTCTAAACCAGGGGTCTCGAACTCAAAGTATCTAAGTGCCACAAGTGAAGTGCTGTTCTCCAGAGACTAGCCATTGTTTTCCAATAAAAGTGAATGAATTTATACTTGCATTATAGTTTACATTATAGTCCATTAATTATTACAAAGTTTTTAGGCTTTTATTGCTTTAAATATCGTGAAGTGAAAAAAAAAAAATAAATAAAATAAATAAATAATAGTAGTAATTTGATTATTATTGAAAGCAAATTAAAAAAAAAAATCTAGTGCATATATGAGAAATGTTGCTTTATTTAGGTAAAAGGTTTTTTTTTATTTTTTTTATGTTGGACCAATGAAACAACAGCAACAAAAGATCTACTATAACTGACTGGACCAGCAGAAATAAAAACTTGTTTAACTTGTTGTTAAACCTTAAAACCTGTTGTGGAAATCCCCAAAAGACCAAAATGTGAACTGATTTGTGGGCTGGATTAGTAGATAAATTTAAGAGGGGCTGTATTAAAAAACAAACACAAACAAACAACAACAACACAAAAACATGTCAGTGCTGGTAGTTTTAGAGCGCAGTTTTAAATGACCTGAGGTTCAGTGTTAAGTGTGTTCATGATAGTTTTGGTGAGCAGCAGTCATGTCCAGAATTAAACAGGGTTTTTACTGTGTGCTCTCTCTCCATGCTGCAGATGGGCGCTCGAGCTCCAAGCACAAGCTCAGCCTCCTCCAGTCTGGACACTTTGTCAGCATCCTCTAAACCGCTGTCCCAAGTATGCATTAGCTTGCTGACTCGGTGAAAGAACTACTTCATAAAACTATTAGGCTTGTTTGAGATGCATCGGTGCTGCGCAGAACGATTGGCGTATGACCTCAAAGTACCACGAGAGCGATTCAAAAGCATGCTCTCGCGGTACTTTGATGTCATACGCCGATCGTTCTGCGCAGCGCCGATGCATCTCGAACAAGCCTATTGATGGCATGTTACAGCAGACAGACCTCAGACTGCATCTTAGAATGATTGACTTTGCTGTAGAGGACGTGTGTAGTGCTTCAGAAGTCAAAAGAGGCTTTTAATTGAGGCTGATAAGTCATAGACAGTGTAATTTTCTCTCTTAAACTCAGTGTCTCTCTTTCTTTTAAATACCTTCATAGTCACATTTTAACTGTTTATATACAGTGGCCCCAAAAAGTATTTGGACACATTGGAGGACTTGATCCTGATCCACTTTTTACAACCAGAAAGTGTCTAAATACTTTATTTTGATCAATATATCTGTTTTCATCATTTTAAACCAGTATAGCTATTGTTTTATTACCTAAACCCTAATAAACCTGATTTTGTTAGGGATGCACTGATATAAAAATTCTGTTCTAAGCTGATAATTTATAATTTAATTTACGTTTATGCATTTAGCAGATGCTTTTCTCCAAAGCAACTTACAAGAGAGGAACAAAAACAAATTAGACCAGAGGGTGAAAGTTTTGGACAGTAACTATTTGCCTTATTGTGAAGGACCAACAAGATACCAATCATTCAGTGACCTTAGCTGGCAGCAGTGTTAGGGGTAATGCATTACAAGTAACGTGAGTTACGTAATCAGATTACTTTTTTCAAGTAACTAGTATTTTTATTTTTAAATTTACAGCAAAATATGAGTTACTTTTTCAAATAAGTAACGCAAGTTACTTTTTCCATGTATTGACTGACAGCTCTCCTGTCCCTGTGTTGAGAGAATCGTGAGTAAGTGCAGAGCGGTGTGTGCTCTGTGTGTAAACATGAGTATTGTAGACTAAATGTGAACAAACATTTACTCAATCTCCTGCATCCTGTTCCTGTATTCCAGCACAACTGAAAGGCTTGTTTGTTTGAGCTGCGCCCTCTACTGTACAGGCGTGAATTTGCATTTCCTTCAGCCTGAGGCTTATTCATTTCACTTTTGGTGTGAAAGGGCCTTTACATTTGCCAAAAATAGAACAAACAGCCCAGATGAGAAAAAGTGATGCAAAAGTAATGTAACGCATTACTTTCCATAAAAGTAATGCAAATAGTTACTTTTTTTAGGGAGAAATGCAATATTGTAATGCATTACTTTTGAAAGTAACTTTCCCCAACACTGGCTGGCAGGAGGGAGCATATGCTTGTCGGAGTGAATTGGGGTACTCTGTTCTGAATGCCAGCATCAAAACCTTAAATTTGATTCTGTCTGCAACTGTGAGTTAGTGGAGTGAGATCAGGAATGGTGTGACATGGCTGATTGAAGCGGTTTAGTTGCCTGCCAGTAGAGCGTTGCAGTCTTGAAATGACAAGAGCTTGGCCAAGAAGTTGCGCTGACAAGAAGTGTCTGATTTTCCTAGTGCCGTAAAGCGTGAACCTGCACGACTGGGTCGTTGCTGAAATATGGGTGGATAATGTTAGGGATGATATTAATTCTATACTATTTTTTTTAAATTAAAAAATAATACCCTTGAAACTAAAATCAGTCATTTTAAGTGAATTCAGGCATCACAGCATTAAAATGTTTAGTATAAAAAAAATAAAAAAAAAGATTACATTTTACTTATTAAATTAGCATTTTTAAATATTGGCTTTAAGTGAGCGTTAGATGGTGGCATTTTGCTTAAAGTGTGCTTGCTCTTTATTTCCCGATAAAGTAAATAACACTTGTTTTGATATTCTGTTATATCTTGCAGTGTATATTAAGTGTGACTTAAATACTTTATGGGGCCACTGTAATCAGGGTTTTTTTTTTTTTTTAAATCGGATTTGCTTCTGTGAGTGCCTAAATGCAGCTTTGAGTTGAATCACTGAATGTGTCTAATCTGCTCTTTTGTCTGACTACAGGTCCAGCAGGCTGGTTCTGGTGTAGCCGTGAGCTCCTCTGCACCTTCTTCTGCTGCTCCCAAACCCACATTCCCAGCCTACACCCAGTCCTCCACCACTGCTGCTGCCAACACTAGCAGCACTGTGGCCAAACCGGGCACCCCAGTCACAAGTAAGCCCGCCACCCTCACCACTACCAGTGCAACCAGTAAGTTGATCCACCCTGATGAAGATATATCACTGGTAAGTGAACCTGTTTCTGTGCTTTGTTTTTTTTTTTTAAGCTTTGCAGAAATAACTGGTCAGCTTTGGAACGGTGCATGGTGATTTGATAAAACACCTGGTTCATTATCCCTAAAGCCGGGCTCAGACTACAGGAGCTTTTAAATCCTAACCGATTATGAAATCTGGTTGCAACACACACATAAGGAGTATCTTAACTGATGTTTTTTCTCGCAAATATCAAACATGCACACGCTACAAGATTTAAATATTGTAGCGCAGCACACACTACAGGATATTATCTCACGTGATCTCACAGGTAATGTTTACATTTGCTAGCAACTTTCTACACTCACCCTGTATGTTCAAAACCATAGCGATTTCTCTTTGTCCGTATGGTTGTCATGTTTTCGAAGACGCGTTAAGCAGTCGTGTTGTTGCAACACTTCCATGCGCCGTTCCGCCATCTCCGCTGTCCAACAGATCCATACAGCTGCTGGTTTTGCGTTCGCAATTTCAAAAGCACTTTCATTCACTTCTCTCATTGGCTGTTGTTAAAGAACTGACTTAATCTTCCCGATTTAAAATCCTAAATATCAAACATGTTTGATATGATCGGGGCGGCCCTGATTTATGTGTGCAGATCTGTGAATGCCTCATATTACCAGATAATCTGTGCTGAACATCAGAACCGATCAAGGCCCTCGACAAGATTTTTTTTCTCCGATTCTTGGGAGTGGAAAATCGGGGATAAATTGGCCTAAAACTCCTATAGTGTGAGCCTGGCTTAACTGTCATGTTTCAAACCTGTGACTTTCTTTCCTCTGCGGAACATACATTTGAAGAATATTTTTGTCCATACAGTGAAAGTCAAAAAGGTCCAAAACAACACTGGACCCCAGTGAATTTTTCACAATATCTTCCTTTGTGTTTCACAGAAGAAAGAAAGGAAGCAAAAAAAGTCCATATTTATGTCTTATCGCCCTGCATACTTTGCATTATGTGTTTGACAGGAGGAGTTGCGAGCACAGCTGCCTCGCTACCAGTGTAAAATCCCTAGTGCAGGACAGGCCCATGTATCTTCCCCACCAGTCACACCAATGGGAGGCGTTTTGCCGCCTCAGCAGGGCATTCCTGCGCAGCAGCCGGGTGTTAGGCATCCCATGCAAGGTAGGGTGCATTTGAGTGTTTTCAGACTTTTGGATGCCCACTGAATATCAAAATAAGAGCGAAAATGTCGTTACAGTACTCTTTAAAAGTTTTTATTCAGAAAGGACACAATAATCAAGTCACCATTAAGGCATTTATAATGTTATAAAAGATTTCTAATGAATGCTATTCTTTTGAACTTTCTTCATCAAAGAATGCTGAAAAAATGCATCACGATTTCCACTAAAATATTAAGCAGCACAACTGTTTTCAACATTGATTATAAATCCTATTAAAATGATTTCTGAAGGATCATGTGACACTGAAGATTTAATTTATTTCTGTGATGGCAAAGCTTCAGCAGCCTTTACTCCATTTTAAAATATATTAAAATATTTTTTTATTTTAAATTGTAAAAATATTTCACACTATTATTTTTTTTTTTTTAAATTAAATAAATGCAGCCTTGGTAAACATAAGAGACTTCTTTCAAAAACATAAGTCTTATTAAAGGTGGAATATGTAAGAATTTTGCAGTAAAATATCCAAAAACCACTAGGCCAGTGTTATATATTTTGTTCACTTGAGTACTTAAAATATCCCAAATGTTTGCAACTATTTGTAAATCGTGAGAAAATTGCAATTTTAACCAAGGCTCCGGGACATGTGAGGAGTCGCCTGTCAATTGCGTCATACCTGCGTTACCCTCGGTTTCCGTTTTATTTTGTAGAAACCATGGAAACACCAAAGACGCTTTAATATTTACGTTTTAATAGATAAGGGAACAACTGTTTTGATATATTTATAGACAGAAAACTAATTATTATATAGCTCAACACGTTTAGTCTTATTGTTTAAATCTAATTTTCTTGATTTTCCGCGAGTACCATGCTTTACCATGCCTCAGAGAAAAACACTGTTTTGTGAAGTAGCTAACATAGCATAATCAGATGCAGCTTTATTTTTAGTAACAGTAATACAGCATTTTCTCCATCATATAATACGTTATAAAATTAATTCCATGCCATTTATCAACACAAGCCATCCAGCATTTAATATGATATTCTAAAATCGATCTATCTTACTGCAGTGTGCAACAAGTGTCTCACAGCAGCCGCCGAGCGAACGCACAGAGTAACGTTATAACATTTTCAACACACTCAAATTTATCTAATATGATAAACAGCACTGTGTTACCTCATACTCGTGACCGGAAAAGCGGAAGCAGCGCCAGCGACTGTGACATAATAAAAGTTCCGCTGCTCGCGGCATGTGTTGTGTTCGTCTCTCGTTAACAATCGCTCCAGCGACCTCGTTCAGCGCCCTCGTTCAGCTCCTACAACTCTCGGTCCTGCTCTGCTTCATACTACAGTAACGTTAATAATCGCATCCATGAACATGATTTCTTCCCGAGTCCTATCCCAATTATTTTCCACCAGCTGTGAGGTCAAGACAACATGTCCCAAGATTCCGCGCTCAAACTTGGCGTCATCAAGCTACGCCTTTGTTTTGAATAGGCCTCTAGCGGACAGAAAATCTTACATATTGCACCTTTAACCCACATTTTAGAACGGTAGTGTATTAATAAGGAATCCCAGTGTAAGATACATTGCAACTAATCCGTTTCTTCTCATGTAGGGCCATACGGTGCTCCACCACAAGCAGTGCCTGGGTACGTCCCAGGAGGGATGCCTCCGTATGGGCAAGCCCCACCAATGGTTCCTCCTTACCAGGCCGCTCCCCCTCGGCCTGCCATTGGCATGAGACCTCCAGTAATGTCTCCTGGAGGCCGATATTGAAGCGTCATCACCGGTCTTCATTAGGTTTGGTGATTCAACCATTTTACCATCTAGTGGCGTGCTTTACAATCCAGATCAGTAACCGTAACCCTTCTTGCAATGAGGAGATGGAGTAATCAAACTGTGTAACGCATGGGACATTTGATTTTACCAAGTCTTTTATTTGGATCTACCCTTTGTTGCAGATCATACAGTTTGGCTTTTTTCTCATGTTTTGTTTAGGTTTTTAGAAGTGAAGTGTAGTAAATATGGTTCGTAATAATTTGAAGCGGCTGGAGTTTCGTACAGCACCTTTATCAAGGCAAGTCACTGTAAATATACTACTGTACTAAAAGTGTGAAGCCTTCGCAGCACCCATAGGTGCTGTTGGACGTCCTGTCCCCAGCTTTGCTTGGTGAGGGCTTCAGTTAGCTGTCACTGAGTTTATTTTTCTGTGTCTGCTTGTCTACATTTACAGTGTTCTCTCTGTAGGGCCAATAACAAAAGGACTCCTGTGAATGATATCTGTACTGTTCCACTATAAATTGTAATAAACTATTGAAATCTAACGGCTGTTTTTTCATGAGCAAGTAAAGGACAACCCCGTAAGGTTTGTACTACAAATGATCCACATGATGGCAGTTGTTTGTATGAAAGCAGTGTGTTGGAATGCGTTTATGGGAAGCGTTTGCATCCACGTTTGATGTTCTTTCACATTGAAGTTTGAGTTTAAAGGGGTCAAACCATGAGTAATCAAATTTCCTTTGATCTTTTGAGAGAAATTAATTTTGTACCATGTAAGCTTAATGTAAATTTCAGAACTCAAAACATCCTCCCTAGTCCAAAAAGACCATCATCAAAACATGTCTCAACGTCTGAGGTTTTCACGTCAGTGATGCCTTTTTGGTGTTCGGAAGCTTGGAGTTAGGATAGATACCATTATTCTTGAACAACATGCAACTAACAATATAAAACTAACAAGGTCCCTGATCATTTCAGTGTGATCTTAACAATTTGAGCAGCACAGTTGAGAGCGCTTAAAAGGTGCTACAACAGAAAGTCAATTAAATTGTAATTATCAAAGACAAAGTGGAAAATGATCATGGAAAAACTCAATTTAGTTCTGAGTGGACCTCAGAACTAAATGTGTCAGACCCCTTTAAATTTTCAGCTCCTTATGCAAGAACATATGGCTCTCAAAGAGATAAACAACCATTCAGATGGCCGTCTTCCTGAAGATCACCGTCATGTGAAAGACTGAAATAACCCATATGAACCAGAGAATCATTTATGTCCAGGATAAAGCTCGTTACTTGACTGTGATTTTCAGGAAGATGCAGGTAAGGGTGTGACTGTAGTTCCCTGTGGTTGTTGTCCTAAACTGAGGATTTTTCTTCTCCTTGTAGCAATGCCATGGGACTGGCTGAGGCAGAGTCTCAGTGTTGCCCTGCACAGGCTGAGGCAAGTCTCACATTTTCTCTCTTTACTCTCTGTATTCAGGGGGCCTCACAGTCATTTGGCTGTTGGATGCAAACGTCCCCAAACTTAGAGCAAGTTTGGTGATGGCCCCCAGTTTTATTAATATCAGGGGAGTTTTCTTAACTAACTCATAGTTTTACCTAACATGTTAAATGTACACATATGCTTCAAAAGTTTGGGTCAGTAAGGTGTTGTTTTTTTTTTAAGCAGGGATGCATTAAATTGATTAAAACTGACAGTAAAGACATTTATAATGTTACAAAAGATTTCGATTTCAAATAAATGTTCTTGTAAACTTTCTATCTGTCAAAGAATCCTGAAAAAAATATTAAACAGCACAACTGTTTTCAACAGTGATAATGATTCTTGAGCAGAAAATCAGCATATTAGACTGATTTCTGAAGGATCATGTGACACTGAAAACTGAAAATTCAGCTGTGATCACAGGAATAAATTGTATTTTAAAATATATTATAATATAAAACAGTTATTTTAAATGGTAATACTGTTTCCCAGTACTACAGTTTTTACTGTATTTTTGATCAAATAAATGCAGCCTTGGTGAGAGAAAAAGATTTCTTTTAAAACAGGGCGGATCTACGGGTTAGCAAGTGCCACCCTAAGAAAAAGCTTTGCCTACCCAAATTTATTCCAGTATAAAATATAAATGTACACAGTGTTTTCTGTACCACAATTTAGCAACTGCGCTTTAATGTGATGACATGATGTACAGCGAAAAAATGTCAAGAAAACACATTTACTGCACGTGTTCTTTTCATTACTTCATTAACAGACTTTGATGAACCGCTTCTTTTTTCTTTTCAAAAACACAACACAACCAGTGTAGCTCATTTCACAAACAAACAAACTGTTTTACGATTGTTTGTGTATAATATTTTCCACATTGCTTCACATCGTCTATTTTGACCTGCGTCTTGTACCTTTAAGTAATCTTTCAAGCCTGTTTTTCTGCCAGTTTCCATCCCTTTGAATAGAAACAAAAGCATTGATTTAGTTCATTTGTATAACCACTGACAGTATTTTTATATAATTAGTGTACATAGAATCTGTGAAATGCTTATATATCATTACATTTTTAAAAGTATTTTTCAAGTTGCCAGACATGATTAAAGATATTGCTGTCCATTTAAAACGAAGAGAATTTTGTCATCAAGATGTATATTATCTTTTTTTATATATATATATAAATATATGACACCTATTTAACTATTGTAATATGAATAATAAAACAAACACGTAAACTGCAAGCATGCGTTAGGCTACTCATATTATAGAAATAAATGATAAAAATGAAAAGGGCTTTAAGATAAATGCTTCAAATAGTTTTGAGCTGCAAATGATATCTTTACATTCATTTGACATCCAATGATGTGATCTAAATTTAAATGTTGAATATAAATGCACATATATCACACCACATAGGCCTATTTTATGATCACATGACTTGCCCTTTTTTTTTTTTTTTTTTTTTTAAAAAAACATGACTTGTACAATCCAAGGGTGCTTCTCAATTCTCAAACTGATGCTTCCTCGTTTCCTCGCTCCTCCGTCCTCCAGCCTGTGACCTGGAGACCGATCAAAGTTAGCCATCTTGAAGGACATCTCAATTCTCTAATTGCATCATGAGGAGGAGAGGAGTGAGGAGTGAGGAAGCTTCCTGAGGAGTCATAAGCGAGGATGCACAAGTGTATTCTATGCGGAAGTCTGTCTTATCAAAACCTGACGCACGTATACATTCTCCTCCCCCTTCACATCTGTCACAATAATTTTAATTAATGCTTTACTTTTGCAGTTTATAGTATAGATGATTAAATGCTTGTTTGCTTTGGTCTTGCCACCCTATAAATCATTTTCTAGATCCGCCCGTTTCAAAAACATTTAAAAAAAATCTTTCTGACCCCAAACTTTTGAATGGTAGTGTATGTTAATGTTGTTGTTTTAAACTACATCTATGGCATTCTGTCAGTTACCACAGACAATGACTCGTCTCACAGTTTGTATGAAAAAAAAAAAAAGGCGGGAAATGGATATGCAGTAATTAATGAAAGCTTAGCAGTTAATGCTAGCTAATAAGCCTTTAGAAAATGCAACTTGCATATAAACATTACAGGTGTGTAATGTATTTCCCATTTTTACAAACAGAAGGATGTTGAAATTAAAGAGGGTATGCACGTGACATCACCGTCAGCCGTTATGACTTGAGTGGCAGCATTGGTTTTCAGCGAATGCCGCGAAAAGCATACAAAGCACACCTAAAAAGGGAAAGAGCTTTGCAATTGACTGTACAAATAGATGATGTAAGTGATCACTCGGATTTAGACCTACCTATTTTGTAGTTATATAAAGCGTTCACAGGCAGATTTGCTTTATGTATTTCCCTGGCGTGGAAATCAGGCACATATAAATGTCAGGAAACACGATTCCTGGCTGCATGTCAATATCCATGGATTAGGTTTCTTTGGCAAGTTGTAAGGAACGCTATCGAGCCCAGTATTCGTTTGTTTTACTCGCATTTCTGCAGTTTCCCCTATTAAATCCAGTCATGCAGCAGGTTCTTTTGCCACTCGGTCTAGCTGAGGGAGCGTGTTCCGGCGGGAAAGTGACGTCAATGCATACCCTCTATTCAGGATGCCACAGATTCTGTCCACAAGCATTGTTGAAAATCCTGATTAATTTAAATCATTGGGGTCAGCTATAGTCTGCTTTTCATGCAGTGTAGTTTCATAATAAAGAAATGATGCAGTTGAGCAGTAGCACTGAGGAGTAATGTGTGATTTTGTTTCTTTGACATATTTATAAGCTCTTCCTTTGGTTTTGGAGATGTTTGGCATGGCACTAAAGGTCTCAATGCACAGAACTACCTCAAGGAATCATTTAGCATGTAGCCAACTATATGATTCAGGTGGATTTGTGTTTTGTAACGTACTTGTCTGTGAGTTTTTTTTTTTTTTTGTTTTTTGTTTTTTTTTTTTTCTTTGTTTCATTTATCTGTCCATTTGCTACTGATCAGTTCCCCTTGATTTTTAAGGAAAACGTTATCCAGGACCCCCTTTTCAGGTTAGACTGAGTAAGTATAATTATTTTGGATTTGTAAATCTGTTCACTGTTGATGGGTAGAGATTTGGTTAAAAGCAAAAGACATTGCTTTCCTGTTTACTGTCAACTAGTTTAAGTTTGGTCCTTGTTTTCTAAATCATTACTCATTTTACAGGGAAAATGAGTTTTGTTTGAGTTTGAAGTTGCCCATGATATGTCTGTTGTTTTAGGGGTTTTTTTTCTTTCCAGTAAACTGCAGCACAAAGTGAGTTGCCTTTTCCTTTTGTCCTATTTGAAAATAATAAAAGCTGAAATAAAACCAAATGAGCTGTGTATTCTTTGTATATTTGGTCATATATTTTATATATAGGCCTGGTTTTACAGACAGGGCTTAGTTAAATTAGGACAATTAAGTAGCTTTTATAAGCGTGCCTTTAAAAAAAATCATTACTGGTGTGCATCTTGAGACAAAACAATGGCATTGACACATTTTAAGAAATGTCAGTGCAAGTTGCTTTTAGTTAAAACAGCTCAAACATGCATTTTAGTCCAGGACTAGGCTGAAGTCTTGTCCGTGAAACCAGGCAATTGATTCTTTGTAACACCAATTACAAACAACTGAACAATAATAGCAAGCGTATTCATTAAAACATCAAAAGGAAGAGAGTACAGAAAAGATTTCATAAAGAAAAAGAGAAGTTTCCAGCATATCTGATCTTTAAATAACTTCTTAGGGTAAATAATAATGTGTTTTAAATGAATGACGAATGTCAGTGCTTGAAATAAACTGTCAGAAATAATTTGGAACAAATGTGGAAACATTTATATTTATATATCGTTGTACTTTCAGTAGTAATGCAACAGGATTTTGTATTTCATTACTCACCACACTGAAACACAAATACAGACATATGTGCGTCTGCTGAACTTCCTGTGCTTGGGTGGAGCTCTGCTGAGATGAAAAGAGAAAAGTCCTAGTAGCAGGTGAAGCAGAATCAACGACTTGAGGAGAGATGTGAAACTTAAGCGCACTATGACACCCTGCTTATTTCTCTGGGTTTTATTGGAGCAAACTTTAGGTATGTCCCATAGTAATGTTTGTTTTGAGCTGTTAAATTTCAGTCTAGGCTACTTGAAAAACATTTCAGAATCTGAATAAGCTGTACCTAGTCATCTAAAATATTTTAATTCAATTCTATTTTAATTGATCTTAATAGATTTGTTTGTAGCAATAACTCTGAGCTCTTCTATGTGTGTATATATATATATAAGTACAGGTGTCCCTTCAGACTTTTTGTACATGCAGCATAACAGGTGATGCTTTTAAACATACCTTTTAAGTATATTCTACATTTGAAGTATGTAAAATTGATTATATATGACAATTATAGTTGAGAGGCCTACTTGTATTTACAAAAATGATGGCCAATAACAGTGAAACAATGAACCAAACTATTTTATCAGTATAGAGCTTTAAAAAAAAAAGTTTAATCCATTCTTTAACACTTTTTCAGCATCTCAAGATTTTCATTACGTCCAAAGGCTTGAGGGTGAATCAGTGGACATATTTTGTGTTGCACAAGCATGTAAATCACACCCGTCGCTTCTGTACCTGCGACGAAGATTTGCTCATTCAGAAAGTGTGTTGAACATCTCTGAAGATGGAATGAGAGTAGATCCAGAAACTGAGGGACGTATCAAGATCTCCGGACAGCCGAATTTTCTCAAAACAGCCGAAATTACTGTGACGCTTTCGGATTTAAGACGCACAGACACGGGGCTTTATGTCTGTGATTTCTCGGAAAATCCATCAGATCAGCACTCGATGAACACAGCCCTTTTTCTGCTTGTGAATGCGGCAGGTTGGTAAATCTTTCTTTATATTTAATTTGAAAAGAAATTATATATATATACACAACACATTTATTAGACCACCTGTCATCATAAAGAGAAAACAAATATTTAACTTTAATGCGGACTCTTTAATAGTGAAACGTCACCATTTTCAAAACACCTCACTCCTGTTCAAAACACCATTTTGAACCCAAATTTGAGACGCACCGGCACATTCAACTTCTCTCAGAATCCAGAAATTAATCAAGAGTAACACTCAACCATTAACACATTTCTATTAAGGTCTGCAACTAGCTAACTGAGTAGCCTATCTGAATAAAAATAATAATAAAGTGCTTTACTATTTTTCTGCCTTTCTTAAATAGTAAATTCATGGATAACAATAATTATAATTTTAAGCATTAGAAACACTACTGTGACTAAAGAGCTTACACATACTGATGTGGATTAACCATTACAGAAACACACACACACGATTTTGGTAATCACCAATACTGTTAGTTTATTGGGTGGTGGTCTAATACTGGTGCTCATAAAAGGATGAAAGTAACACCTTTTGTTTGAGGGTGGAAATTGGAAAAACAAAACATGAGATAAGACCCCACCGCTAGCCTAAGTATATTTTGCTGTAGTAATGGAAAAGTTCACATCTGACCACATACTCTCATTGTTTGATTCAGGTGAGCCGTGCTCCTGTAGGAGGTATTCTCTGCTCATCTATTCCATCTCAGCAGGAGTGAGTCTGCTCCTACTCACAGCCATCACTCTCTTTTTGACACATGTAAGGTCACACAGCTGAACACTTCATTTAACATATAAGCAATAGAGTGTCATTCTTAAAGGGATAGTTCACCCAAAAATGAAAATTGTCACAATTTACTAACCCTCAAGTTGGTCCAAACCTGTATGAGTTTCTTTCTTCTGTTGAACACAAAAGAAGATATTTTAAAGAATGTTGGTAATCAAACAGTTGACGATAGCCACTGACGGAAGTCAATGGCTATCGTCAACTGTCTGATTTCATTTTTGGGTGAACTATCCCTTTAATGTTAAAATACTCCTCTTACTTGTCCTCAGAAAAAGCATCAAACTACAGTTCCGATTTATGAAGACATGTCAAGTGTGCGAGGACGCAGTGAAAACCATCATCAGATCTGTCCAACAGAGCCTGAAACATCTGCTCCAGGCTGGACCAAATCCAATAAAAAGACAATGCTGGGGAAGCTATAGATCCCCTGGCAAAAACTATACAACCCCAAGGACAGATCATGTGGCATCAACATCAGAAAAAAAGCTTGTAACGTGATATTCTGTTCCATTTACAACTACACAGTTTAAGTTTGTTAAAAAATTACAGTCCTGTGATGACAAATAAAGTACAAAGATTCTGTTATCTCAGTTAATGTATGCATAATTAACAACTGCCACAGCAATTATGCAAATGACTATATAGACAAAGCATAAAAAATAATTGCAACTACTAAAATAATTGTGTTATACAATAGTATAACCTAATTTATTGGCATAAAATTATCAAATTGGGTTAAAAATGCTTCCATTAACCAAGTTGTTTTAAATGATAAAAGAATATTTTCTAATTCTTCTTTTATGTAAGTAAGCAATAAGGTACTCGAGGCTGTGCTGTATTGTGAATAAGTCACGGCTGAAGGGCGTTGTTAGGCACGACGGAAAGCAGTGCGCCTGGCTGCAACCCCTTCAGCCGTGACTTAGTCACGATACAGCACTAGCCTCCAGTACCTTATTGCTTTTATAAAACGGTTACCACACAATACAAATATTAAAGCCAAAAATATGTATCAATGCAACTTTCATGAAGTAAACTTTTTCTAAAAGCCTTCCTTCCACCGGAAAAATAGTCCCTGACAGTGAACAGCAACAGAACTTACATTACGCCATTAGATGGCGGCAAAGACTGTCTTTATGAGTGTGTCAGTCAGTAGCGAAGACTTTTACATTGAAAAGACTGAATTGTTGTAAACACGAAACAAGACGCAACTGACAAATGCTTTGACTAGCGACTGTCAGTCACGGGAAAACCCCTTAACTGTTAAAAGGACAAGATAATACATCAGACATTTAAACAGATGTTTTATTATGAACATAGGACTGACCTGAAGGAAAATGCTAAATCTGAATGCAGCTAATAAACTCGCTCACTCGATCTCTTTCTCTCAATACTCTTCTACATAATACAGTAAGCTTCAATGAACAATATTAATTGAGAACATACAGTTTACGTTGCTAAGAGTGGTTGCTAAGGGTGTTGTGTATTGATACACAGAACCGTTGGGTGAAGCGGTCAACAAAACACAGCTATTGACCAATCATAATCAAGGACAAGAACTAACCGTTTTATAATTTTAAATAAAGCAAGGTGAATACAGGTTGGATACTTTCTGATCATTTGTCATGGGCATCTTTATTTTTAATTCGATCCGAATCCTTAAATAAACGTCATCCCACACTACTTTACTAAAGCATTTTTCATCCTATCGGAAGAGTACAGTGACAGGTTATTAAGCTTAAGCGTCCAAGTGATGTCCACTAATACTCAATGACCAAACCAAATTCATTACAGCCAAGAACAAAAATGCAATTTATTAATTGTTTGAAAGAAGCTCCATAGTTCAAAACATTTTTTTCGGTGCATGTCAACAATCACATTCTATGAGGAAAGAGAAAAAGAGAGAGAAAACAAACAAAAACAAAACATTAAAAGCCACTGACTTCTTAAAATCTCAGTACAGACATATTCCTTAACATTTAAAATCAAAAGGCAAAAGCAACCCAGTATCTCCATCCACACTCATCCCAGTAACACTCACTCACACAAAGAACACAGACAACCTTGAAAGTCATGGGCTACAAAAAAACCCCCACAGTGCTTCAGAATGAGACGTTCATTGGTTTAGGAATACACAGCATGGCGATGTACTGTATGTAAGAAACATGAAAAATGGGAAGTAAGATGGGGTCGGTGGGGGAGGGAGACAACAGAGCATATGAGCACAATAAAAGGACACACA
The DNA here is from genome assembly GCA_039654765.1 of Mylopharyngodon piceus. NCBI lineage: Eukaryota > Metazoa > Chordata > Actinopteri > Cypriniformes > Xenocyprididae > Mylopharyngodon > Mylopharyngodon piceus. The sequence continues at coordinate 19,648,717 of CM077457.1, forward strand.
AAAAAGAATCCCTCTAATCCCAATGAGAGATGGGTCACAGAGGCTTTAAGAACCCCACCCCCCTTGTGCATAGATCATGATCCGTAAAAACCAGCTTTTTTTCTCTTTAAATCAATCAAATTGATACAGAAACCCTGCCCCCAACCCCTCGTTTTTAGTTCTCATCATGTAATACCCGCCACAAGAGACAGAATGACAAAGAGGAAAGAAATAGTAATGCACAATGGTCCTGATTTCAACAGGAAGGGACCTCATGTTAAGAAAATACAATAAAGATTCAAACATACAGCATTTGTATGTTCTTTCACCGTCTTTTGAACAATCAAAATCATTGATCATTTTGTTTAAAATGTAAAGCAATTTCAATATATAGATTTATATATAAAGCACTCCATTTTTTAAAGTTCATTAAGAGTTCATTATTTGGTAAATATGTAACTGCTACGGATTTAGAAACAAAGGTATTTTCTTCTTCTGAAATCCATAACCTTCAGTGCTTATGTTTTTTTTCTTTTTTTTTTCTCCGTTATCCTCTTTCTCTAAAAACAAACATTAAATGGCGTGGAGTTGGTACTCTGGAACCCTTGCCTTCCTGAGACATGATCCACTTTTTTGTGTGTGCAAGATAGTGAACAACTATGTCTTCTTTTCTCTCTCTTTTTTTTTTTTTTTTTTAAAAAAAAGATTTTTTTTTTGCTTTCCAAAAAAAAAAAAAAAAAAAAAATACAGGCTTTGATAATCTATGTAAGTAACATTGCCAACATAAATAAAAACAAAAACATGACAACACTGATCAATCCCAGAGTTCTCCAAGTAGCACAATAATCTTCATTCTGTAAAGTGTTTGTTATTCATTTGATGGAAGTACATGTCCTTTAGGATTTTCTTTCTTTTCTCTTCTCATGACAATCCCATCGCAACATTTTTTCCTTTAACTTCAGAAAAACATGAAATGTTTGTAAACTGTTGGTGGCCTTGCACAAAGATAGTGAACAAAAACTAGAACAGAAATTAACATAAAACAATAAAAAAAAAAAGCAAACCAGAAAGGTAGGCACCTCTGAAATGAGTCTTGTAAGAAACTCTTCTCCAGATGTCTATCCAGCTCATCATGGTGTAACATGGGGAGTTACAAGTCCCTCTAAATCAATCTATGGCCACAGTTCTTCAAAAAGATTTTTCCCCACATTTCATATTCATATACTTTTTTTTTGTAGTATTTTGCATTTTTTCTGTTTATAATCTGAAAACAAAAAAATGGTGCAATACTCAAAATAATCCATTTCTTTATCATGGATTATTCCACAATAAAAGCCACTATAAGGTAGATAATCGTATTACAGATAAAAAACACACTTGTTATATTTCTCAATAAGTCCTTGAGTAAACATTAACACATGAATTGTCACCTTGTCCCCTTAGTACTTTAATATCATGTTGTACGATTAGCTGAATGAGGGGAAGCAGACACTCAGTGCAACTCTAATAACAAAGCTAATAACAAATACAATAACAATACACATCCGAATATATTTTTGACTAGCGAACAAAAGACAGACAAAAAAAAAAAAAAACACTAAGATGAAACAAAGGCGAAAACAAATCCACTGTAATCACTAGCATACATTGGTTTGAACTCTCACACACAGGCAAACAAACGCATTCATCCGTCATACAGTACACGCAACCTTGTGCAAACACTCACATACAACCGATGTCGTTTTGCTTTTTTTTTTCCTTATCTTTGTTTTTTAATTTTTTTTTTTGTTTTTTTTTAACTACGTTTTTTTTTTTTTTTTTCGTTCAGTTTGAACTGATGTTATCAAAAAGCTTGGAAGTGTATGAATGACAAAATTATTACAAAAATTTTCACATTACATTATTGGCGCTTCTTTTGATTCAAGTATTTGTGTTTTTTCATTTGTATAATTTTGATATGTTTATGCGTTTATCATCTAGGTAAATTCATGGAGAGAAGGAAACAGGGGGTTACTCAGGCCTGAAAAAAATTAAAATGGGAAGAAAAAAAAAAAAAAAAAAAATTACAACCAGTTATATACATACACAGGATTTCAGATGTACATGTATATCAACCAGCATGTGCATATTCTAGCCAGGGCCCTAAGAAAGAGGATTTGATTTTCTTAGAGCTCATCTCCACCCAGGCCCTGTTATTTTGTACGATCGAAGCGGACTTCTTATCTACACAAAGTTGCATCTGAGCCGATCTCGTGGAGCTGGGGTACATTAGTCCTACAGATAAGACTCAGTATGCCCACAGTGGAGGACTGGCCACTTTTTTTTTAGCTAGCTAGCTAGCCTGACAGGCATTCCTCTGGATTTTAAACAAGTTTTGGATGTTCGTTTTTTTTTTTTTTTCTTCAATCTGTGGTCTCGAGTACAGCTTAGAGAAAGGCAGTTAAAAATATATATATATATATATCTTCAAAAACAGGCAATAGTGATTGTTGCTAGTGTCACTCGAGTGTGAAGTAAAAAAAAACAACAAAAAAAAAAAAAAAAAAAGAAGAAGAAGAAAATTTCTTCCAGAAAGGGATTTTCCCCTTTTAAGACTTGGTATCAACTGGCATGTGCCCCAGGCCTCCTGATACAATAGGTCCATGTGGACCTGGACCTGTTTAAAAAATAAAAAAACGAAATAAAAAATAATCTGTACCGTTCCCCTAGTATCGGGTCGGGACAGAATATAATACCATCAATACAGCAACCCCAGAGTCATCTGTCCGCCACATCAGGGCGTCAAAGGCTTGCAGAGAGAAGCACTTCAGTCAAAGAGTGTACTACAGATTTAAAGTTTCCTTTTTCAACAATAACATTAATAATAATGAGACAAAAAACCTTTTTTGGTTTTAAAAAAAGATGTACCCAAATGTGAACCATCTACAGTGCACCTAAACATTCTGGATTCCCTGTTTAATTCTCAGCAGTCCTCCCAGGCGTATATATTTGATACCTGGGACAAGGTGCTACCCGTCTGTCTTGGTGCCAACCTGCATTCTACCTCTCCATCTCCATGTGCTCTTTACAAAACCAAACATCAAAACACATTTCAAGAAATAAGGAGTCCCACTCTGATAGATTCATGTCTAGGTTAAGTCTACGATCGAGAATAGGAACATTAGGATCTGAAAAAACAGAGGGACTTCCTCTGCGAATCCTTCACCGAGTCCACTCGCCCACCCATTTAGCATCTTTAAAGCCACATCGGATAATGCGATAATGCACGACTACGCCCCGCTTGTAACGATAAACAGTTTGGGGTTCTCTGAGGCTGCCCTGAGACTGCATGTACATAATGTAAGAGATCATTCAGAGAGTAAACAGTGAGGGCCTGGTAATCAGTTCAAATGAAGCGGGCCGGTTTCTTTCTTTAGGCCACACCGTAAGGAAGCTGCCTTCTCACGATGAACTGGTAAGCTGAAGAGTGGGCTTGGAGAGAACTACAGATTGAAGCTGAAGGCCGTGAACTGCACCTCTCGGTCGGTCTTTGCATAGAAGTGGAGAGCAGAGTCTCCGTTATCGTTTGCTTTTATTACTGTGAGAAGAGGCGACCAGGTAAAGTAGTGTACTCTGTCTGCCCTTTGTCATAAGCACCAGTGTGAGCGTGTGGCCTGGCAGGCCTCTGACGCCGGAGCGGAGGAAAGTTCAGAGGAGAGGCAGAAGACAAACTGAGCACCATCAACCTACTCTTTGTCACGCCTTAAAAGTGCGCTCCGGCCTTAAACGCGCGACCGAAAACAATCCATTTCCGTCGCTACAAGTGATTCCGTATTTCAAATCGCCAAGGTTTACGCTGAGGTGTGCCTCTTAATCAGAGTGTTTTCTGCATATGCGCAGCAAGAGGGGCTGGTGAGAGCAGCTACCATAGAGACCACTGCATTGACACACACAAACCGAAAAACAAAAAAGCGCAAAAGAACGATATAACATCAACAACAGCAACGACGATAACAACAGCAATGTTGACAAAAAAAAAAAAAAAAAAAAAAAAAAAAACGAAACAAAAAACAACACTGGCAATTCCAGAAGGGAAAAACCCAATTGATCATAAAAAGTACTTGAAACGAACCTGTCCACTTCCAGCTAAAGTGATCTTTGCATGAGAAGGAGAGAGAGAGTCTATGAGAGTGAAGTTGAGACGAGGTCGAGTGCTGGCGCAGTAGTAGTACGTACTGATTGGCCAGGTCTGAAGGAGCCACTGCTCCGGCCCAGGCAGGTCCGTTCTGGCATCTGGTGCGCCGGCCTGGCACAGCGGGTCAAAAGTCAGAGCGTGGGCACCCGAGGCGCCACAGCAGATAGGCACTCAATGGCCACACTTATCATACAGGTAGGCAGGGCCACCAGGGCAGGGGGCCCCACAGAATCCATTAGAAACATTACAACATGTCTAGCATCTCCAGACAAAAAGGCTAATGATTTTGGAGTACTGTAACAGTGATATTTACTTTGATATATATCATCTGAAAGAAAAAAAAACACGTAAACGCTTCAGTCTTGTTGTGGTGTTTTTTTTCCTCATCAGACATCCCTTCGTTTTGCTACCATTTTTGAAATGTCTGATTTCAAAGTTGAAAGACTGTGGAAAGACGAAGAAGAAATGAAACGGCAAAATCCGTTTAGAGTTCAAAAAGAAGCATGGAGGAGAAGTTCGGTAGATTGCTTTTCATCGTCGCTTTTTGTCAGTTTCACACGTACACGTGTGATTTGTTGGCATTAAAGTCGGAGCTTGACGCTCTTGCTAAGTGCTATGAAGAAACCACACCTTCTTTGTTCCATACTTTTGTACCAAATACAACAACAACGAAAAAAAAAAAAAAAGCACTTTGTCTACTGGGTTACAAAGAAACACCTCTTATTTGGTTTGAAGCCCCTGTTGCCCCTGTAGTCACACTTGTCCTTGAGTGTGTAGAGGAAGTGCTAGTGAATGTTTCATCACCATGGGCTTACACACTGACAGAGTCCTCTTCTGTTCAGTCCCATGCTTGGTGGATGGGGCTGGAGACGAGTCTTTGATCCCCCCCGTCCCCAGATGAGCTCCGACCTTTCCGCCGGCAAAAAAGCACTGCGTAAAGATGGACGGAAGAGTCTGTGGCATATATTGCACGTCAGACGAACGACAATGAGGACCGAGGTCATTTAGGAAAATGAAAGTAGTCCATCTGAAAAAGTGTTTCCTGTACAGTTTTTTTTTTTTTTGTGAGAAGTGGTTAATATATTCCTCAGCTGTCCACATGTCCTCTCAGCTTAAGAATAAATGCCTCAAATGTGCAGAGGGGTCATATACATGTCTGTCCTTTTGAGAGTAATGAGGACAGGATGGCAATTGTGGGAAACAAGGAGGACGAATGCTGCAGCTGAGATCGAACCCATGACAGTCCTGGCTCAGAAATGAGAAAATGTGCAATTCTCAAGATGTTTCTTCAGAGTACAAGTGGAGTGGGACTGATCAGCAGTTAAGGCTAAAGTTTAGTGCTGTTAATTAATCCAAACGATCCAAAGGACAAATGAAGAAAAAAAAAAAGCCAGTCCAAAACACTGACAGGGGAGTGAGTTAGTTTGGAATGACGCATATTTCTTCGGGGAGAGGGCAATATGCTGTGATAGGGCTGACAAGATGTGCTCATGCCAGAGGAATTTAAAACAATGGCAGCTTGTCTCATCGGTTTGTAGTAAAATACACTTTCACACTGGTATCAGTTAATAGAGAAACGTTTCTGTAAAGGTTCACTTCTCTTTTAGTCACGGATCTTCGTAAGAAGTCTATAGAATACTGTAATCCAAGCCTAATGATCAAAAGAACACAGATGAAAAGTCACAAAACAAAACAAAACAAAAAAAAAGTAGAGGAAGAAGGTCAGCAGCCTCTATGCAAGTGTAGCCTCAGCCTCCTGTCTCTTAGTTTTTCACAGTTCCACTGACGTTGATTATCGCCAAATGATTTGCTTGGTTTTTGCTCGTGAAGTTTCATATTTCGCTGCGGTAGGGTGTTGAGCGCTTGGCGCTCTCACATGGACTCTCCGCTCAGCAGGTCTCCAGGAAGCAGCGTATTGATTGGGGTGGGGCTGCCGACCACTCGGCCGTCCTCGGTGCTGGGCGGGCCCCACAGGCTGGAGTACTGCGGTACGCCCCCCCACAGCAGCTCGTTGCTTGCCTTACCGCCGGACCCCGTCCCGCCTGCTCCTCCTCCTCCCAGACTGCTGCTGTTCCAGTGGCCGATGGGGTGTGTGGCCGCCGTCCCTCCGCCTCCCAGCCGAGTTTGATTGGTGCCGGGGTTGGCCTGCCAGCTGGTGGTGGGCGTAAGGGACTGACCCTGTGCAAAGAAGCGGTTCACCTCCTCTTCTCCAGCAAACTCTGCCAGTATAGTGGTGTTTCCCAGAACACACCTGAAACGCAAGTATTTAGAGAAAGAGAACAGACGACTGTTTAAACCAGTTAAGGTTGGTACCGCAAAAAATAAATAAATAAATAAATAAATAAATAAATAAAAAGTGACAAAGATGAAAGATTTATGTACATGTGTAGGGACTTCTGGGCTTTGGCAGCCTCCTCTTTAGAACTGTAGCGCACCACGGCATTGCCCTGTGTCAGGTTGAGGTGGAATGTGATTAGCGGGCCGTGCTGCATGCACAGTGTCCGCAGTGTTGAACCATCGATCTAAATGTCACAACAGAAAGAGCAGATTTATAACACTGCAAATAATTAACCAAGAAATTATAAGTCAATGAACATAACAGAAGCCACAAGAATACCTGTGGTGTGAGGTTTCTCAAAACCAACCAGCTAGTGCTCCTGCTGGAGCTGTCTGTACTCCATGTGGTACCTACTTAGAGAGAGAAAGAACACTTTATTATACCATTATAATATTATTATATTATACCATTACAAGTACCATGTACACTACTGTTCAAAACTTTAGGGCAAGCAAGAATTTTTATTTAGCAAGGATGCATTAAATTGATGAAAAGTGACAGTAAAGACATTTATAATGTTAGAAAATATTTCTATTTCAAATAAATCCAGTTACTTTGAACTTGAAGTATCACGGTTTCCACAAAAATATTAGAACAGGTGTTTTCAACATTGAGAAAACACTTATTTTAAATTGTAGTAATATTCACATAACCATGTGGATGTTCACCTCTGTAAACATTTGCTTTTATTAAAAAAAAAACATGGTTTATAAAATATTTTTTATGTATTTTTATAAGGGCAACTCTGTAAACATTTGCTTTTATTAAAAATGTATTCTTATAATTTATAACTTAAATTTAACATATTATTTATATATAACATACAAATATTTCTATATTATTCTATATTTTTCCATTATTTTTATTTAGTATACATTTGCCATCATCTAACGTGCATTTAAAAAACTAATTTTAATAACATTGTTAAATGTAATCTTTAGCAAATTAGATAAATATCAATTTTTCATGCTGTATATTATAATGTGATGCCTAAATCCACAATCCACTTGTCACATTTAAACTGACTGATTTTCGTTTTTTAGGGTTCTAATTTTATTTAGACAAAATAGTATTGAGTTTAATATTGGCCATAACCTGAAAACAATTAACTGCTTATTGGTATTGACCAAAACTTTAAAGAGTTAGTTGACCCAAAAATGAAAATTTATTCATTAATCACTCACCCTCATATCGTCCCAAACCCGTAAGACCTTCATTCATCTTCGGAACACAAATTAAGATATTTTTGATGAAATCCGAGGGTTTCTGAACCAAACATAGGCAGCAACGACATTGCACCTTTTGAGGTCCAGAATGGTAGTAAAGACATCGTTAAAATAGTCCATGTGACTACAGTGGTTCAACCTTAATGTTATGAAGCGATGAGAATACTTTTTGTGCGCAAAAACAAAACAAAAATATCGACTTTATTCAACAATCTCTTCTCTTCCCTGTCATTCTCCTTGTGCAGTTCATAAAATTAAGGTTGAACCACTGTTGTCACGTGTACTGTTTTAACAATGTCTTTAGTACCTTTCTGGACCTTGACAGTGGTAATTAAATTGCTGTCTATTGAGTCATATACCTCTCGGATTTCATCAAAAATATCTTAAAGGGCATATTGCAGGTTAGAGCTTCAGTGATTCAGTGTATAGAAAAATAATGTAGGAAATAGATTTTCTTTAAAATACACGTATAAATATGTTACTTAGGCTTCTGGAGTCGTTTTTTGTGAGAAAATTTTACTTCCGCATCTGAAAAATGCCAAATCGGAAGTGACGTAACGGGAGGGAGTGCGGTCAATATAAACAAGAAGAAAACAATGGATCGCAATGACAGTTCGGACACTGAGGAAATTATAAATGTTTATTCATACTCGTATAACAGACCACAGCCATAATTAGCCTGCCATGCAGCCAAGAGACCAGGGACAGGCCAGGATTAGACAAAACAACGGTCAGAGGAGACAAATTGAGCTGTGGTGTGAGGAGAACCAGTGGAGAACAGGGCAGGAGACCGGTGTTAGCTTAGATATATACGCGTTAGCTAACGATATGTAACACTGTGCTCAGATCACAATATTGTACAGATTATTATCATGTATCAGGCAATAGCAAAGCTAGTATTGGTCATCTAGGAGTATTGATTACTAATAATAGAAACTAATAAACTTTGATCAGGCATAGCCTATGTCACACTCGTTAATATCCATCCACACTAACGTTACGTGATATAGCGGTTTCTCATCACGACTGATTTGGTAGTTAGCAAATGTAAAAAAAACAAGACTTACGGTGCACAATTCACGTTTTCATCGAGCTGCATCTCTGATGGATCTGTGACAATCATGTCTCCAGCCGGCGGCCGAACAGACAGTAGTGTTATTGAATGCGTTTCATGTTATCCTAGTGCTGGGCGGTATACCGGTTCATATGGTTTCAATTTCGAGACCGATATGTATTTTCCAAAATACGCCATACCGGTGCATAGCTGAAACAGCTGCTGTATCTATTCAATGGCCATGAAGAGCGCTATGTAGAGTGTATAGAGAGCGGACTTCTATTAACTGCATACCCTTCTTACACTGATGGAAACAACTTTATTAAACAACAATAAAGAACTCACAAAACTAACTCTCTTTAATACTGCGCATACCATGTAGAGCCATAAGATTTCCACGATGCAGAAAACACGGATGAAATCACGGAATCCAGTCACAAGAACTTACTGTATAAAGCGGAACATCACAGAATTTAGCAATTTTTGGATGAATAAATCAAAAGTGGGGCTGTACAATGAATCAGACATCGATACGGACTAATGTCTCTGAATATTAAAGCTAAAAAGACTGCTATTTAAATCTGAAGTCTGTATGAATGAGCGCCGCAGTTTCGTCTACGACACATACTGAAGCACGCGTGGCGCTCGCGATGATTTCAGTGTCTGCTGTCTCACTCACTATACATGAACACATGAACTTCATCTGCTGAGCTGCTCTTGGGGTCACTTTATGAACATTTCACCGTTTAATTCGATAAAACTATGGACATTTGTCATATCATATACACAGGAAGTCAAAGGTCTTCACGACCCTGTCAAAATAAAAGTTCGGTATAACTTGAAATAACAGAAATATTACTATTGGACAATAGAGTGTACTTCGATTAATAGACATAATAATAATAATAATAATAATAATAATAATAACAACACCGTTTATTAAAACAAACTCAAAGGTCTTCATTGAAATTACAGAAATTGCACAGTAAAAATGTAGCCTAATTATTAATAATATTAATTTAATTAAATAATTAAATTAATTTGATTACATTTTAAACTAAATTGTTAGCTTTATGAACTGATTTGATTACATTTTTAAAAACATTTTTATTTGTCCTTACAATGTTTATATAATATATTCCCTGTACTCCTGACAGTAAAATATTACCAAAGAAACCCAAAAACAAACAAACAAACCGTGACATACCGTGAAACCGCCAGAATCTTAAAAAAAAACCGTGATACAGATTTTTGGTCATACCGCCCAGCACTATGTATTATCCTTTATTCATTAATTCTGTGTTGTTTATTCTGTGCCCATTCACTGATAGTGTGAGGATGCATATGACGTCGTGAGTATGTAGTTGAGTGAACTTGAGTGTACATACATGGCATGAATGAAACTGGAGTTACATTACCAGCACATAATTCAAAACTGTTTTGTGTGTGTGAGACTATGCATTTGTGTACGTAATTTGTATTCATCAGTGTTGAAACTGATTCACGTAAAAACAGTGAAGAAGCATCGCGTGTGTAAGTTTATTCATTTAATATCATTATTTACAGTAGTATTACAATGTTGAACTCCATCATATCGCCGGGATGATAATCCTCCGGTCTATAATGAACGCGTTTATCGAAGCTATGCAGAAGTGAAGTCCCTTCTCTTCACCTGCACAAAACACACCCCAGCACGGAAGATAGCACCGTCCTTTTTCTTGTTAGTAAACCTCTGGACTTGATGTCCTGACAGGCTGGAATTTGTGCAACCTCCACAAACACAATAATTTGCCATGACGATGATAAATTAAAATACAAAAACTACCAAAAACACACTGATTCACGACCGCCGTTACTGAATACCAACCTACTCTGCACTGAGTCAACACAGAGCTCGGCGAACGACTCCCTCTCGTGACGTAAAATGACGCGACGTTGAAAAAAAAAAGAAGAAAAAAAAAAAAAAAAAGCGGTTTTTACAGAGACCGTCACTTTATCTACTAAATTTGTGCCCTTATGTCCTGCAAAACATTTTTAAATCCTGCAGTACCTTTTTATATGGTATTTTCGTACAAGGTTATATATTCATCTCGGAAAAAAAAAATTTAACCTGCAATATGCACTTTAATTTGTGTTCCGAAGATGAACGAAGGTCTTACGGGTGTGGAACGACATGAGAGAGAGTAATTAATGACAGAATTTTCATTTTTGGGTGAACTAACCCTTTAATATCGGTTCAGCCCAATTTGTCATGAGCACAACCCCTGGTCAACCTTTCACTTTCGTTGTACAGAAAGAGAGCGATGTGAACATTATGCTGAAAATCATAGTACGAAAGTCATATGAGTTTAGATTGTCATGAGGGTGAGTCAGTGATAGAATATTTATTTTTGGTTAAACGGCCTCTTTTTAATTTATCTACATCACATTTTTCTACAGCAAAAATGTATGATAAACAACTGCTTTAGTTAAAAGTGTGATCAAGCAACAGCTTGGGAATGTTGACTAACACACGACATATGTGAGACCACAAAAAAAAACCAAAAAAAAAAAAAAAAAACCTTTGCTACACCACCAAAGCCCGTGCTCGCAAACGCTCCAACTGTTCCAATCCTCACCTCATCTGACCCCCAACGTTTTGACTAGCATTCACACCCACATAAAACAGTCAACTGACAAAATTCAACTGCTGTTTCAATACGCCCACATCTTCGCTTAAGAATAGCTGCCTCGGATTAAACTTGCTCCTTTCACATACACACACACCTGAGGAGTAGGAGCTGCTCCAGCCAGCCACGAGGCCTAGGGTGTTTCCGCCCCACGTAGATGAGGGCTTGGTGTTGGTCAGGCCCGGAGGTGGCCGTGTGGGAGCTGTTGTGTTCCGGGGTCCTTGTGGAACTTTCCAAAGCTCATGAGAGAGAGAAGGCTGGGTGTGTGAGATGGGCCCTGGGGACCAAGTGGACTTCATGTCAGACAGCTTGCCTGTAGATCAGAGAAGTGAAAGTGTGAAAAGGTCAGAAGAGGAAACAGACAGAGTATGCTAACAGACATCTTATTTCCTCTTTCTAATTCTGTGCAACTCAGAATTAGACATACTGTGGTGAAAGGTGTTCTCACAGCAGTCATAGTCATTGAGGCACCACCGCAAACAGGAAAGACAGGGTCCAGGCCCATGTGTGACATAAGAGTACATGCCTCATTTAAAAAAAACAAAACAAAAAAAAGAGTGCCTTCTCACCACTTCCACCTCACAAAAATCACAGATAGCAGGTGACCATGCTGAACAAAGGGGCAGTGTGTGACCAACACAACTGAGGGGAAGTATGGATGAATGTAGGCGGGACAGAGCTCTCTAAGGGGGAAAGGGCCACACTTGAGTCAGATGCACTAGATATACAGGAATGCGACCACCCTTTGGGGCCCCATGCTAGGTTGAATAGAAAGCTGTAAGAAAAGAGTGTGATGGGGAGGACTGAGGGCAGGAACGGGATTCTGGGAGTTGTACCTGTGCTGTCTGCCTCGGGGGAGGACAGACTGAAAGAGCTAGTGACTGGCCAATCGCTGGAGGGAGGCAGAGCCTCACCCTGTGAGGAAGTTGGGGTGGAACCTACAATGTGTCCCGAACAAAGCAGGCAAGAATTCAAAGTGGAAATAAGAAAAATAATGCATGTGAAGAAAAGAAAAGAAAAAAACAAAAAAAACAAAAAAAAAAAAACTGATGTGGAAAAAAAAGTCATTAAAAAACAAAACAAAAAAAAAAAACAATACTGCAATATGCAATACCTTTTATTCAGAATATACAGAAGTATTTAACTAGAGATGGTATGATGGGATTTGTTTAGGTTTTTTGCTTCCAGTGTCACCTGAAAGGACGTTCACTGAAAGATAATTTCTTTTAAGGGAAAATGTGTTTGGTTCTCTTACCTCCACTCCTGTCTCTCAGCAGGTAGCGGTTAACATCCTGAATGTTGGTGTTGATGGTGGGCCCACTGGGAACACTCCCTGGAGTTACATTGGGGTCAGTCTCAGGGTCAATATTCTGCAGTCCTTTCCAGGGCACTCCTGGACAAAACTCTAAAGGAGTTTCATACAAATCAGATCATGTATGACACACTGACTGATGCATGCAGTATTTTATTCACACTTAAAAATGTCTGATTATCTTTTCATTATATAAAAATTATCCAATCCAGGGAATTCTCATCAGCCGAACCCCTCTGACCTAAAAAAAAAAAATTACTTGAAATCCTCCTGATTTTTTAATATTTCAATAATTTAACACATTCACATGTTCACAGTTCTCTGATGTTGGTTAATGATCTTTTTTATTAAGTGTTTTATTTTGATTGTTTTTTATTTTTTAATTATATATTTTAATTTTACATTTTATGCTTTTCATCAACTCACAAACCCCTTGCAGTTCCCTCACAAAGCCCCAGGGTTTTGTGAACCCCAGTTTGGGAAAACTTAGAACAATGGCATTTAATAAAATAAATATAGCACAAAAACAAAGTTAGTTAGGATTCAAATGATAAAATAATAGATGTATTGTTCAAATAATAAAGTATTTTAATATTTTATGGTTAATGTGAAGACCTACACCTGTGGTTATTCTGTTGTACACCTACGCAAACTTAAAAGTCAGCTGAAAATGGCTATTTATTAATGTATTTATTTTTTGCAGATGCTACTTGGTTTTAGGGGTGACCCTGAATAGTCGACGATTCGAAGCTTCGATAGGAGGAGCCTGATTCGACTACCAATCTCACAGTCGAATCTCCGCAGAGGTGTTATGAGACGAGATATGGGGGCGCTCAATATCTGATTTTACATAGATGTACCGGTTCTCTCCCAATAGGTTAATATACGGCCTATTATGATAATGCTGTAAAGAAAAATGTGAAAAGAAAGAAGCTTTTAATATTTTTAATGTGCGTGAATAAATCCAACCACCCCTGTGACAGATTTAAGTTTCACTTCCATGATCCGTGACCGACAGAGGAGCATCTTGGCGGCAGGGATTAAATCTTTAACAATGTCTGGGATAAGAAAATCTAAAGTGTAGAATTGGATGCACTTTGAAATATGATGATCCAAAAAATGTATGATGCAAGTTGTGCCAACAGCTCATGTCCTACCACTCAACAACGACAAACACTGCGTCGCGCTTCTGCCGGCCAACGTTAACGAGCTGTATGACTATAGCGCGCTATTTGAAAAGACTCAAACGGACACAGACAGATCGCGTGAAAGACTGGATTTCTCTCTCTCTCAATCAGGTAGGGTACAAGTGATTTCAAAACATTTCAGCCGGTTCTAATTTGATTTTTGGATGCTGTGAATGTTTAGCTAAAAAGACTGCCACTCCAGTTTAGTCTCTGCAGTTAAAAAGACAAAGTTGACGATTCTGGCTATACTTTCGTTATTTTAATAATTTATTTAATTTTAAATTTATTTATTGATCACTCTGGGTTATCTAATTTAACTATTTGTGGCTTGTGTTTTGAATATATGTTCCCCTGCACTTCAGGCATTTTGCAGTTGTGACTTGATTATGACCATTTCATTTTTTTAATTAGGCTATTTTTATTTATTAGAACGGTATATTCTGTTCTAATTCAATTCTGTAAATTAATTTTTGATTGTTTTTTGGTGCACTGATGTTGCGCTGTAGATTAGTTAAAGCTTGCTCGCACATGCAATTTAGCAGATTTTATTTGATTTGTCGACATGTGAAATGCATATCTATCTGCAGTGTGGCCTTTCTGCAGTTATGTTTTTATATATACAAATGTTTTTATTCATTTTCTTCTATATCTTTGTGTGGCGTTCTGTACATCGTGGCTGTGAATGTTTATCCACATTGCCTTTCATTTGTTTAAAAAAGATAAAATAATTGTCAGTTGCGTCTATCACTTGACAGGCAGTGTGGTCGCTTTATTAGAAATTTGTTTCTCTGTGCTGTGTGTGAGAGAAAATAAAAGTTGTCTTAAGCCGCGGGTATAGGCCTTACTTCATTTTCCTTGTCCCGCTCCATCTCGTGCACAGTTGAGCGCGCGAGCCCTTCAAAGTCCGTGCGCACTATCTAGTGGACTGCTGTTTTTCAAGACAGCAGTCCCGCTCCAACATATATGATTCGACTATCAGTCGAATATTGGCAATCTGATTCGAATCTGATTCGACTATGTAAATCCGTAGTCGGGGATACCCCTACTTGGTTTGGTATTTTTTTAATCCAGTGTAATGACATTCAGTTACTTTAAGTATGACCTAAATTTTCAAAAGTATCTAGATACTTTTAAATCCTTTCAGTGCTTTCATAATCCTACAACTAGTCCAAAGAGATTTTAGAGATGCCAGTCAGTCACCTGGAGGCCAGTTGACATTAGTCCCGTTGGAGATCTTGTCATTGTTGTTCTTTCCCTGGCCCCAGCTATCATGAGGTGCCAGAGGGCTGGCAGGAGACTCGGAGCTGGAAATCAGATTGTAGGGACTGTAGGAGTCATCCAGCTGGGGCTTACTAGGGGGACCCAGATTGGGGCCTGCAGAGATGGCACCTGTATAACATAGGTGGTATGGAATATCATCGTATCAGATACCAGATATTAACCACTATGCCACATATTCACAGTACGTTTACTGATAAATGTAATAGCAATGCGTACCATGCTTGCTGAAGTTGGGCTCCATAGGAGAGGAGTTGCCAGATAGATTCTCCATGGAGTTAGGGTGTGTCCACTGTGATAGGCGTGACTGAGGCTGAGGAGAGTCCTTAATGGAGAGGCCACCCACCTCCATGCAGTTTACATTCATGTTTGGGTTCAATCCAGCTACAGAGAAGCACATATGCAAGGATCAGCGAGGGTAATTTTAAAACACGTTCCCATAAATTCCCATAACTTTTTCATGACCTTTCTAGTCATTTGTTGCTGAATAGGAGGAAAAAAAAAAAAAAAAAAATCACTGTGATTCAGACCTATTTGCCAAATAATCATTCAGGTCAATTTGTGAACCCGTTTGACTGACTCATTGAAAAAAACAAAAAAAACAACAAGTTGACATCAATATGGCTTGCAAACAAATTTACTGAACAGCAATATCTAGCTAATGAAACATTTTAGAGCAGAGATTAACATGAAATATATATTCCTTACAGAAATTACCATGACTTTTACAGATTTTCTAAGACTGTGGGAACCGTGTTTAGAAGAACATTTGGATCTTTACTAGTCTAAACACTAAGCATACAATAACAGACAGTGTTGGCAACTCACAAATAGGGTAGGGTGAGAAGGAGTTTGGAGAAGACTGTGGCTCTTTGGTCTGAAGGTCGGAAACAGAGAGGCTGGAGATCTGGGGATGGGATGGAAATGTGTCCAGAGCTGATTTGCCTGTGCTGGGATGCAGGCCCGGGTGTGAGGGGGGTGGCTGCTGCTGCTGTTGTTTCATCAGCAGAGCCTGAGCCAGCTGCCGCTGGTGCTGTTGGATCTGTTGCTGCATGTTATTGATTGTACGTGCAACCTGCAAGAGGACATGCTTGTGAACACAGAACTGAGATCTAAAAATTGATATTAAAATACAAAGAAACAAACAAATCATTATTGAGAATCATATTTTTTTTATTGGTATCATGATGACACTAATTGGGAGGGAACTGCTCACTTGCTGCTCTTGCTGACGGATGGGGCCAGAAACACTGCGCTGTGCCTGCAACATCTGCTGCTGAATTTGTAAACGCTGGTACGCCTGCAAAATCATAGACAAATTTACATTACGATGAGACTTTAGGAGTGAAATATAAGATTATATGCAGACAAATAAAAATATATTCTTTAATTACAGGTGAAAGTATCAACAAGATGTCAAAAAACTGGCACTTACCAGTTGCAGCTGATAAAGTTGGTTCAACAGGGTCATATGCTGAGGGTTTATTGGTGAGGTTAAAAGTGCAGGGTTGAGACCAATGTTTTTTGCTGCAAACTGTAAAAGCTGTGCTTGAACCTGTCAGTGAAAAAAACAAACAGAGTTCAGCATGATTTCAACACTCCCACACAACACTCAAATGGTGAAAAAATGTCACAAATTTAAGCAAGGTGCTAAACCACTTGTGTCCATGTCTGTGCACACCTGAGGGCTGAGAAACTGAGGCACTTGAGCGCGTAGACTAGGCTGGGACGAGTTGAGAGGTGGCACTGACGGCTGGGGAGGAGGCTGCTGCTGCAGGGCCCGGGCTTGTGCTGCTCCGCTACTACCAAACACTCCACTCTGCATCTACACAAACACGCACAAAAAATTCATTCAGAAACAGACTTCATGAGGATATGCTCAAAGCTGTCATGCCCTCATACTGCTGGTTTAATATGGGCAATATACCAATATCTATACAGCAAGGTGGACGATGACTAATATAATGCTGAATAACAGTGAACCCAAAAAGTATCTTGGCATCTAAGCCACACTTATAAAATAAATAGGGATGCACCGATACCGATAGCAGTATCAGTATCGGGCCGATACCAAGCTTATGTACTTGTACTCGTAAAAATACCCCCGATACCAAAGACCGATACCTTACGTGACGCGACTGGCAGAATTTTCCGTGTACAGAGACACCGACGGCAGCAGCAGAAACAATGTCAGCCTCAGGGGTGTGGAAATACTTCAAAATTAATGATGACAACCCACACATTGCGAACTGCATGCAAACCGCGCTGAATGACACAGACCAGAAGCACTCTCTCGCGCGCGCGCTCTCTCTCTCTCTTTCTTGCGCGCGATCCCAGTTCTCTCAGACGGCGCGCGATCAGTTCTCCTTGCACCTGAATGGTCTAATGCACAAATAGTTGTCAAAATGTCCATAGTGTGGAGTATTTCACGTAAATACAGTCGGTTATGGCTTAAGTGGACGTAAACAGGTGGGTGAGAAAAGGGTATGTCAGTAGGCCTATATTATATCCATGGATTCGGTCTTAAAATGACAGTAGCCTAATTAAATATTTGTCTGTCATTAATGTTCATAAAACAACAAAAGATGTTAAATTAATGTATTTATATATATATATATATATATATATATATATATATATATATAGTGAAATAAAGTTTCTCATATCATGGTCATATTGCCCACTCGTCCCATATTCCACCATGAGAAATCTGGTCACCCTAGGTTGTTTACATTGGTTTACAGTGTTATGTTATAAACATTTGTTCTGTAATATTTGTTTAGCACTTTTTGAAAGGCAGGTTAAAAAAGACTTGATGTTTGTTTTTTATTATGACTTTGGAAAATTATGCCCTTTGAAGGTTATTAGACACTGTGAAATTTGTGCTTTAAGTTTGTGACAAGCACATAAAAATTATTACTTTTTCCTTTGGAGTAATAATAAAGAAGCTGTCCTACATTCATTAGTCTCTCTGTGTTGTGCTTGGAAAACTGCCACATCACCCCAAAAAAAAAAAAAAAAAAAAAAAAAAAAAAAAGATATTAATAAATGTATAGGCATCGGTATCGGCGAGTACCAGAAAAAAAATATCGGTCCTTAAAAAAATGGTATCGGTGCATCCCTAAAAATAAATACTAACGTATGAATGTCACTGTATTACATCAAACTAATATAGACATAAAACAAGTATACAAAAACAATAGATATGATTTAACATTGAAGAAAAATATACATAGACCCACCTGTCTGTTATTCAAGTTTTGCATCGCAACTCCAAGACTCTGGCCAGGGAGCGCAGCACTACCCAATGGGAGCTTCAGGCTCGGAGAAGGCATAAACGGTGAGGTTTGGGCATCATCTGCTAGCCCAGCATCCTAAGGAGGAAAGAAAAACAACAACAACAACAAAAAAAAAAACTTAGGTCAAACAAAATCCACCACAATGTAATGTCTTCTAGATGGAATAACCAGAATGTGCTGATTTTTAATTGTGAGAAGCACAAACCTTGTCCAAGAAGGGGGGGCGATCTGAAGAGGATTCTTTGGAGATGACTGAAGGCCTGCATCCCATTGGTTTACTGACTAGGCCGTTGTTGTAGTCAGAGATTCCCATCCCCCGTTTATCTAGTTCGGTCTTCTTCTCCAAAAGGGCGCCTACAACACAACTAATATTTAAATACCATATTCCAGCAAAGAAGCTCTGAAGAAATTGAAGATTTTGCATGTATAACACCTACTCATGGCCTGATCCAAGTTCATGTTGTTGCTCTTGAGAGCCTCTTCTGCAGGGTCTCTCTGCAAAGGCAAACACATTTTCCCATTTTCATTAACACATATTAATGTTAAAAAGCCAACGCATTTGTAACTAGACATTTATAGCCATATGTAAGGGATAACATACAATTAGCAAGTCAGTATCACAAAATAAACCCCAGGCACAACAATCAAACATAGAGAGGGATATTTGGATATTAATAAAGATAAGCAGCACTTACAGGGAAGCCCATGTCAGTCAGCTGCTTGATGAGACGATTCATTATCCAGGTATCATCCTGTTTATTTGGGACTTTTCCCTTTAAAGAAAAACAAAGACCGATGAACTCAATATGCAGCATGTAATGTGACTAACACCTACATTAAACTCATGTAGCTTTTTTTTTTTTTTTACCTTTGGTGGGCCCTTTTTGGGTGGGTTTCCCCAGGAACTGCAGGAGGAGTTGCTCTCCTGAGATGCAGTGCTGTTCCACATGTCGCTCTCATCCTGCTCCCACTGCCCTGCAGACAGGCCCATGTCCTCACCACCTCCCCAGCCATCTTGCATAGATTTTGGGGCTAGAAGAAGAAAAAGACAGATTATTGGAAGTGTCTATTGTACAGATTAATATATGCAATTGGTTGTGTTAACAATTTAAAGAAACAAACTCATTTTTCCCTAATAAAATAGCAAAACATGTACAATCCTGCAATGCATTATTTACAACAACAGGGGGCCCTGTTGTTACACATTTCAAAGCTCTGATAACTGCATGTGATAATAGCATGTGATTTTTTCCCCCACACAAAATCATTTAAAGCACTAAAAATATTTTATTCAAATAAAAGTAAATTAATAAAACTAACCAGGTTTGCAGGGGGCAGATCCAGGGGGTCCGTTGCCTCGACCATAGACCTCAGGGCCATTATCACCCCAGCTGCCACAACCACCTGGGGGTTTGCCCCATGCTGAAGTGCCATTGTCCACACTTGCTGCAGGGGCGGCTGGCTCCCCCCATGAGGGCTCAGATTTTGAATGGACATTTGTCATCTCACTCCATCCTGCAGAGAAATATTTCAAACTTTGGGACAAGTGCACCCTAAGCTTTCACTGCATAATGAGCCATGCTTTTAAGGCTGACACCATGTAGTATATACAGTGGGTCCAAAAGTTAGATATCTTCAAATTTAAATTTTTCCCCTCTACAAACTATATTACCAGCCCAACAATTTGAGTACAAAGTTGAATTTAAAAAAACAACATGAATTTAAGAATTTATTCATTTTTAAAACATATTTTAATTAAAACTTTGTTTTATTTTTTTCAAAAACAAATGTTACTTTGTAGGCTCCTCTGTCTTAAAATGGAATTATACATTGCAATATTAAATATCTGTTTAGCTCTTGGCACAGGGGAGAACTGAAGATGCCATGTTAAATACAGCTTTGGCAGAGGGAGTGCAAAGCTACACACAAACAGCAGAGGGCGTCGGGTCTGTTCCAAGTATCCTGCTGAGGAATAGTGATACTCCCCACAGATGGCGGCCCAACTCTAATTACACACTTCCTCCTGGCTCAAACATTATGTTGAACTACACTCATAGACTGAAAGTAAACACTACTCTGTTAGCATGAACTGTTACTCAGTTTTTTTTGTTTTTTTTTAATTTGTATGGCATTATGTTTAAAAGTGTAGTGATACATTTTAACTAGTTAAAGGTCATTGTCAATACATGTCAAAGTAAAAAGTCGTTTCTTACCTGGATTCATGAGGGTTGTTCTATTGTGAGGCGGTCCCGTTTGATGTGGGCCAGCGTTATCAGGGGAAATGTTATTATTGTTTGAGTTTGGCCCTCCATGGCTGTGAGCCTGCATGGGAGGCTGGTTATGGTGGGGATGATGATGATGGTTGTTGGGTACATTGTTGGCATTGCCAGGTCCTGGTTTGCCTTGCATCCCAGGGTTATTCCTGTCCCAGAGATTGACTGTCTTGTTGCAAGTGCTTGGGTCACCCCAAGCTGAGGTACCGTCATCGATCTCCATCTTGCGACGGATGGAGGGTGGAGAGGGCTCCTCCCATCCAGTGGGCTCTCCAGTATGGTCAGGTTTAACACCTCCACCATTTCCTCCACCCCACCCAGAGCCACTCTGCTTTACAGAGCTAGGACCTCCCCAAGAACCCATGCTTCCACTGCCACTATTGCCATTGGTGCCCTCCTGAGGCTTGTTATTCCATCCTTGTTGTGACACACTGGGGCGTTGTGCATCTCCCCAGTTTCCCCCTACTACCGAGGTAGGCTTTGCCCAACCCCTGGAGCCCTCGTTCCAGCTGGTACCCTCTCCCTCCCAGGTAGAGCTGGAGGAACCATTTTTCTTTCCATCTCCATGTTCACCCCATTCTCCTCCAGACCCACTTTCTCCACCAGGTCCATTACCCCATCCGTGAGATGGTTTGGGCCCCTCACCCCAGCCCTGTGGTTTGGCTTTAGCGTGACTGTCTTCCCAGGTAGGAGACTTCTCCTCTGAACCCCAAGTCTGACCACTTTTCTGCAGGCTGCCACCTGGGCCTCCGGCTGGGGTACTGCTCCAACTTCCAGGACCATTGGAAGGTTTCTTGTTGCTGGTTGGATCAGCCCAACCAGAGCTAGCCTGGGGTGACTGCATGGCTGTACCCCATCCAGGTGCAGCTCCAGTACTAGGGCATGGGCCCTCGTTCTTGCCTCCAGAGTCAGGTCTGGATGTAGTGCCTGAGTTTGGGTTGGCACTGCCAGAAGTTGGTGTTGGTCCTAGATTGGCTGCATTTGAGGACGAGCCCCAGGCATCAGTTCCAATGTCATTCTTGCGGTTAGAGCGTGCAGCTTCTTCGGTCTCCCAAGCTGTGTGCTGCCGCACTGGTGTTTGTCCCCAGCCTGTGTTGCACAAAACCCGAGGGTCCATATCCTGGGCTGGCAGAATAGGGGGAGCCTCATCTCTTGAAGAGCGGTCCCTCCTTCGAGGACGGCATTCCATGCTGTCACTGCTTCCCTCACTAGCTGTAGCATTGGCCCCACGGACCCAAGAATTGAGCTGCTGCTCTTGGGTGGGAGAGCTTGAAGAATCCCATCCTTTGGCCTCACTGTTGGAATGCTTACCCCAGTCCCCAGTTGAGGCAGCTTGTCCCCAGCCAGAAGTGCCTGAGGCCCCACCTTGTCCCCAGCTGCTCCCTGAGTCCCAACCAGAGTCTTTTGAGCCACCACCAGACTTCGTATCTCCATTACCCCAAACAGGTTCCTCATCTCCATTGACTTGTGAGGCTCCTCCTGGAGTTTGAACAAACGAGCCCATGCCTGCAGGGCCAACCCCCCAGTTAGGCAGGCTGTGGCCTGGGCTTCTGGGCTCCTGCTTAGTGTGATTTGGTCCATCAGTGTTAAGGTTCTGAGGTTCGGAGCTGAAAGACACATTCGTGGATGGGGTGGAGTGTGGCTCTGAGGAGTCACTGGGCACAATGCTACCCCATGTGGTGCTGCCATTGCCACTGCCACCATTACCTGCAGAATTTCCATTGGCACCACCCATACTGCCACTGCTGCTAGAGCCCTGGCTGGGCAAAGTGCCCGGTGGGCTACAGAGAGTAGGAGGAGGAGGGTTGTTTCCTCCGGAGCTGCCGCCACCCATGCCGGTCCCTTCATGTCCCAAAACTGGCCAGGCAGAGGGGTTGGCGTTGGGGTTTAAGTTCAAGTTAAAGTTGGAGGAGCCCCAACCCCTGGCTCCCACTGATGTGCTGGAGACTTCATTCTTCCCTTCTCCTCCACTGGCAGGAGAAGGGCCAGAACCCCAGCCTCTGCTGGCCCCACCCTGACTAGAGAGCAGACCTCCTGAGTGGCTGGCATTGGCTTTGCTGGGGTGATTGGCTGAGAAATGGCCTTGCTGGCCAGCTCCTGTGGCCATGCTCATGCTGCTGATGTCACTGATACTTTCAGTGTCCAAGGGGCATCCTGCAGGGGCGTGGCTTTCTTTGCATGAAATGGAAGGCCACGCCTCCGTATCGCGCTCGTCAATAATCAGTGGATCCCAGCCGCTGCAGCTGTTGGTAGAGGCTGTAGTGGCACTGCGATTGAGGGATATATTCTCATACTGGGCTGCCAGGGCACTCTGTGGGGGCAGCTCTACAAAAAGAAGAGAAAGAAAGAGAAACTATTAAATTACTGTGCCTGCAGTATATATTAATTTCATTTATTCATAAGATTATCACAACAAGGCATACTTTTCTTTATAGGCTACATGTTATTAAATACATTATATGTATAAATGCAGTTAGCAATACCTCAATACTTTAATCATTAGATTATAATTAGATTTTGGGTGAAAAAATTATATTTAAAAAAATACATATAAAAACACTTACTATACAAATGCAACATTCTCAGATGATGAAACATTTACTTTAAAACAATAAACACTTCAAATCTTTCATCTAAATTACCATTTACCGGAAGATCTTCTTAAACTGATCAAAACATTTTTTTTCTTGGCTTCCTTTTAGACAAATTGGTTTTACATCAGCACGGTAGCCATGGTCATAACATATAAAAATATAATAAAAATGCACCAGTAACTGCATGTTCTGGTTCACATGTATGTGCTAGCCTGGAGTCATTATTTTTCACTGCTGTCACCACAAAGCTTTGGTTCTAGCAACCACAACCATCTCCCTCTGCTGGACTGACAGGTTACAACTGCAGACTTTGCTTTCAAAGATGTTCATTCTAAACCTGACCTGACACATTGATAACAACATTGAAAGCAGTGCAAATGCTCACATATGGATACCAGGATCCTGTTGTGTTAATTAGCTGGCAAATGCTGCCCAGCCTCCTGGCACTCGCTCAACTCTGTTGTTGTTTTTGTGTGGCTTTGCATGCACAGGCACAGCTCAGTCTCTGTCAGATCTGAGCAAAGCAGCAGCGTTCGTGCACACCAAGCTTTCGGTCACAAACCACACAAAAAACACTTTCAACTAAAGATAAAAATGCAGGAGTGTATAAAAGAGAGGATAGTGTGTTTCCAACACAAATGCTGTCCTTCTGAAGAGTCACTGCGTAGTAATGGACGCCATTTTATCAAATCTGAACTGAAGCCAAAAAAGCTTAGAGCTGCCGTCAACATCTTACAGTGCCTCGCTGAAGAAAGCTTATCAGATGAGCGCAGCAAACCTCTGCCCTGCATTAATCTCTAACAAGCAATGCAATAGCTTTAGGGATTTGCGTTTTATTTGCAGTTATTTGAATAGTACACTTCCAAATCAAACAGCAGCAGTACAGCAGAGAGCAAAGCAAAGGAAAAGCCTGTTATCAAAGCGTGGAGGATCGTACTATGAGGTTGGAGGGGGTGGGGTCGCAGAGAAGTGGAAAAGTACCTGAAGAGAGATGTCGCCCGACCATCCTGAGAGAAGCGCTAGGCTGCGTGCAGAGCACTGGCCATCCCTGTTACAATATGTCTGCTGCTCGCGAGGCTTCTGAGGCTCATATTTGAAATGCTGCCAAGGAGCTGCAGCTCAGTACGCGAGCGACCGCCCCGTTCGTCCCACACAGCTACGGCAGGATCCGATCTCTGTTCCCTCACCCAAGCTTTATTTATATCTACCTCTATTCCTGATTCGGAGGGGAGACTCTCTCGTGAGGGAGGGGAAAGGGGTTGCATGGGAGTTGAAGGTTAAAGCCAAGAGCATTCCGTTGTGCCATTAGGAGGGAGGAAAAACAAAACAAAAAAGGAGAGATTCCTTTTCTTGTGCGCCCCTCTCTTCTTTCATGCTTTCAAACTGTCACAAAACATTTAGCCGAGACCATTCAGACTGCAATTAGCACCGCTGCTTACAATAGAGGGAGCTGAATAGATGCACAAAAGCAAGCCAGCCTCTGAGCATAGGCTGTACTGCAAGGACTGCAAACACAGAAACACACACACACACACACACACACACCACACACACACACTTCCCTGTCATACTGGTTGATTTTTAGTATACGGTCTTCTTGTAATATTAAAAGTACAGTGGGTGTGTGAATTTGTAGCTCTGCATACCAGAGGTGCGGTCCCAAGTTTAGAGGAAAACAATGCTTCAATGGCTGAATGGGAAACAGGATAAACACACCAAATGAGGCTCACATGTAGGCGGGCAGGTGGCCAAGGGCTAAATGTCTGTGCAGAGTGTGCCCGCACTTTAATGATGCAGAGGAGACAGAAAGACGACCGGAAAGCATGCATGCTGGGAGGAAAGAAGGGATGGCTCCAGTACAGGAGAGATAGAAACACAGAAAATGAGATGAACACTTACAAAAGCACACTAGCTCTCTTGGCATCAAGGAGAGCATTGTTTACAAATGATCCCAGCGCCTCCCATATACACAAAACACCAAAGTCCGAAGAGAACAGACTCTTATTATACTCCATCTCAGTGCCAGCTTTTTCCAGCCAAATATGCAATGATGTAATCAAAGCCTCATTATTGATTATTCTCTTGCCTGCAAATGACCCTTTTATGAAAACCGTCAAACAAGTAAATCTAAATGCTAGCTTTGGGTTTTACTACCTAAATAGTTATTGGTTGGTTTTGTTGTGTCTTTCTGTAGTAACTATTACAGTAAGAGTGCCAGAGTACTATCCAGGCATCACGATGCAGCTGAGGAAGAGGAAAGGATGGAGTTTACCATCCCTTGTTAGAGACAAACTAGTCCAGACAAACACTAGACAAATTTCTGCCAATTGAATATTGAGCACTACAACCTTCTTTTAAACATACAGCAGCACACTTGCACACTTTCTGAACTCTACTTAGAATTCTATCTAAAGATTGCTTGGTAACACTGAAGAACATTTATAAAAAAAGAAAAAGAAAAAAAAAAGGATGTGATTTTTTACTATGATTAGAGGTCTTCTATTGTTATGTTTACATTTTGTGAAAAATACACAATAAAAAGCCAAAACTTTGCTGTTTCCTCAAATTGAAAGGAAGATTCCTATGTATTAGCATTGTTAATCTTAAATTAATCTGAACACTTTGAGTGTAAATGTGTAATTTACCTAAATATAAATTACCCATTACTATATTCATACCATTCTAAAAATGGCATCTGCAATTCAATTGTCTATATAAAATGCTCTAAATGTGTTTAAATCAGTGCTGTTTTAGTATCTTTTATATATTATAGTTCTTATTAATTTTTGAGTTTGCTTTTATTTTTATACTTTCAGATTTAAATCTAATTTTAGTTTAATTTTTAGCAACTGTGTTTCGTGCTTGCCATTTTTATCTTTTTTTTTTATAAATATTTCTAAATAGTTACTTTTATTTCAATTTTAGTTTTTTTCAAATATTAATACTTCAACTTATATCAGCAAGTTGCTAAGGCATCATTGCTATATTCATTTCTTTTTCATTTTTTTTTTTTAAATTTAATTTTTTTGTTTATTTATTTTAGTTTACAACACTGGTTTAAGCGTTGCAGCACAATCTCAAGTCTCTGAACCTTTGCCTTCTATTCCTTTCCACTGCAATCCACCTCACTGTTTTAAATGAAAGGGAAAAAAAAAAAAAAAATTGTATCCAGTGTGAAAGGAAGCACAAACTGTGTCATGCCGAACAGCACAATATGCATCCTTACAATTTTTTGCTCTGTGTTTGTATGTGCATTCATGTACAAATCAATAGCAGCGATACTGTGGGGCGAAGAACAGGGGGCTTTGCTGACGTTGTTGTTTGTCAGTTGCAAAGATGCTTGGTGGGAGAGAGGAGGGAGGGGCCAGCATGCATGAGGGTCTTATGCAACAACCATCCGTCTTGATGTACTATACCACACTCCCGCTCATCCTCGGCAGGATGTGACATCAGGAACAGGCAGACACTAGGCGACCACCAGCATCGGGCAGCAGGGGGCGACTAGAAGAGATGTTAGCAGAATAACACAGGCATGACAATAAGAACTCAACCAACTAATCAAGACCAGGCAATAAAACAGTATAAACAGAGCAGGTTATTGTTATAGATTGCTGACAAATCCTATTTTCTGGATCTCAATGCCTGTATGTGCATATGTTCTCTGTAAACCAAAGAAACGGAAAGCTAGCTGTACAGGCTTGAAGGAAAGGTGTCTGCCAGAATCTTTTTACTTTACATTACTTTTGGGAAGAAGGGAGGCTGCACACCATTGTACAAGGGAAAGTCCTCATTATAATTCCCTGAGCTGGGCCTTCTCAGCCCAGTCACTCCACTTCACTTCACTTCCTGGTCACAACAGTGTTGGCATTTGTAGGATGCATGCAAGTTGTATGGGTGTGACAGGGAAAGAGAGAAAGTTTTTGTGGCTGGGACCAGTGCCAGCGCTCAGGTCTGTTTGGTGGTTGGGGAAAGAGAACACAAGACTCACTGAGGCAAACAGGCCCATAATGAGCTGATAATTCCTCTGCAACAGCAGGCCTGTATGTATAATGCACTCCACAGAGCAGCCGGCCACACTGTGCAACATAAACCTCAAATCTACATTCAGAAACAAATACACTAGGTCTTAAAGGTGAAGTGTGTAATTTATCTGCCTCTAGCAACAACAAACACTACTGCAAAATAACGACTCAAGACCCTGTTCTTATTAGGGCTGCACGATTTATCGCACGATACGAAAAACAACACTGAACTTAAACGCGATTTTTAGTGTGATTATGAAATTGCAAAGGCTGCGATTATTTTTTTATGCGCAGCTTGTCAATGAAGTATGGCTCCAAATGCTAATCCATCTAAAAGAACTTCAAGTTTGAGTCGCTTAAAATGTACATTTGAAAAAGCAACACGCGTCAAACATCTTTCCAGACATGAGAAGCATTTATTAAAAGACAACATTTAATAACATGTTTTTACTCCAAACTCACTTCATAACGACAGTTGAGCATCCTTCTGTGAGATGATGTGTCTTCTTACACAGAATAAGGCAGTTGTGTGTTTATTAGTCATGTTTAATCAATCAAAGTGTTTCAATCTTCTGTTTATTCAGCTACAGCGATATGACGCGTTATCTACTTCTGTGGCAGGGCATATTGGAGTTTCTGTGCAAGAGCGCCCTATGGCTTTCAGATGGAGAAGCATTTACTACTGATCACAGAGTCGTACAGCTCTGACAAGCTGCGCATAAAATAATCGCAGCCTTTGCCAAATCGCATGCAGTTTAATCGAAATAAATCGTGCAGCCCTAGTTCTGATGTATTCATGTTGCTCTCTTAATAGCCGTTACCCATTCACACCATTATAAGCTGTATACCTAATCACACTATTACAAGCGTGAGACGCATGAAAATGGGGCATCCAGCCACACAAAAGTAAAAATTCATCTTCTAGAATTTTTGAGGATAGGAGGCAAAGCGTTTCTGTCCCTTGGGCTGTTTTTACTTTAGATATCCATGTGACAACTGTAGGAAAAAAAAAGAGGGGGGGGGACAAAAGAGACAAGCTAAATGAATACAGCCTCTGTGCTGCTGCTGCTGGCTTAAAGCAGAGCTGTGGGCCATTCGGCTGCATTCCAGTGGCTTCCTGTAAAAACACACACACACAGAAAGCTGGGAGCTCTTATTACTTGCTAGGCTCCCGTTAAGTAACATTCAGCGGAACCACAGCTCAGTGCACGTGTCGGCTCAAAACATAACCAAAAGCAAATTCAACAAGGAGAGAGACAGAAGGAAGCAGGAAAATAAGTGCAAGTGTAGGTAGGTTTTTAAAAAAAAACATTACAATGCATTCTGAGCCTGCCATACATGCAATGCTATCTTAGAACTGGGCCAAACCATGGTATTTTCTTATACAGCAACACGTAAATAATAATGTTTGGTAAGCTATGTTATTATTATTGCTCCCAAATCCTTAGGGGTGAGAATAAGACTTTAAAGATACCTGTTCCAGTTACCATTATGCTTAACAGTTCAAGTTTATTAACAACTCCATGCGTTTGTGTAAAAAAATATCCATATTTAAACAAGTTATGAAGTTGAATATCGAGCTTCCGCCAGACCGCCTTCCGTATTCAACGTATGCAGAGAGTGTAAACCTCTTGCAGTTCACAAAGCTTACGCTACGTCATGCGCCTTCCGTATTAAACATACGGAAAAAGTGTAATTGACGCGACGCCAGTTTACACTTTATTCGCAACTTGTATACGGAAGACAGTCTGGCGGAAGCTCGATATTTGACTTCATAACTTGTTAAATATGGATATTTATTTCACACAAACGCATCGTTTCGCTTCAGAAGGCCTTTATTAACACTCCGGAGCCGTGTGGAGTATGTTTAGGATGAATGGATGTGGATCAAAGCACTTTGTTCAGCTCATACTCATTGAACCCTATCACTGCCATTATAAAGCTCGGATGCGTCAGGATATTTATTAATATTTCTGCAATTATGTTCATCAGAAAGAAGAAAGTCATATACACCTAGGATGGCTTGAGGGTGAGTAAAGGTTGGGCTAATTTTCATTTCAAAGTGAACTAATCCTTTAATTTACATGTGGTAATTTACTTTCACAAAATACTACTGACAAAACTAAGTCTTTAACTACACAGGGTCATATGAACTACTAGAACTACAGTATGTTGTAAGATGTACGTGTTTGATTCAATAAAAAGAACTGACTTATAAAGATTCATTCATTCAGGAATTGAATTCTTCTGATTGCAATGTTAGCTTTTATTCACAACAAAGTATAGGCACAGTCAAGCACCATCATATTTAGTTAAAAATAAATAAAATAAAATTTACAATTACTCCTACAGGATTCCTTCAGAGCAAAGGTCTTCAACCGGTGGTCTGCAGCAGTACTCCCAATTAATGTTTGATCACAAATAATTTTAAAAATTAAAACATGGGTAAAAAAAACATCAAGAGTCAAATTTAAATATAAGCACCCTCAAACAATAAAAGTAAGAGCACCATCAATTGATACTGTAATAATATCATACTGGTGAAACAGATCTGGCAAACGCTCCATTATACAGATATACAGACAATGATGCATGTGCAACAACAATATTGTGCATAGTTCAAATCTACTGTCTTAACATAATATAACTTGTTAAAAATCCATAATATGGTTGGTTTATATTATTATTGAAGGCTATATGCTTAATATGTAGCTCTGTTTGACATTTTGCATCAGGGGTCCCTGCTCCATGTCTCTATCGTCTAAGGGGTCCTTGCCCTGAAAAACGTTGAAGACCCATGCTTCAGACCAGAGCCAATCAATACTCTGGCATGGCACATATATGGGCCGGCACATGGACTGTTCTTCCCTCCTCCCAACTCAAAGGAGACTCCTTCAGAATCACGCACATTTACTGTAAGCTGTGAATCACCCCTGCCCACAGAGCTGATCGTCTGCCATCTCTCCCTTCTCCTCTCAAACTCGTTTTTTCACTCCGCCACAGCAATCGAGAAGCCACAGACACAGCTGAAGCCTGCCAAGTCCACATACAAACTACAACACTTTTGGCACACCCACACGCCTCCAAACACAGGAAGTAGCGAAGAACAGCTCAGCATGACTGTTTCTCTCTCTCCACCTAGCTTTCTTTGCTTGCAAAACAGAGACAGCAAAAAAAAAAAAAAAAAAAAAAATCCACTACTACCTACTGCACATGCACACATGAATGAGTTCAAACACCACTATATAACAAAAAGACCATGATTAAATGTCAACAGGAGATTTCGACAAGACCCTGTCTGTGTGATGAATAAATAAGTCCATTTTGCTGCCTATTGAACCACATCTTTTGTGCCACACTCATTAGGGGCTGTTCACACAGAATGCACTTTTTCATTCAATTGTGCTACTTTTGTATTGTTTTTTTTTTTTATGTAAACATGCACTAGACGTAATTTTTACTGTTTTACTTAAGAGCTGTGTCTCGCACAACACAGGGTTGTAAAAGTGCGGCTCTCAATTCTTCTGCTTCTATGTGAATGGCCGACACCCTTAGATTAAAAAATAGCTTGACAACACGGTGGAATGGAAGACAAGGTCTTGAGACACGTTTTTTAGCCAGTTATAACTTACAAGTTGTATTTTTAATTAAATATCAGAACTGAATATAGATTTCCCGATTTGTTTCAGTTCTGATCAATTCAATTCCGATTTCATTTATGGGTATATTGTTGGGTACATTAAAAGTGCAATTAATCATAAAATCCTTTTTTTACCCATCCCCATTCATTATACTCCATATTCAATAAAAATACTGCAATGTTCCATTAAAAAAAATCAATTTTATTTTCTTGGTGCCCTTTTATGAAACCAATGAGTGCATGTAGTACGAAACATGGCAGCTGTTTCTCATCTTCTACTTTTTTTTTTTCTCTGCTTATTTGTAGTTCGTTTTGTTGTTAAGTCTTCATGTATCGCTTATTATAAACACAGTTTTATATTATCGTATCATACCCTGTATGAGCAAGGGCCAATATCACCAATAGCCCGTACAAACCAGCATCCAAACGACCTCCACCACAACCAGCTCTTCCACTTTCCTTCAACATTACACAACAAAATGACAAAACAGACCACATGGTCACCAACTTTGGCTGACACAAAGGGTGTGAGTGTTTTCTGGGCTGCACCCTGATTCAGCATGCTGTCCCGTGTGTATCATGGAGGAGAGGCTAACCTGGGTGAGTCTGGCAGGAGAAGGGCTGAGGCGTAAGGCTGGCAGACACTGGCTGCGCAAGAGCCGTACTCCCGGCGGGCAGAGGTTGGCCCCGCTTCAGTAGCTGCTTGTGTTCGTGTTGACGGAAGCGAGGGGGCACCTCTCTGGGCGGGTAGCGAGGGGCTGCTGGCTGCTGCTGCTGTTGATTGCCGGAGGGTGCGCGCTTGCCATTGCCACCAGTGCTGCTGCTGGCTGAGGGCACGGACGGGTTGATGGCGGTGCTGGGGTTGGTGGGGGGAGGAGGGGTGGGGCTGGGCTTGGCAGAGTCTGGCACTGTGGACACAGAGATGAAAGAGCGAGAGAAAGACAGACAGACAGAGAGAGAGAGAGAAGGGGGAGAGGGAAGCATAAAGTTAATTTTAGCACATGCCATATCGAAAGCAAACAGGAAGTGTCTTTAGAGGGATGACTATGAGAGGATTCGGGAGGGATGAGCAGGTGCAAGATCATTGAGGATGTCGGTTCACCTGTCTCTACCAATCATAGCCGGTCTAGACGCAGAGGGGCTCTTGGGGAGGGAGACGAAAAGAAACGAAAGTGCCGTTTATCTTAATGCCTCAGTGTTGTGGAGGAGGTAGAAACAGTTACACAATTAGCCATCAGAGAGCCTGATCCAGGCAGATCTCCGCCTGAGGCAGAGGCAAAGATGAAGCAGTGGGAGCACAAACATCTGTGTGAATGAGTGTCGGACTTGCGTAACACACTCCCTATCTCGCAGACGGGGGGAGATGCATATTCTGCTGGAGGATAAACCACTGTCTGGTAGTGGAGCAGAAGCTTGGAGGAAGAAAAAACTATGATAACTCTACTACGTGGGTTTTTGGGCTTTTTTGGGTGGCTTTGGGACTTCAGGAGCTTCTGAATTTTTAGGCAGAGTGAAAGAGAAATATCAAAAACGCATTTAAAGATCGGTCTACACTGATGCACAGAAATTATTCACACAAAGACTTTGTCGAACAGATCACAAAACTTCAAAAATAGTTCCGCAACTGGTTAATGCAAATTGCTGATTTGTAATAACACACAACAGTGACCACTCACTTTTTCAACAATCTTTGTTCTAGTATTTTCCCTACTCACTTTCTTTGTAGGAAAAAAACATTACAAACATTACAAACTTTGATTTTACACATTTGAAAGTGTATGTATATAAAAACCAGGAAAAATGCAAAGGTACAAGATTTTATATTTTATGAGGGAATTATGTACTCATCTGATTAGGGTTGGGAATCGTAAGAAATTTTCCGGTTCCAGTTCCGATTCCAGTTCTGCCTAACAATTCCGGTTACGATTCCATTAAAATTATTAAACAACCAATAAAAAAAAAATAGTAGTAAGGGGGGGAAAAAAATGCACAGTACTCAACTCAAACAGTCCTTTTTGTGTTTATTATACTCATAAAGTGAGTTTAACAGACTGCTAATCTCAACAAATTCGCTAACACTTTACAACAAGGTTCATTAGTTAACATAAGTTAACTACATTAACATGAACTAATAATGAACTGCATTTCTACAGCATATTAATCTTTGTTAATGTTAATTTTAACATTTACTAATACATTATTAAAATCAAGAGTTGTATTTGTTAACATTAGTTAATGCACTGTGAAGTAACATACAATTTGAACAGCTGTATTTTTATTAACTAACATTAACAATGATTAATAAATACAGTAACAAAGATATTGCTCATGGTTAGTTCATGTTAGTTAATACATTAACTAATGTTAAAAAAATGAGCCTTTTTGTAAAGTGTTACCACAAATTCATCACAAATAAGACGCTTGAACACGCGTGTAAGATCCAGACAGATGAAGCAGAATATTTTTTAAGTTGGATTCATAAAAGAATTGTTTCTGAAAGAATGATTCAGTGATAGACACATTTTTAACAGTAAATTTGTTGCCACCTAGTGGCGTAACAATGCAATCGATACAGTCGTTATCTGAAGCACTCAGTTACTTTCAAAAGGTGATTTACTCTATTTTGATCAGCAACGTATACATCAGCAATTATATCTGAATAATAAACTTTTGTATACTTCTGTGATAATTAGAATATTTGTAATAGAAATAATGATACTGTGCATTTGAAAAGTAAACAGCTTCACAAACAATCATCTAAACATGACAACGCTCTAGATCAAAGGCAGCGCAAACACATTTGAATGTCGCGATTTTATTTTTGTCAAAGGGTTAATATACATGGGCAAATCGTTGTCATTTAGGAATTAGATCATGTGGGTGATGAAATCGAGAACGCAATCTTTTAAAGATAAATCGTGCAGCTTTGTGCACCTCTCTCTCTCTCTCTGCATTGATATCTGACGTATACGAGTACTGCGAGGGCTTTTCAGTGCATTTATTGCTATAATATTCATGAGCACTTCGCCCACCCATCACACCAGAACCGTTTTCGGAAACCGAAATTTTGCACGGTTCAGGTACTTTTCAAAAAACACTACCGCTTCTGGATTAAATAGTACGGTCTGTTTAATGGGTCTACTTTGGTGTCATCATTCACTGAACAAAACATTAAAAATACAAGCAAAAAAAATGCTGCTTTTCACTTTACTTGAAACAATAAAAATCTTTCAAGATGTTGTCGATTTTACTTTCATTATGTTCAAGCACTTAATCCATTAGAGGTGGGACTACACGAATGATTTTATTGTGTTGAAGTAGCATTGTATAAACTGGGAACAGGATTTCCACAACCCATTATGCTTTGCATGGAACTGGATAGGGAGAGTAAATGTTTACAAAGTGCTCTTTTATGCATTTTGTACCAAGCTGAGAAAAGGGGAAGACTCATTCATGTTTAGTGTTCCGTTATTTTGGTGTTTTAGGGTGTTACCATTGCAGTGAAGTGTAGAGCATGTGCTTGGGATGAAGGCCTGCTACCAAGAATTCAAGGTGCTTTAAAGGATTAGTTCACTTTCAAATGAAAATTAGCCCAAGCTTTACTCACCCTCAAGCCATCCTAGGTGTATATGACTCTCTTCTTTCTGATGAACACAATCGGAGAAATATTAATATCCTGATGCATCCGAGCTTTATAATGGCAGTGAACAGGGGTCACAAGTATGAGCTGAAGACAGTGCCTCCATCCACATTCCTCCATCATAAATGTGTACTCCACAGGGCTCCAGAGGCCTTCTGAAGCGAATCGGTGCGTTTGTGTAAAAAACATATCCATATTTAACAAGTTATGAAGTAAAATATCTAGCTTCCGCCAGAACGCCATCCATATTCAACGTACGAAGAAAGTGTAAAACTCTTGCAGTTCAAAACGCTTGCGCTACGTCCTATGCCTTCCCTATTCAACTTACAGAAAAAGTGTAGATATTTTACTTCATAACTTGTTAAATATGGATTTTTTTTTTTTTTTTTACATAAATGCATCACTTCGCTTCAGAAGGCCTTTATTAACCCCCCGGAGGCGTGTGGAACATGTTTATGATGGATGGATGTGGATGGAGACACTTTCTTCAGCTCATACTCATTGATCCTGCTCACTGCCATTATAAAGCTCGGATGCATCAGGATATTCACTAATATTTCTCAGATTGTGTTCATCAGAAAGAAGAAAGTCATATAACACCTAGGATGGCTTGAGGGTGAGTAAAGCTTGGGGAAATTTTTATTTGAAAGTGAACTAATCCTTTAATAAAAAAGCAAATACTTGGAAATGCAATGGATGTAACCAGTTCCATATTTTGGCTGCCAACACCTAAAATAAAGTTAATTATTAATTATAAAGTTATATTTAGCTTGTCAATATGTGTGATCGTTAGCTAACAGTTTACTTAAAAATAACTTGATACAATCTTTATTTTGACACAATCAGCTTAGTTGGGTTTATTCACTTTAGTTCAGTTCCTATAAGAATTTGAGTAGACGACATAAAATAATTATTTTTTAAAAGTGTACAATGTAGAGTGAAACTGGGCTTGACATTGAGCACTGGCTAAAGTTCCTCACTAAAGAGGGTTTGTGGTAATCAGGTGAACTACATTCTCCAGCATCCACTGCTTCTTTCCAACAGGCTGAGAAAGAGGCTCACATAACACTATAGATAATGCACTGGAGAGGCCCAGTGTGACGCAACCTGAACGCTACATGAAAACATGAATCCTGAGCGTGAACATGTCCTTTCAATTTCTCCCTTTCTCTCTCCCTTACATGCAAGTCCCTCCCCCAGTCGTGGCCCCTTGCTCTCTTTCATGGCATGTTTGCAGCACAGACGCTCTGCAGTGGCGCAGCCGCAGTGCTAAGCTGGAATCGGTGACGCCAATCCCTGATTAAGTCCAGCTCAGCCTGCCTGCCACAAGCTGGCTGACCAATCGCGACAGATTCCTCCACTTCTCTCACATACGTGTCTGAGTCGGCCCATTGTTATAGCCGATTATGAATGTGTTACAGGAAGCATATGGACTGCTAAACGCATGGCTAATTTCTCTTGATTATAATGGAAGTACCTGCACATTCACACTTTCACCCTGGGGCCGTGAAAAATGGCTGCAGTCAGGGCCTTTTGATGAAGGGTATTCTAGAAGCTTCTGTGGAAACTGTCAGCACTCGTCCAATCAAAACGCAGCACTGGCGAGGGGAGGTTTGAGAGTGGAAGGGGGAGGGAGATGCAATGAGTCCAAGGCGGGGGGGGGGGGGGTGGGGGGGGGGGAAGGAGGTCTACGTATCTAAATCCAGCTCTCTGAACACTGGATACAGATACACAACGCAAATCCTCAAACAATTACATCGTTAGAAGATTCATGTGAACTGAAATGCTTTAACTGCTAACCAGTTTACTGAGACTTATTTTAAAGCTTTGTTGCTCTGATACACAAGAATTACAACTCGCAAGACCTCTGATACAGAGATCTGGCAAGGATCTGTTTTATGGTCTGTTATATTATATTATTATGGTCAGTTATATTATTATGGTCAGTTATATTATTGGTTCAATGCGAGTTAAGCTCTATCAAATGGCATTATAATAATAATAATAATAATAATAATAATACACTAATAATAAAAACAATAAAAAATATAGTAATAATAGTAATTAAAATAATAATAAAAATCATAATAATAATGACAATAATAAAAATATGATAATATGAAATGTTAAAAAATGTTTTTTTTTTTTTGTTTGTTTTTTTTAAAAACCATGATTGGCAATGGAAGTATGCATGAACACAATAAACAAAAAAAAAAAAAAAAAAACCCTCACATAATATGCCAGTGGATACAAGATGGTGATGGATAACTAGTTCATTGGCCCTGAATAGTAGTCCCTATGGAAGCCCGTTTCCGCCACTAAATAAAAAAAATAAATAAATAAAAAATAAATAAATAAATAAAAAAACCAGTAATTGCGACTTTTTATCTCAGAATTCTGACTTTTTGTCTCACAATTGAGTTATAAAGTCAGAATTCTGAGATATAAACTCGCAATTGCGTAATATAAATTCAATTCTGACTTTTTTCCTCTCAACTGGGAGTTTATATCTCAGAATTGTGACTTTATAACTCGCAATTGCGAGACAAAAAGTCAGAATTCTGAGATAAAAAGTCGCAATTACCGTTTTTATTTTTTTTATTTAGTGGCGGAAACGGGCTTCCATAAGTCCCATGACAAGACAAGCTTTAACAAAAACACGAGCTTCACATTTCTGCTTTGACACCCACACTGTGCAGGTGCATGACCCCAAGTGCCTTACTGTTACTTAAAAAAGAAAGAAAGAAAAAGAAAGAAAGAAAGAAATGATTGTCTGTAGTAATGGACATTATACTATTAATACTGTTGATATAAATTAACATATTGATTCTTTTAATCACCATTCTTCTACTGTATGCAACCACAACATTGAACAAACACTGCTTGTGCATAAATGCAAAAGCTTATTCATCTACCAATATTATTTTAATTAAACAAAAAAGGCACTCAGATAAATCATAAAAAAATGCCTGGGATGTTCATGGGATGCTGTCTCAACAAAAACCTAGGCACTGCTCTAGAGAGAGAGAGAAAAAACTGACAAAGGAAAACAACAAACATCAGCTTCTTTTGGGGATGCCGCATTAGATATTAAAGACGTCCGTTTGCGAAACAGCTCAAATGCACTCTGAATTCTCAGCAAATTAAGCAGCATTTCATTTCAAATAGGAGAAAAAAAAAAAAAGCATATTATATCAGCCCGAGGGAGTATTTTCCATCTCACGGTGCGCCACAGATCTCTCTCGCTTTCACGAATACAGCTTCATTTACTGACTGATGAGAAATTAAATCCTGCATTAAACGTTCAATTCTTTGACTTCACAGGACAGATGAAAGCACTAAAGGTACAAGAATGGTGTAACATGTCTTGGTAGGCTGAAATTACAGGACCTGAGCCCAGTCTAAGTACAGAGGAGACACCTTAAATGTAATTACAGCACACTGACTGCTCCTCCTACTACAGACACACACTCCGCACATGCTGCTAACACGTAATGACAGGCTTTCCAATATGAGCCGTGACTTCAAACGGAGGCCAAAAAGCGCTGAGTGGGTTTATTTTGATCAAAAGCACTTTCCAGCACCAATTTCAGACTGTGAGTGAGTTATGAGACAAGACAAAGGCATTGTGATGTGGAGATGTGAATCAGACCTCACAGAGAGAACAGGTTTTTGAGGTCAATATAATTGAACGCCGCTCTCTCTCAATGGCATGTTAGCGGCCGTCTGTGGAGGAGAGTACAGGCAGATATTGTGCTACCAAATCATTATCTGTCACTTTGACAGACTCTGTTGTAAATGTTTTGCCATGCTCTATTTTAAACCGTCCTTGTTTTCCCGAAAATTATATAGAGTTTGTAAAACATAGGCTACAATGATAGTTATGGAACTAAAATCATGTACAACTGACAAGAGAGTTTGGAGAAAATAAAAGTTCTATTTATTCAGTCATTAAAAAAAAACAAAAAAACAAAAAAC
The DNA here is from genome assembly GCA_039654765.1 of Mylopharyngodon piceus. Lineage (NCBI taxonomy): Eukaryota > Metazoa > Chordata > Actinopteri > Cypriniformes > Xenocyprididae > Mylopharyngodon > Mylopharyngodon piceus. The sequence continues at coordinate 19,687,380 of CM077457.1, forward strand.
ATTTGATTTAAATGATTTGCATCTATAAAAAAACTCAAGTTTCCATGACATTGTTTAGAAAACGGTATTTTTAATGTGATGATAATATCACAAGCCTTTCATAGTTCCCACACTTTCTGACCAGTGAATTTCCATGGTTTTTCCATGACTTTCAGTCAATTGTGACTGGACAGGGTTTTCAAAAAAAAAAAAAAAAAAAAAAAAAAAGATTACACTTCACAAATAGAAATTTATTTTAAAACATTTAGCCTCAAAGGACCTGCATTGCAATAAGGATTATGATTTTTTTCTCTCAATTTCTACCTGATAAAAACAAAGAGCTTGGCATAACTAGAATAATATATATTCATAAAATATATTATAATATTTTATTAAAACTGCAGTCCATAACTGTTTTGGTTAAAAATTATCCAAAATCAATTTTTAAGCAAGTACATAACCAGCCAATGTTCAAAACTATCTCCTTAACGTAGCCGATTCACAAGGGTAAGCTTGTAATAATGTTTCCTAATCCGGATGGTATTGGTGAGTTTCCGCAGGAATTTCTAGCATGCAACAGTTCATCTTTTTGCACGAATAATTTGCACGGTTTGACGTGATATGATCCAAGCGAATGTTAGATTTAATCACTATTGGCAGTGTGATTTATTGCTTTTTTTTTCAGTTGGTCTGAACAAAAGTGGCAGACATGTTACTTGTTCAGATGACATTTTCCGGTGAAAATTCTTATTTTGGTCATTTTCCAAGACATAGAATCTGTGATTCCGAAGTACAGCATCCACACTGGTGAGGTGACTGACAGCAAACAAACATTAGATTCATCCGCGCTGAGGAGCCGTGCTGATGCACGACCCACGTAAAGATGATAATTCCGCGAATAACTGCAATTGCAGGTTTCAAACACAGATGGCGACAAAGAGGCAAAACTTACGGACTGCAGCTTTAATTTACATGATTTTTCCAGGTCTACAGTTACAGTAGGTGTCCACTGGCGCGGGGCGGGCGGAGCAGAGCGAGCGTTTTTAATTCATTCCTATGGAAGTCGCGCTTCACAATCCCACAATGCACCTTGACTTCCATAGGAATTAATTGAAAATGCTCGCTCTGCTCCGCCCGCCCCGCGCCAGTGGACACCTACTGTTAGGCTTCCTTATATATCCAGGTTTTCCTATACTGTTACCCCTTTTCAACCAACACAGATCTAGTGCAGCTTCCTGGCCTGTCTCCATTCTCGAACCGTTCTGTGCATTTCCACAGCAGAAAATGGGGGTTCTGGGCCGGTGTCCTCCTGACATTTTATCCTACCCGGACTTACTGCACGTGCGCACTTCAATATTACTTAATTTGTGTCATGATAAATAACACAAAATAACTGTATTTGCATTGTTGCAAGGGTAGGTTTAGGGTTGGGGTAGGTGTAGACATTAATAAAGCACAATCTGATAGGTAGCATTTTTCGCTGTCGATTTGTACTTGTTCTAATGAATAATGCTATATCAGATTGTGCTACCACCACTGTACTTGCATTATTGTAAGGGTAGGTTTAGGATTGAGGTAATGGGAGGTAGCAAAATCTGACAGGGTAGCACAAATTGTCAGAACCCCGGATAGATCGGTTAAACTCCGGCCCTAAAAACTTGCTGGTCTCGAATGGAGCCGGGGAGCGGAGGGTGGAGAAATACTGGTCTCGTTCAGCAATGTAATAACGTTGCACTACATTGCTCTTTACATCTAAACATATAAAACTATACACGCGAGAGAGACCCAGCATGCGAGTGAGCGAGTAAATCCACGGTTTCAGTTTATCATCTCCGAAATGAGAGTACCGGCAGTTTATGCGAGCTGCCAGTTCGCTAGAATTACTCCCGGTACTGTAAACAACAAAACAGAAGTGTCGCACTGCCTGCACAAACACAGGGAGGCGCAATGTTTTTTTTAGACTGGTTATAGGCAGGTAAACAACACACAGTAACGTTACGTCAGCGTTCGTTCCTCAAGTCTGTGGAAACACGCGGCAGGTTCACCTGGCCGAGAACAGCGTCTGGCTCCAGAACGCAAACTATTCAGGTGGAAAAAGGGTATGTGTGAAGCCGGGTTCTTAAAAGAACAACAAAAACAAAAACTGAGGGGGTGAATTAAAAAAAGAAACACATTGATTAGTATTTTTTATAATTTCTAACCTATTTCTATTTACATTCCTTACTGAGAGAATATTTCCAAAGCAGTGAAACATCTGATATCTTTTTCCTTTTTCTTTTTATTAATCTGTAAAAATGACAGAAAAATATTTGATTGTCCAAGAACACTTTTTAAATTCAGTAAATTAGAGAGAATCTTCAGCCTCAGAGTGCAGAGGGACGGGTATCCTCTAATTGTGCACGTCCTCAGGAGCCAGACACATGGAGCATTTCTCCTTAGGGTGGCACTTACACAGACACCTTGTGCATCCCCGGGTCCCAGACTAAGCTTGTTGCTATGGAGATGCACACCTTGCAGTTGTTTTTTTTCTCTCCGCCTCTCCCAGATCTCATCACAGCAGAGCATCTGTCACTTCCTCACAACACAAACAAACCTCACATAGGCTACAGGACGCACAAAATGTAATAAACTGACAGGTCAAAATGAGTGAGCAGATGTTAACAGATAATATAGTTTTAAGTGAGGCAGCTTCACGTGCAGTTAACCAAGCAGCTGGCACAGGAAATGATGGGTAATGCTTTTCATGATAATTGCTATGTTAGGAACTATGTAATTTGAATGGCTATGGGGACACTGCATTTTGTGCTTTGTCAGCAAGAGCAGATGCAATAACCAAACACATCCTTCTTTATGTTTATACAGAGCAACAATTAAAAAAAAACAACAACAACTGGATAACTATGTGAACTCAGTTGAATTATATATTATATTTCTAAATCATTATTAACCCCATAGCAAAGCCTTTTTTGGCAATTCAGCAAAATAAATACTTAACCATTTAAAAGTTTGGGGTTAGTACGATTTAAAAAGAAAAAAGAAAATTAATACTTTTATTATTTATACTAAAGACATTAATTATGTCTAAAGACGTACTATGTCTTTTATTTCTTGCGCACCAAATCAGCAATTTAGAGTGATTTCTGAAGGATCATGTGACACTGAAGACTGGAGTAATGATGATGAAAATTCAGCTTTACCATCACAGGAATAAATTGCGTTTTCAAATATATTAACAAAAAAAATATTTTACTGATACTTTTACTTTATACTTTTTAATTGGAAATTGTTATAAATATTTTTTTTGTTTGAGTCTGTCAAATTAAAGATGCGTGTAGTATTAATGCAGATTTGCATTATGCAGCATTTTTCTGCTTGGGTGCCAGGCCCTGTTTACAGTACACCTGGTATTAAGATGCGTTTTGGTCGATCGGATCACAAGTAGACGAGGGAGACGCATCCACGTTTACACCTGGGGCCTCATTTATAAAATGTTGCACAGAAACCGTCCTAAATTTGATCTTATGATAATTTTTTAGAGGTGCGTACGTGTGATTCATAAAATGAACGTACACACAGAAAACGAGTGTACGCTTCTCTTTCAGATGTGAAATCTATAAATCAAAAATGATCTTGAACTTGCGCGAGCTGAATGGTTTCAGTTCTCCGCATTGTAAACGACACCTAATTAATGTCATTTACATATAAAAGATCACCAGTCATCGTCCAAATCCTTTAATTTAGAATGGCGAGCTGCAAGAATAGCTTAGATTTCCAAAAACCTGCAGTAATCGGAAAAAGAAAAGTGCGTACGTCTGCTCAGACCTTGACGTGGCGCTAAGCACTTTTCCACGTCAAAGACCGTTTTTATAAATATGAGCGTTGGCGTGGATTTAAGCGTACGCACACTCTAAGATAAAATCTGTGCGTACGCACGCTTTATAAATGAGGCCTCTGCTGTTTTAATCAGTCTCTTCTGTCCACTTTCAACCACTTCTGTCCTGATTTCTTTGAGGGGAGGGTCAATGGGTGGGTAAATGTATGGGTTTGTCTTTTGATCTAATGGACAAAATAATGCGCCCAGAGACAACGGAAAAGCCGCGAGACCATGGCGAACGCGATGAGTGTGTGTTAGAAATCAGGAATGGTGAGATAACATTGTGCTTGTTGTGTTTTTCATCTTCAAACCAAACTCTCCAGCCGACAAAGTTTAAATCCCGTCTGGCTAACACGCTTTCCATAATGTTTACGCATTAGGTCAGTTGGCGGTCTTTTGTGGCTGTTCGAACACATGAGCGCAATCCGGTCGAATGCATTTTTGACTACGTCTGGAAGTGGTTGAAAGTGGACAAGCGCAAAACGTTTTAGACCCTGTTTATACCTGTATTTAGGGTTGACCACTTGTGATCAGATTGACCAAAATGCAACTTAATACCAGGGCCTCAGAAATACCACAGTATAAATGTAACAGAATCTTAGCATCAACCATCACAAAAATGGCTCGAGATCTGTGTGCTTTGTCAACTTCGACTAGCGCTGCATCAGCACAAGCGAATAATCTTTTGTTTTTACAGTATCAAACTCTAGATGTCAAACAAAATAGCCAGCTTGTGGTCAGTGAGTTCAATACCCTGCAGCAGTGAGATTAGCTCTAATATGATCTACACAACCGAGAGTGACGTGTGACCCCACCCTGCCAATGGACACGTTTCAAAGGCTTCACACATAAGATCATTAACCAGTGAAAGACATTGCAGGGAAATGATAATGCTCGCCTATCATGCTAATCTCATCGTTTTCCATGTTTAACCTTGCACGAACGAGAAGAGTCTGGAGATCTTAATTAGCAGCGTTTAAATATGTAGCTGTATTTAAGGCCTGCGGTTTCTCATGGAGAGAAGAAAAGACGTGCATGAGGAGGAGAAGGAGACTGGGAGCTGCTCTACATGAAAACTGGAGCGTATGGGGACGTGCCTCATGGGATGAGCACAGAGCAGAGAGGAATAGTCACCCTCAATTAACCGCACTTCATATGAACACCCACTCCGGCACATACACTAACAAAGAGTAATAACATGATCGGATCGTCGTAACACTGACACTGTACAAAATGCATTAATATTGTCTGTTTCTTAATTAATTACACAATATAACGATTCATTTCCAAAATGATGCATTTCAATAATACAGTTAAATTTTTTAAGTTATGCAACTTTATGTTTTCCAGCATGATTGATAGCAGATGTTCAAAATGTTGTAGCTGTTCCAGTAAAAAGTGGCAGTATAACGTAACAATGTCAAATATCACTTTGTATTACACATCAGCAAACTGAATCAATACTCAAAGGGACTTTCCGACAGTAGCCTTCATCTCTCTAAAGAAACGCTGGAAAGTCCAAATCATTTTAGTGAAATGGTTAAGTCAGATGGTTAATTTTAATGAACTGGTTCACAAAAAGATTGACTAACTCATTTGAGTCATCACACTGGACAGGAACTTATGGAAGGAGAATTTTAATATTTAGATATATACCGCTGTTTAAAAATATACCCTACCGCTCAAAGGTTTGGGAAAAGATTTAACATACTTTTATTCTGCAAGCACGCATTAAACTGATCAAAAGTGACAGTTAACCCCTTAAGCCCGAAGTGTCCCGCCGGCAGGACACCACCCCCTGCGAAAAAATTCATAATCAAATTACTAAGCAAACAATGACAGGAATAACAAAATAGGTATAATTTTAAAGCTTAGAAACTCAGCTTTTTAATGCATCCAACCATTAATAATTATAATCAAAAATTAATAATCATATTTTTCAAAACTCCTGCCTAGATAATCACAAAATAGGTGTCATTTGAAAGCTTAGAGTCTGAACTTTACAATGAATGTAGCCAATTTGATTAACTCCTAAGTACTGCTGAGTTATTGGCTGAATTTTTTTTTTTTTTTTTTTTAAATCATAATTTAGGATTTTTTTTTTTTTTACCATGTACTCCAATATGTCAAAAGCATCATACAGCTCAGATAATCATGTGTTATATGTCATTTGAAAGGTACTGTTTTTACTGTATTTTTTGATCAATTAAATAAAAAAAAAAAAATAAATAAATAAAAACTTACCAACCCCAAACTTTTGAATGGTAGTGCATCTTTATTTAATTTGTATATAGGCTACTTTGCCGTCTCTTTTATTTATTAGCTGTATTTAAGTTCTCATTGCTTTCGTGAGAGATAATTTCTGATCTTCTGATTTCCTCTAATAGTTATAAAACAATATTGCCCTCTTAAACAGCTTAAATGTAGTTAGCTAAAAACAAAAAGCTGTTAAAAGCTTGTAGTGCAGCTAGCTACTTCATAAAGAGGTAGACTATAGTTTAAATACTTTAAATTATGGTTAGCTTAGTCTCAAAGTAACTTTCCCAACATTGCGTCATAACATTGAGGCCACAAATTTCACTGGGGAATCTGCTATCTCTGGACTGAGGCCACTTCTTAAACTAAAGCAATTTGCACAAGCCTCTAATCTGGGATGAAGCACCGCTAACTGCTAAACACAGAGGAACCACACAGTAACCTGCCATGTCTGACACCCTAGGCTGGAATTAGTCCAGGCCGGGTCTTATGAGCAAGAGCTTTATGATCAAAGTAACATGCGTGAAGACGAGCAGGTACAGCCTGCGGAGCAGATTCCAGAGCTTGGCTCACCTGACTTGCGCTACCAGTACGCATCTGCCTGCGTTCTTTCGCTCCACGTTCTACCAAACTGTTTGACATTCAGGCAGGACCGTTATGAAGACAGACAGCTCTATTATAAGCCATTACGTGCTTCTTCCACCATCCCTTTATACTACTATTATTATTATGGTGGTCCTTTTACTCAGAAAGTGATGGACCACACTTCAAAACACACACTCAAGCACAGCACATTTATAAAGGAGTAGTTTTTAAAGGGAGATTGAGCTAGTGTGAATATACACACACACGGCAGGCAAAAAGACAAGATGGCGGTAGGCTGCACTGCCTGAGGGAGGCTATAAATACTGACCCAGTCAGAGAACGTTTCTGTCTCTCTCCACACACACAACCCACCACCACCACCACCACCTTCAGCGGTTCAAACACACACTTGCTCCAACCACCAAAGCCTTTTCAACAATGCGAGAAATTCAACAGCAGCAGCATGTCTCAAACAGTGTCCTAACCAGGCACAACACGATAAAACAACAGCAACATGCGAAAAAAATGTTTTCTTCTGTGTTGACATGTATGCGACAAGCCACACAGCATTTTGTCGAATGCTTGCTTTCCATTTCTGTGTTGTTGCACTGGGTAGCCCCACCCATAGTGAAATCTCATTGGTCTAAAATCCAGTAAAACATTCAGTACTTTTTGGACAGTGCTGGATTCATTTACTCATCCACCAGCCACAACTTCCATCCTGACATTTGCAAGAAAAGATGTGAACATGAAGAAAATTATATTTCGACGAAAAAATGAAACAAAACGTAAATTTGTCAGATTGGCCATTTGTTTAGAGACTCCTTGTAGTAAATATTAAGTCTGCGGCCTTTGGTACTGTCCTTTAAAGGTAGCCATTTATAACTAGGCTGGTTTAGAGCATGTCCATCAAATACCAGATGTGTTTTTAGCTATGTTTAGATGCTAATCACATCCACTGGTGTGGATGTTAAGATAGTTATTGTTATTCAACCCTCTATGCACACCTTGGCAATAGAATCGCCATTGGCTAGTACATTTTTAGTCACTTTTGATACAAAAAGAGTAATTGTAAAAAATCAGGAAATTGTGCTATCCATTCTCACACACAAATACATGTAACAATGCTTACAAGAAAGACTCAAAGGCAAGAAAGCAGGCCGGCATTAGCATATCGAAGTGGATTTGCATCATTTGTGGGATTTTATAAAAATAGTCACCAATGTAAAAGTGCACCAATTGAACCACAGTGTGTTTGGTTCTCTATGCAAATCAAATGCGCTTCTTTTGAGTAGAGCAGGTGTTAAAAATATATCCTGAAGTTTTTGGTATGGTAGTTAGGGGCAGTTCTTGAGGGGTCTGTTACCTACGTCAGGCTGAATAGCTCACACAGGTTGTTTGTCAGTTAACACCTGCTCTACTTTAAGGACCTGCTCATTACAGCGCCTTCCAATGCCATATTTGCCAAGTTAGGCCATTGTTAATTACTGCTAATGACTCAGTCTGGCTGTTCGTCCTTGAGTTCTTCTGTTTGTAAGGAGGATTTTGATCCCCTGAGACCTTGGTATCCGCTGTATGAGCACTGAGAGTACAAGCTGCAGCTCCATGAGTCTTTACCCAGACAGCCTATCTGAGAGGGCAGCCGCTACCCACTGTGTGCATGCAGGGCAGCGAGCAGAAGGATGACTCATGGCCTAGTGGAGCATAGTTTTTTGGATTTTTTTTTTTTTTTTTTTTTTTTTTTTTAACTCTGAACTTGCTTTTTAGAAATTTACTTTGTTGTTACTAAAACGTCTCTTGGCAGTAACACAGGCACCAAATCAAGTGTCCCTTTTCCCCCCGACAGGGTGCTGGTACTATAGCTGGTGTCCCATCTGAAACTAATAATCTCCTTTAAATTCTGTCAAATTTGTATATTTGAACCTCATCTTCATGGCATGTAGTTTTCTGTGTTTTGCTTTGACTCCTTCACGTTTGGCTTCCTATAGGAAGAGTTTGTGAATATGTTTGTTGTCTTGTGCAATCAGATCATGAAAAATGTGCTGAGCATGTTGAAGTCCTGTAAAATGTGTGCCGTGCCAACTTTTGTCACTGTCAAAGTCTCTTCTTTGTAATGGCAGACACAGTATGAATTTCATTTAGAAACTCTGCCAACTCAGTGTTTCTCTGAGGAGCAGCAGGCTCTCAAAAGAAGCCCCGTTGATTTGCATAGAGATCCAAACACAGTGGTTCAGTTGGTGCACTTTTACATTGGTAACTTTTTTTATAAAATCCCACAAATGGTGATGCAAATCCACATCGATATGCTGATGCTGGCCTGCTTTCTTTTCTATGAGTCTTTCTTGTAAGCATTGTTACATGTATATTGTGTGTGAGAATGGATAGCACAATTTACTAATTTTTACACAATTTTTACAAATGCTTTTTGTATCAAAAGTGACTAAAAATTTACTAGCCAAAGGCGATTCTATTGCCAATGTGTGCAAAGCGGGTTGAATAACAATAACTATCTTAACATCCACACCAACAGACGATAATGTCCTGTTCATTATAAGTGTGTGCTGCAGTTACATCATCTGTCCCTTTAAATGATCACGCCCTTTAAAGTCAGGTGGTTTCTCATTGGCTGTTAATGTTTTATAATTCATCAGCAGGGAAAAAAATCATTCTGAAAGTGATTCTAACAATATTGTTCCTCTGTGTCATTATCATTATTAAAACTTTATAGTTACAGTTACTGTGAAAGGGCCTTAAAGGATCAGTCCACTTTCAAATTAAAATTTCCTGATAATTTACTCACCCCCATGTTATCCAAGATGTCCATGTCCTTCTTTCTTCAGTCGAAAAGAAATGAAGGTTTTTGATGAAAACATTCCAGGATTTTCTCCTTATAGTGGACTTCAATTGGCCCCAAACGGTTGAAGGTGAAAATTACAGTTTCAGTGCTGCTTCAAAGGGCTTTAAACAATACCCGACGAGGAATAAGGGTCTTATTTAGCGAAACGATCGGTCATTTTCTAAAAAAAAAAAAAAAAATTAAAATGTATATGCTTTATAAACACAAATGATCGCCTTGCAAGTGCTTCCGCCAGACCGCCTTCCGTATTCTTCAAAAAGCTTACGCTGTCCTACGCCTTCCCTATTCAACTTACGGAAAAAACGGAACTGGCACCGTGTTCGTTCCGTAAGTAGAATAGGGAAGGTGTAGGACATACAGCATCCACTATAAGGAGAAAATCCTGGAATGTTTTCATCAAAAACCTTAATTTCTTTTCGACTGAAGAAAGAAGGACATGGACATCTTGGATGACATGGGGGTGAGTAAATTATCAGGAAATTTTTATTTGAAAGTGGACTAATCCTTTAAGTTGAGCAGGGCTGTCTGAACTACAGTTTCTGATCAAGCTTTCCTCATGTTTAGAAGCAAGACAATCTGAAATCAATGACACTACAATAAAATACAGCAGTAGTCTCAGTGAAATGCTGAAAAGAATAATTGACAAAATTATATTTATTTGGCTCTCAATAACTACAGCATATATTTTAACAGTATATGAGTTCCCTGAGAATAGGACCCATGACCTAGGTGTTTCTACAAATTGAGGTACAATTCGTAGAAAATATGATTCTAATGGTCCAACCAAAAGTAAATATTTTTTATGGATACATTACTCTACGGAAAAAGTATAATATACACTTGTGATTGAGAATATGCTGTTTAGTATCTTTCAAGATTTGATGACCCAAACAGTGCAAAATACAGCAACTAGTCCTTCCTTTAGAAACTGAACAGGACCCACTCAAATCACACTGGTGTGCTGCACAGGTCCTAAAAAGTGAAGCAAATGAATTTCAATCGCCCCCTGGTGGCTGGCTGCAGTATTCGTCATAGACCCCACCCTCTCCATGTAATCGAATAGGACACGACTCACACGAGCCAAACTAAAAAAAAAAAAAAAAAAAAAAAAATATCCAATTATACGTCAAACCATTTTTTTCCCAAAGATGGTTTCTGTCATTTTAGGTAGTCGCAATAAAAACGGGGTGTAACGTCATGATTGACAGCTGTGCTTGCGATTGAGTCTGCAGAGCGAGAGTATGGGCGGGACCTTGATACAGCGGCTCCACCTAAGGATCACTACGGAGCAGATTCTGGCTCCAAATGACATAATTGCCAACAACCGTTTTTGTGATATTCTGGCTTAATTTTTCTACAGTGGAAGGAAGTGGAGACCATCTTTTTTTACAGTATATGATTGGTACTAGAGCTGGATATGGCCAACTACCTCACAATACGATACACATGTAATGATTCAATACACTGCAATGCATCTCAATATCATTATTGAATTTGAACTGAAACTGACCTTTGAAGCAGGCTCAGAGTTTATGCACAGATAATTAAACAAAAAATATTGATACCAGGATCAAAATAATTCATGCAATATCATGGGGAAAAGTATATGATTGTATTGGCACAGTCTAACTGGAACTACTGATTGCAATTACTGCTAACAATTTTACACGCAATATGCATACACAGTTAAATGGGTAATAGACGTTCTTTCTGGGGTTGACACTATGTTAAGGGAAACTGGACCAAAAGTATACAATAAGTGAGCAAGACAGAAAGTACCTGTGGCTGAAGTGTAAAAAAGTGCCTGTACCGAAACAAGAGCAGAAACAACTGAGGAATCTGGTTTAGCACATTAACAATCAGCAGCAAATCTGATTAGTCAGTGAGGTTTGTGTCTATGTGTGCGCATATGGAAATGAACTTTAAGAGAATGAGTTAGAAAGTGAAAGGGAAAGAAAGAGATTTGGAGGGAAAAAGGAGAGGTGAAAGGGGGGATGGTTGTTTTTTCAGTTGCCTGAAAATCTTCTGAGGCCTTTGAGCTTCTCTGCGGCCAAAACCAAAAGACTTGAGCTGACAGGAAACTTAAGCAGGTTCTCACTCTTTCTTTCACACAGTTCTACTGCTCCCTTCCTCCATTGACACAGACACCCACAGCGTTTTCCAACTTTTTTTTCTGTTCTTTTTCTCTCTTTCTCTCTTCATTCCACAAAAACACTGTCGGTTTGGCAAAAGCGCTTCCCTGTGAATCTCTCCAGGTTGTGTGTGTGTGTGTGTGTGTGTGTGTGTGTGTGTGTGTGTGTGTGTGTGTGTGTGTGTGTGTGTGTGTGTGTGTGTGTGTGTATGCCCCTCCTGGGCCTCTCTTGAAAAGAGAAAGATGGCCTTGCGGTCGTCACTGCTCACTCAGTACCAGTGCACAGCGCTGCTTCCTCCAGGAGTCTCTTTAGAGATTCATGCCTCAGAGCTCACCTTCACCTTTCTCTAATGATACAAAAGATCTTTAGGCGACATCATGCTGAATTTAAAATGTCCTTTCAGCAATCACAGAATATCGCATATCCAATATACCTGTTACTAGGGCGAGGCACGGCAAGCTCAAATAATTTTAAGTGAATTTTTGTGGTCAGAGTGGTCAAACAGTAGGTGATAAGTCAGGTTAACTCCTTTTTTCTTTTTATTTAGCTTTAATATTTATAGTGGCAGGGTTTTAAAGGGGACAACTTTTCAGAGAGCATTTTAGCATGCTGAAAGACTAACAGAAGTCATGTCGAGCCATCAAACTTCAGATTTCAAGACATTAATTGTCAGTCTTTAAATCACTTGCTGTTATTTATGCGTAGGTCTCTGTTTTTTATAATGACTGACGATTTTGTGCACTAAAGGTTACATAATTTAATAATTTTGTTTGATGAATACCTGTCAGTTACCCCACTGAAGAACTGCGATTAGCATCTAAACATTGTTAAAAACACATCTGGCATTTGATGGACATGCCTCAAACCATCCTAGTTATAAATGGCTACCTTAAAGGGATAGTACACCCCACCAAAATAAGAAAACTCTGTAAACATTTACTCACTCTCATGTCGTTTCAAACCTGTATTTCTTTCTTATGTGGAACATAATAGAAAATATTTTGAAGAATGTTGGTAATAGGGCTGCACAATATATCGTTTTAGCATTGATATCCGCGATAGTCACATCGCAGGATGTGCGATGCCAAGTATATGGATCGTTAATTCGTACGGACCAGACACCACGGTTCAAAACGCACATGATTCTCGGATTAATTGCAAAGTTTGACCATAATACAATAAAAGTTTATCATTTGAACGTGTTTTAGGTTCTGTCAGTTTAAACATTCAAGCTACTTTAAACCATTTGAGCGCACGAAGATGCGAAAGAGAACTCAATTTTAAACGTGTGGCTGTTTTGTGTGCGCGCGCACACAGATGCACGTGAACACAGAATGCCGTTCTCTTCAGCATCTATTCGTGCCTGAACTGACACATATTTGCAAAGAAATTGTCGAAATGCACATAAAACATTGAGTATCCTCATAAATACAGTTGCTTATGGCTTAGGTGAACTAAACAATTGAGAAATAAATACAGTATTACAGTAACAGTATTTTGGATCCGTGCATTCGGTCTTAAAGTGACAGTAGCCTAATATTCCCACTGCTTTGTGTGTCATGAATGTTAATCAAACAACACAAGACAGAGAAAAATCATTTATAGTTTATAGCTATAAATAGTTATAGCTATAATTATAGTTTTTACCACAGAATAATTGTTTCATTTATATAGGGAAGACTATGCAGTGTTATTTTACATTTGATTATTCAATTTCTGTACCTGAATACTGTACTGAATACTCTTACCTGAAAAATATAAAGCACTATTTATTTTATTTGTATCTTTGTTCTATAATATTTATCTATGCTTGTAATTTGTTTATTATTTTCTATGCGTATTCACTCACCTACAAAATCACTCCAATCATTCTAGAATGATAAATTCTTTCAAAATAGAGCTATTCAAGTCATCTGGTGAATTTTTTTCATATCTCAATATATATCGCAGAAAAACAATATAATTGTAATGTCCGTTTTTTTCCAATATCATGCAGCCCTAGTTGGTAACCAAACAGTTTTGGAACAACTCCATAAGTAACTAAATGACAGAATTTTCATTTTTGGGTGAACTATCCCTTCACTGTAAACCCGAATAAGTTGAGCTAACTCAAAAAATTTGAGGTAATCAGTTATATCAAATTTTTTGAGTTATGATGTTCCCAATTTTAAGTAAGCAGAACTATCAAGTTTTGAGTTTGTAGTACTCATGCATGTTAAATGCTCTTAACTTGAAGTCCTCAGTTAGCTAACTCATACACTTTGATAGCAATTAACATAAAATATTTAGTTAATTAACTCTTTTATTTTGAGGTCTTCCAAATCAAATGAGTCATTTACTTCACTGTAAACCCTAATAAGAAAATTCAGAAAATGCAAACTTGCTAATTTGTTAACATGTTAACAATAGCATGGTATAACACTTACTGAATGAGTACAGCAACTTAAAACATCTGACTTATCTGCTCTCAAACCAAGCCGTCTGTGCCACTTGTCACCATGATGGTAACTCTCCAAAAACCCACATTAACAGCAACTCTTCTAAATTAGCCTAACAAAACATTAATCACTACTAAATCTCCCTTATCCATTAATTTTGCACAAAAAAACATTATATAACACTTAATTTTAGCATTTACTCTCCCTTTCGAGTGCCATGGGCAAAGCATGCTGGGAAATACAAATCCCAGCCCAGTTTCAGTTAAACTTAAGTTAGTCTAAATTAAAAGAAATGAGTTCATACAACTCAAAACAATAAAACAGTTCAGTTTACTTAAAATATATCAGTTCTGTGAACTCAAAAGAAAAAAAAAAGTTCTAAATACTCATAACTAATTTGTTAAATTTAAGTTTGTCCTACTCAAAACAATTAAGTATTTTGAGCATTAGGGTGTTACAGTGTTTAAGACCAACTAGATGTTCAAACCCACTAAATTGTGCATTTTTGCAACATCCTTACCATAAACATACAACTTCATAAACAAAACCTGAATTACAAGAAACATCAAACAGATTTATCGAACTATAAAAGATCTGTCATACAGACAGTATCTTGGGTAAAGTATTTAAGGCTTAGGCACTAAAAGGTCAACATCGACCCAGGAGGGTTATGCTACCTTCGACGAACCCTTTTCCAAAAACAAGCACTTTGGTCCATCTTACTTTACACACAAGAAATCTAACACACAAGAAATCTAACACACATGTCGAGCCACCCAGAAACAGGTCAGCCAAATTCAAGAACATCTAACAGGCGGAAGGAACAGACATATCCTTATCAGCAGCAGATAATGTGTGTCCTTAGGTACCATGGCTCAAGAGGGGATAAAGAAAGATGTGAAACAAAGCAAAACCAGATTAGATCTAATTAGCAAAGCTCCACGAATGCCCCTAGTGCACTCAGATTAAAGAAACAAGAGATCCTCAACATTGACTCACACAGTGATACAGAGATTCAGGGGATGAAAGTGCGAAAGAAAGAGCTTTGCAACTCAATTCTCCAAAATATATTGCAATGGAAGTTCCCTGTGTGCACTAAACCAGCACTCCCTCCTGCGTTAAGTCTGATGTTTGAGAGTTACAGCATTAGCAGATGCTCTAATGAGATT
This sequence comes from Mylopharyngodon piceus, assembly GCA_039654765.1. Classification (NCBI taxonomy): domain Eukaryota; kingdom Metazoa; phylum Chordata; class Actinopteri; order Cypriniformes; family Xenocyprididae; genus Mylopharyngodon; species Mylopharyngodon piceus. The sequence goes on from CM077457.1 coordinate 19,702,670, forward strand.
TATGACTGTCTATCCCTCACATGACATAAGCCCCTCTCCCATCTGCCCCATGACAACCCTCAAAAAGCCTTTTCTGTCGTCTAAAATTTACTGCCTCATACCTTACCCCTCTCAATGAAGGCGGCGTGACCTATGGGGCGAGGAGACCAGAACCAAACACGTCAGCACATACCTTCCTCTCCTGCTCCCCCTATCTCCCTTCCAGTGCTGTCACTCTCACTTCTCCTGTCACTCTAAGATCTGCTGCTAACACTGATTTAAACAGGACCTACTAACAATCAGACTAACACAGAACAGATACTTTTAAATGAATGGGTGTTTCTTCAACTACAAGCACTTTTTTGTCAAGTGGATTTTTTTTTCCAGCTCGTTTCTTTTTGTAAAATTGTTAGGCTTTTCTCTATATCTCCATTTAAGTGGCTACTTTGCAAACACCATTTATGTACTGTACAGATTCTATTGTTTTATACTTGTCCCAGTCACAGATTTAAAAATATGAAAATTCATAATTTTATTACATTTTTACTATGAACTATGATAATCTACAAATAGAGCAAAATAAACATTCTAATATTTACTGTGTGGAAATTATGCAAATCTTTACACAAACTACAACAGTCCTTCAGTTGTCATGTTTTAATGTACAACACTAAAATCAATAAAAAGTTTTAAAACAAAAATGTAAAAAATATAATTTAGTTATGTGTATTTAGGACCAATCAAATGTTAGCTATGAAATTAGTCTTAGCAAGACAAAAAAGTCAGCCATTCTAAATTGTGATTTTCATTTAAAATATTTTAAATGTCATTTCCACCACAGAATTCAATCAAACAGAATACACTATTTGAGGTATGATGGCAATGACAAAAAGAACAGCATTCTCCTGATGTATATGTTCACTGTTGAAGACAATTAGTAGACCAGTCAAACTAGTGAGAGTGTGAAAAAGTCCACAGTGCCAAAAGTGACCATAGTTGAAGAAACGCTTTTTAAAATCGTCTGATGCCGCCAGTTTACAATATTGCCAGATTTACATATTAAGAAATATAATCCTGATCATATTTCTGAGCCGCTCAATAACATTCAAATTTCAAACGTTTAAAAAGAGCAAACATCTGAATCTCTCGGAAGTTACCAGTCATGGTTGATTTGTCTTTACCAACTGTTGCGCTGTCTTGTGCCAGTTATTCAATTCACCCACATAAATAACCACAGAATCTGATCAAATGTACTGAGTCCCACATGAAACTTCTGTTATAGTGGAAGGTATTGTGTTTGTGTTGATTCTGACAATAGCACTTAAAACTTTCTGCATCATATGCAACTTAAGTTGCCACTCTAGAGGTGTTTGAGGAGATATATGTGGTATGAACATATCTGTATGGAGAAGATCCTTAAAAAAGTAACATTTTAACTTCATGCTTTAGTGCAGCACTGCAAAGAGAATCATAACTGACCTTTGGTTTTCTGTTCAGCAGCCTGTAAAGGAAGAACAAAGGTAGACTGAGAGATGAACACTTTCACAGGTCTAGTGTACAAAAGCTTTATAACAAAGAATGTGTCACTTCTGGAACAAACAAACAAACAAAGAAAAAAAAAAAAAAAAAAACTGTAAAAATGACTAGTGGACCATAAATCTTGGAACACATAAGATTTTGTATTTTGCTAAATAGAGATCAAGCTGGATGTGCTAAATCAATCAAAAGAGCACCAGAATGTGGCCTGTGTAACATCAGTGAATGTTACATTAGTATACACAAGACGGGAACACTGACTTTGTAACTTCATGATGATGTCTAAGTGAGCACCATAATATCTATCTGTGTTTGAACAGTTTCACAGGCAGACATCAAACAGGTTGCCAGGTCTTCAGTTTGGTACCTGTGCTTCACATTGGTAAAGATGTCTCAGAAGCTTATGACAGACTAAGGTGTCCGTTAAGCAGCTTTTATAAGGAGGACGCAAGCAAAAGATTCTACGTGAAAGCTTGTAGGTCATAGGAAAGAAGCCCTCACCTTTTTCTGAGCAGCTTCCTTCTTTTTCTTTTCCTCTTGCTTTTTCTTTTTCTTTTCTTCCATCAAATGGTTCTCCTCTTGTGTGACGTGTTTTGTCCCAAGGCTGTGAAAAAGATCAGTTGTGAGTTACTTTGGTCCCAATATTTAAAACAAATAATATGTTGTATTTTAAACTCTAATAGATCATTTTAAGACAAAAAAGATGTTTAAATATATTTGTTTTTTCTAATGGCTTATTCATACATCACATCATATACCCATAAAACCAAGGGCAGTACTAATTGGAATATGACCTAAAATCTAAAAGAACCTAAGTATACATATTTATTTACTTTATACAGCAGCTGATTTAAAAAAAAAAAAAAAAAAAAAAAAAAAAGACAGAACAAACAATATATTCTATGTTTGTTGATGAAAAGAAGGGAACCCACACATGTAATCAACTTGGTGTGGCTTTTCACAGTAAAACAAAGTCTGGTTTACCATCAATAATAGACTGAGCCACAAAAGCTAAAACACTTAAACAAAAGACATGCTCTCCTTTAGTACTGAGAAAAACACCAACAGCCCAAAATAGAAAAAGTTCTCTCACCAGCACATTCATTAGATAATACAGACCAACCTGACTGAAGAAGACATAAACAAAGCAAAAATCACTGATTCAAACTAGACTTGAAAAAAGTAAATGAAAGCAGCAAGTTCTAGTTAAAAAAAAAAATAAAAAAAAAAAAACATCTGTGAACCAAGTTCAATGGTATAAGAGCTGGTCTGAATCTTCGTGCTTATGTTAACAATAGTCAGAAAGGAATGTCAACAAGAAATTCACAGGGAAAAAAAGGATGTACCTGGGATTCAGAGGAACATTTCTTTTAGGAATAAAAACATTGACTTTGAACTTTGTTCATTTTATACTGCCTGTTTTCAGTAAACTCTGCCTGAGTGAATGAATCAGAGATAAACAAATGTGATATAAACCAGATGCACCAAACCAAGATTGATGGAAGCGTATGAATGCTCTTCTTCTCTAATAATCACTAAATAAATATTTTAAACTAGAGATGCACGATATATTGGCACCACACCGGTGGTCGCCAGATACTGACTGATACACTGCTGTTCAAACGTCGTGATTTTTTAAAATATTTTTGAAAGAAGTGTTCACCATTTATTTGATCAAAATACAGTAAGAGTAATATTGTGAAATATTATTACAATTTAAATTCTTATTCTAATCATTATTCTGATTCTTATCGATTCCTAATTTCAATTCCAGGTTAAAAAAAAAAAGAAAAAAAAAAAAAACCTTAGATATCATTCACATTTATTCTAAGTCTTATTGCAAAACATTTTATTGTAGCTGAATACCATGAACAAAAATCAACAGGCTAAAGAACACTTACACAAAGAACTTTTGCCTATGGATTAAAAATATACCATAGCAAAAACTAGCCTAACTATTATAAATTCCAAGCATTATTAAAGAAAAGTAAACACTCAGTAATTAAAAAAAGAACAAATAAACAAATTAGCATCAAATGTAAAATAACTGCACTTTATAAATAAAATATACATTACAAATATAGTTACAAAAGTTATTCAGTCAAGAACAGCGACTGAATTTTCTCTTTGTCTTTTGTTGTTTGATTAACGTTATTATAAAGACACCAGCAGGAATATTAGGCTGCTGTCACTTTAAGAACTGCACTGATCCAATATACTGTTTTCTTTGTCAACCGTTTACGTTCACTTAAGACATAAGGACTGTGTTCTGACTGCATTTTGACATTTGTGTGTGTATTTGTCTGTTCAAGTGCAAAAAGGCGTGGAAGAGAACTCGCACTTTTCACTATGAGAGGTGGCTTTCTGTGCGCGTTTTGGATGTGTGCGCAGTACAGAAAACAGCGCACAGATCTTCTTGTGCTTGCATGGTTTAAAGTCATTAAAATGCACACAAAGGAATCGATAAGAGGAATCGAAATTTTAATTTTATAAAGTATCCAATACCTGACCTCAAGAATCTGATTTCAGAATTGGAATTGATTTTCGATTCCCAACCCTACCTGTGATGGCAAAGCTGAATTTTCAGAAGCCATTACTTCAGTCTTCAGTGTCACATGATTAGGCTTGCTGTGGTGGTCGGTGTTACCGGCATTACACAACATTCAGTCGTACACGATTACATTACACCGCCCCCACTGCCATTTTGCCATTTTATCGAAATAAAAATCATTTAGATCAATTGGACAAAGGACACTACAATTATAAAACTGCAAGTGTCTTACATCGAAGTCAGATTTCACTTGTGATGAGAGTAGGGAAGGCAGGGTGACTGACAAGACGATTGCGGAGGATTCAAGCATTCATTTTGTTCAAAGAAAGGGAAAGATGTAAAGATCTAATGTTAAAGATCAAAGTGCAACAGATCCTGAGCGTCATTGACAAATATATTTTCTTGTCGCTGTGTGAATGCAAAAAATAAATAGATTTAGCTGCTTTATAAAAACGTAATTTTTCATACTGCACATTATAATTGTGTGATGCATAAATTCACTTGTAGCATTTAAAAACCATCGGTTTTAGAGATTTTTTTTAAATTATTTATTCAAATATAATAGCGTAGAATTTGATACCGTCTATTTATTGGTTATCTGCTAAAACATGAAAACAATTATTAGTCTAAATATCTTAAATGTCTAATGACCTTTGCTTTAGCTTTACCTGTGTGTGAGATCATGGGAAAAATTAACGAGATAAACACACATCCCACAACATAACTGCCTTCATTGTTGGTCTCTTCTGTATTTATAAGTGATGCGGTCCAAGTCACAGTCAGTATGAAGTACTGTAGGAAATAGCGGTAGGTGGAGGAAGGAGGGGAAATGAGCGAGTTGAAGAGACGGTGGAGATGCGGTGGTAGGGGGCGGGGGACTAGACGCTCTCTGGGCACAGAGCCAAAAAATGTCAGCGCTGCAAGACAAACAAGAGAGTCGAGAGCCCTCGGGAACCTGCTGGCTAGCAACAGCAGTCTACAGAAGAAGAAACCTGCAGCCTCTCCATCAGACACAATCAGGCATTAGAAACCCATAACTTCCGAGCCATTTGAGAAGACCAGACCTGACATGCCAGTAAACCCCTGGATAACACGAAAATCTCCTTTAGTCACCCAGCCACACTCAACAAATAACAGACAAAAGACAGGGTGAAAGAACCTTTAGAGTCTGATTTTATTTCCGCAGGCGACTATATAGTGGTGAAAAGTGCGCCGTGAAATCCTGTTTTATGAATTCCAGACCATGTGTAGACACCTTTTTTAATTCAACAGAAGAAAACTTCCTACCAGCCTGAATGCCAATGAAAAACAGTGAAAGGTGATTTTTCATACATTCAGTTCCTGGCGGGCAAACAGCCGCCAAAAATAGCTTTTTGGTGGACTGACTCGCAGTCATAGCAGTCCAGTGACTTTCATCTTCCTCCAAAGTCACTAATGAAAGCACTTTCACACAAGCTCTGCTGACAATTTATTGCCCTAATAGATCACACAAATGCCTTCCATAAAGACTCCTGTCATTATACTCAAATCACGTAGGTCTTTCAGCGATTGCACATTTGTCTCAATAAAATGCAAAACATCCAACAGTTCAGCACACTAATGGACTTAGCATAAGGGGAAACTCTTGTAACGGGGGACTAAATTGAGAGTGATCAGTTCTGAGGTTATTAGTGATGCATCAAGCGGGAAAAAAAGTTGTCAAATGAATTTTAGTGAGATTAGTACAAACCCTGTACCTAGCCATGGCCTTTCATTCTTCATTCTTTCAGTCTCCAGAGAGCTTTACACTGGACCTATGAAACCTTAAAGGGATAGTTCACCCAAAAATTTAAATTGTCATCATTTCTCTTGTCATTCCAAACATGTATGACTTACTTTCTTCTGTTGAACACAAAAAAGATAATGTACAGATTGTCTCAGTGTTTTTGTCTATTCAATGAAAGTCAGTGGGGTCCAATGTTGCTTCGAATTTGTTCACAATATCAATGGGTGAACTATCCCTTTAAGGCTTAAAGAGACCAGACATGCCTACAAATTGTCCACAATACATTCACTGGCCATCTAATGCATGCTGCACACAATACTTGTGAAAATTATAAGCTCTAATCAGACTGGAGACTGCTACGCAACCTTTCAAAAAAGAAATGATTAATTATTTATCAAGAATGCATTATATTGATTAAAGGTGACAGTAAAGACTTATATAATTGTTTTTGTAAAAATGTACAATTCCAAATAAATGCTGTTCTTTTGAGCTTTCTATTCATCAAAAAAATCCTGAAAAAATGTATTACGGTTTGAACAAAAATATCAATAGCAGCACAGTTTTCAACACTGATAAGAAGAAGAAATGTTTTTTGAGCCGCAAATCAGCATATTAGAATGATTTCTGAAGGATCGTGTAACACTGAAGACTGGACTAATTCAGCTTTGACATCACAGGAATGAATTACATTTTAAAATACATTAACATATCAAATAAATGCCTTGGTGAGCCTAAGAGACTTCTTACAAAAACTTATATAAAAGCACAAGATATTTAGAGTTTTGTTTAAGGCAATTTATAGCAAGCAAACTAGGTATCTAGCTTTGTTTTCTGCCTGTGAAATAATCAATATTAACTACTTTTGAGGAAACAAAAACAGATAGAGAAGTCTAAACACATTTCAACAGTTCAGGGAGACTGTCATCATGGCTTATTCTGAATAAGATTTATCTGTGCCCGTCTATTATTGTGGTATTCATCCATTTCAGATTTACCCACCCCTAAACACCACAAACAAACAAACTGTGGCTCGCTTTACATGTCGGTCAGAGAGCCTCTTCCTGTCTAAGTGGGCAAAATAAGCCACAAATACTCTAAATGAAACATGAATTTCAGATGAACTATCAAATAACTGTTACTTTCAGCACCTCACAATTGCTTTAGAACAGTGTACGAGTTATAGACTCCATTATAGTTATAGACTCCCAGCCATATGTGTTATTAAAATTTATGATATTAAGATATTCTGATAGGTTTGATGAACAGGAAGGACTATACTCCTTTACTGTAACTGAGGGCTGCCATTTTGCAGGCAAGCGAGCAGGCAAAATGTTGCATTCTACGAATAAAACATGCCTTTCAAAAGGTTAATGAATTCAGATAACTGCTACAAGTGTGTCTCAGAGAGGCAAACGTGCCCTTGAAAGACTCATCGGAGCAGCCCTTTGGCCTGCGGTTTTCAACCAATCAAAAAAAGAATGTAAAGCTTATGCCAAAAACACATCCTGAAGGTTCAAAAAACTCAACTTCCTTTCATCAGACCTGCATGAATGGAGAAAACAGCATAGAATAAAGCATGCAAAACATAAAAGTATCTCTAGTACATTAATATCATCTATTATGATGAACAAGTCAGTGGGACACAGATCCAGTCACAATCTTCAGAGATCAGCATAAATCTCACTTTGGGAATGACAGCTGTTGGTTAGTGTCTTCTGTCCAAACAAATAAAATGATTGTGCTATTGATGAGCCAAGTTGATTGATTCAAGGCATTGATGTCAAAGCTTGACAAGACACCAAGATCTGCACTGTGCAAAACATTAGCAAAAGACAGTAAATACCAAAAATGCATATCTAGAAAAACATTACAAAATGTTTCAAAGTGGCTCAGAAAGGAACGTGGGAATTAATAGGACATATTTGCTCAGCTCTAAGCGTTACGAGTCTGACACCAGTGAGGAGCTCAGATAGGAGCCTCTATTTTAGATTAGAATACAGATGCTAAACTGATACATGTGCCAACAGTGCAAAGTGCCTCATCACCAAGTGTAGAAAATAGCAACATAGTTGCAGATGTAAAATGTGTATACAAGAAAATTAAACACGCACACACACAAAACAGAAAATGACAGTTGTTCGCAGGCAAAGAGATAAACACCTGCATGTAGCACTAGCTTCACAGTAATTTGTTTGAAAAATAAAATGGCAATGATTTTACTTCAACAAAACTCTCTACTGTTGTAATTGGACGGAGAGTTTTATTTTTATTACAATTAGCATTAGTTATACTTTCATTCTATTTTTGTAACATATCATGATTTTTGGCTTTTGCAGAAACCAGTTAACCCTATCGTTGATCTTAACCATGGAAATGACAAGCAATCCATGGTTTTATCTGTGGTTACTATGGTCTTGTCCAAAATGCCACAGTTTCTATACAGGAACTAAGTTTCATAAGGGAATTACACACCAGACTCAGCAACAATGATTCCACTTCAATAACCAAAAGCTACAAATGACCAAACATGAAGCCACATGGTGCAAATCCCAAGCCACAGTAATGCTGGTAAGGCTTTATAAGAACAAGCTGAGAGGGGCAATGTGACCTAAGCTTTATGGTAATCTGAGCATTAAGTGGCCTCTTTTTGTCTGACCCTTTTCACTCCTGGAGAACACACAGCCCTTTACAAAAGGTCTGGCTCTGACAGGGGGACCCTGACCCTGTGAGGGGAGCTGAAACTCTCCCTGCCAAATTAGCAACTGCACCACCACAGGAACAGTCATGGGGACGTTTGACATTGGTGCTGTCCTCAGACGGTAAGCACGTTAGCGTTATCCTGCACAACCAAAAGCAGTATTCAATGCGCTTACGAAATTTTACCATGGTAACCATAGTGTCAGTCTAAATATCAGTTATCGCTACAACAACAAAACGATGGTAATTTTGTAGTACTGTCGTTAAAAAAAAAAAAAGGAAAATAAACAGTGACAGAAAGATTCTGGCAGTTTACGGTGTTTGAATGACATTTCTTATGAATTTACTGATTTCAAAGTAGTCACAATAACTGACATTTTGACGGAAACAAATAGTTACTCTCAACTAAGGCAAACATGATTTTGCCAATAAAACCTCTAGTATTCTCCCCAGAAAAAAACAGAAACCTAGACGCTTCAACAGTATTTCGTTAAAAACTGAAACTGTTTCGTTTCATGAGGAATCTGAATATTTCAGTCATGAGCAGACAGTGAATCAAAGAGCTTCAACCAGAAATAATAATAGCAGCTCTTCGCGCGATATTTCTAATCCAAACTCCATGGAAAATATAAACACCACAGCGGTTCTTTCTCTTTCGTTCATCGCCCAGGGTTAACGTCATTGCAGAAAGACTGTAACATGATTCTCCATAACAATATAGTCTTAAAAAAAACTAGCGAGTTGCCTTCCTAGACAGCATTTTATCATCAAAACGACGTGACGGGACTCCCAGCAAATACTGGACACATGTATTTACACAACACACCATTCGAGCGCCAAACTCTGGCTTTAGGTAAACGCAAACGCAGCGGGCAAATCACAAAATTGGTCACATTACCAGACGTATGAATCTCAAATACGACTGGAATCCGACAGGAAAGGAGGCTTATCTCGCATCTGTTTAGAAAATGGGCCAATGTTGATGTTCGGGGGAGTAAACATTTGCACACGCAAGCTATTTCTAACCATCAAAACAGAAAAGACCGCACGTTATTAAATAACCTTGTCGGCGAGCCTTGGGTTTTAGTGATTTCACTAATTCTGCGTCCCTCTCAATGTCACTGTCAGTCAGAAACAAAATAGCTCAAAAGAAATCCCAAAAAATGACGCATTATCACTGTATACCAAAAATTATCACACCCCGCCCACCTAAATATTATACCCGTTTTAAAAATGTCTCATCTTACCTTTATTTTGCACACGGAGCAACTGCGGTCTGCCGTTCAAATGTGATGCATGAGCTGCATGGTGAAGGAGGATGTTGTCGATACCCGTACTGACACAGATCAGATATTATTCAGTCGCAGTCGGGACACTCGCTCTTGCAGTGAGCTGCAATGGCGAGGCTGACTTTCCAGTTGAGGAATTCACCTCTCAATATGCAGTGGAATTTATCCAGATGCGGGAAAAAAAAACTCAAAAAATGCCAGTGCAAACAGTGAAAATTACATTAAACGACAATTTTCCACGTAAGCAAGAAAGCTTGAGGTTGATAAGCTTCAACATTACGACGATTTTAGGAGCAGCTACACACGCGCGCACCCACACAGACGTGCGCACACTGGCAGTTTGAGCTTTTGTATGCTTTTGGGTGTATATAAAGTGCGTAAAGGGAAATATTTCAGCATGCCTTCAGTTCGCTAATACGTATGTAAACGAGTCCACACGAGTAAATGTCCCGATGCTCAGAAGGTAGGGAAATTCCAATGCATCCATTTAAAATGATACTGCACTGACGTGAAGCGTTCACTGGGTTTTCGTTTGTGGCGCTCCAGCAGCCATTTTGTTGAAACTGACAACAGCGGCTCAAGTCTCAGTAGAGTAAAACAGGAAGTGCCCCCATTCCCCAGCGGCACGCCACGTGACTTCAACTAACAAACAATCCAACCCCTATGTTAAAATATCGCTCCACCTTTACTGTTGCTATGACAACGAGGGTCGAGGAACTACCTCCCTCCCCCAACAACACAGACTGACGTACCGCCAGCCATCTCTCGAGTCTCTCTCATTTGATTAATCATTAATCGGGCTTTCTCAGCAATACTTAAAATATATATATAAAACCATGTTTGTTCTAGAGAGCTCTTGCATCCATTTTAGTTACGAGGTTTAACGTACCGCATCAAATATGTTTTTTAGACATCGTTCCACTGGCAGAGGGCGCAATTTCAACAAACCACTAGACATCACTTGAAAATCATCTCTTAATGATGACTACTTATTAACTGAAAACTACAAAATTAAAAGGCAAACATTCAGTGTATTCCCAATTTATTTATCCCTCACTGACAGAGAATGTGGTATATACTTAAAGCTTTGTTCAGTCATTCCTGTTTTTTGGGGCTGCTAAAATACCCTCTGGACTAAGACACATCTTGACACAAGTTATCTTATGGCTAAGGGTTCGTTCACCCAAAAATGAAAATTATGTAATTTATTACTCACCCTCATGTTGTTCCACACCCGTAAGACCTTCGTTCATCTTCAGAACACAAATTAAGATATTTTTGATAAAATCTGATGGCGCAGTGAGGCCTCTATTGCCAGCAAGATAATTAACACTTTCAGTGCCCAGAAAGCTACTAAAGACATATTTAAAAGAGTTCATATGACTACAGTGGTTCAATCTTAATGTTATGAAGCGACGAGAATACTTTTTGTGCGTCAAAAAAAAATAAAAAAAAATAACGACTTTAACAATATCTAGTGATGGGCAATTTCAAAACACTGCTTCATGAAGCTTCAAAGCTTTACGAATCTTTTGTTTCGAATCGGTGGTTCGGAGCGCGTATTAAACTGCCAAAGTCACGTGAACTACTGAAATTTCAAAACACTTATGACATAACGAAGCCTCGTTTACTGAAATCACGTGACTTTGGCGCTCCGAACCACTGATTCGAAACAAAAGATTCGTAAAGCTGAAGCAGTGTTTTGTGTCAGCCATCACTAGATATTGTTGAACAGTCATTATTTTGTTTTTGTTTTTGGTGCACAAAATGTATTCTCGTCGCTTTATAACATTAAGGCTGAACCACTGTAGTCACATAAACTGTACTAAATATGTTTTTAGTACCTTTCTGGGCACTGAAAGCGTTGATTATCTTGCTGGCAAGTAATTAGTAATTATAAATTAAATAGGTGAGAACATGGACTGTTTTAACACATTTTGTCTGCAACCCAGTTGTTTTTACATCTCTGAAATGTTATTTGTCTGCTGAGCTTGTTTTTAATTGAGTTTCCTCATAGAAGCTATGTGATTCCACAATTTGGGACACTGAAATATAGGTTTAAAAGAATTTGGGCATGTAAGTATGGTCTCCACCCATGGGGACATTTTCACATTGCAACACTGATCCCCCTCTGTCCCATTCCAGCTTACAGCTTTATCACAGCATGGACTGTGGAAGGCAAATATGATCAGAGAGCTGGCCAAACATTTCGCTGAGCAATGAGCCAAAACCCGATCTCACTAAGGACTCATCTCTCTCGCTCTCATTAGCATTCATCCACCCAATGACAGCCAGAGCGCTTCTGTTGGCCAGATGAATATGAGAGGATGGCTGGGTCGCTTTAGGTAGTTAAAAGACAAGGGCTCGCCGATAAAGACGTGCTGACAGACCTTCAAGGGGCCAATTAAATAACAATCCGCCCTAATGTCATCTGCATATGGATTACGGCTGAGATATGTAATGCGGTGGCAGAGGAGAAACGTGATTACTGAGTGCGTTTAATGATGAAGTATGTATAGAGGCATAAAAGATCAGCTTGGCAGGGAGGGCTAATCACAGCTCATGGCAATTAATCTTGCTTGTCGTGATAATTCAGGTTCATTATTCACCGTGTCACCTCTTCAGCACAGGAGCAACATCTCAGAGCTGCAAAGGAGGCAACCCAGACGTCACCCAGGCACTGAGAAGCATCAAGTCTTGTCTTGTGGGGGCAACTTAAGACAATAATATAATTACATTTAGTGTGTGCATGCGTCGGGAATGTGTGTTGATTTACAGACCAATGATGTGTGCAGGTCGCTACAATTATGGCCAGGGCATTTCTGAGTTTTATTAATTTCCCTTGAGATCATGTACTGGACAAGACAAGGAGATGCAGCAGGACCAGGCTTCCCATGCTGCATCAAAAATTACAATGTCCAAGTGAAATGTTGAAATTAGAGCATTCTCTGATATAGCTATAATCAGATAATTAATACATAATCAGGTCAATATAGAATAACAGGGTTAGTATTATTTATATTTTATAGTATTTATTAATATTTTGAATTAGCTTTTATTTTTATGTTTTCAGTTTTCATCTTTATTTAGTAATTTTGTTATGTGCCTGTCATTTTTATTATTTTTTGTTTTTGTTTAATATTTTTATTTAGCTTTATTTTTATTTCAGTTTTAATTTTAGTAATTTTAGCACTTTTAATAAGTTTAAGTTTTTCATCTAACATTTATATTTTATTTCAGCTTTATTTGAATTAATTTTTAAATAGTTTTATTTAATAAATAACACTAATTTGTAATGACAATCATGTCCATCATTCAGAAAGTTCACATCCTTTGCACCCGTTTTCTTCTTAATTTAAATGTCCAATTAAAATTTAGTATTTGCAGCTCTGTTTAGCATATTTTACCCTGTTTACATAGATAAAATACATATTATTGTGCATAAAAGTTATAAAATTATAATATAATTATAATATATTAAAGATTTTCCTCCAAAAACATCCATAAAATCCATTTGGGCCTGTCTCAGTTCTTCAGCTCCTATGTTGATGTTTATTTTAGATACATCACCACTGGTTAGCTTTACTTATAATCACGCACGCTTGTTGAACAAGCATTAGACCTTTGTGATCTCCATGGCATTAGGGGAGCAGTGTAGAAAGGTTAATCAGATTTACAGCACACATAACCATAATTGGCTGCCTTTATAGATTCAAATGAGCAATTAACTACAAGCCGCCTGTGTTGCACTTTCATTGGAAACCTGAGAATGTGCTTCCCATAATAGTTTTGTGAGGAAACCCACAGAGGCAATCAGAGCTTCCTCTTAAGCCTGCAAAGACTTACCCATGGCTATTTGGAATACTTAATTCTGATTAGTCCATAGCATTCAGCAGTTTCATATGTTTGGCAATGGTATTTATCACACGGGTCATTGAACATTGTACTTGCGCTACTTTCAAATATAAAACCACAACGCCATGCTCTCCAGATCAATACATGCTCTAAAATCAAATTCTAAGATGCATTTAGTTTCTCTACAAGTAGAACTTGCATCAGAAATCAAAACGAATCTGTTCATCTTAACTACCTCAAATTTGGTCCTAGACCATAAATGACGGAATCAAACCCTCTGGTCAGATTCGTCAATAAAATGATGAAGAGCTCTGACCAAAAGCACATGGTAGAGAAAAGACCTCAGCCGTGAACTGACATGAGCTGTAGTGACAGCTGTCGTGCTTTGTTTATGATACATACATGTGTCAAGGGAAACTTCATTCAGATACATGTAGCTCAGATAATGTGTTTCCATGGGACTGGAGTCTGCCATAAGAGCATGTTGACTGAAATCAGCACAAGCTTTCAGGAAGGAAACAGTCTACAACGAGAGCAAAGATTAACCACAGTAGCTCTTCAAACATAAAATGAACCAAAATGAAAAGGAAATCTTTGAATACATTTTGCACAGTCACACTTGAAATGTTGATGAAGCTTTTGCTCAGCATTAGAAACAATTGGTTACTTTGATCGCATAATTCCTCATCCCATCTTCACCGTTATCTCTGTCGTTATTTAGTTGTTTTTATGTACAAGAGAGAATATCTTTGAGCTCAAAAGGCAGACCATAAACAGAAAAAGAGCATGACCTTAGATCTTCCTGATCAATACTCTGTCTGATGTAGTAAAAGTGGAGGGGGGCATTTTTTATTCATTACATTTTATTGATGGAGATAGATGGAGGATAGTGTGTATATGTGTAATGTGATGCAGAGAGAGGCATGCTGGGATATTCAGTGAGGTCCAAAAGAGTGCACTAGTGAAAATGCTTTTTGCATTTTTGTAATTAAATGCAACTTATCATTACAAATTATACAATATTGTAATTATACAATATTTAGCATAACATAGCATATTAGAGCGAAAAGTTTATTTGGTTTGTTCCTCTTTTACTTTAATAATTTCATAAGTTAAAAGCTGATGATCATGTTCTCTATCAAGATTTCAGAATAATATAAAAAAGGATCTTGTGCTTCAATGGAAGCAAAAACATCTGTCTACTCTGTACAAAGAGTCACATAATCAGTGTCACAAATTTTGATTTGTGACATAATATTGGAGTAACTTGATAGTGATAGTGTTTATCTGTTAATTTCCATGTTAAAAATATATATTTAATTGTTTCCAGGTTTACATTATTTACATTATTCCAAGTTTACTGTATATGTTCATAATATTTAATGTTATGTTTCATTTTAGAAAATACAGAACAGACCGTTTTCTGTTATTTGAGAAATAAATACAATTTTTAGTCCCACAGGGTTTAATTTTAGGAACTTTTTAACATTACCTTTATTACGCATATGATACATTTTCATAATAAGTTTCTAGTGACTTAAAAGATGTGTAGAATTTTTTTCATTTTACATAATTTCTTTAATTTTTTTTTTCAAAATTTTGAAAACATTTAAAAAAGTATTTATTTCCAGACTTTGAACCCCATGTGGACTTTGAACCCTACTTTATCTGATCTAATGTGATCTATCAATATTTTAAATGGATTTTTAGTGGTTGTGGGGCCTTAGGTGTCACGACAGTGTGGCCAATTGCTTTCAGCTGAAAGTAGCTAAAACTGGTCGCTAAATGACGTCATACTGGCTAGTCCACTGATCTATATTAATATAAATATAGATCAGTGGGCGAGTCAGGGAATCTAGATAAGGTTTGTCCAAGAAGTTACTAGATTTGTCGCTAGGCTTTTGAAAAAAGTCTCTAAAGGGGCAGGGAAGTCACTAAATCTAGCGACAAAATCGCTAAATTGGCAGCACTATATCACGATTATAGACTTCTACTTTGTTATTCTGTTCTGTTAGTTCCTGTTTGGCCTACTCCATTTAGTTCCGGTTTCAATGGTTAATGATTATCTATTTGTGTCTGATGATTATGTATTATTTACACCTGTCAGTCATTGTGTTCACCTTGTATTTAAGTTCCCTGTTAAGTTCATTCCCTAGTTGGTTCTCGTCTGTTGTATTACATTGTTATGTATTCTCCCTGTGTTATCATTAAAGACTGCTTTATTAATAATGCTTTCCCCTTGCGATAAGGCTGTGACAGTAGGAAGCTTGTGTAATTATTGTGGCAAATAAATAAATGAATCTCTAAAAACACTAGAACCAGTAACAAAGGCTAATATCAAAAAACTTGTCCAATATATAAACACACTTACATAGATGCTCAGAGAGAAACAGTGCGCTAGGTGTAGGGTAGTAATGAGCATGCCACAGTTGCATGCCTACAGCTCCCCTTTTTCCCCTTCCCCCATCCCCAGCATCACAGTGATGAATGCATCCCTCCGGTCAATGACCCCCAAGGTCACAGGAACAGAGTATAGAGAAGTAGAGCCTCTGCACCATGCGACATGGTCCCAGCCCACTCAGGTAACAACAGCATAACTCACTCTCACCGACAAACATCAGGCTCACACTCCCACCTCCATTTAATCTCAAATGGAATCAAACTGGCTTTAATGCAATGTGCTCAAGCTGGAGTGTATTATGAAGATTGAAGGACATATACAGTAAACATATACAGAAGGCCCAAAAGTCTGAGATTACAGATATCATGGATGTTTTCATATAAACCTTGAAATGAACAGAAAGTTGTAGGAGTTTAGACATTTTAATGTAAAACGTTATAATGTAAAATGAAGTAGTCCTTTTATATTTACCCGCTGTAAATGCATATTGCCCGCTGTGCAGAGTTACCCTAAAGCCTCCGGGGTGTTGGTGGAGCCAGGAATTGGGCCCGTCATCGCTGCTTGCAGCTATATTTTCTATTTATAATTCTAGGCTTAATCAAATATATAAGTTAGTAACAATGATCATGTGACTCTTTGAACAGACAGTCAGATGCTCTTCCAATGAAGCTCAAGATGCTCTGCACTGTTCTCAAATCATTCTGGAGAGCATAATCATTAGGTTTTGTGGACTTCATGCAGCTTGAGTGGTGCTGTCATTAAAGCAAACAAGATAGACTAATCAAAGTCATTTAAAAAAAGTTCAACTTTTCACTTGTAACTAGTGTTTGTCACGGTACCAAAATTCCAGTAGTCGGTACCAATACCAGTAAAATTTTACGGTTCTCGGTACCAATTTCGGTACCACAGGAAAATCTGTTGGAACTATTTTACTCTTTTATTTAACTAGCCTATTTTTAAAAACATATTAAATATGATGGTTATCATACATATAAATATTTGGAGCGTGTGTGTGTGTATGTATGTTTGTGAACATGAAATAAATTTTGAAATATAAAAAAATAGGCCTAAATAAACAAATGCTCAAACATCCATTTTGAAACAGACGTGCGTGTTTATTTTAGCTATTCCTTCAGTGAAACGACACACTACAGCCTGTAAAACTATGAAATAAATATCAGTAAATAATGGTAACCTAAATAATAAGAAAGTGAAGTATTATTCTATTATTTATTTCCACACAAAGATGCATCATATAGCCTACCGCTCGGCTCTTTGAGATGGATGAGGGACACGAGCAGGCAAGAGATCATTTCTCTTTAATAATATCTTCATGTTATCTGCTGATGTTACAAGCAACTGACACTTGTTGTAAAAGGTCTTAAGAGCTAGTTTTATCTTCAGACATTCAGGCTATGTTTGATTTTGCACTGCCAGAGAAAGCCAAAGTAAAAAATCACCGGCGTGTGTGAAACGCGCTATACAAATAAACTTGACACGCCTTATGAGGTCTAGGCCTAATAACAAGCACAAACTGTTAAATAGAAATTGACGTGCAAGCAAAAAGGTTTCTGTCCTACAGTGTTTTTTCTACTTTACCACAGTAAAGAATGCGAATATAATAGGTCTAATTAAAAGCGAACCAAAGGAAGAAATGTTTATGATTCCCTGCATGAGTGAAGATTTGGGAAAAGAAACAGATTCCATGTTCAGTGGAATAACTAATGGAATATTGTTAAATCAGGTGACCAGATCGTGATTCACAAAACAGAATACAAAGCCGACAAAGCTTAAATTTATGGACTCACGTACCTCTCTCATTCGGCATGAACCAAAATGTTTCCATGGCTACGATGTCGCATTTAACTGTTAACTAGCCTATTTCTTCTGTAAACAAAGCTTTGTGCTTCACTCGTGTCATATTCACGTAAAATACTGGCACAGCCCTATCAGTGGGTACTGAATATACCCGGATACTCAGTACTACCGGTACTACAGAAATGCTGGTATCGTCACATTTTCAAAATTTCAGTACCCACTTGGTACCGAAGTACCGGTACTTTTGACAACACTACTTGTAACAAATTATGCTAACAATCTAATTTGTACTAAAAAACTGTATTAACTATCAGCCATATTTGCCAATTTAAATGTAATAAAATAAAAAATAAATAATAAAACTGTAAATATTTTTTTTAATTAAATAAGCGCATTTAACACATTTATAAATTTCAGCATATAACACCCATCAGACGCCAAAATGTTAACTTAAAAATGTTCATGTGGAAACCTCCAAATTAATTGATATGAATTAAGTCACAAATATTGTTTAATTCATGAGTTTTCCTAAATAGTTTATGTAAAACTAAATTTAAGGGTTAGATGAGTTCATTAAGGTACAAATTACCATATCTGCATTGGCCATTAAAAAAAAAAATCAAATCAATCTGCCACTACTGTGTAGGCAACATGCAAGCAAAAGAACACACTCAAAGGCACATAAACACATTGGTATGTAAGCATGCAAAAAAGACAAACAATTTGATCATGAATGAGTACAGTGGAAACAATATCTTAATGAAAACAAGCTTTTCAGGGTACGTTTCCATATGCCATGCTGTTTTGTTCTCAGACCCTCTGCAGCCTTATTACAGAGGTCTGCCATTCAAAAGCATTCCCCGCGTGTCACAGACTGCAGACCAAGCAATCTCACATGCCACACTGCAGAGTGACACCACATTTATTAAACTTCTCCACTGGGCACATAAGAGGACATGCACACACTCCCTCTCTTCAATGCCAATGGCCAGGGAAATGGAATTGGGGGGAGGGGTGATATGAATCTGTTTTCGCATTTGAAAAACCAAAGGTAAAATTGTCTGACCTTGACTTATGGAAGTGGAGGAGGGAGGGAGGGATGGGAGGAGAAAGAGGAAGGCTGGCAGGAGAACAGGAGTGTATATTAATGAGCTGACAACAGGAGCACAATAGCATGACTGACTGTGATGGGAAGAAAATGGGCCAGGCAGGAAACAAAGGTTGATGCTACCCTGGTCCTGTGCTCCAACAGCCATGTTAGCAAGGATTCACAATCCTTCCCATCAGTGGTATCGGCATTTAAATGAACCTCCTACTTCTGTTCTGGGGGATTGAATTTAACTCTTTAGATGCTTGTCATAAACCTGACGGTGTGTGATTGTCACAAACAACATTCCTGTCAGTAGCATGCAGCTCAATCAAAGTCAGTTTTCTTTGTGCTGCTGTATCCTTTTCCTAACTGCTGTTGACTGATGTTGCATTCTGTTTGTTATCGGTTGCATATTTAGTTGACTGATATGGAAACTAACAAAGGCAAGGTTTTAGGAACCTATTATTATTATTGAGTCCATGGACTTGAGAACTTCATAAAAAACAAAGTAGAGGATCCAAACAGTTGCATCACTTTTGTGTACAGGGCTCTTTTTTAAAAGAAATAAATACTTTTATTCAAGCAAGGCCACATTAATTTGATCAAAAGTGACAGTGAACACATTCATAATGTTACAAAAGATTTTTATTTCAAATAAATGCTGTTCTTTTGAACCTTCTATTTAAAGAATCCTGAGGGAAAAAATGTATCATGGTTTCCACAAAAATATTAAGCAACACGACTGTTTTCAACATTAATTATGTTTCTTGAGCATCAAATCAGCGTATTAGAATGATTTCTGAAGGATCATGTGACATTGCCAACACAGGAATAAACACTTTAAAATATAATCAAATAGGAAGTTATTTTACATTGTAATAGGGTCATTCCATGTCAACTCAACCAGAGGTCCCCGGCTCAAATTTTTGATTTTGTTAATATTTTTTTCTGTAGAAAGACAAACATAAATAGTGATGAAAGCCAAAATATCAAATGTCACAGATGTATATTTACTGAGTAATCCACTATTTTGTAGAAGAGGGTCAATATGACAATTTTCACCTGAGATTTGGGGCCAAATTAGAGGGGTGTAAAAATGACTTTAGAAAGATGGCAGCATCGTTTTATTTTTACACAGAGATTGGTAGGTCTGTTAGTAAAATCTGTTGACTTTAACAATCTTTGTTGCATTATATGCCAACAGTGACAGTTCAAAAATGTCAAAAAGCACTTCTTGTGTTTTTTGCCTCAAGTTTGCATGCCTGTAACTCAAGAAGTATTAAAGATATCTTAATATCCTTTTATATTCTCGTTTTTAACAAACTTTCCTTTTGGTATCTGCATTTTAAAGGCCCCGATGGTTCAATCCCAGAGATATGGAGATCTTAATGCGGCTCCATGAGTAAATTGGTCAATTGTACACATTTTCAGTGGTCAAAAAAAAAAAAAAAAAAGAAAAGTGGGTCACTTTGCATACAGCTTTTTTCTTTTAAAGAGGAATATCTGAAGAATAAATAATGTTAAAATAGAAATGTATCTCATGTTTTTCTTTCAGCTCAACTGCATAGAACATACCCGAGTGCCTTAAATAGTCCTTTTCCAAAGTTTGCATGCCTGTAACTCTAAAAGTATCCAAGATATCTTAATATCCTTCTAGATTCTCATTCTTAATAAACTTTCCTTTTGAAATCTACATTTTCAAGGCCTTATATAGTTCAGTCCCATAGATATGGGGATCTCAAATTTATGTTTAATTTGGCTCCAAATCTCAGGTGAAAATTGTCATTTTGACCCCCCTCTACAAAATAGTGGATTACTCAGTAAATATATATCTGTGACATTTAATATTTTGGCTTTCATCACTATTTATGTTTGTCTTTCTACAGAAAAAAAAAAAATTAACAAAATCAAAAATTTGAGCCAGGGAATTTTCCGAATTTTGGTTGATTTGACAAGGAATGACCCTATAATATTTCACAATATTAATGTTTTAGTGTATTTTTTTAATCAAAAAAATGCAACCTTGGTAAGCATAAAAGACTTCTTTCAAAAATATGAAAAAATGCTATCCAAATTTTTGAAAAGATAAATAAAATAACTCTAAAATAAATTATTTTCAGTTTAAACACCGCCTTTCTTTGCAAATGGGCTTGCTATAGACAGCAAAAACTTATCACAACTTGACTGAAGCAATTACTATTAAAATCACTAAAAGCAGGTGGTAAACAGTTTTAAGTTTTTTACATTTTCTATTGAACATAGTAGAAATAATTCATTAAATGATGGAAGAGCATTATAATCAGGCATATTTCCAGTCATGCACACTTTCTCTATAAAAGAGCTAAATCAGGTGTCTGAACCACAGTGGTATAGTGATGCTGTACAGTCCCATGAAGTCTGCCAGATTGTGGTGGTCTGCTCCATCTTCCACAATGCTATCAGAGAATGCAATTTATTCCTATTGAATTCCTTGCAATATAATCAGTTACCTCATAATCGTATGAAAACAATAACCATGCATCTTTGGTCAGTTGCCTAGAGTCAGAGGCAAAAGGTCAACCTTTCAATAGACACTGATTCTGCAGAAGTAGGGCCTATATGAATTCAGATTAACAATCAGAAATTATTCAGACTCACAGAAGCGACATCATTTGCTCAGTTCAGCTGGGGTTAATCATGTCATCAATTATGTCTTCAGGCTGTTTTAAACTGTCTGAATTCAAACAGTGACAAGAAGGTGAACATGTGACTGCAGAACTGTGCACAGGAAAAGGAGATACAGTCATAAGCAGCAGATGGGACTGTGTGCAGATAGATTTACAGAGGGCTTACATCAATAAGAAGAGATGAAGGAAAGTAAATTTTTGCAGCGAGTTTTGTGAGAAAGCCACATCTATAATGAACCTACAAGCACAGAAAGTACACGTTTGCAATGATGAGTGAAAATGATAGTACTTAAATATGCCTGGTGCAGTACTATACCAGTGTAGCACCTGCATGTTTAAAGTCCGTGTAAAGTCAATTCTGAGAATTGTTTCTAAACACTTTATAAATGTTACAAATGTATTGCTGAAACACATTACAAAGACTGTGAACTATATAGTACTGAATTGTGAAGTTAGACCGTTAAACAGTTTTTCACAAATTCTGTGTTCAGGATTTCTTGGGCGGTGCTAAAACGGTGGCTCGATGACGCACTGGAGCCACTGAGCATGGCCCCGCCCCTAACGCTATAATAACTAGTGTATTAGCATCACGGGTTACTGTCATTACAGCCTACATTTTGCTAGCTATAGCTATGCCTTCGTAACGCAAATGCATATTACCTGGTTGCGATTATATACAAAACAGCTCGGTCTCCTTATTTAAAATTCCTAAAAACTATGATATGAAGAAGAGGTGGATTCAATTTTGTGAAAAGCCATCTTGATGGAGACCTGACAATCATCACCAACACCCGCCTCTGCAGTGATAGTTTTACACCAGATAGTTGTACAAACTTTCATCAGAGACAACTGGGACTCTGATAATCCGCTGTTACTGGTGAATGGGGCTGAACCGACTATCTCCCGCCTCGGCCTTAATCCTCCTGTTCCGCCGACAACTGATGAAATGGGGCTGGACCGACTATCTCCCGTTCCGGCCTTCATCCTCCCGTCTCGTGGCACCGACATCTGGTGCCACAGTCGGCAGTACGTGCCCACCAATGAGTGAAAGTTGCCTTGTGTGCTTATGTTAGAATTAGTAGGTAGTCCACAGTAACTCTGCTAAATTTTGCAACCCTCTAAGGTGATTCTTTTGTTTATATGCATCAGTATGTTTGACTCATTAGACAAGTAAGTTGAGAGAGACGGCATCTTTCTTGCGAGTAGGTGTGGTTTCAGCGCCGACAGCGGACACGCCCCCAGCGTTTAAGGACAGAAAATACTGCTTATTTTTTCAAGATTTTGATAACTTATTTCATTTACTTGGCATTTTTTTTAATCATTCAAATTTGGCTGGGTGGTTAATAACATGTTTTTTCTGTGGTGTGACAAACTCAGAACACATTTTAATATTGCTTTACACAGACTTTAAACAGGATTGCGGGTGCTTAGTAAATAAGGTTTTTGCCCTAAACTACCTCACCAAAGTGGCAAAACTGTTTAGTGAACTCAGCCTCCCCACAAGAACACAATGTATTTCTAGTGATCTTTATTCTTTACTCACTCAGAGCAGTTGTGGCTTAATGGTTAGAGAGTCTAACTTACCTGAAGGTTGTGGGTTCGAATCTCAGTACCGGCAGCAAATGTAGGTGGAGGGTTCTCTTCCACTCTCATTACCCACAACAATTTGAGCAAGGCACCTAACCCCCAGTCGCTCCCTGGGCGCCTCAGCAAAAAGTGGCTACCCATTGCTCTGGGTGTGTGTTCACGGTTTGTGTTCAATACTCACTAGCTGCGTTTCCATTACAACTTCACAAAAAACTCCCAAATATCGCAAAAAAGTTTTAACAAGGTGTTTTTTTAGGCAATTCGAAAAAGGAATATTTCTCAACACTGCAATGGAAACATTTTTTTCGCATTTACAGATCACCTGGCGTACGTAAAAGTCGATCATTCTTTAAAGATGGCACGGTATATTTGGACAGAAGACGAGACAGAGTTCTTTATTAAACTCATAAAAGACAAAAGAATACACAATTTATCAAGACCTCGAAGCAGATGGGAGAGAGAAACACCCAGAAACACCTCATAAGTGGTCGCTCCCAAGTATAAGGGGCTTTCCTTGCCATAAATGCTTGGATAACACGCCTACGTCTCCTTTGATTAAAAATAACGACTACTTCAGTGGTTGCGATATACTTAAAGGTGCAATATGTAATATTTTCTGTCCACTAGAGGTCGCTAGAGGCCTATTCAAAACAAAGGCGTAGCTTGATGACGCCAAGTTTGAGCGCGGAATCTTGGGACATGTGGTCTTCACCTCAACGGCCGGTGGAAAAGAATAGGGATAGGACTCGGGAAGAAATCATGTTCATGAATGCGATTATTAACGTTACTGTAGTATGAAGCAGAGCAGGACCGAGTGTTGTGGGAGCTGAACGAGGCCGCTGGAGCGATTGCGCAACACACGCCTCAAGCAGCGGAACTTTTATTACGCCACAGTCGCCGGCGCCGCTTCCGCTTTTCCGGTCATGAGTATGAGGTAACACAGCTCTGTTTATCATATTAGATACATTTGAGTGTGTTGAAAATGTTATAACGTTACTCTGTGCGTTTGCTTGGCGGCTGCTGTGAGACACTTGTTGCACACTGCAGTAAGCTAGATCAATTTTAGAATATCATATTAATAAATTGCAATTTTCTCACGATTTACAAATAGTTGCAAACATTTGGGATATAGTAAGTACTCAAGTGAACAAAATATATAACACTGGCCTAGTGGTTTTTGGATATTTTACTGCAAAATTCTTACATATTGCACCTTTAAACCTACTAACATTCGCAATAGTTTTTTTTATCAACATTTAGAAAATATCGCAAAAGTTTTGCACAGATCTGTAATGGAAACCCGTCTACTGCTGTGTGTACACTTGGATGGGTGAAATGCAGAGTACAAATTCTGAGTATGTATGGAATACCATACTTGGCTACATGTCACGTCACTTTCTCTTTTACTCACCCACTCTTTCTCTTCTGCCCTTTTCTAGTCAGGACATATATTCTACAGAGAGTGGGTCCACATAATCCCTAGACATGCAATCTACCAAAATTATAAAAAAAATAAATAAAAAAAAGACTCTCCTTTAATACTAGTAAGGCTATTTGGGATATTTTTTAAAAACATTTATTATATGCCAGGAA
The DNA here is from genome assembly GCA_039654765.1 of Mylopharyngodon piceus. Lineage (NCBI taxonomy): Eukaryota > Metazoa > Chordata > Actinopteri > Cypriniformes > Xenocyprididae > Mylopharyngodon > Mylopharyngodon piceus. Next base: position 19,727,497 of record CM077457.1, read on the forward strand.
AAAATCTAGTCATCAGTCTAATCATTTACATAAGTAATAGCACACCTCTCCTTAACAAACCGCATAATTTGAGGTATCATTCATGTCCATAGCACAAAAAGGGCAGAATAAACCGTTTAGCATTATCAAGTCTTTAGCACCTTCACAAACACCACTACTCACTAAAGCTAAGCTATCTAACAAATCCTGAAAAGAGATTTTCTTTGAATTACATGAGAGAAATCCCGAACAAATCAATTTCCAGTGTTTCTTTGCGTTCCAGTTGTGTGTGTGTTCGGCTTGCTGTGTTGACCTGCAGAGTTCTGCCAAATCAGCGCAGCACGTCTCTGACAAACACTCTGTTTTTCAGCCTCCTCCCAATGAGCCGTTACACTGAGTTAGTCAAACATAAGGCAGAACAGCTCACGGCTGCAGTCTTCCTCTGAAAACAGACTGCCGACCTCCAGACACACACACACACACACACACACAGAAAAACCATTGCAGCATCTGTTCTACTAACCATTACTGCTACAAGTCTCATTCTCACAACAGCCCGCATTTCCTTCCTACTAATTAACGATTCTCATAGACTCCTTGAGTCACAGAGTTTGAGGACTGTCACTTTGTAGATCAGTTTCAAATGATAGCACAGCCTGCAATTGAGAGGATGTTCTCGGCAGAACAAAAACAAATGATTTCCAGCTGTGATGACCTAACATGCAGTGCACTTCATGATAATGTCTGTCTTTAGCATCAGAGCATTGGACTTCCAGTGAATCTTTATCAGATAGTACACCCAAAAATGAAAGGTTTGTCATCATTTCCTCACCCTCGTGTCGTTTCCAAACCTGTATGACTCTTTCTTCTGTGGAACACAAAATAAGATATTTAGAAATATGTTGGCTATAAAATGGAAAATATTTCGAAGAACTGTTTTTGTTTATACAATAAAAGTCAATTCGATCCAATTTTGTTTTTGGACCCTATTGACTTTCATTGTATAAACAAGAACAGTTCTTCAAAATATCTTCCACATAAGAAAGACATAGAGTTTTGGACAAACGAGGGAGAGAAATTGAAAAATTTTCATTTTTAGCTGATCTATAATCTATTTTAAGCTTAAAGCAATGATTTGTAATGTAACAACTATCTGACTAAGCAGTCTTATGTATACTGTGAATTCTCAGTAAATTATGCCGCATTGTTCTGTCCTTTGTTGTCTTTGCGGAATAAAATATACCCTTTATGAGTCCGGTGCTTTCCACTTCATTCCCTGCAGCTGAACTGTTACATGTCATTAGTGTCTTGATGTAATAAACCACACATTTGTTATGTTTCACTGAGTCTAAACATCTCCAATAGACCTAAACCGTGTTCTTTCTTCTTTGGCGAGATAGAAATTATATGACAAAATGCCAGGTCACGGCTCTTGTGTGTATGTGCTATTAAGCCAAGGGACACTTTAAGTCTAACAATTAGCAAACACGATTACATCTTCTCTATATTCATTTTTCTACGTTAAATGCAGTTCAGCTCAAAATGTCAAGAGCGGCGCTGTGCATTTCCTCTAATGAGTATTCAATGACTGCATAATTCAAATTGCATTGCAGGAACAAGACAGAATTTTAATGTGTGACGGCTTTTGGACTGTGGCATTTGCAGTCTTGTGTGGGGTATAAAAATGCATTCAATTAAAAAAATAAAAGCATTTTTATTAGACATGTCAGACTTTTGGATCACACTGTGTATGCAATAATGAAAAAATGTACATTCTGTTTTATGCAAAAAACATGAATGTCAAATATATATGGTATGTTTGTGTGTTTGTAAGGTTAAGAGAAAGCCAGTTTCAGTAATAGCAGCTGCTGAGTTGGGAAACTAGGGAGTGTCTGGTTGTCTAGCAACGAGGTGATGGAGATGAAGGTGGGAAGCAGAAGACTAAAACAGTGAAGTGACAGTTCAGAGATCAGCTTCTGAAGAATCTTAATCTCTGAGCCCTCGATTTGTCTTTATCTGAGATAATAATACATCGAAAGTGGAAGGATTAGTCATTTTATCAGACTTTACTTCCCTTTTTTTCTATATTCTCTCTCTTTCTCTCACTTTAATGCTCATAGTCTGATAGTTATTCATTTTAATGTCTACTGTCCTCCCTCACATAACTTGTTTCTTCTCCTTTTCCCTCTCTTACAGTAAATTTTAAATTAAATTTAGGGTGTCAGCCAATTCCTGCACTGTGCCCTATAAAACATCAGCTATAACCATGCTTATCGTAAATTAGCATATATCTGTATATTCTCCATACCTTATGAGAGAAAATGTGCATAAAGCGGGAACAGTATGGGTAAGAAGTGTGTGTGTGCGCATTGAGAGAGTGGCAAAAAAGTGCATGTCAAAGAGAGAGAGGGAAGAAAATTACTGAGCTGAAGTGTTGGCCATCGCTCTGGCCCTCAGTGCTTGTAGATGTGAATCACTATCACCAGAGAAACTGCACTCACATCCCCTCTCCTTCTGCTCATCCACCTCTCCACATCCATCAAGAACACATGGGTTTGTTATAGTACCACTCAATGGCATATTCACCTGCAATTATAACAGACTCACATCTTTTATCCTCAGAGGTGAAATGTGTAATTTCCTGCCACTAACAGCACCAAGCAGAATCGCACAAATATTTGTGTGCAATAATAATTCATTCATTTAAATTAATAAATTTATACTATTTTTTTTTAGGACTATATATATTTATGAACAAACAGGTAGTTTGTTCACATCATTGGTTGAGCCAATCTTGTTATGTCCTGTCCAGTGGGACATTAATGTTAAAGGCACAATATATAGTTTTTCGCCGCTAGAGGTCGCTTATTCAAAACAAAGGCGTAGCTTGATGACGCCTTGTTTTCGCAGAATCATGGGAGGTGTTGTCTTCACATCTACAGCCGGTGGAAAAGAGTCCGAAAGGGCTCGGGCAGAAATCATATTAATGGATGAGCTAATGTATTAAAGATTTATTAACATTACTTTAGTATGAAGCAGGGTGTGGCTGAAAGCTGTTGGAGCAGAATGAGGCCGCTGGAGCGATTGTTAATGAGAGACAAGCGTGACACACGTCTCGAGAGCAGTGGAGCTTTTATTATACCGCAGACAACCACTTCCGCTTCCGGTCAAGCGTATGTGGGGTAACGCAGGGCTGTTTTATCATATTAGACACATTTTTTTGTGTTGAAAGTTGTTATAATACTACCCTGTGCGTTCGCTCGGCGGATACTATGAGACACTGCTGAACACTGCAGTAAGCTAGATCGATATTAGGCATGGTAACACATTGTATTCTGGGTAAATCAAGAAAACGAGATTTAAACAATAAGACTTACTGTGTTGAGCTATATAACAATGATTAGTTTTCTGTCAATGAAAGTATCCAAACAGTTGCTCACCTGTCTAATAAAACATAATATATTAAAGCGTCTTTGGTGTTTCTGTGGCTTCTACAAATAACGGAAATCGAGGATAACATGGGTATGATGTCATTGATAGGCGACGCACGGACCTGGTTAAAATTGCTTATTTCTATGGATTTAAACATTCTTGGAAACATTTGGGATGATGCAAGTACACAATTCAACAAAATATATAACATTGTTCTAGTGGCTTTTGGATATTTTAATCCAAAAATTATACATATTGTGCCTTTAATATTTTATATTACTGCAATATAATATTAATTTTTTTTGTTTTTTAAACCTAAAAATGACAAAAAACAAAAAACAAAAAAAAAGATGTCAGAAACAGCATTTCTGTTGCCAAAGGCACATTTTCTCAAAAATAATCTGGACAATGAAATCTGGGCAATCCATCTGTACATTAACCAAACTCGCCTGTCTACTAAAGATCTGCTCTCTATGAAGTATGTGTTTATAGTATTTATTTAAATGTATTAGTTTATTTATAAATGTAAGTCCTATATGTGTAAGCCCTATTTAATATTATTTAATTTACTTGTTTTTAACTTCTGTTCACTTTTGCACATAGTTATGTCCCACTTTTTGTGTACACACTTTTTATGTACATTTTGCTGCACTAAATATTTGCAACAAAATATCCGGCATACGTCACCACAATCATACTGACGCCATACCGACATACAAGCCACAAAATTTGAATTTTAATTCCATGAGGTTTGTAATGAAAAGCACAATATGAATAGCAGCCCTTTGACAAAGCAATTATACTTTAATGAAGGCATCTATGAGTTTGATTACAGTGGCGTGGCAACGCAATCCCCCTCCACCTCCCATTCAGTTAATAACACTCTTGAAAAGCCATGCTGAGTACAGGATCCTGGTCTGGCTCTGTGATACTGGGGTCTGTGAACCGCTCAGCGACACAAGGGAGGTTTAACCACTTAAAAACAACAATGAAATTACAGAGCCACTGGATAAAATCAATTAACTCCAATGCTGCTTTGATTTAATGTGCATCTAATTAGTATGGCAGCTTATGAGGGGTGGAGGTCCAGAGGTGTGCATTCTCCTACTGTTAGCGCATTGGAGCAATTGTATTCCTCTGTGCTCTTTTAAATAAGGGAGAAAATATGCAGGAAAAAAAAATCACTTTAACAAGTGAAGGGGCTAAATAAGCTATGATGTGTATTTCTTGTAGGGCTGCACGATTAATCGAATTAAAACCGAAATCGTGGTATGGCTTAGTGCAATTATCAAATCACAAAGACTGTGATTTAATTATATAAATATAGCATGTTTTATACAGTTAAAGGTTTAGTTCACCCAAAAATTAAATTTCTGTCATTAAGTACTAGTAAGACCCAAACCAGTAAGACCGTTCATCTTAGGGACACAAATTAAGATATTTTTGATGAAATCCGAGGGTTTCTGATCCACACATAGGCAGCAACAACATTGTACCTTTTGAGGTCCAGAAAGGTGTTAAAGACATTGTTAAAATAGTCCACGTGACTACAGTGGTTCAACCTTAATGTTATGAAGTGATGAGAATACTTTTTGTGTGCAAAAACAAAACAAAAATAATGACTTTATTCAACAATTTCTTCTCTCCCCTGTCAGTCTCCTACGCAGCTGAGGTAGTGAACACAGTGCAGCACTTCCGTGTTCTTCCGTGCTGCTCACGTGTGCAGCGTCAGCCAATATTAAGCCAGCGTTCTGACGTAAACACGCAACGTCACGAGTGTAACCATGATAGAGACTATAGAAATCTCTACCGATTGACAAATTTCTCCCGATTTATCATGTCTACCAGTATATCACACACCCCTGGTAGAAAATATTCATTTTTGGGTGAACTACCCCTTTAAGCACTCACAGGGTGAGTATCCATGACAAAGAATTCATATCAACCTTTCCAGAAGTGAAAATGTCAGCCAATTTCATCCTTTTCTCATAGAAGCAAAGGCTGTCCTCACACCCATAAAATCTCTGCTTATTTCTCTATTTGTCCATCCTTCCATCTTTGATGTCTCTATTTGAAGGTAGAGTGCTGAATAAAGAAAAGTGTCCTATTAAAATGGGCAGCAGACAGGCAGAGCATGTCTTTGTGTGGCTGATGAGCGCTCCAGCTCGTAATTGCTCATCAACACAGAGGAGGATGAGGGACAGGACGGCCTCTTCTGCCTTCCTTTGAGTGTTTCATACACAGAGGCAGAGAGGAGAGCTCAACCTCCAAAAAAGCACGGGCTAATGAGCAGCTTCTTTCGCCACTAGTCCCATGTAAAGCATTTCAACTCCTTCTAAAGCATTGTCTCCTTCCCTCTCTTTATTCTCTTCCCTTCATGCCTCGACAGTTACTCGATATGTTAACCAATTACTGCAACCAAACTAGTTGGTGAAAGACGTGCAAAAGTGAGGGTGACTGCAAGGACACGCTATCAGCCTGAATACATGAATACTTTAAACCTTTGTGTAAAAGTTGATATATAATTAATTATAATAGCAGCAATGTTTAAGAGTTACAGCACAGCCATTATCTGTGGTAAAAGACCTGTACCTATCGCAATGACAAAATGATCTAAATCTGTATTCAGATAGAAGTAGAAGTGGGTCAGTGTTGTTATTGTTAACTAGAACTATGAAAAAAAAAAGAAAAAAAAAAAACATTTTTGGTAACTGAAATAAAGCTAAAATAATATAAAATATAAATACTAGATGACAAATTTAAACTGTTAAACTTAAAAATGCTGCCAGTGTCTTGGCAACTAACTGAAATAAAAAAGTTGAAGTACTAAAATTACTAGAATTGAAGTTAATTCAATAAATCTATATAGAAATATTGAAAAAACAGCCACTAAGAATGACAAAAACACGTAACAAAATTACTTAAACTAAAATAAAATGAAAACTGAAAACAGAAAAATAAAAGCCAATTTAAAATATTAATAAATACTGTAATTGTATAAATAATACTAAAATAATACTGACATGGGCAGAGCTTAAACCGGACGTGGCCCAAGCTAAATACAAAGCCCACTTTTAGAACTAACTATATTTATAGTTTCCAAGTAGCAAATATGACTTCATAATTCATAAAATTATTTATCAGACATATTAAGCTTTACACGCTTCATTAATGCCAGTTTTGAGGGAAAAAAAGAAATAAGTATTTACATGATGGAAAGGTATTGCATTAATATTCAATTATAGAGTCTCCTGCATTAGATGCAGAGAGACTGTGGTAATTATTGCATTAGCAGTCAGGAGGTTTGAGGGTTGGCTGGAGGTTTGAGCCTGTGTGTTCTAATCTGAGGTCATTTTAGGTCACAGGAGCGTTTAGCTGGCCATATGCTGGCAGAGATGGGGCCGTCTCTGCCCCTCCCAGGCCTCAGGCTCTCTCTGTGTGGGACTCTGCTTGAACAGCTCTCCCTACTAGATAATCAGATGGCAAATTAGGCTTATGGGCGTTGTGTGTGTGAGTGTGAAGAGGGGGGAGGAATTTTTAACCTCTCAAATATAGAAAAAACAGAACTTTCAAACAATTTTCACAGATAAAACTTCTTTATATTTTTAAATACTAATCGCACTGTATGCAATTGGGTATATTTTCAGTAAATCTAACAACTTTTTTAAATTCAAAATAAAGTAGGCTACAATGACAAAACTGCAGATCTTATGAAAAGTATGCGACTTCATCTCTGATAAATGAGAAATAATCTGAACTTCACATATCACTATTTTTTTTTCACACCCTCTTCAGAAAAACACCTATTAACTCAACATGGTATTAATGGCTTTCACCTTGTGCGATTGCACCCTGAACTCATCAGCTGGGAAGGTGAGAGTACATTAGTCTCTAATTGAGAGAGAGAGAAATAGAGGCTTGACAGTGTTGTTCCTCAGTCAGACAGAGCAACCAGGGGGGCCCTCACTGCAAAAAATAAATAAATAAATAAATAAAACTAACAATAAACAATACTAAAACATGTCTCAATTTGAATGCATTTTAATTTGATTAAAAAAAAATTAATTTCAGGGAATGCCCAAAATGTTTCAAATGAAATTAATTAAATAAAAAAAAAAAAAAAAAAAAAAATCATAAATTTTAGGGAATGCCCAAATGCATCAATTAAAAAAAAGTAAAGTAAAGTAAAGTAAAATAGTAAATTTAGGGAATGTAAAAATATAAATAAAATAAATGAACATTCATTTTTGACCCAAAACGCTTAAATTTAAATGAATTAAATAATAATAAAAAAGTACAATGATAAAAAAAATATATATATTTGTAGTCCTTAAAAAGCGATTTTTGTAAAAGAAAATATCTCCCTTTGCATTGAACTTTGAGCTTCGTAACTTTGCAGACATTGTTTATGCTCTAACAGCAACATTACACACTAACTAAAGTTAAAAAAGTGAAATCATAATCAAGGACTTAATAAAAAAAAAAATAAAATAAAATAAAATAAAATAAATAAAATAAATGAGCATTCATTTTAGGCCCAAAACTCTTCCATTTAAATTATTAAAAAAAAAAATTCATAGATTTTAGGGAATGCCCACGTGCATCAATTTAAATAATAAAATAAAAGCATTAATTGTAGTTGATGCTAAAAATGCCTCAATTAATATTAAATCAAATCAAATAAAACATTAACTTTAGAAAATGTTTAATAAGTAAGAATGTTGGGATTATTATTTGCCTTATTAAGTATCCCTTAAAAGGCCTGCTGTGGTGGCTGTCAGGTTTGGAGAAACGAGCGCCGAGATAGACAGCCTATAGGGCAGCACTAACTCGCCAGCTGAGGCCCTGTGATTGCTGCCATAGCAACAGCAGGCAGGAGCTACACAACCCAACACAGATATGTAGATATAGTGTAGTGGCTGTGAGCAGAGACACATTCAGTTCTGTTAAGTTCTGTTGATGTCCTGGCATTAGACAAGAGCAAATGAGTGAATATAGCATTCAGCAATGACAGAAAGAGTAAAGGACTGTCTGCCGTGTCTAACATGAAGACATCAGTATGTGCTCAGTCATACTCTCTTCTCCAGCTTGTGACTGGATTGGCATTTTGGTGATGAGGTTAAAGCCAAGAAGAGACAGACAAAGATACACCTGCCTCCACTAATCCAGATATTGATCATCATCCTTGTGCAGTCTGTAGATCAATGCAGACAATGAGATGCAGGCTGTAACCTCTCGAGGGACTTGAGAGGAGAGATGAGACCTGTATTCCAGGCCCTCTCCTACAAACCATCTAGGGACTCTGAAGGAGGCAACACAATGTTTACTGCCAGGATATGATCTCAAAGGAGACATTACACAAATATAGAGCAGCACCAAAAACCACACTCACAGACACACATTTAATTGCCCAAGGGGGGGTATCAAGCTGAGGGCTTCACTGCACATCCCCACATTTTCACATCAATGGCTGTCTGGAAACCTTAACATCCATCACCAAAACCAGACGATTAGACCCCTCTGTCTCCGCAGACACCGGATCTGTGCAAATCCATATGCTTGTGAAGATCTCTATCAATGACTATCTTCCAGCCAAACGGCCATAGGGATTCCAGACCTGCCAACCTCGGAAATTTTTTTTTTGAGTACCAGTGTGACGGGATGGGACATGGGGGGTGGGGGGCGTCATATATATTTTCAAAATTTTGAGAATGCAAGACACACACAAACACATGCTCCTCTTCATAAGTCTACCTTTGACTGTTAAAGTTTTTTGAATTTGACCCAATTCAAAAATTTGACTTACACTGCTGGGTTATATACAGTGAAAGCCAAAAATTACACCTGCTCAAAACCATTTTTTTTATTCATGATTAATATTGCAGGGCTCTACAGTGCGCCCATTTCACTCGCATTTGCTCCTGAAAATAACTGCGTGCGACTGTGAAAAAATATTTAGGCGCACTGGTGCGAGTGACCCGATCAATTCTCATGAATAGATCTACAATCGGAATAAAAAGTACAACTCCCAAAATGCATCTAAACTGAACAACAGTTATGTTTCTTACAGCAATCGGCTGCTTTTCACGACTTAATTCAAAGACTTTGCTTCAGTCGGCAGAGCAAGTGCAAAAGATGTGCGCTCGGACTACACTCCAAAGATTGTTTACAAGGTGCAACCGGTGTGACGCAGCCACGCGCACTTAGCAGACCGTCTCATGCTGCTGTTTCTTTGCAGCCAAATTAATTGTAAATACTACATTTGGATTATCATATTCAAGGTCGGAAATTAACGGGGGCTTGGGGCAAAAATGCTTCCAAAAATCTATTTAAAAAAACACACGCACCGTTATGAATGCCCATGCGGATATTACTTTCACTTTTGAAGTAGAGGCAATTCGGAGGCAGCAATTGCTTGAATGGTGGGTGGGTTCATTATTATTCTTAATAAAAAACACAACAACAAAACAGTACAATGACAAACTCGCTTAAATATGCGCGTTTACATTCCGCTTTTCAACCAAATCTTCATCCATCGTCTTGTCATTCAGAAGATTGAGGCGAAATCTGACTCCTGCTGCTGATCTGTGCTGCGACTCTCATTCGGCTCACTGAATTGAGCAGACGCGTTCAGTTTTTAACTGTAGTGTCTATTTTCTAAATAAACTAAAGGATTATTATTACTATAAAAATGACGGTGGGGCCGGTGCCGCGGTCATGGTGGGCAAGTGATATAACCGGTGCTGCTGAACACCGGTAACACAGTCAATCTCAGCAAGCCTAATATGTGTAAGTTAAGTACTATCACACGATTAGACTCCTGTTTCTCCGAGTACTGGCATGATTGCAAATGTGATACTTACTGATCTGATTGAAGTCCAATAAACAAGCTGATATTAAGTGACAAAATTTTAGCCACAGTACTGTCTGTTTTTGCTCGATTTCGTGAAAATAGTTTCAAACAAAGCCACACCAGAGCTGTTGCACGTCTCCAAGCAACGGTGATTTTGAATGAATCTGCGTTTTTGAACGACTGAATGAATGACTCGCACATTAAGATTTACCGCCACCTACTGGTGGTATTATTTTCATATTTACATTTATTTTCATATTTACACTTTACATAGACTGTTTTTACATAAAATATTAAACTTTTAAAGATTCTTGGTACAAATGCCCCAGGAAATTAATTTAAAGGGGCAAATATCGCCCTGTAATGGGAAAGTTAATGTCTGTTATTGATCAGAAAGTGCTCCTAAATTTTTTTTATTAGGAGCACAAGTGCTCCTAAAGAAAAATGTTAGCGTAAAGCCCTGTATTGCATTGCATAATGTGTGCTTGTACAAACTGACAACCACAAGTGAATCGCATTCAATTATTTGATATAAATGAAAAAAAAATGTTTGCAATTTCAAGTATTTACATTAGGGATGTGCCCTTCACGACTAACCTGATAGTCGTTTAAACGGAGGTTTAAAAGAAACCCTTAGAAAACAGTAAAAACATTGTGTGTACATGTGATTCATTTAAAATACTTAATTTATTATTCCAATATCCAAATATGATACTAAATCTCACAGAAAAAAAAGGTTTATTTTTGTGACATGCTGTCTTTGAATTTGATCATTGCACATTATAAACAAGACAAGCATTAGCTGAATAAACTTTAGCCAATACAAACATATTTACAGAAAACAGCTGACAATGAATAGACAGGACCAATAAGAGCAAAACGAATTGTTTATTCAAGAATATCAAGTACAAGCAATAACGAGTGTTAAGGGGTTTCATTTAACGAATTTTATAAAACAGGAATGGATAATACAAAATGCTTTCTGACATTTTGACAAAAAAAAAAAAACAAAACAAACAAGAATAAATTTTTAAACCTAGCACGTTAATTTTCATTTTACAATGATCTTCCCTCTCTCTGTGTGCACGCGTTTGTGCTTGCGCGAGAGCTGGCGCAGCACTGAGACAACGGTACTTTTAAATCCATAAGTAACTAACACGCTAGGTTTTATACAAGATAAATATGTAACATAATTATGTACTTTAGTTATTATTAACACAATAATGCAACACGTGTAGGCTACGTTTCTCAACACCTGTTTCTCCAGACTCGCGCTTGTCAGTCATCCACAAATCACAACACTTTCATAACCACTAAGCCATATAACGATTTCAGTTTTATTTAGATGTATTGTTCAGCATTAATTGAGCATTTTATACCCGTTTACCTTAAGGAGTTAGAAGTACCGTGACTACTGTACTGTCCTCACTTGAGAATTCAGTCAGACTGACGGAGTGGAAGTGTGATCGAGCCGGCGGGATTTTGTGTTGCTGTCGATCTGCAGTCTCTTTTTAATGATAGGCCTTACGCATTTGTCAATCATCCCCGCTTGCTATTTGGGGAATGAACCCAGCGTTATGATTGGTCGAACTCTTCTTTTGCTGTTGCTTGATTTGAGTACTGCGCCTGCATAGAGGAGTCACCAGGTTTTTGCGTAGTTTAGAGTGACAAATCGTACCAGCGTACTTTGAGGTCCAAATGTGTACCTGCTACGCAAAATGCATACATGTTAGCAGGTCTGGGATTCTACTTACATCTAAAGCATAACTTACATGACATATAATGTAGTAAGTAGCGTAGTACGTCATGGCGTAGTGTAATACCAGTAGTATGTAGCGTAAGTTACGCTTTAGACGCAAGTAGAATCCGTTTGGCCAGAAGTAGGCCTGTCACGATAACTACTTTTTGTTGTGCGATATATTGCCCCAGAAATAATTGTGATATGCAATTTTACTGTAATTTTAAGACCATTTTATGCCACTGAATATATAATCATAATATAACAGCATAATAATGCAAGTAGGCCTACACACTTTCAAATGACAATGAACTTAAAGGTGCAATATGTAAGAATTTTGCAGTAAAATATCCAAAAACCACTAGGCCAGTGTTATATATTTTGTTCACTTGAGTACTTACAATATCCCAAATGTTTCCAACTATTTGTAAATCTTGAGAAAATTGCAATTTTAACCAAGGCTCCGGGACGTTTGAGGAGTCACCTGTCAATTGCGTCATACCCGCGTTACCCTCGGTTTCCGGTTTTATTTTGTAGAAACCATGGAGACACCAAAGACACTTTAATATACATGTTTTAATAGACAAGGGAGCAACTATTTTGATATATATTTAAAGACAGAAAACTAAGTATTTTTATATAGCTCAACACGTTTAGTCTTATTGTTTAAATCTAATTTTCTTGTTTTTGTTTGCGAGTACCATTCTTTACCATGCCTCAGAGAAAAACACTATTTTGTCAAGTAGCTAACATAACCAGATGCAACTTTATTTTTAGTAACAGTAATACAGCATTTTCTCCATCATACAATACGTTTTAAAATGAATTCCATGCCATTTATCAACACAAGCTATCCAGCATTTAATATGATATTCTAAAATCGATCTATCTTACTGCAGTGTGCAACAAGTGTCTCACAGCAGCCGCCGAGCGAACGCACAAAGTAACGTTATAACATCATTTTCAACACACTCAAATGTATCTAATATGATAAACAGAGCTGTGTTACCTCATACTCATGACCGGAAAAGCGGAAGCGGCGCCGGCGACTGTGACATAATAAAAGTTTGCTGCTCGAGGCGTGTGTTGTGCAATCGCTCCAGCGGCCTCGTTCAGCTCCCACAACACTCGGTCCTGCTCTGCTTCATACTACAGTAACGTTAATAATCACATCCATGAACATGATTTCTGCTCGAACCCTATCCTGATTATTTCCACCGGCTGTGATGTAAAGACCACATGTCCCATGATTCCGCGCTCAAACTTGGCGTCATCAAGCTATGCCTTTGTTTTGAATAGGCCTCTAGCGACCTCTAGCGGACAGAAAATTTTACATATTGCACCTTTAACTCTTAAGAATATTTAGATACTGGAATTGAAGCGTCAAAAAAATAATAATGTTGAATAAATAATAAATAAACCTTTGCTAGCAAAAACTACAAAATAACAAGTAGAAAAAAAACACTTGCAAATGCACAAAAGGCACTTATATGGAGATTTTCCATCTACAGGTTTTTCCCTGACCTTCTTTTCTCAGTAAAGTAAGGGTGCACGCTATTGTCAGATGTCCATATGAACAAAGACAAAGATTTAGCAGTCAGATGGACTGTTGAGGTATCTGTTTTTCTAGAGGCGTGTTTGAAAAACTTCTTTTAACTTGAGCGCCGCATTTTAGCGCCGCGTCATGCACGAGATGCTGCGGAAGACGCAAGTGCAACAGTAAAACAAACACATTTCCATGGAAAAACGGCGCAATGGAATGCAAAAACACGTTCTCTATGAAAACGAACTAGACACTCGCGACTCAAGCGTCCTGTGTGAAACTAGCTGTGAGCGTGCACTATTTCGCGCTGTCATGTTTATATTTGCACCAGTGGATTGCGGAAACTGAGTGCATTTGCACTTATTCTTCCAAACGGTCTGTAGTTGTAAGGAAAACACTATAACGACTCGAATGGCGCATATTTCCGCCTGTCGATGTCAGCTCTGTGTATGAAGGAGCTACCTGAGCCCAGCTTTCGCCTCGGAGAGCAGACGAGATGAGAGGCAGCACGATCGGCAAAATGTCAGTGACATTTATTTTTGTGTAAACATAATGGGCAATATATCGCGTCACCAAAAATTATCGAGGTCATGTCCATATATCGTGCGACAAGTCGATATATCGACTATCGCGACAGGCCTAGCCAGAAGCTAGTTATTTTACTTTATAACGTGTTAAATATGGATATTTTTCTTACACAAACGCATCGCTTCACTTCAAAAGGCCTTTATTAACCCCACGGAGCCGTGTGGAGTACGTCTATGATGGATGGATGCACTTTCTTGAGCTTCAAACAGGTGGTTTCCGTGCACTGCCATCATACAGCTTGGGAGCATCAGGGTGTTTATTAATAACTCTGATTGTATTCATCATATACACCTAGGATGGCTTGAGGGTGAGTAAATCATGGGGTAATTTTCATTTTAAAGTGAACTAATCCTTTAATTAAAAAAGTCTAATAATAACACAGTTATACAAAAAAAAACAAAAAAACAAATTTAAAATAAGAAATGAATAATTTTAAAAGTCCAAGTGCATCCAGAATTTTCGGTTTCAGCCCAAAATTTTAATTTCAGTGCATCCCTACAAATCAATCGTTGTCTCAGTCTGTCATAACTCCAATCAGAGGAGTCGCTCAGCTTGACCTGACTGACATTCTCAAAGGGATAATGGGGGAAGCAGGGAAGTGTAATTTGTGTGTTTAAATGCAAACACCCCTCCTCTCAGGCTTTCATCAGGCCCTCTGTAGCCTGTAGTGACAGAGATAGGCGTCTCTGTTCATTACTGTCATATATCTGAACACACTGAGCCCTGGCAAACATCAGTGTCACCAGCAGACATTAGATTGGCAGGGTTTTCCCTGTAAGACACTGAAGTCTCAGAGTGTTTGTGCTGGCAGAAGGGACTGTTTATAGGCGTGTAAAATCTTTACAGAATCCTTCCTCTCTGCAAAATAGTGCCTTGAAGGAAGATAATCGTTCAGCAAGAACTCATTTGTTTTTATTAGTGGCGCTCGATAAAGCTAATGGATTTGAAAAAACCTCTAACACTAATACAGTAAATTTCAGTGCCTAAAGGTTACATATACATTGTTTGCCAAATTTTTGCGGGCGAAATCCAATTGTTTCAAAAGGAATCCATGCAACTGGGAATTTCGTATCAGGCTGAAATATTTCCCCAAGCAGGTTTCGCAATGGGTTCGAGTCAGTCATGCTGATTCACTGTGTTGACCAACAGAAAGCTGCTTGATTTATGATTCATACTTCGCTACAATACTGACAACAAAATATGGACCTTTTTTGCCTGCTAAATTTTTGATAACATGACCGCACCATAACCTGTACTATTCGTAAGACTGCCTGTTTGTGCGATGTGATTATTTTTCTAAGTGATAAAACTTTTAACTATGGTAGATATTAGAAACTGGTGGACGAAACAGGCAAAAAGTGCTGGAGACTTTGGGCAGCAATAGTGTTGGAGAAAACGTGAAAAAAATGGAGAAAGCAGGTGAAAATATGGTGGAGAAAACGGGCAAAGTAAGCAATCGCCTAGAATTCACCCTAGCAAACCGCTTAGCAATGTGCTAAACACCATTTAGAACACCTTAGCAACACCTTGGTGAACACTAGCCATGTTTACATGGACACTTTTTGTTTCAATCTGAATGAAATCATTCCAATTGATGAATCCGAACATAGTGCTTACATGAACGCTTGATATGTGCGTTTATGTCACAAGCTTTAAATCATATTTATCATTTGACATGCGCACACTGCACAAATATACAGAGTTTCCCGCTGTTGTCGCATAACCATCCTCATTTTTTTTTTTTTTTAAAAAGTAGACTTAATATTTATCTATTTCAGGCCCTAATTAGGAGATGATGAACACACAAGAAGCTTATATTAATCAAGCAGTAAAGACGCCCATTCTTGTGCCCAAAACGAGGTACCTTCAGATGAGAGTCCGAAGCAAACACTTGTGGGACAACGTTGTCCTGCACCATATTACAGACGATGAGTCAAAAGATAATTTTATATTGATACTACAGTCATTTATTAAATTCAACAACAACATCAGCTCATTCCGTCCATGTGTCATTCGTCATTACACCATTTCCAAAACTTTCCAGATTCGGTTTTCAATCCAATCAAGTGTTTACATGTCCTCTCGATCAGATTAGAAAAGGTTTATTCTACCCCTCTCAACCTGAATGAAATTTCAATCGGTGGTGATGACAGCTCAATTTTTTTTAATAGAAATTTTGTTCTTCTGGTGGTCTTGCTGTTGCTAACATGGTTTTTAAGATGTCACTGACATTTGACAGACAGAGTTTGACAGACAGAGAGGAAGTTGCAGCACTTTGCTTTGCTTTCTGAACATTAAAGAGATGAATGTAGACTACAGGGAACATCAAGGAGGAGGATCACCAGTGGGCCTAAAACAGAGAGGGTCGGGCAGCTAACATCACACCAGCTCTGTGATCAAAATGGATAGCCACAGATCTTCATTCATTACAAATTAAAGATGACTGGCATGCAATCACACAACCTGGCCAACTTCCACAAGTGCACATCCCGGTAAGGGAGCCGCTCTGCCCTGGAGCGCAATGTGATGAGATGATTCACCACAGAGGCTGGTGAATTTAGAGAAGCTCATTATTGGCTGTGGGCTACAAAATGTCCAGGCCATCTATTCAGTTGGATGTCTTCATAAGACCAGGTCCATCCTCAAGCACCTCAATCATCTCAACTATTATCAAGAGCATCCGCTCAAAAACGTTGTTGTAAAACAACGTCTACTGTACCTTCAGGGTGTGAGGCTGTTAAAGCCAAGCTATGGTTATCTGTCACTGTATAATGGTCATGTTATATGGACCTTCCTTTAATATAGTAACATTTATATGTTGATTTTTTTAGGTTTATAGTGTGTTTCTGTATAACCAATTTAGGTCTTTTAATGTTTTTCTGTTAAATTGCTGTGTTGAGGTGTATTTCATTATTAAAAACTTTAAAGTCAGTGAAATTCTTTGACACAGTCTTGGTGATTGATTGAAATTTCATTGAAATGTCATCAGTGACATGATAAGGACAGGACAGACCCAATGGACATACTAAATAAAACCCTATTATCACTCATCACTAGCCAAAGGGTAGTATTAACTGTAGGCTTCTAATGTGCCCTATAATGACCTCTATGGGGGTTTGGAAGAACACAGTGACGTTACAAAAGAGGTACTGCCATCTACAGTTCAATTAAGTGCATTTATAAGATATTACAATACAAAATATGCTCCTTAGGTCACTCTTACAGCCCAAATCAATATCTGACCAAAGGCAAACACATTTCTTGAAAGCATTACAGTAACATCCAGCTGGCTCACTGCCTTCTGTCTTAACCAGTAAAACTCATGGATATTCATTATGGCTTGAGGTTGTGTGCTAAGGTCACACAGTCGATGATGGCAGTAATATCATAGTGCAAGGGTGTAAAACTCAGTTCCTGGAGGGCCACAGCCATGCAGAGTTTACTTCCAACCCTGCTCCAACACACATACCTGTAGTTTTCAAATAAGCCTGAAGGACTTGATTAGCTGGTTTAGGTGCATTTAATTAGGGTTGAAGCTAAACTCTGCAGGCCTGTAATACTCCAGGAACTGATGCTGCATCCCAATTCACCTACACTATGTCCTAATTTACTGTTTTTGTGAAGAAAAAGTACATACTTTTGAGTGTGTAGCAGAAGAGTAGGCAAGCTTTCGGACATACTACTTCGTCGTAATTGTGTCTTTAATGGACGGCTCTGTTGCTTAGTTACATGCATCCTATCACTGTTTAAACAGCCCTGTCAACCATCTTGTCACAGTTAAAATCCTCCACATTCAATCTAATTTAATTTCCTACTGTTTCGGAGAGAAATGTAGTCGCATGTTGATCTGCCAGTCATGGGTCTTTCATGCAGAGAACTCATGTTTGCATAATGATGCATTTAAAAGTTAATGACCAAATGCATCTTTACAAAAGTCCAAAATGCTGTTGCAGATGAAATATAATGTGGATAACATTGAATAAATATATTTTCGCACATCCGCCATGTTTTTTTTTTTAAACACTTTTTATTCATGTTTGTAGTTCTAATCGAATCCTCGTCCAACGCGCAATGGGTTGTGGGAAATATTAGCCATTAGAGTGTGCACGTATCTGAACTTTGGATTCTAACTGGAAAAAGTAGACCATCCGGGTATCTTTGGAATACTCGTACTCAATACTCAACATACTATTTGGTAGTGCTGGGCGGTATACCGGTTCATACGGTAAACCGGTTTTAATTTCAAGACCGATATGAATTTTTCAAAAACCACCATACCGGTGCATAGCTGAATCAGCTGCTGTCTCTATTCAATGGCCATGAAGAGCGCTATGTAGAGTGTATAGAGAGCGGACTTCTATTAACTGCATACCCTTCTTACACTGATGGAAACAACTTTATTACACAACAATAAATAACTCACAAAACTAACTCTCTTTAATTCTGCAAATACCATGTATAGCTATGATTTTTCGCCATGCAGAAAACACAGTCACAAGAACTTACTGTATAAAGCGGAACATCACAGAATTTGGCAATTTTTGGATGAATAAATCAAAAGTGGGGCTGTACAATGAATCAGACATCGATACGGATTAGTGTCTGTGAATATTAAAGCTAAAAAAGACTGCTATTGAAATCTGAAGTCTGTATGAATGAACGCCGCATTTTCGTCTACTACACATACTGAAGCACGCGTGATCGCTCGCGATGATTTCAGTGTCTGCTGTCTCACTTACTATACATGAACACATGAACTTCATCTGCTGAGCTGCTCTTAGGGTCACTTTATGAACATTTCACCGTTTAATTTGATAAAACTAACATTTGTCATTTCATATACACAGGAACGTCTTCACGACCCTGTCAAAATAAAAGTTTGGCAAACTTGAAATAACAGAAATATTACTATTGTATAATAGAATGTATTTCGATTAACAGATATAATAATAATAATAATAATAATAATAACAATAATAATAACACTGTTTATTAAAACACACAAACTCAAAGGTCTTCATTGAAATGACAGAAATTGCACAATAAAATGTAGCCTACTTATTAATATTAATTTAATTTAATTAATTTGATTACATTTTAACTAAATTGTTAGCTTTATGAACTGATTTGATTACATTTTTAAAATAAATTTTTATTTGTCCTTACGATGTTTATATAGTATATTCCCTGTACTCCTGACAGTAAAATATGCCAAAATAAAGGTCCAGGAAAAAAAAAAAACATGACATACCGTGAAACTGCCAGAATCTTAAAAAAAAACGTGATACAGATTTTCGGTCAAACCGCCCAGCACTACTATTTGGGACACACTAATTCTAATTTCGAATACTATTCAGGATGGATAGTATGCAAATTGGGAAACAGAATGAGTTTTGCACCCATCATAGAGAGACCAAAGCTTCACGGGAGCTGAGAGGATAGTCTGTGCTCAGAACAACTCTCACAACCAGACTCATGAAGTATATACTACAATAGTGATTTTCTTAGGGACTGTTTACACAGAACGTGTTTATGAATTCCACTGCACTGCTAAGCCATTGTTTTTCTATGCAATAGAAGATAGTGTTTGAGTGTTGCGCTCACATATTTTACAGTACCTTAATATTTATCTATTTCAGGCCCTAATTAGGAGATGATGAGCACACAAGAAGCTTATATTAATCAAGCAGTAAAGACGCCCATTCCTGTGCCCAAAACGAGGTGCCTGCAGATGAGAGTCCGAAGCAAACACTTGTGGGACAATGTTGTCCAATCACAGACGATGATGAGTCAAAAGAGAATTTTATATTGATACTACCTCTGTGTGACGCTTGGATTCATAAACACCTCTGATTGGCCACTGTGTTGACACACTCATCAAATATGTATGTGATTGGCTACAATGATCAAAAGCATGCGAAAGCGTTTAAATTTGAAAGTGTTTTGAAAGCAGGAGTCTATCAGCGGACCGGTGTGTATCTGTGTAAGCGCTCGGTGAAGAGCGTCATTGATGACTATTTACAACATGTTTTTGAAGCGTTGATAATTGAAGCCAATCACATACATATCTGATCTCATATCTGAACAATTGCCAATCAGAGGTGTTTACGCATCCGCTCAACAGCGCTCAAAGCGTCACATTTTTAAAATTTCAGTACCGACTTGGTATCGCGGTTGGTACTTTTGACAACACTACATAAGATACAAGTCTTGAAAGAAAATTCTGAAAAAATGATCAAAATAATGTATAAATATAATTTTTTCTTGTTTCAAGCAAAAACTCACTCAATTTAGATTTTTTTTCCCAGAAAACAAGACCTAATATTTTGTCGTTTTGCTTCTTAATAAATGTTTAAGAATGTTTAAAAACTAATTTACCACAATGTCTCAACTGCAACTGAATAAATTATGACAGAATTGTCATTTCTGTGTAAACTATCACTTTAAATTGACAGTTTCTGAAGACATTTTGAAAATTGTTTCAACAGTTTTTGTCCAAATTTTGAAAGTCAGTGTGGTCCAAAGCAACACTGACTGGACCTCACTGACTTTCATTGTATGGACGTACAAAATAAAACAAAAAACAATGAGATATTATTCATCATATCTTCTTTTGCGTTCCAAAAGAAAGTCATACAGGTATGGAACGACACAAAGGTGAGAAAATTATGACAATATCACTACACACAAAGAAGACAAACACAGTAACATGAATCAGGTTATGTTTGCTTCGAATGTTAAATTGTGTGTCCTCGCATATGCATGTGTTTGCTCTTGGTGGTTTGCGTAGACTTAACCTGTGTGTGTGCTTGATTGCATATGGCGTATGTAGCGCTTGCTCCCCGGCAGAGCTAATGAAATGCAAACAACCCAAGCCGAGAGCAGCGGTGACGTGATCTATGCTCTGCTGCTGAGAGAGGAGGAGGGGAGAGATGTTTCGCGGTGTTTGTCCATTTGCGTTTGTGTGTACGTGCGAGCCCTTGGGGACAGCGTGCACTATGGAGTGTGTGTGAGGTGGGGGGGCTGTGCAGACAGAGGCAGGCTGGTGAATAAATCATGGAGCGATAGCTAGAGCGTGCCGCAGCCGTGACGCCCAGTCCGACTACAGCTCTGCCAAAGGCAAGAAGAAAAGGTCAAGGAGAACGGAGAGGAATGTGTGGAAGAAACGTTCACAAGTGTGGTTCAAAACGTAAAATAGGAGAAAACCCTGTCTTATGTGATCATATGCTATGTGATATGTGCGTGAAAGTTTTGGTTTGTGTGTTTTTATGCATTTGACACCTGCCTCTCCAGGCATCAGCCATGTGTACATTTACTGGGAGTGACATCCACCCCCTCAGGCTGTGCGAGTGTGTAATTAAAGCTCTATCACACCGCGCACAGAACAGTGGGGGTGATTTAACGTATCTGCAGCGAGGCATTTCTGCAACTGATGACCTACTGCTGAATGCTATTATGCAAAATGCCCTCCTGGCATAAAAAAATGCTACTCGCAGTTAGTGTTTCATACCTCAAATGCACAGTTGCACACAGCCTCAGGGTGACTAAAACCAGCATCTAAAATCAGGATGTTCAGAATGTTTTGATGAGCTACAAATAAAATACACTAAAAATGCAGCAGAGCAGGGGTTCCCAATTCCAGTCCTTGCGCCTCCCCGCTCTGCACATTTTGTGTCTCTCTTGGACTTAAAAGGGTATTTCTCCATCTTAAGGGAGATTCCAAGCCGAAGCAGGTGTTCTTGTATGCGGCTGTTCACTGGTGTAAAGAGATGCAACAGTTACAACTCAACTATCATGATCACAGGTTAAATAAGATAAAAAGACATGTTACCAAACTGTTTATTTTCATATTAATCATCCCACATACTGTACATTTATCATTCAGTTTAGGGCTTTTGAATTTGACAGATTAGATCAAGAGAAATGTATAATTAATTAATATGTATATGGATACTATTTAAATTAAATAAAATAAAATAAATATTTATATGGATTTTATACACGTTTAATTGAATGAAAGTATGGTAATTTATATTTATAAAAGTATATTATGGCATCAAATCTTAAACTCCTCTAATATGCGCGACTTGAGTTTTGTCCGTGTTTGATGACATTGCAAAGTGTTGCAAATGAATGCATTTTGTTAACTGAAGTGAACTTCAACATATATCCAGTGCTCAGGGAGTATAGGGGAGCAGTGAACACTGCGTAGGGACCCTGTCAATCAGGACACACCCGAGTTCATGGAGCTCATCATCCGCTAACAAGCTGATGATCTGAATCAGGTGTCAGATAAGAGAGACATACAACTGTGCAGAGCGTGGAGGCGCAAGGACTGGAATTGGGACCCCCTGCACCAGAGTACTGTGATATATTGATCAGACAATGAAAATTGACATGAAAAATGAATTCTCAGGTTATTTTCAGTTTCAGACTATTGTCAGTGGTAAAATTTCACCACTAAGGTGCAACTACTAAAATTTGAAAAAAGTATCTAGCTACACTACATGCTCCTAATAAAAAGATGCCACTACATAGAAGCTATTTAAAGGGGCAATAGTTTTGTTTTAAATATATAACTATGCAATGATAGCCATATTTTTCAGGCAGAAAAAAAAAAAAAAAAATGAATAAACATCTCACTTAGGGTGAAACTATTAAAGATAAACAAATACATTCACAAACATATAATTTATATAAATAAGTCCAAATATATACACTCTAAAAAATGCTGGGTTAAAAACAACCCAAGTTGGGTTGAAAATGGACAAACCCAGCGATTGGGTTGTTTTAACGCAGCAGTTGGGTTAAATGTTTGCCCAACCTGCTGGGCAGTTTTATTTAACTCAACTATTGTTTAAAAATTACTGTATGGCTGGCATAAATGAACCCAAAATAGGTTGGAAATTAAAAATAAGACACATAATTACTAGAGGCAACAATAATAATCAAAAGGTGAACATTTATTAATATGCATTTTAATAAATGTTTATGGTTTAATTATTATTAATTAAACTTATTAATAAATGCTAATTTATTAAACATTAATAAATGTCATCTTCCAACATACTTTGAGTTCATTTTAAGCAAGCAATACAGTAATTTTTAAACAATAGTTGAGTTAAATAAAACTACCCAGCAGGTTGAGCAAACATTTAACCCAACCACTGGGTTAAAACAACCCAATCACTGGATTTGTCCATTTTCAACCCATCTTGGGTTGTTTTTAACCCAGCATTTTTTAGAGTGTACTTTTAGAAAATATTTTTTTTTTGAAACCCAACCAAAGAGCATCTTCTCGGATTACTTCACAAGGTCTTGGAATGCAAGTAATGTTTTATGTCCAAGATGGGTTTTATTTTTTATTTTATTTTTTTTTTTTTTTGACAAGTCCAAATATAATTTTCATACACTATGTTCAAAAGTTTGGGTCAGTAAGACTGTTTTTTTTTTTGTTTTGTTTTTAAGAAATTAAAACTTTTATTTATCAAGGAATTAATTCAAAAGTGACAGTAAAGACATTTATAATGCTACAAAATATTATTTCAAATAAATGCTGTTCTTTTGAACTTTCTATTCAAAGAGTCCTGAGAAAAATCACTGTTTCCACAAAAATATTAAGCAGCACAACGGTTTTCAACATTAATAATAAGAGCACCAAATCATCATATTAGAGTGATTTCTGAAGGATCATGTGACACTGAAGACTGGAGTAATGATGCTGAAAATTCAGCTTTGCCATCACAGAAATAAATTACATTTTAAAATATATTAAAATAGAAAATAGTTAAATTAGTTATAAAAAAAAAATAAAAATAAAAAAAAAACAGTAATGAACAGCAGCATTATGAAAATATTTCATATAGCGTCATTATGAAAAAAACTTTAGTTATAAAACAATGTCACGCACTGCTGGAAAAAGTAATTTGTGTACAGTATTTTAAAAACTGTAGTTTAGTTAGTATTAGATTGCCGTAGAAAACAGTAGAGTTTCACACATAAGCCATGGATAGACTGGAACAGCTGACATACCTGATATAAGGCATAAGAAAGATCTTTATTAGCACTCATGGGACAGTACTTACTTAATTTAGACAATTTAGACACATCTTCCCTTGCAAATGATATGCATTATTCCTGCACACATTTTATTAACTGGTTGGTGTAAACCGACAGCGTTCCTGTCTTAGATAATTCAATTAACACAATGCAGCGACAGGCCTCCAGGAGGTACACTGAACCAAAAGCAGTCTGCTTTAGACATAAGAGCACTGTGAAGCTGTGTGCATCACTGTATAAGTGTCACCTGACTAATTCTGTGGACTGAATGGATTACATGACATGAAAAGGAGTATTCCATGACAAAATGCAGTTATACTTTGATGCATTTTGTAGGCCAGTTGCATTTCATCAACACAAATGTAGTCACTCCATTATGTACACAAAGTTCTAAACCTAAAAATAAAATTTTGTTTCAATAAGGGTAAATACCTTTCATTTTGTGAATAACAGAAACCACCTTTGCTCCCAGCATGTCGCAAAATGCATTTTGTTCACAAAATGCCCAAAAATCTTTGAAAGAGATATGTAATTTGTTCACAAAAGGGTTGTTCTGGATCACAAAATGCATTTTCTTGACAAAATGTTGCATTTCATGATTCCGTGGTTCAGCAATATACATATTTAAGACACAGATATCAGTCAATTAGAAGATATTTTTTTAAATGCACAGTTTTATGAAGCAGGACTTTGGACGAATGAGATTTCACAATAGACAGGGCTACCCATGAAATGTTCCTTTAATAATTTGGCTAAGTATGGTAATTTTAAAAAATAATAAACCCAGGCCAAGACAAATGTAGTAAAATGTGCTGTGCCATTTTAGTGGGTAGGAAACCACAACAAACTACCCAAAACATTGATGATAAATGATCCCTCTGAAAGCTATCTACATCTGAATAATGAACCAAGGCTTGCAAAAATGTTAGGTGCAAATGCAGAAAACTGCAGAGCAATTTACAAGCAGGCTAACATTTTCATGGCCTACTAACTGTTCATTGTAAGACAGACAATCTAAATTGTGCTTTTATGGACCCCTTTAACTAAGAACACTTGCTAGGGTTCATTAGCTGGGACTTAAACAATAACACATCTGTAAATTGGCTGTCGTCCATATCTGAAGTGACTATCCATCATCAACATATAGCTTCAAGGAGCTTCTAAAGGAGGGAGATGCAATAGGGAGCACTTGTAATTCCTCTCTATCTGTCTCGAGTGTGACCCCTGAGGGTAGGGAGCATAGCCCTCTGGTTGCAGCGTATCAAGCATCAAGGCCCCTGATTGGCAATTGATGCCTGAACAAACTTGCAGCCATCAAATCAAGTCCAATGAAGCTATATTTTCAGAGATGCCAATCAATCAAAGAGCTTTATTCCAGCCTGGCAGGGAGTCTTTTTTAAAGCCGAAGTGACTGCAATGGCACGGGCAGACATGCCAATCTCTCAGATTTCAATCTCCATTCAGCTGAAAATTACCCCATTACATTTTTTCTATTGAATATCAATGAACACTTACTACAGCAATCATCCCCATAGCTTTCATTTATAGCATATAGGTAGAGCCGATTAGAAATCTCCATCTCAAAACATTGATTGCAACACTAAATTTGATTGTTGTACAATTTTCTTCTCCAACACCGGTGTGGGCTTGTGCTGAGAAACACTCTCACCTTGTGTTAACTACATACATGAACCACCAGGATTTGATTACATCAGGTAGTAGTAAGTGGGGATGGAAATCTGCAGGGACCTGGAGATACAATATTATATCAATATCTGGGTCATGAAACGATAATGTAGCGGATTTGTGTTACTCTAGATCAGCGGTATTCGATATAATTGGGCCGTTTTACCGTTTCTACAAATTAAAGTGAGCAGCGTGTCAAAACAACGGAGCGGTACACACCACAAGTGCTCAGGGTCGTTTACGGTAATGATCTTTCGGTGCTACATCCTCTAATATTTTTAGCTATCTACAGCCAGACGTGCTTCATTCAAGCCCTTTCTGCTCTGTGCATGTTGATTCTCTCCCCCGCTAAAGCCATAAAGTGCCACATTAAGAGATTCAGGTGACGTGGTTATTTTAACAACAGAAACACAATGAGCATCATAACAGATACAAAGCAAATACAATTATTTTTATCTGTCATACAGATGACTGACCGTTTAACTAAACCAGGTTTATGACAAGTTAACGTTTACATCAGAACGCCAGCTCAGTATTGGCAGACGCTGTTCACGTGAGCAGCACGACGCATGCTTGTGATGCGGACGCAGTATCCGGCCAATAATGAGTCGGCATTCGGACGTAAACATGGAAGCGCTGCACTGCATTTACTACGTCAACTGCGTATGACAACAGTTCCAATTGTTAAATAAAGCCATTATCTTTGTTTTTGCGCACAAAAAGTATTCTCGTCGCTTCATAACATTAAGGTTGAACCACTGTAGTCACGTTGACTACTTTAACAATGTCTTTAACACCTTTCTGGACCTCAAAAGGTGCAATGATGTTGCTGCCTATGTGTGGATCAGAACGATATGAGGGTGAGTACTTAATGACAGATTTCATTTTTGGGTGAACTAACCCTTTAAGAGGTAAACCCTGCACCCACAGTATGTTTTCTCAGTCACAAGGCTTCTATGTGCCATATACACACATATGTGTCTAAATGTAAAAATAATAATAATAATAATAATAATAAAAAATAGCCTAAAACATAAAGGGTTAGTTCACCCAAAAATGAAAATTCTGTCATTAATTACTCACCCTCATGTCGTTCCACACCCGTAAGACCTTCGTTCATCTTCGGAACACAAGTTAAGATGTTTTTGATAAAATCCGATGGCTCATTGAGGCCTGCATTGCCAGCAAGATAATTAACACTTTCAGATGCCCAGAAAGCTACTAAAAACATATTTAAAACAGTTCATGTGACTACAGTAGTTCAACCTTGAAGTTATGAAGCGACGAGAATACTTTTTGTGCGCCAAAAAAAACCAAATAACGACTTTATTCAACAATATCTAGTGATGGGCGATTTCAAAACACTGCTTCAGTGTTTCGAAGCTTTACGAATCATTTGTTTCGAATCAGAGGTTCGGAGTGCGTATCAAACTGCCAAAGTCACACCCCCCTGTGATGAACCATTGAAATTCGAAACACTTACTTGATGTAACGAAGCCTCGTTTACTGAAATCATGTGACTCTGGCAGTTTGATACACCCTCTGAACCAGTGATTCGAAACAAAAGATTCGTAAAGCTTCATGAAGCAGTGTTTTGAAATCGCCCATCACTAGATATTGTTTAAAAGTTGTTATTTTGTTTTTCTGGCGCACAAAAAGTATTCTCGTTGCTTCATAACATTAAGGTTGAACCACTGAACATAAGATCTTACCTTTTTATATTCATATCCAGTTGGGAGAAAAATGTTTACTCTTTTGGTAAAAAAAAAAAAAACACTGCTTTGGTTCCCGGGGCCCGAGATTCTCATCTTTAATGACTATTTTGATTGTTTAGGATTTTTTCTTTTACAAAGTACTATGACTGCCCTGATAGAAATGTATAACTGTTCCAAAAAAGTATTGTCCGGAACTTTGCTGGGAAGGAAATATAGAGACTGGACCTCTTTGAACTTTAATTGAATACCCGCACTAGATCTTATACGCACTTGTTTTTTTTATCACTTAAGGTCCTGTGGCAGGTGAACAAGTACCACTGGAATTAATGAATAATAAAATCTAATGGATGGCTTTCTCCAAATTTTATCTAGACACTGATCTTCACCTGGATGTGTCTAAACATAAATCATACATCACAGAATCACTTCAGATCTCTCAATAATGACCATTATGTCCACAGAGCTGCATGTTATCTGCATTTCCTGATGGGACAGGTCAGGTCAAAGCATCCTGACCTACTAACCTCTCTGGCTAGACATACTGATGTGTGGGATTTATGCTTGGCTGGTGTACCAGACTCCTCAGGGAACTCCTATAAGCCAGAGGTCAAAGGTCAAGGCTTCTGGCTGACCGAGTTGACCCAACGCAGCCCTCTTACCCGGTTAACGGCTCCCCGATCATTATCTGATCAAAGCGCCCTTCAATACTCTCAGAGGAATAATAATGCACAGACAGAAAATTCATGACTCATCTCACATCTAAAAATCATTAGCGGCTGTATGCTCGGCTGACTGAATGAGAAAATTAGGATTCCCCATTCAAACTGAAGCCCCTATTGTGAATACCAGATGAAGACCTTTAGAAATCTACCAGGCTTTCACAGAATCACTCCACCTTTGTTCAGGAAAAAAAATATCCATTTATACCGCTTTCTCTTCCAGCATGTTCTCTCTTGCCAATGTTGTTTTCAAGATTGTTGTTCAAACGCTACATAATGGTTGATACAATGCAAGATAAAAAAAAAAAAAAACAGCCAGTCAAATTGACATCAAGCCTGCAGACGGGAAATGAAAAGATACAAATGTTATTTGAGCTGACAGCACAGCTGCCTGCTTTTGCTGTTCTTTTTCCCCAAAACATCTATGGCAATGCAACACTGTACGTCCGGAGAAAAAGCCACTTCTTGATTGTGCCCGCACACAAACACTTGTATGTGTGAGAAAGGCAAAAGGAGGCTGCGATAGGATGATAGCAGTGGGTTTATTAGAAGGTATCTGATCGATATCCATTAGAGTTTTAATTTGCTGTGAGCTTCTGCAGGCAGTCGTGGGAGGATGATTGCTCTGAGACTGTTTGGATGAGTGCCTCGACCAGTCTGCCTTACTCTCTCCGTTAATGAGATCTCACTGCTCTAGCACACAGACACACAAACCTGTTTCAGCCTTTCAAATGAATAGAGGCTTTCTCATATACACACAAGCGTGAACAGGGAGTGCAGTGTGCAGTAACACACCCACATCCGCAAGAAAACTTAACAAGAACTTTCTCTGGACTGCAGTGAAGTTTAAATGTAACAATATACAGTTGCAGTATAGGGAAAAGGAGTATACACTGTTATCCTAAATATTACAGGCTCACTATAACACTAGTGCACTATAAACCAAGTCTTCTGAAATCATTCGACAGATTTTTGTGAGGAACAGAGCAAAATGTTTTGTTATTCACTGAAAAATCACTGAAAGTGAAAACAGACATTATGGTAATAACCATGTTGAACTACATATAAGCCCTTACAGAATGTATGTCGAATCCTTGCCACTAGCCCAGTAGTCACTGCTGTCAATCTACCTTTCTTAGATATGTTCTTCTCTACAGTTGACAGTATTAAGCATGCAAAGTAACATTTTGCCTAAACGATTTTCTAGATAAATATTATAGCTATAGAAGATGTACAATGTCATTGATATCTGCCTGCAACACAGCTGTAAACTTTCTATAGTCCAACTCAGTCCCACCTTGCATTAATCATTCAGCAGAGTTTACCATAATCAAACCTAACCAAACACCGGAACCGGATATTTAACTACATAAACCTAAACTTGCAGGAAAACTCCTAATTTGCAGGAAAGTAGATCTCCAGGAGCAGGAATGGGAGCCCATCAGTGTTGGGCTTGTTACTCAAAAAATGTAATTTATTACTCGTTACTAATTACTCCTTTCAAAAGTAATTTAGGGGTTGACCGATATTAAGCATTTTTATGGTTATCGGTATCGGTCATTTTCAAAACCGATTTGCCGATAAAATAATTTAATTTTGAAATGCGCTATTTGGCTCTGATGCAGCCACCTCTGTCCGAACGCACCACTCTGTGGCCTGGAGCAAGCTCCGCCCACCGCCCATCTGATTGATTTGTTGAGAGACGCGAGTCTGGCCAATCAGCGCGGAAGGCTGAAGGCACGGAAAGTTTTGCACTCTTAACACTGAAAGCACTTGCTAACTGGAGCTGCTTCAGTGATCACGAATCAGCAGCAGCAGACGTTGCAATAAATCACAATCCTCTACACTGAAGTTGCAAAATACAAAAATTTAATCAGGGCCTGAATTCCGGCGCGGGATCGTGGGAATTGCGCATAATTCTACACATTCCCGCAGGTTTTGTGATTATTAAACGGGAAATCCCGCAAACATTATGTACTATAGCATGTAGATTGATTCCAAACAAATTATCAGAGCAGCTCAGTTATTTTAAAACTTTCTGTGACCTTCTCTCTCAAAATGCGCAAATGGCTTCACATCCATAGAATCCACATTGAGTTTGCTCTGCAAGCGAGCTGTACGCTGCAATATTAGCACGCGTTTCAGACAGTTGATGGAATTGGCACTTGCACGTCATTTTAAGTCATGCCAATTCTCAAGAGACGGTCCTCAGTCAGCGCGCTCTCAGCCAATGCACGAGCACACAGGACACAGCCGCCTCTCAAACTGCTCGCAACAAATGTCAGATTGAGTTATTTTTCGCGACTTATTACACATAAACGTTTAGTTACACACACACACAGTTATGTTAAAATGCCCGTCCTGGCGAGTATACACGTAAGTCTTCAGTGAATGTGAACAGCATGTGTAACAGTATATTCCTTTATGTCTTAAAGAGACAGCAGCCTTTAAACCTGCTACTGTCTACTATTGCCTGTCTCAATCAAACAACAAAAGAAAATCTTTATTAAGGATTAATCTATACAGTTATACATTAATTTATACAGTTAAGGATATGTAGAGTTATTTTATATTGGATTATTATTAATAATATTATTAACAGTTCTCAGAATTAAAGATATGTTTAAAAGCATTTAAAGAAAGTTTTTGTCAGAGCCCTTGTTATTCTTAATTTTGACATTAATTTTAATTTTTACACCAGACATATATATCGTTTCAAAATATCGGTTATCGGTCTACTTGATCTGTAATTAGGGCATCGGCCCAGAAAAACACATATCGGTCGACCCCTAATTATTACTTTACTTATTACTTTCTGGCAACATATTATATATTACTTTTCCTTCACGCCCCACAGAAGTTGTAATTGTGTATCTTCCCCATAAAATTCTTCTAAAATGTTACTAACAACATATTTCTGCCTCATCAACACTTTTAAGTAAAATTGTTGTATTTAACTCATTAATTGTCATGTGTAGCTTGAAGCTAATTGTAGCTATAATTTCTCTGTTACCCATATAGTGTTATATTTCATGACAAAATTTTATCAAAAGAAATCACACAAGTTTGTAAGAAAAATGTTCCGTTTTCCAAAAAGATTTTTAATTATAGTAATATCATTTATATCTTGATCAGAGGGATGTGGGTGGGCAAGCCATGTAATGCCAGAGTAAAGTAATGACACAACTTACACAACAGTGTTCAGATCATCTTTTCTTCTGACAAAATCAATGTAATGGCAATATTTCCATCCACTGAATATAAGCTTTTCCATATTCCAAGCTTGCCTGCTGCACTGGTGACTTCATGTGCTTGTGCAAGTTGTGAAAATTGTGAAAATAAATCTAGGAATTATTCGATTGTTGGATTTCAAATTACTAGGGGTTGAGGCATCAAAAGTAACTAAGTAACGAGCTGTTTTATGGATGGTAACTGTAATATTATTACTGATATCTTATTAGTAATTAGTTACACTACTACTGCGAAAAATAATATTATTAACTTCAATATTGTACATTGAATCAATTGCTCAGATGTTACCTGGGTACAGTGTTATTTTAGTATTACTTGTATAACATTATATAGTATTTATTAGTATTGTAACGTGGCTGTTTTAGAAGATAGCACGTTGGATCCAGATGCAGTTTAAGAGTTTATTTAAACAAAACAACAGAGATAAATCCAGGCAGAGTACACAAGAGTCCAGGCAATGAACAGGATAATCCATACCAGGGAACAACAAGAAATAAAACAAATGCACACGATACATCCAAGTAGTACAACACCAGACAAAGAACATGAGAAACACAAAAGGGGTATATATACACAAGGGGTGATTGGCAAACAAGAAACACCTGGGAACAATCAGAGAACTAATCAACAAGAAAAACTACAAAGGACTACAAAACATGACACTAGGACAGGAAATACAACAAAAGTCCACAAGACGGGGGAACACAGGCTTGGATCATGACAAGTATTTTGAATTAGCTTTTATTTTTATCTATTTAGTTTTATTTTAATCGTAGTTTATTTTAGTCATTTTGTTATGGGCTTTTGTGGGCTTTTTTTAAAACTTTCTATTTAGCTTTATTTTTATATAAGTTATACTTAAAGATCAATAGTTATCTTATTTCAATAGCTTTTTTAGTTTTTCCTATCTAGTATTTATATTTTATTTCAGCTATTTCAGTTAACTAAAATTATTCTTAATAGTTTTAGTTAAAAATAACAACACTGCTTAAGTAATGATCCAAATTGTTTGTACAACTGGCACTTAAATTTTTTTTTCAAAAATGACAGGTGGATCACTACTACTGACTGAAAAGGTAAAAATGAACCTAAAAATTAATCATTCATAAGAATAAATAAAAATGCTGTTGAAGCTATATTTTGTTTTGTTTGACAGCTATTGATACACGAGACCCTAAGGCCATTTTAATAGCTTGAAAATGACGCTGTACATTACTAATGTTTGGGGTCTCAGAGACCCTTATGAATGGTTCAAAACCCAGAGCAACAACTGATGCCTTCACAGTAAGGTTTTAAAAACATTAGACAGTGACTCAAAAAACTGTTCTGTATTACAAAAGTTACGAGGTGTATTATGGGAAGAACTCTTGTGTCTTTTGTAGCATATGTGAGTTGGCAGATGCATCTTCAGCAGTAACAGGATTGTCTGTGAGCTCTTTATAATCAGGACTCCAGAGATTTTTTACAGGTCTCTTTTTCTGGCTTTGTCTTATTTTCTCTTTGCCTTCACCACTCCACCTCCTTCACAGAGAGAAACACATAAAAAAAAACAACGGTGAAAAAAAGAGGAAAAAAAAAAAAATACAACAGCGCAGTCTTGCTGAGATGGCATTTCCATGCAGGATGAATCCCTCCGTCTGTTTACTGCTTTTGACACCAGCATGATTAAATACTGTCTCCAGCATCACTCTGCATCACACTTGTGTTTGCTGTACTTTCTCTCCTTAATACACGTTTAGAAACACTCAAATTCTCTATGAATATGCAATAATGGACACATCACTATTCTCTACTGAACCACTAAGCTAATGTCTATGACCTACAATTCCAGCAGCCAGTTTTGCTGTTAAAACTTTGATTGTAAAAAAAAAAATAAATAAAAATGTAATGCTACAAAGCCAAACAAATGTGTAAATATACATAATAAAGCTGCATGTAATAGAAAACCCAATGAAATGATCGGACATGGAAAGGGGCACATAAAAATAGAAAGAAAGAGAGAATGACAAGGTAATTGTGAAAATACAGACTAAGGAATGCAAGCGATTTTTGCTTTCAAAAGTCATTATTTAACAAGGCAAGTCCCATATGGTTCTTTGCAGAATATTCTGAATCAAACTGCATAATTAAAGCCATCTCCTCCTCACCGCGTGTGTTCAGAGAGAACTACACAAAGAGGGACCCCCCTGCAACAAGGAGATTAGGAACAAGCAAGCTGTCAGATACCCATGATCCTCTTTGCTCCTTCAAATCTCCTCTGGGTTTTAATTGTGCTTCAGCTCAGGCCACTGGTGAGCTAATTGCACTTTTGTCGAGTGCCAAGTAGAGTAATTTACCTAAAAATGAGGCTGTTTCCTTGGCAACCCACATCATTCACAGGGGCACGTCTCTGCTTACTGTGACAAACCGCACAAGCTTATATAGTTGACTCATACCTGACAACAAAGCACTGAGGCTTTGGAACACTACTTCAACATATAGTTTCTGTCACAGACAGACAGATAGACATTCCCTTCTTCCATAACATAACATACACACAACACAATGCTACGTGCAAGTTTGCATGTGAGGTTATGGCCTCTTGGGAGCCGATTAGTGGGGCTAGACAGTTATCCCTGCTTACCAGCCTCAAGTTAGCTGTTAGAAGCAATCCGTCAACGAGGTCTACGGGACAGACCACTGCGTTTCAACCAAGCACAACAGTCAGCCGAATAAATAGCAAGAATGCACAGGTTATGTATGGAGGATAGTGCCACTTAATAATTTATCAGTTTATTAATTTTAATAAATATTTTCCACAAACAACTGAGCAAGATTGGGGTTGTGAATATCAGTAGGCACGAGGCCGCAGATAATCACAGAACGACACAATTGCGAGTGTTATATTTTTAATAAACAACGAATTTGTAGAGTTACTTACCTTTTAGACACAATGTTTCCAGTTTTTTTGGTGTATTTTTGCTCTGCCAGTGAAAACAGTTCCAAGTCAAAGCAGAATTAACCGTCGCGCGTCTTTCCAGCAAATCACAGCAGTGGTGTTTCCCTCCTGATTGAACTAGTGATTTGAACGAATCGGCTGCATGAATAAATTAGGGCAAATTCCAATCGAAGTGAGCATCAATATGCCCTACTCACTCCGAAGGGCAGAGCCCTTGAAGTTAGTACTTGTGTGTCATAATGAAGCCGTTTGAAACGCACTTGACGAAGGGAGTAATGAAATAGGCTACTGAATTTCCTCATTAGCTTCACATGGAATGACAAAGCTAGGCAGTGACAACAGGAATATCTTATTGATGTTAATACGATATACAAATAAACGTACATTTAATTAAGTTTTTAAAATATTGTGTGTGTTGCCAACCTGCTCTTAACTTTTATAAGTTAAGCATTAAACATATTTGTTACCAATAAAACTTTTTAAAACTTAACATGAAATGCATGACAAAAATATATCACAACAAAACAACTTGAATTATTCTGTTTTTACAACTCCAACTATCCTGCCATATCTAGATTTAAAATGAATCGTTAGGATTCGCCACCCTGAGTCACATGACCATAAGCGAATAAATTACTTCCTCAAAGTGACAATCACATGACATGTTCCCTTTGTTAAAGGACTTGTGGAAGTGCCCTTCGTGAAGGGATTCGGTTGTTCACTTTTGTTTGGAACGCCCTTACATATGGCGCCCCCTTCCTGAAGTGCCCATCAAGAGTGCAAAAACGCAGTTTGGAATTCGGTCAAAGACGGTGTGGACGTTTCGGTCATGAATTAATCTGTGTGTTTGAACGAATTGGTTGAGTAAATAATTCAACTGACTCACTCATAAAGACAGAAAATTCACTGAACAACGCCTGACAGAGTGTACAACTTAGTAAATAGGAATAAGGGCAGGAATGCATGTTTAGTTCTTGTTTAAAAGGTTTGTTGAATGTAACAAATAAATCACAATAGATAAATAAATCATTTAAAAATTGTTAAATGCTTCTTTTTTTGTTTTCTTTTTTTTTGCTACTTGAGTTGACTTGCATGACTCCAGTTATCTGCATTTTGATTTCTGTATTTTCACAGTTTAATAGTATGATTTATATGCTGTTTTCTCATGGGGAGCAAATAATGTCAGGTTTAACTATCCTTGTGGGGACAATGTGTTACAAACATATAGACACACACACACTGGTTTCCATGTTTTGTGGGGACTTCCCATAGATGTAATTATTTGTATACTGTACAAATTGTATATTCTATCCCCCTACACTAACCCTACCCATCACAGAAAACTGCATTTTTAGATTTTCAAAACACTTAATTTAGTATGATTTATAAGCTGTTTTCCTCATGGGGACCAAAAAATGTCCCCATAAGGTCAAAATGTACTTGGTATTACTATCCTTGTTGTGGGGACATTTGGTCCCCATAACATAAGGAATACCAAGTAAACACACACACAACCAATCAAGCACAGTCTTTGTTGTTTTCTTCTGCGTCTCAGTTTCTCTCTCTGTAGTAATTGACAAGCATAAATGTAGTCCTTTGAGCCGCTGTTAACAGACATGCACTCTCATCAGGCTGACACACAGGCTCTCTGCAGGGCACTGCTTCATCAGACACACCGCATCTGATCCACTCATCCACAGGGGACAATAAAGTCACCACAGACTCTGCTGAGCAGCTGACCACTGCAGCACTGTGCTGGGTCACTTAATGAAGTGAAGTATATTGGATGTGTGAATTGTGTGTGTGTGTGTGTGTGTGTGTGGGGTGGGTTGGGGGGGGGGGGGGGGTGCATGTAGGTAAGTGTCACAGTCCTGTAGCTCCTGGGGTTTGGTAGAGCGCCCAGCTGAAAATGGAGCTTACAGTCTTAAGCAGACTCTGCCTGGCATGATC
This sequence comes from Mylopharyngodon piceus, assembly GCA_039654765.1. Classification (NCBI taxonomy): domain Eukaryota; kingdom Metazoa; phylum Chordata; class Actinopteri; order Cypriniformes; family Xenocyprididae; genus Mylopharyngodon; species Mylopharyngodon piceus. The sequence continues at coordinate 19,763,949 of CM077457.1, forward strand.
CTCAGCACTGACCTGGTCAATCTGGCATCTCCAACACCAGATGATGTTTACTGAGTGTAATGTTTTAGAGACTGGAGAAATACAAGGGTTGGCTGGTTAGCATGGCTACACATTAAAAAATGCTGGGTTGTTTGACAAAACCAACCTTTGGGTTTAAATTTTAATTAAAAAAATTTAAACCAATGGTTGGGTTTGTCCATATTTTAGTGTGTATGTTATATTTTTTTTGTACACATTTTAGTTTAGTGCCAAGTACACCCAAATAATTTAATCATTTCGATACTGACTTCAAATAATATAAAATTAATTAATTAAAGTTATTTAGAAAAATATAAAAAGAAAATATTTTAGTTTATTTATTTTATGAATAATCACTTGCAGAAGCAGATGAAATCATTGCGGACGTAACAAAACAGAGCAGTTTGGTAAGGGCTATTATATGTAAATATCCAGGGGTGTTCCTGCAGCAGCCGAGCAACTACCACTGAGATGAATGGAAATGCTAATAGATGGCTTTTTTATGGACCTCCTTGGAGATATAGCCAAAAAAAGATGTTTATCCTCCAGATCGTCGATTTCCCTGTGATGTCAAAGCAGCTGCTAAGACAGACTTGTCATCTGTATATCTCACTTGTGCTCAGTCCCAGCGCCACAATTCATGTTTATTCAGCTTAATTAGCTCCCTATCTCTCCCTCTCACTTGCTTTCTCTCTTTATAATAAGTGGGTCATTGGCAAGGGCTCCGAAAAGCCTGGTGCAGATTATTTTTAGAACAACTGTTGGCCAAGAGGCACAATTTAGCATTATGATTTGCAGAGGAATCAAAACATAAAATAAACAAAAAATCTTTAGGCGACGGAGCGTAGTGCATAACCTCGTTTGAAAAAGGAATGAATTAAAAAATATATTAAAAAGAGTGTTTAAAGCTAATTCAAACTGATGGAGCATGTGAAGATTATTGTACTTAAAAATTTGATGTTACACAAAAGGTTTTGGATAGTAATAGCTTCTGACAGATTTGGTAACACTTGAGTCATTAGTGGGTTACCATGATCTTCACTGTTCCAAATGGCCACCCAGGTAAAAAAAAAAAAAAAGGACACTTTCATAATTTAGCCTACTTAAAGTGCTCTATTTTCGATAACTAACTGAGTATATTTAAAAGTGTATGAAAGATGGGTTCAAGGGCACTAAAAAGTGGTAACTAAATACATTTTTTAATACAGAGATAGTATGTTAAGAGCACATTTTAGTTCATATCCATGGTGTCTCAAAATAGCACAGTTGAGTACACTTAGATGTTTTTAAGATTATCTTAAGAAGTACTAAAGAAGAAGTTTTAGTATATTAAGTACAGAATTAGTGGGTGAAAATAGAGCACTTTAAGTGCATTATGGAAGTGTACTTTTTTCACCTGGGCAGTAATTCCTTTAGAAGAATGTAGTAACACTGTAGAGCTGACCGTCACCATGCTAATGGTACAGAGTTTTACCAGACAGTATCCTACTATCTGTCACCATGGCATTTGCAGCAGGTCAACCATGGCCCTTGAGAGCCTGTTGTCTAGGGCAACACTGCAATGAGTCACAGTGGCTGCATATATAAATATGACAATTCTTTGACTGACAGAAATTAAATCAATAAGCTCCGTGAAGCCGTGGTTTACAGTGAATTTATATCAGCTAAGGGGCGTTGTTAGGCACGACGCAGAGCAGAGTGGCTAAAATCCCCTTAGCTGTTATAAATTCACTGTAAACCATGGCTTCACGGGGCTTATTGCTTTTATAAAATGGTTACCACACAATACAAATAGCCTATTAAAGCCAAACAATATGCATCAATGCAACTTTCATGAAGTAAAATCATTAAAAGGCTTCCTTCCGCTGGAAAAAAAATAGTCCCTGAACAGAAGTTACATTTATTACGCCATTAGATGGCGGTCTTTATGAGCGAGTCACTCAGTCACAAAGACTTTTATATTGAAACTTGTTGTGAACACGGAACAAGACGAAAATGACAAATGCTTTGACTAGCGCTGACAGTGTCAGCAGGGCACGGGAAAACCCATTAAATGTTAAAAGGACAAGATCACAGCGGACATTCAAACGGATTTTTTATTATGAACATAGGACTGAACTGAATGAAAATGCTAAATCTAAATGCAGGTAATACACTCGGTCACTCGACATCTCTCTCACAATACTCTTCTACATAATGCAGTAAGCTCAATGAACAAAATCAATAGAGAACAAACATATGTTTACATTGCTAAGAGTGGTTGCTAAGGCAGACGCAGCAACATACACACTCAGTGGCGCATCGATACTTATGTAATGCGGTCAACTCAGCTGTATGTTTTCGGGAATTTTACAATGGCTTCGAACGCGGCTCAACCAATCAGAATCAAGGACTGGAACTATCCGTTTTATAAATAGAATTATATATTAGATATCTTGAAATAATTTAAACTGTTTTTTAAGAAAAAATATCAAATATAATTTAACAATCACATAAACAATTCTTAGTAGCCTAAATAATTCTTAGTAAAAGCTGATCATAATATAAACATAATAATATAACATATCGAGATAATATAGTGGATAGATGCAAGTCGGCTACACTGGTGAATGTGGTGATGATGCTAACAGGACGTGTGTGTGTGTGTGTGGACACAACTGCACCAAGTAGCTTCATTACAGAAGCAGCAGGGGGTTCTGTGGGATTAACTGTGCAAATAGTATTCATTTAAGAGAGAATTATGCTCTCATAACCTTATACTCTATCCTCTATGGCCTAATGGCCCAATTCTGCTGGGAAGAGGTCTCCATCATACAGGCTCCAGGGCAGAGTTATTTCTAATTGACCAGCCCTGCACTTCTGTTCAGACAAAATAAACACAATCTTCAGCTGGAGGTTAAGATGTTAGCTTCATCACACTAATACATGCTGGGTGAAAAAAAGCCACTCTTTAAGTGTTGCTGCAAATTGAACCACTATTGATATTTTAATACTTTTTTTCTGGAGCTTAATTTAACCTCTCTTTCATTCTCCTCTGCTCATCTTGTAATCAGCTCGCTCAGGGAGAGTTAAGTAAGTTAACGCATGCAAAACTCACCGCTCTAAACAAAACACAGTAAAGTGTGTGGGAGGCAGTGCTTTTTAATGACTAATTATACCAATGAGGTTTTGCTAATTAAGTCACTGAGTTCTGTGCTGATGAGTGCGTGTAAAGAGCCCTACCGCACTGTAATCTGGCATATATTCATAGCTACAAATGAAAATCACATCTAACAGTACTATAATCTTAAAATGTGCATTTTTTTCCATTTAAGTAATTTCTTAAATGAAGACTGTCGTTAAGAAATGTAGTGATTATAGCATCAAAATCAAACCATGTAAAATTGTATTCAACAGTTAAATTTACCTCATTAATTCATTCTAATATTGTGTTTTTAGTGTCTGTCATTTTCTGTCATGTCTGCATTTGTTCTCATTAGTTGCCTTCATCTGTGTTTTATGGATTATCTAGTAAAGACTTGATTTGTGATTCATGTGAGTTACACAACCCATTACTTCATGAAAAAATATAAATATACAATGTGTATTTATGAAAGTAAATGTTGTAATCACTTATCAACATGCTTCAAATTAATCATAAAATCTTGAGAGAAATTAAGTTGTTTTGTTGTTGTTGTTAAAACTAAAGCATCTATTCTCTTATATGATTAATAGAAAAACTAAAATCCTCCCACAAGTTTCCTTTAAAAAATTGAACCATTAAAAAATAAAATGGCTGTTCGGTTTGAACTGTCCTGCGGTATAACATAGGATACCAAAACACCATCTAAAACTACTTCAAATGTCATACAAACTGTACAATAATTATTATTTTTTAATTAAAAAAAATAAATAAAAATATTTGTCACTCTGTGAAATGAGCTAGTGAAATCAAACAGATTAATTAGGGGTGACCCTGAATAGTGGACGATTCGAAGCTTCGATAGGAGGAGCCTGCAATCTCACAGTAGAATCTTCGCAGAGGTGTTATGAGAAGAGATATGGGAATGCTCAATATCTGATTTTACATAGACCTAGCAGTTTTCTCCTAATAAGTTAATATACAGCCTATTATGATAATACTATAAATAAAACATGAGAAAAGAAAGAATCTGTTAATAAATATTTTTAATGTGCGTGAATAAATCCAACCACCCCTGTGACCGATTTAAGTTTCACTTCCATGATTTACATTTACATTTAGTCATTTAGCAGACGCTTTTCTCCAAAGCGACTTACAAATGAGAATAGTAGAAGCAATCAACTCAACATGAGTACAACAGTATGTAAGTGCTGTGTCAAGTCATAGTTTCATCAGTAAAGTGCTCGTAGCAAGGTATTTTTTTTTTTTTTTTTTTTTTTTAATATAAATAAACGCAAATAGATGGAGAAAGAGAATAGAAAATCGAAAACAGACGAAAAATAAAAGTGCTAATATTGCTGGGTCAAGTGTTGACGAAAAAGATATGTCTTTAGCAGTTTTTTAAAAATGGCTAGAGACTCAGCTGCTCGGATAGAGCATGGTAGGTCATTCCACCAACCAGGAACAGACCAGGAGAAGGTCCGTGAGAGTGATTTTGTGCCCCTTTGGGATGGCACCACAAGACGCCGTTCACTTGCAGAACGCAAGCTTCTGGAGGGCGCGTAAGTCTGAAGTAGTGAGTTTAGGTATAGAGGTGCAGAGCCAGTGGATGTTCTGTAGGCAAACATTAGAGCCTTGAATTGGATGCGAGCAGCTACTGGCAGCCAATGCAAACTGATGAAGAGAGGTGTGACATGCGCTCTCTTCGGTTCGTTAAAGACCAGTCTTGCTGCAGCATTCTGGATCAGTTGTAGAGGCTTGACAGTGCATGCTGGAAGGCCTGCCAAGAGAGCATTACAATAGTCCAGTCTGGATAGAACAAGAGCTTGGACAAGAATTTGTGTGGAATGCTCCGATAGGAAGGGTCTGATCTTCCTAATGTTGTACAGGGCAAATCTGCAGGACCGGGCCGTTGTAGCAATATGATCTGTGAAGCTTAGACAATCATCCATCACCACTCCAAGGTTCCTGGCCATCCTGGAAGGAGTTATGGTTGACGACCCAAGTTGAATGGAAAGGTTGTGATGAAGTGTTGGGTTGGCACCGACCACAAGCAGTTCCGTTTTAGCTAGGTTGAGTTGAAGGTGATGGTCCTTAATCCAGGCAGAAATGGCTGTCAGGCAGGCTGCGATGCGACCAGCGACCGTCGGATCATCTGGTTGGAATGAGAGGTAGAGTTGTGTCATCAGCATAACAGTGATAGGAAAAACCATGTTCCTGAATGACAGATGCTAGTGATGACATGTAGATGGAGAAGAGAAGTGGTCCAAGCACTGAGCCCTGAGGTACCCCAGTAGCAAGATGATGCGACTTGGACACCTCACCTCTCCAAGATACCCAGATGATCCGTGACCGACAGAGGAGCATCTTGGCGGCAGGGATTAAATCTTTAACAATGTCTGGGATAAGAAAAGTGTAGAATTGGATGCACTTCGGAATGGAAAAATATGATCCAAAAAAGTGCAGCGCACTTCTGCCGGCCAATGTTAACGAGCTGACTAATGTTAGGTGACTAGCGCGGATCGCGTGAAAGACTGGATTTTTTTTCGATCAGGTAGGGGAAAAGTGATTTCAAAACATTTCAGCCGGTTCTAATGTGATTTTTGGATGCTGTGAATGTTTAGCTAAAGACTGCCACTCCAGTTTAGCGTTTATAAACAATATATTGTCTCTGCAGTTAAAAAGACAAAGTTGACAATTCTGGCTATACTTTCGTTATTTTAATAATTAATAATTTTAATTTATTTATTGATCACTCTGGGTTATCTAATTTAACTCTTTGTGGCATGTCTTTTGATGTTCCCCTGCACTTAAAGGCATTTTGCACTTGTGACTTGATTATGACTATTTAATTTATTATTATTATTATTATTATTTATTAGAACGGTATATTCTGTTCTAATTAAATTCTGTAAATTAATTTTTGATTGTTTTTCAGTGCATCGATGTTGCGCTGTAGAGTTAAAGCTTGCTCGCACAGGCAATTTAGCCGATTTAATTTGATTTGCCGACATGTGAAATGCATATCTATCTGCAGTGTGGCCTTTCTGCAGTTATTTATATAGGCATATATATTTTATAATCCAAAATGTTTTTATTCATTTTCTATGTTTGTGTGGTGTTCTGTAGTGGCTGTGAATGTTTATCCACATTGCCTTTCATTTCAGTTTAAGAAATAAAATAAAAAAAATCATTGTCAGTTTCGTCTATCACTTGACAGGCAGTTTGGTCGCTTTATTAGAAAGTTGTTTCTCTGTGCTGTGTGTGAGAGAAAATAAAAAGTTCTCTTAAGGCGCGGTTATAGGCCTTACTTCATTTTCCGCGTCCCGCTCCATCTCGTGCACAGCCTTTAAAAGTAGCCTATTCTCCTTTGGCCTTGAGCGAGGAAAGAGTTCGTGCGCGGAAAGAGTCAAAGATTCACATATATGATTCGACTGTCAGTCGACTATAGGCAATCTGATTCGAATCTGATTCGACTATGTAAATCCGTAGTCGAGGACACCCCTAAGATTAATAGTGGTGATAAACTGCTTTTAAAAATGGTTGCCAGTTCTGTCACATCTGTTCTAGGTTTTGTCATTCCCTGTACTCCTCATGTGATCCTGTCATGTGATCTTGTCATGTACTTCCTTTGGTTCATAGGCTTGTTAGACTTCATGCAGCGCTGCGCAGACCGATCGACGGCTGACTTGAAGCAGTACGCATGCTGGTTAGAAATTTTGTCCGACTTGAGACAGCGCGACGCCACGTGACTGTGACGTATGGATGTATGGTGAACTGCTGTATAAAATAAATATCACATTTGCACTCCTGCTATTCGGAACAAAAACAGCACTCATGTGCTCGTTACTGATGTGCTTAACTAGGCCTATATCATATGATATTAATATGAGACAAAAACTAAACATTCACTTTCCCATATAGCAATATATACATTTAAACTTAAAATCTTGATATTGAAAAAAAAAGTTAATGTCCATGTCCATTTGTCACCACTCCAGCAGAAAAAAATCTGATAATTTCATGTAAGTTATCTTTGCAAGTCTCTTTTATCTTTATCTGTTTCTTGATAGAATACAATTCAAACATGAGAGAAAAAGAAGTAAATAATCTCCTATAATATCCAGAGCAGATACTCATTCTTCCTCACCCTGCCCATTTATCAGTGCGGCCTCATCTGGGATGAGCATCTACTCTGTGTTCGGTCCAGAATGAGAGTTCAGTGACTGCTGACAGAGGACTGACCTCATTCGAAGCCAGGTTATATTGGCCTGTCACTCCAGTGCAGTTTGAGCTGGAATAGTGTGAGTAAGGGCAGAGATAGGGAGGGGGAGCTGCAGGGCTTCAGGTGTAACAACAGATCTACCGCTCTCCGGAGCCCCATTCTGCCTAACAACAGCCCCGCTTTAGCATCTCCTGCTGTTACTGCATATAGACACACTAACACAACCTGATTGTTTATGACACAAAATCCCAGGCAGTGAGATTATTCCGTCTCTCACTATGAACATAATGCCGCCGAATTGCAAGATATTTGGCCAAAAGCTGACTAGTTTTTGATGATTTTGAAACTGAAGCTTATGACGAAAAAATAATAAGAAGTGTCTGTGGTTGTAATCACACTGAATCTGGAGTCATAATGGCTGTTGCAGTGGTCTTTATGTTATGCAGTGACATAAAGACCCAAATTCAGTCTCATATTAGCGGGAATGTGAGGGGAATGGCGAAATACAGGCAAAAACTCACATGATAGTGCTTCTGCATCACTATGATTGGCAGATTAGTGTGTCTAAGCTATAATACCCACCTTTCGTGTTTACAGCTACTCTTCAAATCAAACTTGTGCATATGCACAGACTAATTACAAATGAAACAACTCACCCACCTATAGACATCACCAATTTAATCACATCCAATGATTATGAAATATGTGAGGTTAAAGGGTTAGTTCACCCAAAAATGAAAATTCTGTCATTAGTTTGGCAGTTTGATACACGCTCCGAACCACTGATTCGACACAAAAGATTCATAAAGCTTCGAAGCTTCATGAAGCAGTATTTTGAAATCACCCATCACTAGATATTGTTGAATAAAGTCGTTATTTTGTTTTTTTGGCGCACAAAAAGTATTCTCATCACTTCATAACATTAAGGTTGAACTACTGTAGTCACATGAACTGTTTTAATTATGTCTTTAGTAGCTTTCTGGGCACTGAAAGTGATAGTTATCTTGCTGTCAATGGAGGCCTCACTGAGCCATCGGATTTCATCAAAAATATCTTAATTTGTGTTCTGAAGATGAATGAAGGTCCTACGGGTGTGGAACGACATGAGGGAGAGTAATTAATGACAGAATTTTCATTTTTGGGTGAACTAACCCTTTAAGTAAGCAGTCATCTTGGTTAAATTAAGTGTTTACATCTGTGGTAAAGAAGGTGACACATAAGCGAATTGGTTTTAATAATAATGCACGGACGGACATCACATGCACTTTACCTAGTAAAGAAAAGATAAAAAATTAAGTTTTACCCCAAATGTGGCCTAAAAATGTATTAACATTTTATTTTGTTCATTGTTTTTTTTTTTTTTGTTTTTTTTTTAACCATACCTAATATTTCAAAGTATTTCAAAGGAATTCAAAACTGCTGGTGAAAACATTAATTATGAAAGAGTCAGTGGCAGCTTTCTGATCCTGATTAAACCCTACAATGCTTTCTGCCTATGATGCTCTTATGCAGTGAATATTCACCCATAGTGTGTGAGGATGCTCTTGGATTCCCCCTCCACACCAGAGAGACTCTTGGCCTGGCTCTGCATTCACCAGAATTAAATCAGGCACTTTTACAGATGGCCCAAGTGAATTATTTATGGCCGCAATAAAGTTATGGCTGCCGCTAATTTGGAGTTTGATGAGGTTATCCTTTAACTGAGGATCCTGGGCAAACATGAAGTATTTATTGTTTTCACAGATTTGATTAGTCTTTCATGGACTCATCTCAGACGCAGCCTGGTGACGTGTATCTCTGACGCACAGCACTGAGGCTGCGTATCTGTGGATGTGAGCTGAAATAAACTGCACAGTCTGATCAAAATCAGATGTTACATGTATTTATTTTAGGCCACATTTTGGGGCCAGCTTTAATATTATCCACACTAGTTAAGAGTGCATGTGGTGGAGGAAAAGTCTCTGGTTTGTACTATTTTATATATATATATATATATATATATATATATATATATATACATATACATACATACATACATACACACACACACACAACAGTTCTTTCTGGTTCTCGAATCTGATTGGCTGACAGCCGTGTGATATTTTAGTGATAACAGCACTCTTACCTTTTCACCGTTTGTATCATTCCGCTCCGTTGTTATTTCTTATTTATTTACACACTCGTTCCACACCTGTAAGACCTTCGATCATCTTCAGAACACAAATTAACATATTTTTGATGAAATCCGATGGCTCAGTGAGGCCTCCATTGCCATCAATGTCACTGAACCTCTCAAGATCCAGAAAGGTACTAAAGACGTCATTAAAACAGTTGATGTGACTACAGTGGTTCTACAATAATTTTATGAAGCGACGAGAATACTTTTTGTGCGCAAAAAAAAAAAAAAAAAAAAGAGTTTGTTCAACAAGTTCTTCTCTTCCGTCTGGGCCTCTGACGTGCGCTCATGAAAGCACCACAGTGCATACGCAGGAAGATGACGTATAAGCTGGCGTTCTGACATATGACCTGGAAGCGCAGCACTGTGTTTGCAAGCAGAGGAAGACGCGCTCTGTACATAAAACAGTCTTCGTTTTTTTTTGTTTTTGTTTTTTTTTTAAATAAAACAGTCTTCATAAATATGTCAGAACGCCAGCTTATACGTCATCTTCCAGCGTATGCGTCGTGGTGCTTTCGTGAGCGCACGTCAGAGGCCCAGACAGAAGAGAAGAACATGTTGAACAAAGTCGTTATTTTTTTCTTTTTTTTGTGCACAAAAAGCATTCTCGTCGCTTCATAAAATTATTGTAGAACCACTGTAGTCACGTCAACTGTTTTAACGACGTCTTTAGTACCTTTCTGGATCTTGAGAGGTTCAGTGACATTGCTGGCAATGGAGGCTTCACTGAGCCATCAGATTTCATCAAAAATCTCTTAATTTGTGTTCTGAAGATGATCGGAGGTCTTACAGGTGTGGAACGACATGAGGGTGAGTAATTAATGACTGAATTTTCATTTCTGGGTGAACTAATCCTTTAATGCAGTGTGCATTTATTAGGGGCATTTCACGTTGTTTCTTTTCATGGGCAGTAACAACAGAAATGTTGAATAACATTTTTGTACCCAAGACTGTGCCTATAAAGAATTTTTCTTTAAATATACACCTAATGTAAAAAACATTAATTGGATTCCCCCTACAACACTAATTTTGACAAGGAGAGCATGCATTTAGATGCATTTGAGGGGAAAAAAAATTCACTACTTCTCTGTTGCCATCTTTCATCAGGTTGCCTAAATTAATAAATGCAAAATATTTAGCTGAGTGTTATGAGAGCATGTGAAAACTTCTGTTCCTCTAAGACCGTCATCGCTTGCCCCCCTGCCCTGAATCCACAATGAACATTCAACATGCAGAATTTTGATTAGCATTAGCGGGGTACATATTTCCTGTCTTGTCAACAATCCCGCTTGGCTCGAACAAACACATGGCCCATTTGTGAGTAAACTGAGTGTTAGGGAAGCATTAATATTCATCCTTTTCCATCCAGCTTGCTCTGTCTGAGCTCCCTGAGGTATTCACGTCTGATCAGGACAAGCAGTCACCCATGTGAGGAGTCTGATGAGTGTAGGAGGCTTAATTAATCAAAGCCATCTCTCTTGCTCTGTTATTCACCTCTTTTCCTTCACTTTCTCTTTCCTCTCCATGTTCAACTCCCTCCCCCCATCATCAAAGTGCTGGTGTTGAGGGGAAATGGAGGACGATCTCCCATATCTTTCCTGAGATTAGCATCCTGTTGTTTCTCTGTGAACTCAAGCCGTTTAATCAAACACACACCATAATGACCCCCAAGCATAACCAGCGAATCTGCTCTTAAAGAACACTTTGGGCTCCATTAGCTTTGCTTATACAAAGTGGAAAAAGAAGCATCTGTCTTGCTACTTATACGTCCTTTAGTCATTTATGCATTTAGCAGTCAAAAAAATGGCGAAAACTAGGCCTGTCGCGATAGTTGATATATCGACTTATCGCACGATATATGGACATGACCTCGGTAATTTTTGGTGACGCGATATGGGCCATCCCACCGAATGGGTGACATTTGCTTGTTGTAACTCTTCAAAATTAAACTTTATTTTTTATCTTTTTTCAACACTGAATCTAATACTACACACATTTAACTATTCAAAATGTGTATTGGTCAATCTCAGGCAACTTTATTTAATTTTCATAATTCAAAGCAGAAGATGGATGCATGTTTTCTCAGTCCTGTTACCAAAACTCACGTGCCATTTAAAAAGCATGTTTAAAAGCATGTCAGTTAATTCCTTTGTATTCACCTAAAGAAAGTGTTTATTTTGAAGAAATGGTTGGATACGTGTTCAAATAATTGATATTTGTAACAAAAAAAATCACTTTATATTAAGGCAAGGTGTATTTTAATAAAAAACGCAAAGCAATTTTCTCATTTAAAAGAAAACAAAAACCTCAAGTTTATATATTTTTAAATAATTTATTTAACAATTGTGTAAATGATGGATCAAACAAAACTGATAAAAACAGTGGTTTAACTTTATTTTTCTAGAAAAATAAATAAATTTAGTAACAGGAATGAACACTGGGTAACAGGACTGAGTGTCCATATGTGTGTGTATGTGTGTGAGAAAGAGAGTGTGTACATGGCTGTGTGTGCATGTGTGTGAGTGAGATTTCTGTGTTGAAGGGATGTTCTATGTGATAGTAGTACATCACAGTGAAGGAGGTGGAAAGAGAAAGAAGGAGAGTGAGGAAAAGAGAGAGGGGGGAGAGGGAGGGAAGGAAAGACAAAAAAGGGGGAAAAAGGTAGGGTTGCGGGTGTGTTTGACTCCTTCCCTTGCAGCATGCCATGGGTGTGTGTTTCTTGCACCTGCAAAGTATAGGTTCTCTCCATCTTCTACAAAAGATAAGAAAGAGAAAGACAAAAAGATGAAGTCACGTCATGGTGGACTGGCTCCCTGCAATGTATGGCATTCATACTGTAAAACTAATCCTAAAAATCTACAATTTAAGTAATTTCAACTGTAAAACTCATGATACAGGTGAATAGTATTATATCAACTAATATTCACACAATTAAATCAACAAAACAGAGGACTCTACTCCTCCTGTTACTCTTAACTCAGTCCTGTTATTTTTCATATAAGTAACAGGACTGAAAGTAACAGGATTGAGTTTTTAAGCAAAAATGATCAAATACATGACATATGGCCACATAGAGTACATGCTAATAGCATGAGGACACTGAGCAAATTCTAGTGACTTACCTAAAGTTAATATTTTTAAAATGAACAAATAACATAAAAGAAATCATTTAGGTAACAGGACAGTACGTTGAGATTGACCTTCTCAGTCATAGTTACAATTTCATCAAATATACAGAAATTAAAATGAGAGAACTTACTTTTGGTCTTCTTATGGCCTGCATAAGATCCAGATGATGCAACTTCCTGTTGAAAATGTGTCTTGTGGAATGTTCCAAGTTTTTTAGAGGGGGAAATGTGTGAGGGTAACAGGACTGAGTGAAAACCTGGGGACACGACTAAAATGTGTATTTTATATAACATATTATGAATTTCTTATGAAATTTCTTTTTGTTTAGCATAGATTGTATATGGAGTAACACAACAATGCAAAAATAAGATTTCTGAAAGATTTGAATGATTATATTTCATGATAAAGTTTAGGTTTAGATAGCGGGGACATGTAACAAATGCTATTTTTTAGTATTCTCAGTAGTTTTTAATAATGTTTTAAATTATATATTTTAAATTTGCAGTTAGAGTAATGTTCAGGACATTTTGCTTAATAATAAAATATATTTTAGAGTTCATTTTCATGCATATTTATACATAAAATGTCCTGGGGACAGAAATGGCACCGATTCGGTGGAATGGCCCATATATTGCCCATTATGTTTACACAAAAATAAATGTCACCGACATTTTGCCGATCGTGCTGCCTCTGTCATCTCGTCTGCTCTCCGAGGCAAAAGCTGGGCTCAGGTAGCTCCTTCATACACAGAGCTGACATCGACAGGCGGAAAAATGCGCCATTTGAGTCGTTATAGTGTTTTCCTTACAACTACAGACAGTTTGGAAGAATAAGTGCAAATGCACTCAGTTTCCGCAATCCACTGGTGCAAATATAAACATGACAGCGCGAAATGGTGCACGCTCACAGCTAGTTTCACACAGGACGCTTGAGTCGCGAGTGTCTAGTTCGTTTTCATAGAGAACGTGTTTTTGCATTCCATTGCGCCGTTTTTCCATGGAAATGTGTTTGTTTTACTGTTGCACTCGCGTCTTTCGCAGCATCTCGTGCATGACGCGGCGCTAAAATGCGGCGCTCAAGTTAAAAGAAGTTTTTCAAACACGCCTCTAGAAAAACAGATACCGCAACAGGCCATCTGACTGCTAAATCTTTTATTCATCTTTTATAAATCTTTTAATCTTTGTTCATATGGACATCTGACAATAGCGTGCACCCTTACTTTACTGAGAAAATAATGTCAGGGAAAAACCTGTAGATGGAAAATCTCCATATAAGTGCCTTTTATGCATTTGCAAGTGTTTTTTTCTACTTGTTATTTTGCAGTTTTTGCTAGCAAAGGTTTATTTATTATTTATTCAACATTGTTATTTTTTTGACGCTTCAATTCCAGTATCTAAATATTCTTAAGAGTTAAAGGTGCAATATGTAAAATTTTCTGTCCGCTAGAGGTCGCTAGAGGCCTATTCAAAACAAAGGCATAGCTTGATGACGCAAAGTTTGAGCGCGGAATCTTGGGACATGTGGTCTTTACATCACAGCCGGTGGAAATAATCAGGATAGGGCTCGGGCAGAAATCATGTTCATGGATGTGATTATTAACGTTACTGTAGTATGAAGCAGAGCAGGACCGAGTGTTGTGGGAGCTGAACGAGGCCGCTGGAGCGATTGCACAACACACACCTCGAGCAGCGGAACTTTTATTATGTCACAGTCGCCGGCGCCGCTTCCTCTTTTCCGGTCATGAGTATGAGGTAACACAGCTCTGTTTATCATATTAGATACATTTGAGTGTGTTGAAAATGTTATAACGTTACTCCGTGCGTTCGCTCGGCGGCTGCTGTGAGACACTTGTTGCACACTGCAGTAAGATAGATCGATTTTAGAATATCATATTAAATGCTGGATGGCTTGTGTTGATAAATGGCATGGAATTTTAAAACGTATTGTATGATGGAGAAAATGCTGTATTACTGTTACTAAAAATAAAGCTGCATCTGATTATGCTATGTTAGCTACTTGACAAAATAGTGTTTTTCTCTGAGGCATGGTAAAGCATGGTACTCGCAAACAAAAACAAGAAAATTAGATTTAAACAATAAGACTAAACGTGTTGAGCTATATAAAAATACTTAGTTTTCTGTCTATAAATATATCAAAATAGTTGTTCCCTTATCTATTAAAACATGTATATTAAAGCGTCTTTGGTGTCTCCATGATTTCTACAAAATAAAACCGGAAACCAAGGGTAACACGGGTATGACGCAATTGACAGGCGACTCCTCAAACGTCCCGGAGCCTTGGTTAAAATTGCAATTTTCTCAAGATTTACAAATAGTTGGAAACATTTGGGATATTGTAAGTACTCAAGTGAACAAAATATATAACACTGGCCTAGTGGTTTTTGGATATTTTACTGCAAAATTCTTACATATTGCACCTTTAAGTTCATTGTCATTTGAAAGTGTGTAGGCCTACTTGCATTATTATGCTGTTATATTATGATTATATATTCAGTGGCATAAAATGGTCTTAAAATGACAATAATATCGCATATCGCAATTATTTCTGGGGCAATATATCGCACAACAAAAAGTAGTTATGGTGACAGGCCTAGCGAAAACATTTAATATCCATTAGTTGCTCCTGCCAGTGTTAACAAACCAGTATATTCAGGTCTAGACAGGTATATGATATGAATTTTGAAATTACAAAGGTAAGAGCCACTACCAACATAAGTAACGCAAATAAACATGCAAACAACAGAGTATTTCCTACCTCTGCTGTTGTACACAAGTATAGCTGTGGACTGTGCTGAAAATCCTATTACACACAGAGAAAAATGTCATTACAGTAAGAGAGCCGTTTCTGATTCTATTTTCTGTTGCGATGAGGGAAACCCTTGTCAGGGCCGAGTGAAGGGTGTCATCCATCAGATGCTATTGCCTGTCTGGATGATAACTCTTAATCCACTTGTTTCAGCAGTAGATAGATTAGCGGCAGACTAATGCACCGTGAATGAAGCGCTGCCACTTGTAGTCAAACGCACAGGTGTCAGGAACCATCTTATGAGACAGGCAAGGAAGCGGTCACTCTCTGAGCCCAGAGCCAAAGTTAATAACACATAAGGCCATAAAAGCTGATACAGCATTGGAAAAATAATGTTCTAAGCAAAACAAAGAGAGAGGGGGGGGGGAAAAAGATTAACCAAAGCATTTGTGATGGAAGTTAAGTGCAAATATATAGTGACTGCAAAAAAAGTGTTTGAATATCTTTGCATTATATAACAAAATATCAAACAAAGTGGCATTTACAGTAAGAAATATAGCACAAGTAAAAAAAAAAAAAAAAGAAAGCCTAAACAGTAGAGCATGGGAATGATAAAACAATAGATGTATTGTTTAAAATTAAGACAAAAAATATATCATACAACATATTTGGACACTTTTAAATGTAAGTGAAACATGTTCATAGTTACTTTGCTAAAGATCTGTGTGAATTTGAGGAGAACTGACTTTATATATCCAGTTAAGTGTCAAGCTTGGCTCAGAAGTGTGAAGTTAGTTTACAGATGCCATATTGCTTGATATTTTGCATCTAATTCGCACATTTTAAGTGATTTTTTTTTTTTTTACTGCAAGTATCCAAAAGCATCCAGACACGTTTTGAGACACTGTATCTAAAATAGAATATATCAGAAAATGCTTCATTTTTATTATAATTTTCAAGCTGTAAAAATGTTTGGTAATAGCACAGGATAAAGGTATACTGTTTTATAGAATTATCCCATGGTTGATCTATTCAGCTGTTGTTATAGCATCTTCTACATTACCACTCGTATATGGAGGGAAAAAAACTTGAAATATCCAAGAGGGCATTATTAAAAGGTACAATGGGGGTTGGGCTGAGTGCTGGGCTGCCACGCGTCTTAAATGAAAAATGGCTTTCTGTGTCCCAGGAGCCTGGGAGCGCTGATGCCTTTAGATGCCCAAGCAGGCGAGCATATAAAACCTGGGACATGCAAAACAAGGAGGGAAAAATGAATATGCGAACAAAGGCGGAGCTCCTATCCCCTGGGGTGTGAGGGCGAGGACGGGTGCGGGGAGAACTGAAATCACCTCATCCAGAGAGCTACATCATTTGCATGGTGCATAATCTCCAAGGCTCTGCCATGCAAATGCCTCATAATGTTGATACGGGAGACTTTCGAGTGGCTGTCAGGGGTGAATTTATATATGCACTGCCAGCCAATGCGGAGCCCTAAATCACTTTCAATTAGGTGACACTTTCAATATACAGACTCTGATTTAGAGATATGGATAGTTCTCCCTGCTTTGAGGCCTGAATCGAGCCAGCACATTGCCTAATATCAGATTTAATTCAACATTTTTGGTCTCTGCCAAGTCTATTTCAATTTTCTCTGAAGTACATTAATATACTCTTTCTGTTTTAGTTAAGGAATAGTACGTTTATAACACCCCATGATTAAATAAAAATAAGAGAAAAAGTAAAATCACTTTTTCTGACTGCTGTACCATTTGTGACCATTTGATAAGCACCAACACAACATTTATTGTTTGAGATTTTATTAAAAATAACATACAAAGACGACAGAAGTTTTTGTTTAATCGCGTTTCTCTACAAACAGCTTATCTGACTCGAGCTTGTCACATGATAGATAGATAGATAGATAGATGGATAGAATGTATTCTAACGTGTATTCGTGGCAGAGAAAGCACTCTCTGTATCAGACGCACACACAACGGGAGCTTATTAATAGCTCTAATTTGATAATCAGGCATAGGGATCTGGGGCGATTTGTAGAGGAAGTAATTGTGCCTGTAATTGTGGCTCAGTCCAGCTAAGGGCTTTCATTTCCTCTAATGGAGTGGCTGTGGCACAGGACAGAGGAACACTGGCTGTCAGAGCAGTAAAGGACAGAGCGAAGATTTTATACTTATCCATTCATCATCCCTCCTTCATTTACATTTCCGCTCCTGACACTGATGAGGCCTATCAGATAAAGACAGAGATCATATCATACCTCAAGATAATAATCTTATCTGACACTATGATTCACGGTGTGTACCAGTCTCAGTATAGCCAAGTCAAAATCTGATTAAAATGTCTGCCCCTATCTGCTGAGTCCACTTCACAGCTCATTTAGGGCAAACAATGGCTTAAATAATGGAGTAAAAGTTTTAATTTTAAGCAGAATATGATTATTTCATATCCTGAATGATTTTACCTTTGCTTTTGAGGTGCTTTTAGAGATTCTTTTACAGATATTACCAATGGGCATGTGAATTTTGCACTGAGCTTAACAGAGACATCAACTGCAGTTAAAGGGTTAGTTCACCCAAAAATGAAAATTCTGTCATTAATTACTGTCATTAATATGTCGTTCCACTCCCATAAGACCTTCGTTCATCTTCAGAACACAAATTAAGATATTTTTGATGAAATCCAAGAGGTATATGACTCGTCCATAGTCCAGAAAGATACTAAAGACATCGTTAAAACAGTTGATGTGACTGCGACTTTATTTAACAATATCTTCTCTTCTGTGTCAATATCTTCTCTTCTGCGTAAGGATAATGACAGGGAAGAGAAGAGATTGTTGAATAAAGTCATTATTTTTGTTTTGTTTTTGTGCACAAAAAGTATTCTCGTCGCTTCATAACATTAAGGTTGAACCACTGTAGTCACATGGACTATTCTAACAATGTCTTTAGTACCTTTCTGGACCTTGAAAGTGGCGGTTAAATTGCTGTCTATGGACGAGTCATATACCTCTCAGATTTCATCAAAAATATCTTTATTTGTGTTCTGAAGATGAACGAAGGTCTTACAGGTGTGGAACGACATGAAGGTGAGTAATTACCAACCTCTGCAAGGACTTCAGATGACACAAACCCTGGATCAACATGCACCATTCCAAATTTTGCTATATATCCTAATCATTTTTAACATGTATTAATTACTTTAATGAGCTCACTGTTCTACATTAAATTAATACATTGTTAGATAACTGCAGTATTTGTATATGTACATTTCTGAAATTACATAATTTGGACACAGTCCCCTCTGATAATGTAATGTTGACATGCATTTCCTGTAAAGCTGCTTTGAAACGATATGTATTGTGAAAAGCACTATACAAATAAATGTGAATTGAATTGAATTGAATTAATGACAACATTTTCATTATTGGTTGAACTAACCCTTTAAAAGATCCATATCCTGATTTAAAGGTGCACCTCAATTAAGTCAAGTCAAGTCACCTTTATTTATATAGCGCTTTTTACAATGTAGATTGTGTCAAAGCAGCTTTACATTGATAACTGGTACATTATTTGGCTGCACAGCAGCTCTTAAAGAATAGTGTCAATGCAGGTAGATCAAAGCACTGTTGAATATCAAATGTCAAGTCAAATGTCAAGTGTCCCCAACTAAGCAAGCCAAAAGGCGACAGCGGCAAGGAACCCAAACTCCATCAGGTGACATCAGGTGGCAGACAAGTGGCAAATAGGTGTTTAAATGGAGAAAAAAACCTTGGGAGAAACCAGGCTTAGTCGGGGGCCAGTTCTCCTCTGGCCAACAGTGCTTTGTTACGATTCAGGTTGCCATCGTAAGTCCAATAGGATCGCAGCATTCAAAGTATTTATTCCAGTTCCATCCAATTGAGGATCGTATTCATCACGCCCTGTGTCGTGGCTGTCGTGTCGATGAGGCCCTCACAGTGGATGATCTAGTTGACTCAATCTCTGCTGATACTTCAGGGCTGCGTTGTGGTCGTGTCAAGGCGCAGGTCCTCGGTCTCACCTGGATACGGCCCGGATCCGGTTGACTACGGTGAACCTCGGGATAACCAGAAAGACTAATGTTAGCGTAGATGCCATTCTTCTTCTGATGTAACGAGTACATCATGTGTTATAGGAAGTGTTCCCGGTTCCGGCTGACCTAATTTATGCAGCCTAATAATCCTTTAACGGATTTGAAAATATAAATTGGTAATGTGTTATGTGTATGCCAGGTTAAAGAAATGCGTTTTTAGTCTAGATTTAAACTGACAGAGTGTGTCTGCTTCCCGAACAATGCTAGGAAGATTGTTCCAGAGTTTAGGTGCCAAATAGGAGAAGGATCTACCGCCTGCGGTTGATTTTGATATTCTAGGTATTATCAGCTGGCCTGAATTCTGAGATCGCAATAGACGTGAAGGACTATAATGAATTAAGAGCTCGCTCAGGTACTGGGGAGCTAAACCATTTAGTGCTTTGTAAGTAATTAGCAAGATTTTAAAATCTATACGATGTTTAACAGGAAGCCAATGCAGTGTTGACAGAACCGGGCTAATATGATCATACTTCCTAGTTCTAGTAAGAACTCTAGCTGCTGCATTTTGTACGAGCTGTAGTTTATTTATCAGGCGAGCAGAACAACCACCCAGTAAAGCGTTACAGTAATCTAGCCTTGAGGTCATGAACGCATGAACTAACTGTTCTGCATTTTTCATTGAGAGCATATGCCGTAGTTTAGATATATTTTTAAGATGGAAGAATGCGGTTTTACAGATGCTAGTAACATGGCCTTCAAATGAAAGATTGGTATCAAAGAGCACACCCAGGTTCCTAACTGACGACGAAGACTTAACAGAGCAGCCATCAAGTGTTAGACAGTATTCTAGGTTATTACATGAAGTTTTTGGCCCAAAAATTAGAATCTCTGTTTTTTCTGAATTTAGTAGTAGGAAATTACTGGTCATCCAATTTTTTATATCAGCTATGCATTCCGTTAATTTTGTGAATTGGTAAGTTTCGTCAGGGCGCGAAGAAATATAGAGCTGAGTATCATCAGCGTAACAGTGAAAACTAACGCCATGCTTCCTAATGATATCTCCCAAGGGTAGCATGTACAGAGTGAAAAGCAACGGTCCTAGTACTGAGCCTTGCGGTACTCCATATTGAACTTGTGATCGATATGACATCTCTTCGTTTACTACTACAAACTGATAACGGTCAGATAAGTATGATTTGAACCATGACAATGCAATTCCACTAATGCCAACATAATTTTCGAGTCTATTTAAAAGAATATTGTGATCAATAGTGTCAAATGCAGCACTAAGATCCAGTAACACTAATAGAGAGATACAACCACGATCTGATGATAAGAGCAAATCATTAGTAACTCTAATGAGAGCAGTCTCAGTACTATGGTACGGTCTAAATCCTGACTGGAAATCCTCACAGATACTATTTCTTTCTAAAAAGGAACATAGTTGTGATGATACTGCCTTTTCTAGTATTTTTGACAGAAAAGTGAGATTTGAGATCGGCCTGTAATTGACTAATTCTCTAGGATCAAGTTGTGGTTTTTTAATAAGAGGTTTAATAATAGCCAGCTTAAAAGTTTTTGGTACGTGTCCTAGTGATAAAGATGAATTGACGATATTAAGAAGAGGATCTATAACCTCCTGGAAGCATTTCTTTCAATAGCTTAGTCGGTATAGGGTCTAACATACATGTTGTTGATTTTGATGATTTAACAAGTTTAGACAATTCTTCCTCTCCTAAAGCAGTAAATGAATTGAATTTTTCCTCAGGGACACTACAATGCACTATCTGACGCGATACTGTAGTAGACGGTTGCATGGTTATAATTTTTTCTCTAATATTATCAATCTTGCAAGTAAAGAAGTTCATAAAGTCATTACTGCTGTGCTCTTTGGAAACATCAGAAGTTGAAGCTTTATTTCTTGTTAATTTAGCCACTGTATCAAATAAATACCTAGGGTTGTGTTTATTTTCTTCTAAAAGTTTTGAAAAATAGGCAGATCTAGCAGATTTTAGGGCCTTTCTGTACTCAATCATTCTCTCTCTCCACGAAATGCGAAATACTTCTAGTTTTGTTTTCTTCCAGCTGCGCTCCATTTTCCTGGCTGCTAACTTTAGGGCCCGAGTGTGCTCATTATACCATGGCATTGGATTAATTTCTTTAATCTTTTTAAGAACAAAGGAGCAACTGAGTCTAATGTGCTGGAAAAGACAGAGGCAATAGTTTCTGTTGCAACATCGAGGTCTTCTAAGCTATCTGGTATGCTGATGAGATGAAACTGATCAGTAAGATTTTTTATAAAGCAATCTTTAGTGGTAGAAGTGATAGTTTAAACATTTTACACATAATGAATAGTTCTCTTTATAATGTTTAAAAATAACAGACACTCACATGAAGACTCCAGTCTTTTCAGTAGCCTAACAAAAGCTGTTTTATTCTATATGGAGAGGGTCGCCTCATGGCCGCCAACATGTTAAAATGACAAAAATCACAGAATAAATGAACAGCCTGACTGGAGCATATCTACAAAGGCATAAGAACATTTGAACTGAACATTTTAATTTTGTGTGGTGCTTCATCCACACCATATCAGCTAGTGCAACATTGTACCAAAAAACCTAACCCACAGTATTACTGTTTTAATGTGTTTTTGATCAAATAAATTAAATGCAGCCTTGGTGAGCATAACAGACCCCTATTAAAATGAAGACTCCAAACTTTTGAGTATATAGGGATCTAATGTAATAAACATTTACATGAGCATGAGCTAACAGTATATTTAAGCAGCTTATGAACAGCCCTAAAGTCAGAATGGAAAGATTAGGCTACTTAAGGAAAATAAACAATTACAGCCCTGTGTTTGATTGATGTGCTTGGTCAAGCATCATCACTGCTATCATGATCACAATAAAGTCATCATGAGACAAACAGGAAAGAGACTGACGAAAGAGAAAAACAAGAGGACAATGAAGATAAAGGAGAGTGAATGGTTAGAGAATTAGAAATTATCTTTGTATCTTCCAATATGCAACAATTCAAATTTATTTAGTACATTTCCAACATCTAAAAATAGTTGTGTGGAAATGACAAAGCAGCAGGGGGAAAAATAAGTCACGGGTGTGAGGTGGAAAAAAAACAACAACAGCACAGGAATACGAAATACATTAGAGAGTAGAATAGAGAGTCCTCATCCCTCACAATAGCTACACCTTTTCTGTATTATTCAATGTTTGCAATGTCTCCCAGCCTGTTTCATTCCTGTGGTCAACAGAGATATTAATATTCAACTAACGAATAGATTTCAGTCCGCATACATTAAACATGACTGTGTCTCCGTGTCGTTTCATCTAGAGAAAATGTCTGCTGCCTTAACATAAAAGAAATCCAACATAAAAACAGTATACCATAATCATGACGACAAAACAGAGTAAGGAGAGAAATAAAGTAATGTACAGGTATTTGCAATTCAGAGGTCCATAAGCCCTCATTCACCTTTAATAAACACTGCACTTCTACAGGCAATGGTGTTTCCCTTTATTGTTTAATATCAAGAGGCAAGCAGATTGAAGCTAGCAGTTCAGCAATTTTCCCTTTCCCGCAGGAAAACTCCAGCTGAGAAAAAAAAGAACTGAGCTGCTCAGAGCCAATCAGAAATTTTATTTAAGGATTCGATTAAGCTGTATATAAAAAAAAGAAGCAAGTCAAATATTGGGAGTTAATAATAATAATAAAGAGAAGGGTTAAAGTGCTGTTCTCACAGATATTGACTTTAATGCCACAAGAGCATATTAATATGGACA
The DNA here is from genome assembly GCA_039654765.1 of Mylopharyngodon piceus. Classification (NCBI taxonomy): domain Eukaryota; kingdom Metazoa; phylum Chordata; class Actinopteri; order Cypriniformes; family Xenocyprididae; genus Mylopharyngodon; species Mylopharyngodon piceus. The sequence goes on from CM077457.1 coordinate 19,787,252, forward strand.
GTTAATATGTAGAAAATTAAATGCATCAAATTGTATGAAAATGTAAATATAACCATATATGAAGTGATGAAAGTTAAAGGCTCATACATTAAAACACACAGTAAAAAAATGAACTGTTTGAAAAATGATAAAATGAAACTAAATGAGAAAACTTTGCCATTGAGGAGAAAAATAATTGTAAATATAATTTTCTTTCACTACAGGTGTTTGAACTGTTTTTCAGCAGTTGTCTTCGGTGTAATTGCTCAGCATATGCGCAACTAATAAGATGGAGATATTTTTTACACTAGACCTGACATTTAATAGCTCAAGGTTATATTATTTATTTTTATATTTTAAGTCGTTACGCTTGTTCAGTGTGAACCTTTCTGAAGTTGTGCCAGGAAAATATAGCTTTCAGATCTGACGTTACTAAAAAATACACATGAATTTCAAGAATATCTAGGGGCAAAGTCCTTATCTCTTAATGTTGAAGAAATTAACTTTTTGACATTTCTCATTTTAATTGATCTCTCTTCCTTATTCACTACCTTCCATGACTTTACTGACTAGATCATTCAATGACATACTCGTGGTCCACTGTGTCTCTGCAGATGCCTGATGGCACATTTCATATCCTGCCACTTAACCAAACAAGATTACATATGGAGACTAGACTTTTTATCACATTCAAAGCTGAGCAGGTTAAACCCACACATAACTGCAACAAAATTCACCTCATACTGTTAGTATAGCAAAAATGAATATTAATACTGCAAAATTTAAGTAGCTACATGTAAATATATACACTTTAGTTACAATACGCTATATAATACAATGACGTCATGGCTCACAGTGAAGTTGCTGATTTCTTCCTGTATTTCCAAACAAATACATAAAAGATTGAAAGCCAGCATGTCTGCCAAGGCCGTTGATGAAAACTAAACATGGCTTGAAGTCAAACTGGCCCCTGGGACCCTTCCTACTCTCGCTCCTTGCATGTCTCTTTCTTTGTATTCTTCCCTCTCCTATCTAATTTTCGCCAGGATGCGAGAGCTAGGCGCGCTACACTGATTTCCATCAGCGCCCAGGAATATAACCTCCTTGTTGCCTGGGCAACCTGCATTTGCCTTAGCTTTTTTGCATATTGCTGCAAAATTTTTTCCATTAGTGAGCCAGTGGTAAACAGGAGAGGAAGATAAGGCTGGAGGGGGAGGGAGAAGGTTGGTGGCAGAAACATGAGTGGCTCGAGGAGGTGGAGGAGCACTGTTCTACAGAACCAGCTAGGATCAGTCTTTTGGGTCGCACCTTGGCACAACACCTAAAACACCCAAAAGCAATACGCTATTCATTAACCAACGAGTAGATCTCAGGAAACATTTCCAGGGCTGCATTTCTAACCCATATAGCCTTTTCTTTTCTGCTCCCAACTCTGGAACATATTGCCAAATGAGTCCATGATTTTAATTCTTTCACATTGATGGTAAAGCGCTGGTTTAAAACAAACCAGAGCTGTACACACATTTAAATTTAATAATTGTTGGTTTTAAGTAGTTATTCATGTTACCAGGGTTGGAGGAATCCGCAATATAGGTACAGGTTATTTTGGTGTATGTGTATAAATGATATGCTGCATTAGCTAATAGCTTTATTTTATTGATTAGCAGTTTTTTTCTTAGAAAAGCCTTTCCAGGGACCCAAGATACAAATTAGCTCATGCCATACTCTCGATGTACAATACATATTTTCCAGCTGTCGCCTGGAATCATGTTTTTTTTGTACTGTCCCTATTTAAACTTATTGGTGGCATTGGTTCTACAATCTACTTAGGCCTACGAAGCTTTTGGGAAATGCAGCCAAGGTCATTTTTCACAAAAACAAACAAACAAACAAAAAACTATAATGTACAAATAATATTAACAAGAAATAAAGATAGGAAGAAAGAAAGAAAGAAAGAAAGAAAGAAAGAAGGAAGGAGGGAGAGAAAGAAGGAAAGAAGGAAGGATGGAAGGAAGGAAGGAAAGAAGGAAGGAAGGAAGGAAATTAAGCCTATTTTAGGAACATTTTTTCATTTTGACAGTAAAATCAAAAGGAAATGAAACTGTAAACTTGTCTCTCAAATCTGATTGGTTGATTGGACAAAGATATTGATCCAGGAACATGATGTACTTGGTGAAATCATGTTCACCTTAATGGTCATAAAATAATGTAAAAATGCTTGCACTAAGCCAAAAATAGGCTTATTTTTCTTTACGCTAAATAATTAAAAAAATAATAAAATGAAAAAATAAAACAAACATTTATGCATTTGATAATAACAACAACAACAACAATTATATAAGAAAGAAAGAAAGAAAATCAAGCCTTTTTTTTTTCATTTTGGCATTATTTATTATATTTGACATATAGTATATTGTATATATTTTTCAGTTTATTTATTTATTTTAGGGGGTGAAATGTATGGAGTCCCGCACATGACATCGTGGCCATGATTTAACAATTCATTTCCACGACTTACTAATTTGTTCCCTTATTTTAAGTAAATTGTGTGTGCAATATAATAATTCTTTCTCTCGTTTTACTAAATTGTGTGCACAAGATAATTCCTTCCCTTGATTTAGTAAACTGTGGCCACGCTGTACTAATTCGTTCCCTCATTTTGATTTAATTAAAACAAGGGAACGAATTATTACAACGTGGCCACGATTTAGTAAAAAGCGAGAACCAATTATTATATCGTGCTCACGATTTACTTAAAACAAGGGAACAAATTAGTAAAACATGCTGGCGTATTAGTAATGAATTGTTAATTTGTGGCCACAATATAGAAATGTGAGCCAAAGTTTGACAAGTTTTTGTGACACTCACCCAGATACTGCAGAATAAATACCAGATATAAAATATCACATTATGCATGACCCTCTCAGCATCTGTGCGTCACTCACATAAAGAATAAACAATGTTGTTAGTGTATGGAACAGGAAAGCATTCGGGGCTCTTTTGTTACATCAAATAATAGACATCTTATGATGCTATACAGTAAAGAAAGCTTCATCATCTCTATAAGCGGCATGAGCATTAAATGAATGCATCACTGTTGACCCATGACCTTTCGCTGAGGGCTGTGGGAGTTATAGAGGTTATAGTTTAATGCTGAGTCGGGGAGTTACCGAAGGCTAACGGGACACAGGTTAACCCACAGATCTCTCTCGACTCCCCTTTGCATCCCCACCGTACCCAGAGTGCAGCCGAGGAGAAAATGAATTCCTTAGTACCTGATTATACTATTAGCCTTAGCTCCGACTTGTCCATCCAATGTCCCACATCAGCACTTTAATGGCCGCAGACGTGACTCCCCTGCCGAATGAAATAGAGACTGGCTCCTGCAATATGCTAGTAAAGGGCAATTTACCTGATGGAAGCCCCTTCAGCCTCTTCTTTACAACCGTAAGACCACTCATCATCTCCTCAGTCACCCCCTCCTCTTTTTTATTCATCCGAAACTCATTCTCCAGCCATCCTGTGGTCACGCATCATCTGTCCCACATCGAGTGCACCTGATTGAATACATCAAACAATCACTCCAAACCTTCCATATTTTACATGGACAGAGCAAAATGAAGAAAAGCAGGAGGGATAGAAAGAGACACAGAGAAGGTGTGGAGGTTAAAGAGGTGCCCTGATTGTGTTATACCGTTCCAAACGTCCACTTGCCCCCCAGATGGAATATACGCTCGTTCTCCAGCGAGAAAACGAATCACTGGTTTTATGGATCCTGATGTTGAGTAGCTCTTGCGAGGCAGGGATTGACCAGTTGCTTCTTAAAGGTAGTTATAAAGCCACCAACAGGCCAGACAGCAGATGATATATGAGAAAAGTGATTCAACGGAGAGTCAAAGAGGCTTTCATCTCGCCCTGGATGAGATGAAAATCACACTCTCAAAATAAATAAAACCTGTGGTGCATGGAGACTGAATGCATAAAAGTGTGTATGAACAAATGTATATTTTACATTTAAATTGATTCTGAATACGAATGCTGAATGTAGAATCATATGGAAATCAAAATGGCATGAGTGCAATGCACACCAAAATAGTTCAGGGGACCGCAAATAGCACGGTTTCACACATACACACACAAATCTCAGGCTGCTGATAGGGGGCAGTGCAGCTCTAGTCAGAGTGAATGAGATGATGATAAATGAGTGAGCGGCTCTCATTAATGCAGATAATTAACTCCAGTGGAGCAACAGCAGGCACGCACACAGCACAGCACAACAACATCCTGCCCGAGAAGGAAACAGGCCACTGACTCTACTGATGCAAGATGGAAATATTCTCCCGTGATACCTAATTGATTTTCAGACAAAACACTGACAAAATTGAATTGCATCATCTCGAAGTTTGTTTGGGGTTTGAGAGAGCCCTGTTAATAGCTCATAAAATGTACTTACCATTGAGTATTTGGATGACTATATACACACACACAGTACTAGTCAAAAGTGTGGAAACATTAAGGTTTTTTAATGTTTTTGAAAGTAGTCTCTTAATCTCACCATGGCTGCATTTATTTGATTAAAAAAATACAGTAATACTGTGAAATATTATTACAATTGAAATTAACTGGTTTCTATTGTAATATATGTTAACATAATTTGTACCTGTGATGCAAAGCTGGATTTTCAGCATAATTTCTCATAATTTTTTTATAATTTCTTCAGAAATCATTCTCATATGCTGATTTGGTGCTAAAGAAACTTATTATTATGAATGTTTAAAACAGTTGTGGGGCTTAATATTTTTGTGGAAACTGATTTTCTTCAGCATTCTTTAATGTACAGAAAGTTAAAAAAAAAAGTAGCATCTATTTTAAATATAACTTCTTTTTGTATTATTAATTTTATAAATGTCTTTACTGTCATTTTTTTTTGATCAATTTAATGTGCCTTTGATAAATAAAATTAATTCTTTTTTATTTTTAATCTTACACCAAACTTTTTAATGGCAGTTTATAATGATTTCCAAAAAAAAAAAAAAAAAAAAAAAAAAGCAAGCTGCTAAAACTATTTTCAACACTGATAATAATAAGAAATGATCATGAAATAAGAAAAGATCATGTGATACTGAAGACTGAAGTTATAGCTCTTGAAAATTCAGCTTTGCCACCTAAGGAATAAATTACATTTTAAAATATATTAAAACAGAAACCAGTTAATTTAAATTGTAATAAAATTTTTACAGTTTTTACTTTTATTTTGATCACATAAATGAAAGATTAAGAGACTACTTTCAAAAACATTAAAAAACCCTAATGTTTCCAAACTTTTGACCACATATATAAATATATATATATATATATATATACACATATACACATATATATATATATATACACACACACGCTAAGATTTATAATTATTTTATTATTTTTATACTTTTTCCTACAATAAATACTCATATATACACATATACGTATGCAGACATACAGATGGAAAATCAAGCCCACTCCCACACATAAGCAACACTGCACAGAATATCAAAGCTGTCTGACATCAAACATGCATTATGTTGTAGTTTTTTCTGAATCCACCAGACTACTTGAGTGGAAATAGATCTGCTGTATGGCCAGTGCTATTTACACCAGGGTGCAAAATAGATCACTCTGATTATAAAAGGAACTGCTCACACTACATCAAACAGAGCTACAGAGGGTCTTGTCCATAGACGGAGATTAGAGAGCCATCTAGAGGACAAAGCTGAAAATGAAATTGTGGAATGCAGTCAGTTGAAAAAAAGCAACACAATAACTTATAAGACAGGCATGTCCAAACTACTTACACATTTGCGGACTATCGCCTATTCTGATGTGGCCGGTGGTTGTGACAACTTAGAACTTCAGCTTTTGCTCTTGAGAAATTATATGAAATTCATAGTCTGAGCACTGGGTGTCGCTATAACCTACAGACAAATTTCATAATGCAACATCAATTTTAAGGCGAGGCAAAAGGTTCATTAGAAGATCCCTTGTGAATTTCCTAGGGGTTTTTAGAATGCAGCTTTTCAAATAAACACATTTAAGAGTGTGGTTAACATTACTTCAAAAGACTTTCACGTTTTGTTGAACAACAAATTACAAACTTGTTTTTGCTGCTACTGTAAAATATCAAGTATTTTGGTTAAATTGTGAATACATAGATTAGGAAACTTAAATTTTAACACTCATAGGCAGAACTCAAAGTGCTAAGCTAACACATACTCGTAGGCATAGAAATACACAAATGTGGGTAAAATATTAATTTTTAATTACACTGAATTAAAAAAAAAAAAAAAATCAATAAGTATTAAATGAAATTTAAGTAGGTCTTTATTTACAGGCCATCTTAGGCTTTTTATTGAGCTCAACGCAGTTCATTCTAGAACTGTCTTTTAAAGAACAGACAATGCCTTAATTGTGTAAAAACAATATGTTAAGGCAGCATAACTTACATTTATTCATTTAGTAGATGGTTTTAGCTAAAGCGACTTAATGAGGAATACAAGCGATTCATCTTTAAGAGGCATTAAAACAAGAAGCTCTAGCAAAACTTTTCAAACATCATCCAGAATAGTACAAGCTAGAACAGGGAGGGATATAAGAAATGGAGAAAGCATAGAAGTTTTTTTTTTTTTTTTTTTTCAGTAGTAGTCTACCTTTTTGATCATCCTTCACATTGAGAGCAACTACTGTATGTTGCTTCCTTAGGCAGCTCACTAGGTTTTGGAACAGAGCCCATGTGTGCTTTACTAAAGAGCAACACCCATCACCCACACCACCACAAATCATTATCAGACAGCCTGAGACTGAGAATCTTAATTTGGCCAAGGGTGTAAAAAGAGATGTGTAGTAACCCCAGAGACCCTGCCATAAAGAGAGAGTGAATCAGACACCATTAGCTTAACAAAACCTTCAATGTGTCACATGCACTCAGCCACCTATGTTGTCTCTTTTCCTTTCTGGTGACTTTTCAATCTTTATCAAAGAGCCAGACCCCCGAGCAGTCCTACAAGAATGAAATGTCAAAGTTGAAACAACAGCTAAGGAGGATGAAGAAAGATGCTGTCCCTTGCCACCCCTTTGTGCCCACTTTTCCAACAACACATACACACCACTGAAAGTGCACAAACTCATGCGCGCAATTAGTATACATGCACAACACAACACATCACCATTGTCTCACTCAGTGCTATGGCAGCAAGAACACTGGAAACTGATTGGCGTAATTATTCACAACCATTAGCTTCATGAAAAACCATCACATCAAAAGGAAACGAGGGAGGATCCTCTCTTGCTCTCCCTTTATCGCTCTCTCTCTCTCTGTGCGTTTCTCAATCTCGTGATCTGCTGTTTTATGTCTATAATAAACCGTTGTGCATGCAAATGGAATGCACCATTGATTTCAAATCCTGACACCTGATGTTACAAAATTTAAAATAAGAATTAAATAAATAATACATAGTAATAAATAAAATAAAAAAATAACAGTTTTAAGAAATAATTAATACTACATTTATAATGTAAAATAATATAAATAACATGCATTAATGGAAATACACAACACTTAACTGATTTCAAATCCTCATACCAGATATCACAAAGTTTAGCTTATTTTCGTAAAAAAAGAAATAATGAAAAAATAATGAAATGGAAACAAATATAAACAATATAAAATGAAATTAAATGTTAAAATAAATTGTTAAAGTTGTAAAACAGTAATAATAACTAATAAAATAAATGTAAATAAATAAAAACCAACAGCATTACTGGAAAAACAACAAAAACTAAAATTATAAGTGAGAAAAAAAGATTGCACTTGACTTGACAGATCCCCCCCCACACACACCAAATTGCATTTGCTACTGCCTCCTAATCAAGACCAGTATGATTTGCATATGGCTGCATCCACCCCTCTCTTGCATGTCTGAGAGCCTGGCATTGAGCCAACAGACAGAAAGAAACAGACATGAAGCACAGGGAGAGGGTTACGAAGAGAGGAGGCAAGGTATAGCCGAAACGAAAACAGGAAAATGAAGCGATGCAGAAGAGATGAGAAAAACAAATTTGAAACAAATCGCACAGATGCCTGCAGAGACAATCAAGGGGCAAGGTGGAGCATGACGGCAGGTGGCCACGACCATGCCAGCTCTGAGCAGTGATAAAGAACAAAATGGCAGGTAATGTTTATAATTAAAGTGGGGTCCTACAAAAAGGAAATAAGCGGTTTTAATTAACACAGTCTTATAGCAGCTAACATATGCAGATTAGAGAGGTGGAGTCAGAACTGGAGCTGTCGACTTTCTGCTAATTACTTCAAAGGAGACCTCAAGGACGGCTTGAGCAAATGCCGATTATTGTGGGGGAAAAAATTCAGGAGTTGAACACAGGTTATGCATATGAGTATAGCTACTCTAGATAATGACAACTTTATACCCACACCTCTTCTATATGTTTTATACATTTGGTATTTACATAAATACTCACACCATGCAAACATATCAAAGCATTTTTTACAACACAGTTTGAGTGTCCAACAGTTGTTGTCCAAACAAATGTTGCCTCCCATTGCCCTCCTCAATGTGTGGAAAAGCTACGTACTGATGCTCTTTCCCACAGTAGCCATGATTAATTAAACAAACAAATAGAAATGGAGAAAATTTATAGACCAATGGTTCTCAGCTGGTTTTGCTTTACAATCTATAGTAACACTTTAGTATGGGGAACACATTCACTATTAACTACGACTTTTGCCTCAATAAACTCCTAATTTTTTTTTAACAAAAATGTATATGGGTTGCATCAACATCTTCCTAATATTACCAACCAACATCAAGTGACATGAAGTTCTTCCATAATGCTGCGGTGTTTGACATCAACATTAAAAAGGAAGCGTCTTCGACTGCTAGAGCTGGTCAGATGACAACCAGATTTATTTTTCCCAAAGCATAGATGAGACAGGGCAGCATATAATTAGAGTGACAGCAAATACAAACACGTGCATCATGCAGAGAGAAACATGAATTAGTCTTCAGGGGCAAAATAAATGTGCCACCTTTAGAGTTTAGTGCACTGTAAACAGTGGGGGCTTTGCCCACTAATGAGTGCACTCTAAGGGCTCTCTCATTTTCATGAAGAGGGCATCCACAGACAAACTATGCTCATTCAAATGGCAAATTAATTTAATTACAGCAACATGCAAAAGCGCAAATAAAGGGAGGAGTAGGAGGGAGGGAGAGCAAACAGACCGTAGTGGTAACAGATGCCCCGCTGTCTCATTACGTGGGATACAGGAGAGAAGGAATCTGGGAAACAGAGTTCTGTGAGCTGAGAGGCAGAGGACATAAGGTGCAAGCAAAGCAGGGCAACATCTGTTTCTGTAAAAGGTAAGAAAAACAGGGTGCCATTTTAAGAGCGATAAGAATGCATCACCATTTTGAGATGGATGAGGAAGGACATAAATACAGACATGCAACACATTACAATAACGATGATGTGAGAGAAGACATTCTTTTAAAAGCATTTGTGGTAGTTACAAGTGAATTAGATATTTGCTAGCAACTCCTGGGTGCTTGTTTAATATCAACTCCATGGACCTAAATGACCCATGAATGAACAAAAAGGATTCGAGTCCATCTTGTCGAGTCGAAGTCCTTAACTAATTGAGTTTGAGTGGGAGACATTTATTAATGTCTCATCTTAATTTTATGTTGTTACTTTTTTTTTTTTTCATCTTTCATGTTACACATGATGTGGATTCGGATGTACTCGGATTTGAGTCCAAAATGTCAGAGTCTGTGTCAATTGCAGTTCACATCCAAGTAGCCCAACTCTAGTTTTAATAATTACATTTCAAGACAATAAAGAACTTCATAAGTGTGATAATAACAGGTGCTTCAGGTGGGATTATTCTCTACTGTAGTCTAAGTCTAAGCATCTGGTAAATCCATTTTGTAAAAGCCTCCAATTCATGTGAAGTTAAAAAAGCATCACATTTAAAGGGTTAGTTCACCCAAAAATGAAAATTATGTAATTTATTACTCACCCTCATGTCGTTCTACACCCGTAAGACCTTCGTTCATCTTCAGAACACAAATTAAGATATTTTTGATGAAATCTGATGGCTCAGTGAGGCCTGCATTGCCAGCAATGCCACTGAACTTCTCAAGATCCAGAAAGGTACTAAAAACATATTTAAAACAGTTCATGTGACTACAGTGGTTCTACCTTAATGTTATGAAGTGACAAGAATACTTTTTGTGCGCCAAAAAAAACAAAATAACGACTTTTCAACAATATCTAGTGATGGGCGATTTCAAAACACTGCTTCATGAAGCTTCAAAGCTTTACGAATCATTTGATTCGAATCAATTGTTCGGAGCACCAAAGTCACGTGATTTCAGTAGTTTGATATGCGATCCAAATCACTGATTCGAAACAAAAGATTCATAAAGATTCGAAGCAGTGTTTTGAAATCGGCCATCACTAGATATTGTTGAAAAGTCTTTTTTTTTTTTTTTTTTTTTGCCGCACAAAAATGATTCTCAACGCTTCACAACATTAAGGTTGAACCACTGTAGTCACATGAACTGATTTAAATATGTCTTTAGTAGCTTTCTGGATCTTGAGAAGTTCGGTGGCATTGCTGGCAATAGAGGCCTCACTGAGCCATTGGATTTCATCAAAAATATCTTAATTTGTGTTCTGAAGGGTGTGGAACGACATGAGGGTGAGTAATTAATGACTGAATTTTCATTTTCATCTCTATGCTGAAGAGTAGAATGGATCGAGAGGAAATAATACACCAAATTAGAAATAAAAAAATGTGAAATTTGTGCCCTGTTAGAGAGCCATATTATCAGTGGTCCAGAATAAAATTTTCTAAAAGCCAAATTAATGTCTCTGCCGTAGTTAATATACAATAACCTTGTTAATAAAAGCAATTAATGGGGAGATGCATTAGAAATAAGAAATTTTCATATACTTCTAGTAGAGCAAATGTCAAATGAACGTCAAAATTATATGGCTTTAATAAAAGCAGTTAATTTAATCTGACTGACAACTTAATTAAGCACCTAGTTGCAAAATAGTATCATGGAGTGGAGTGGAAAACAGGACTCATTATTGATCAACAAATCTGTCCCAGGACCACATAATTTGAGCAATTACAAAGTCTAGACACATTTACGAGTCAAATAATCATTAATAACAAGAGTCAAATTTATTTACCATTTAAATCTTTATTTCTTTAAAATAACAGGATATCAAAGTTATTTGTGTTACTCTGAATACCAATACAAAAATTGAATCACTATGAATATACAGCACAGTACAAAACAAAGATATTTTCCCAATGATGAGCATTAATAAAGGGGTTTGAAGACAAGAATGCTGCAGGCAGCTTTAAGGCATACAGACATCTTGGCACTTAAAGTTTCCTCTCCTGTAGGCCCTTACCTCTAGACTAAGACAAAACAAGACACCTAAACTGACAAAAGATTTCCACATATTCAGCATGACTGGAAGAGAACGAGACGTTCTGGAAGGTTTAAGATAAACGACACTGAATACTGCCTGATAAAAACAGTGTACCAGGTGTACAGTATACAGAATTAAATGATTCATTAAAATTAATTTAATGCACTGCTATTCTCTGTCCAGTTCGGGTCACATTCTGCAATAAATAAGATCGTCTGTATAAAGTATGTAACGATCTCATTTAATCCACATAAATACTATTCAGTTTGGATAATCTTTCCAACACAAATCCCAAACCTGTAACTCATCACTATGTTTTTATATGGTACTAGGGGTCCAATGAGTCAGTTTTCCTGTAATTATTTGCACAGATGTGATGAAACAAATAGCAGAACCAATGGCACACCAGGTTCTCCACAATGCTGTAGGCAACTAGTATTTGTTTAGTATGTATAGATATCAGATATCCTGTAGTTTTATAATGTGGAATGGAAATTTTAAGGTGCTGCCACATCAGCTCTGGGTTCAATAGATGACTTAGCCTTGTCTCGTATCTGTCTCGCTCAAAATTAAGCATAAATATTAAGAGAGCATTTGACGAATCACATAAAAAGGAGCGTTCTGAGCATTCTGTAAAATAACCATGGCGATTGAAGGAAGAGTGATGCTGCATGTGAAGAGCTTTTCGCACAGCTTGACCAATCAGAAACTGCCTCGTAATCAACCTCTGCACGCACAGACACAGACCTGAAGCATTAACAGAGTGAGTCAAACGCATGCAGTATATAGAGAAGCTCTTTAACAGCTGTATTTTTGCCTTCTTCGGCCCTCCAGTGCCCGTGCAGATGGCTTGAGGGTTTAAGAGCACCGTGGAGTTTCTCGGTAAAGTCATTATGTGCTTCTCTTGATAGACCACTTCACCTCAGTCCACGGCTGATTGAAGGGGGCGGAAAGGAGCGTAAGGTAAATGGAGGGTTGGGGATTGGAGAGGAGTGAGGAACAGGGGCGGAGGGGTTGTTCATTTGAGGGCGCTAGATTTCGTGGGAGGCTGGATGGTGCACGCCGTTGGCCTGAGTGTTATTCTCGTTGAGCCGACGGACGCGGTACATCTCGTAGTGGATGCTGCTGGTGATGTCTTTAATGTTCTGCATGTGGCTTCTGCAGGACATGAGCCAATCACAGAGTTAGGATGAGGAAGCAAGCCCAACATAATGGGTAATATACAATGGGCATGCAGATATCAGTCACGTCAACACTTTAACTCATTTTCACTCAAAATGACAATTCTGTCATTATTTAATGACCCTCAAAAAGGTCCAAAACCATATGACCTATTTCCATTTGTTGAACACAAAATAAGATATTATGAAAAATGTCCCTACAACAAAAGCCAATAGGGTTCAAAACAAAATTTGGACTCCGTTGACTTTCATTGTATTTAGTTCATGTGACTACAGTGGTTCTAACTTAATGTTATGAAGCGACAAGAATACTTTTTGTGTGCCAAAAAAAAAAAAAAAAATAACGACTTTATTCAACAATATCTAGTGATGGGTGATTTCAAAACACTGCTGCATGAAGCTTCGAAGCTTTACGAATCATTTGATTTGAATCAGTTGTTCGGAGCACCAAAGTCACGTGATTTCAGCAGTTTGGCAGGTTGATACGCGATCCGAATCACTGATTCGAAACAAAAGATTCATAAAGATTCGAAGCAGTGTTTTGAAATCGCCCATCACTAGATATTGTTGAAAAGTCATTATTTTGTTTTTTGGCGCACAAAAATTATTCTCAACACTTCATAACATTAAGGTTGAACAACTGTAGTCACATGAATTGTTTTAAATATGTCTTTAGTAGCTACAACAAAAGCCAATAGGGTTCAAAACAAAATTTGGACTCTGTTGACTTTCATTGTATGGATATGGATATTTTACAAAATATCTTATTTTGTGTTCCGCAGAAGAAAGTCATACCGGTTTGGGACAACATGAGGGTGAGTACCTAATGACAGAAATTTCATTTTTGGGTGAACTACCCCTTTAATATCTGCTAACACTTTATTTAGATGCTCCCCACACTGGAAAAAATGCTTTTCTTACTTAGATTTTTTTGTCTTGTTACCAGTCCAAATATGTAAAAATTCTTAAATCAAGAAGCATTTTCTAGACAAGTAAAAAACATTGTCTTGTTTTCAGAAAAAAATAAGTCAAAATTAAGTGTTTTTTCCCCCCTTAAAACAAGCAAAATAATCTGCCAATGGGGTAAGCAAAATGATCTTGTTTTCGGTTTGAAACAAGATTATTTTGCTTACCCCATTGGCAGATTATTTTGCTTGTTTTAAGGAAAAACTCACTTAATTTTGACTTATTTTTTTCTGAAAACAAGACAATTTTTTACTTGTCTAGAAAATGCTTCTTGATTTAAGAATTTTCACATATTGGGTCTAGAAACAAGACAAAAAAATCTAAGTAAGAAAAGCATTTTTTTGCAGTGCAACAAACATTCTACTGACTATAAGTAACTTTGCAAGTAGATGTCGACTTATTCTACTAACCCGAATCCTAACACCTAAACCTAACAGTTTACTAATGACTGGTAGTTTACATGTAGTTGCAAAGTTACTTATAATTAGTACAATGTCTAAAGTAACCATCAAAATAAAGTGTAACCCACTTTTTTTTTATTGTACTTAAGCGTGTAAGAAACAGTCATGAATGTGTAGTCTTTTTAATTACGCTTAAATGGCCTTTTATTTAATTCATATTTTATTATCTGCAAGTACAGTTTTTAAAAACAAACTTTTAAGATTTGAAGTACACTACAAGGGCACATTCAACACAATTAAGCACACGTCTACAAGGGTATAGTGTAATGCTGTTTGTTAAACCACAAGCATAGACTGACCTTATGAGGAGGTCCCGCAGGTAGGCAAACTCACAGTGGGCAATATTCTCAACTACAGACACCAAAAGGCAACAGGACACAGAGTTAAAAACAGAAGGTAAAGATCACTGATTACATCAATTGGAAATTTCTTCCTCTCTAGCCATTTGGAGCAACATATAAAGCAAAGACCACTTGTTCACTAGGTAAAGCTGCTGCAGGTGTACTCAGGGGGAGGTGGACAGAGATAAGAAAACCACCCCAGTCTCTAGTAATTCCATTTAAATCGAAGAGTTTCTGAAAGATTACCATGAGAGCTTGACAAATGCCTGGATGTGAAAAAATGTTTATGAATTATAGATTATGTCAAACTCCATGAATGAGACAGAGAATGCCACCATGGAGCAGACATCCAGTGCAGGAAATGAAAGGTTTTCAAAGAGACTTTAATAAGAGGAGTCAAGCTCTTCAAAAAGATTAAGCATAATTACAGAGTCATTTGACTCTCAAAACAGCTCACCAAAAATGAAAGAGTTTTACTGTGTGAGCAGCTAAGCACATCAACCGCCCAGATACATGTAGTTACTATTGAAACAAGGTTTTATATTGCTCTACAATGGACCCTTTTCACATTTCAGGGGTTCTCAGATGCGGAAGTCGTCAAACTTCTATAGTAGTGAATGGGAGACGACAGCAAATATAGTTTTTATATTTGCATTTGCTCTAAAAATAAAAGGGAAAATCAAAAACAATAGCGTTTCCGCAAGCTTCCAAAAGAGGGGAAAAATATCGAGAGATTGATTACAGCAGTCAGAAGAGAGAAAGGTGTCAAATTTGCCATCACTCCCTCAAGCCATTGTATTAGAACCTGTCGCAGTTGTTTTTTTGTCATATAAGGTAATATAACACAAAGTATAGCGTTATAAATATGTTTTTTTTTTTTTTTTAATGAAAATATAAAAAAATACATTTGTGATAAAACAAGCTTGTGACAGCTTCTGTGATGTAATGTTTATTATCATAGACAATAATTAAAGGTGCAGTAGGTGATCTGGGAAATGCTAACTTTAGCCTGCTAGCATTGAAAATATACGATCCCACCCTCCCTGCAAATCGCCGTCCAAAGCCAAGCCTCCTCCAAAATACATGAACGCACATACACAGCTGCTCTCGGCAAAGCATCACAAGAGACGGCATTAGACTTCCTCATGTCTCAAAACACATAATATTACAATAATAATGAACGTAAACAACTTGGGGAGCTTGTAGCTGACTGCTGCAGATTCATTTCGGTGTTGATACCGTTGACATGGAAGCGCATAATTCCGAGTCTGAGGATGTGAACAGCTCCGGCTAGAACGTCACAGGTTGTCATCTCTTAATTATGATAGTTATGGCGTGAACGCAGCATAAGCTTGTTGTTTTGATTCGGTAGGAACTGTAAAAGGTGGCTGCTGTTAGTTTGCGGTGCTTCGTGACTGACATCTGTCTGTATAAACTCTGCATAGCATGAAACGCGCTGATAACGTATGATGTCTGCACGAACAGGGTATGTAAAAACATACGCTGACAGGCAGGTAGGACATCGTATTATTTCATTCAGACCGAATATAAAGATTGGATGAACATTTTATGGTCCTACGCCTTCCACGAATTATATATATTTATAAAAATACATTTAGACTGTTAAACATAGTGATTGCTATCAGGATATGAGGAGACTTTCAACCAGTATAACAAAAAAATTTTCTGTAGAGAATCACCTATTGCACCTTTAAGACTTTAGTCTGTTTAATATGTAATGTAATACAATATAATATAACATATAATATATAATATTTATAATGTTACAAAAGATTTATATTCTACATAAAAGCTATTCTTTTGATCTTTCCATTCATTCAGTATACTGAAGTAATATTTAATAAATATTAGCTGCAGGCACTGGAGATAAAGGCATTTTAACCGTCCAGCAGCTTGCTGACTCACAGTCAAAATGACGCACTGGTGTTCTGAGAGGGTCCTCATTTACAGAGGAGAAGGCTTTCTGATGTTTGACTCATAGCCGTGTGTCTGTGGTTAATGAGCTCCCTTGATGTGTTTTTGGAACACTGCTGTCTGCATAGACATCCGCTAATCACTTTCTCTCTCTATCTCTTCTCTAAAGAGGTTTAGAGACCAAAGAGTTACAATACCTTCAATAGTTCCCCATTTTGTTTTCCTTCCCAAGAGTCTTCTCCCATTGACCTGGTACTCCTGGTCACTTCCTACTACTGCAAAAGGAATCATCTCCTAATGGTAAAAGGAAGGAAACAGATATCATCACCATGTTTTTATTGAACTATGGATGTTTTTCTAAGTATAGTGCAAACTCACTCTTATTTTCTCATTGATTGTTCGGTCCTCCGCATCCTCATCGAACTCTTTCTGTGGATAGACGTCAATCCCATTGGCTCGAAGCTCTTCCCTGATCTACACAAAATTAAAAAGTTAAGTCCTTCAGGAGATAAGTATTTACAAAATTGATAAAGAAAAACCATGTAGTCTTTAGAAACATTGTTAATATCCAAAAATCTTTTTAATACGTCAATACTCTGCAAGACAGGAAGTGACACTAATTATTTTTGAAAGAAACAGTTTTGGAATCTGTCAGGAGATTTTTCCAAAACAGAGAAAGACCTATGTCTGTGTTCCAAACAGCATGTGTTCTTCCTGTAAGAGGCACGCCAGCACAAGCACAAGAGCCGTTGAGGTTGGCGAGTGCGCTTCCTTACTGCTATGTGAAACGCCACTAACAACCCCAGAACAGATGTTGCTTACCTACACTTCATCATACTATGTGTCATCTCAGCTTCATACCACTGCTCTAAAAATGCATAAACTAGTCCACTGTGGCTTTGATTTTTTAGAATAATCAAAATAAGACAGTCCTTGTTTTTTTGCCATTCATAATAAGTAAGCCACCATCACGTCATAAATAAAACTGCATTAATGCTTTCACAGGGAAGCAGTGTTTCTGTAGAAGCTTTAGAGACACCATCTGTGATTTTGGAAATCTCTTAGGGAAGAAAAAGATTCAGTTCGCCAACTACAGCTAGAATAACAACATGACAGCCTGTACCAGACATCAATGCATCGGTTTGTGGCATTCACATTATTCTACATTGTATTTTGTCTGTTATATTAAATCAGTGAATCTGAATCTCTGCATAGTTATTCATGAATTCGCACAACATGCCGGATATAGAAAAAAAATGTTCACAATAAAGAAAATGAATGATCGGTAACACTTTATTTTAAGATGACGTAGTTACACGTTACTACATGTAGTTACTACAGTAATAACAGTAAATTATGCATAATTACAAGTAACTAACCCTAACCCAAACCCTAACCCTAACTCTAGTACATGTAGTTAATAAATATTACTCAGTATTTAAGTACAAATTAAGTACAATTACAATGTAACTATGTCACCTTAAAATAAAGTAACCGAATGATCTTTTAAAAAGGTTCTGGTGAGAAACTTTGTCATTTTCAAGAAAATATAAGTTTAATGCATGTGAGTGTACACCCTTATTGTTGTTGTTTTAAATAAAAAAAGTTAAATATATAAAAGCATCAAACGAATATATATATACATATATATATACACACATATACATACATACATACACACACACACACACACACACAACTGTTCAAAACTTTGGGATTGGTAAGATTTTTAATGTTTTTAAAAGAAGTTTCATCTGTTCACCAAGGCTGCATTTATTTAATTAAAAATACAGTAAAAACAGTAATATTGTGAAATATTATTACAATTTAAAATAACTATTTTCTATTTGAAAATATTTTAAAATGTAATTTATTGTTGTGTTGTCAAAGCTGAATTTTCAGCATCATTACTCCAGTCTTCAGTGTCACACGATCCTTCAGAAATCAGTCTAATATGATGATTTGACAAAACTTCTTTTAAAAACATTAAAAATCTTACCGATCCTAAACTTTTGAACAGTAGTGTGTGTGTGTGTGTATATATATATATATAAAATTTTATTAACAAATATCATGAATTCTTGACATTTTACTAACCTTGTCATAAAAATGACAAATTATCTGTTATTTTCAGATAATTTGCACTACGTGACTTTGATTTGAAAAATTTTCAAACATTAATAAGCAGTAAAGTGGCTTTAAAGCAGTTTTTATTGTTTTGTTTGTTTGTTTTTTTTTAAATAAAAAAACAATAACAAAAGATAGTCAAAAGGACGTCAAACTAATTAAGTTTTTTTTTTTTTTTACTATGATATTGGGACAGGGCCATCCTGACATTTTTAATTCTGAAAAGATTTTAGCAAACACTGGGTTACCACTTTATGTATGAATGTAATTTGTTGTCTTTTTAAATAAATCTGGACAAAAAGTCATGTCATTCTAACAAAGTCATGTCGTTTTAACAAAGACCAGCTTCACAGCATGGCAGTCAGTCAAATAACTGCTTATTATTCAATGGAAAAATAAGTTTAGTGGCACATAAACTTACACTCTGTAAACAAGAGAGCAATAACATTAAGCATTCATTTGTAGGTCAAACTTTAGCTCACCTTCTTTTTGAAGAAATCCCTCTCCTCTAGAGTCAGGGTGTCAGCCTTAGCGATGACAGGAACGATATTCACCACCTTGCTAAGACGTCTCATAAACTCCACATCCAAAGGCCTAAGACTGAGGAAATGACATAGGAGAAATAGATGTGACTGATTGCACTTCTTAAAAGGACTATAGCGAAACCTACACTGCTGTTAACAGGACTACACATTAACCACCAGAGGGCGAAAAATACCCAAAATACATGCTCTAAGGATGCTTGGGGATGGAAAGATTATTCATACAGAGGTGTACGGAGACCTCTGAATGTGAAAGGGAAAAAGTGAAATTTAAAAGGCATATAGATGTAGTTTCTTAGAACTGAACAAATCTCCTGCCAGCGTGACTGCAGCCTCTACAGCTGACTGTTCGACTCTAATTAGCCAAGTTGTTCAAAGTCAGAATGCAGCTGCTGGGAGGTGACATCTGCAGTGCTGGACAGACATGAAACAGTCAGTCAATCACGGCGGCCCACAGAAAGACCTGCAGCACAAACTCTGGGGGCATCAGGACACAACAAATCCATCAGTGTATGGTTGGCATGTGTGTTCAGAGTCCTTAGATCTTTTTCAAATAAAGTTGAATAGATGGATGAATAGATGATATAATATATTATATATATATATATATACACAGATATTTTGCATAAAAGATGTTTACATATAATCTACAAGACAAAAAAATAGCTGAATTTATTAAAATTAGCCCATTCAAAAGTTTGTGAACCATTGATTCTTAATACTGTGTGGTTACCTGGATGATCTGCGACTGTTTTTTTGTTTTGTGATGGTTGTTCATGAGTCCCTTGTTTGTCCTGAGCAGTTAAACTGAGCTCTGTTCTTCAGAAAAAATCTCCAGGTCCTGCAGATTCTTCAGTTTTCCAGCATTTTTTGCATATTTGAACCCTTTACAGCAGTGACTGAATGATTTTGAGATCCGTCTTTTCAGACTGAGGACAACTGAGGGACTCAAACACAACTATTAAAAAAGGTTCAAACATTCACTGATGCTTCAGAAGGAAACACGATGCATTAAGAGTCGGGGATGAAAACTTTTGAACAGGATGAAGATGTCCAAATTTTTCTTATTTCGTTTAAATATCATTTTTTTTCATTTAGTACTGCCCTTCAGAAGCAACAGAAGATACTTGCATGTTTCCCGGAAGACAAATAAGTACAATTTACCTTGATCTTCAAATTCAAAAAGTTTTCGCCCCCCCGGCTCTTAACGCATTGTGTTTCCTTCTGGAGCATCAGTGAATGTTTGAACCTTTTTAAATAGTTGTGTTTGAGTCCCTCAGTTGTCCTCAGTCTGAAAAGACGGATCTCAAAATCATTCAGTCACTGCTGAAAAGGGTTCAAATATGCAAATAATGCTTGAAAACTGAAGAATCTGCAGGACCTGGAGATTTTTTCTGAAGAACAAAGCTCAGTTTAACTGCTCAGGACAAACAAGGGACTTTTGAACAACCATCACAAAACAAAAAAAACGGTCGAGATCATCCAGGTAACCACACACAGTATTAAGGATCAATGGTTCACAAACTTTTGAACGGGGTTATTTTAATAAATTCAGCTATTTTTTTGTCTTGTGGATTATATGTAAACATATTTTATGTAAAATATCTTACTCAGGACAGTACTAAATAAAAAAATAACATGCATTTTGTATGATCTCTCTTATTTTGTTAAAATTATTCACATTTTCACAGATTCTGCAAGTGGTTCACATACTTTTTCTTGCAACTGTGTATATATATATATATATATATATATATATATAATTTGATATTTTTTAAGGGAATTTCGGTAATGGTTGACATTATTATTATTATTATTTATCGAATTCATATTTAAGTTAAGTTCAATTTATATTTAAGTTATATACAAGTACAAGTTATATAAATAGTCCAGAAGTCTCTTAATATTTACTCTGCACTATCAGATGTTGGTCAAACAGAAAGCATCCCTCCTAATGTGGGTCCGGGCATCTTTTAGGATAACTGTGCATGTGTGTATACACATTTTACACGTGCATTTTAAATATACACATTTTATTTTGAAGGTCGCTACAAATTCTCCTGTAGTATACGAGGAAGAATTCAGAATGTCTGGAGAGACTCATGCTGTCCAACAACAGCTATAAAAACACAAGCATACACAATGATTCTCCATCAGAGACAAACAACAGAACAGACCACCCACTTAATTTGGCACAAAGATGTTATTAGATGTAAAAAGGAAATCTGCTAATGGTAAACAGTGACTACAAATCCCTGATGTAAACAGTAGCTGCTCAGGAGGGCAAAAAATATTTCATTCTATAAAATGTTTTAATATCCCAAAGCAGCGTATACTGAAATTAAGTTTAAAAATGCTGTTTGGATTGCTAAATGTTTCTGTAAGAGTCACATTGTTAAAAACCTGCCCTTCCAGCCAGAGGTCAGGCAGTAATGTGTTATACAAGGCCTTGTTAAAATAAGAAGTGTGGTGACTCTACTCAGTACCAATTTTACAAGCAGGTCAGCTTTTAAAGTTAAAATTATTAAACCGAAAAATGCCCAGACAATTTCTGTTTCTAAAAAAATGTTTGAGGTTTGTAAGATTTTTTTTTTTTTTTTAATAAGTCTCTTATACTTACCAAGACTGCATTTATTTGATCAAAAATAAAGTCAAAACAGTGATGTTGTGAAATATTAAAATGATTTAAAATAACTGCTTTCTATTTTAATATATTTTAAAATGTAACTTATTCCAGTGATTGCAAAGCTGAATTTTCAGCATCATTACTCCAGGCTTCAGTGTCACATGATCCTTCATAAGTCATTCTAACAGAGAGATGCAGGTATGACGTCAGAACCCAGACAACTAATTGGCCAGTGGTTCCTTCAAGATTTTCCTATGGGATTTTATAATGGGGTTTTTCAATTTAGGAGTAAAATAAAACCTGTGGTAAACAACTTGACGATACTTTGATGTTTTGTTTACTCATAAATTGAAAAATCCCATTATAAAAACCCATAGGAAAATTTCGCAGGAACCACTGGCGGATTAGTCTTCCAGGTTGTGACGTTGTCCCTGCACCA
Source organism: Mylopharyngodon piceus (assembly GCA_039654765.1). Lineage (NCBI taxonomy): Eukaryota > Metazoa > Chordata > Actinopteri > Cypriniformes > Xenocyprididae > Mylopharyngodon > Mylopharyngodon piceus. The sequence goes on from CM077457.1 coordinate 19,809,357, forward strand.
CTCCATATGCTGATTTGGTGCTCAAGAAACATTTACTATTAATATCAATGTTGAAAACAGTTGAACATCACTATTGAACATCACTTCATTCTGCAGGAGAAACAATACCGCCCTCTGGAGACCCTGACATTCTTAACCATCCTTTTCCACCAGCTTTCCCCCTTACTGAACATAAAAATCATTAGGCTGGCCACAATTGAATAAATGTGCACACGTACAAAACTTATTCATGCTAGCACAGCTAATATTAGTTACTAGACATGAGGTATATGCTGCACAAGGCTTTTAGGGTGATCCTTAAACATGGTTTGAGTATTCAAAACACACAACCTGACATGCAAACATATATCCAGTGCATGTTAAATGGATGTTTAGGTAAATAAGGATCTGTTTCAAGTCACTTCTAAAAGTACATAGATGTATGTTTACTAACCAGTGTCCTGTGGGTGGTATGAAGTATATGCAGCAGTGCACTCGTGAGTCTGGGATCCTCTTCTTCCTGTCAATATTGATCTCTTCCTGCAAGTATTGCTCATATTGGTCATTGATGAATTTCATTATGGGCTGCCAACTGTTGAAAAGAGAGAGAGAAATGTAATGACACTTTCCCCTCAAGTGTCTCTAAGTGGCGATTTTCCACTGCGTGGTACTACTCGGCACAGCACGGCTCGGCTCGTTTTACTTTCAGGTTTGGTTTTCCACTGCAGTTAGTACCGCTTCAAAGTGGGTAGGATTATAGACTGATCATTATAGTTGCGCCACCTCTACTGCCGTGGATCCGCTCCCCGTCTACCAACGAGTCTGCACCTCATCCACTGACCATGATACAGCCATTTCCTACTTTTTTTCAAGTTGCGTGCAACGGTCGTTTAAAGCAAGTCGTTTTGCGAACAAATGATACTGCGGTGCCTATTACTGAATATTTAAATCTAGCGGGTTTAGTGTCTCGTGTTTCAAATCCAATGGCGCTGGTAGTTACGATTCTCTCTGACCAATCAGTGATCTGCAGTGTTTACACATCACATTTAGTATCGGTACAGATTTAAACACTGAACCGAGGTGGTACTATTTAAGCGAGCCGTACCATTCTGTACCGAGCCGTTCCATGCAGTGGAAAAGTGCCAAAAAGTGAGCTGTACTGAGCCGTACCAAACCGTACCATGCAGTGAAAAAGCGGCATTGGAGCATTTGTTTCGGAACCTGGTGTTTTCTCTCCCTTTGTTTTGGCATACAGTTGTGGTCAGAATTATCGGCACCCTTGGTAAATATGATCAAAGATGGCTATAAAAATAAATCTGCATTGTTTATCCTTTTGATCTTTAATTCATAAAATTAGCAAAAATCTAACCTTTCATTGAAGGAAAAGAATTGAAAGTGGGGGGGGGGGGGACCATTATGAAATAAATGTTTTTCTCCAAAACACGTTGGCCACAATTATTGGCACCCCTAGAATTTTTTATGAGTAAAATATTTCTGAAGTATATTCCCATTCATATTTACATTTTTTTTTCTTTTTTTTTTTCCGCACACTAGGGTGATCATGAACATGAAATTGTCCAGCCGTGACTTCTTGTTTCACTGGAGTATAAATATGAGGAAACACAAAGGCCAAATTCCCTTAATCATTCATCACAATGAGTAAAACCAAAGAATATAGTTCTGATGTGCAGCAAAAGATTATTGAGCTTCACAAAATAGAAAGTGGCTGTAAGAAAATAGCTAAATCAATTAACTAAATCAATCTGCCTGGAAGAGGACGTGTGTCTATATCGTCCTAATGCGCGGTGAGGAGGAAAGTTTGAATGGCCAAAGACTCTTCAAGGATCACAGATGGAGAATTGCAGAGATTAGTTGAGTCTTGAGTCTCAGAAAGCCTAAAAAAAATTATCAAACAGCACCTACATCCCCACAAGTTGTTCGGGAGGGTTTCAAGAAAAATCCTCTGCTCTCATCCAGAAACAATCTCCGGCATATTCAGTTGTCAGACAAGACTGGAACTTCAAAAGGGACCGGCTTCTGGTCAGATGAAACTAAAACAAGAGCTTTTTGGCAGCAAACCCACCAGATGGGTTTGGTGCACACATGGATAAAACGTACCCCATGCCCACGGTTAAATATACTGCTGGATCTTTAATGTTGTGGGCCTATTTTTTTGCTGGAGGTCCTGGACATCTTGTTCAGATACATGGTATCATGGATTCTATCAAATACCAACAGATAAAAAAATTAAAATCTGACCGCTTCTGCTAGAAATCTTATAATGGGCCGTGGTTGGATCTTCCATCAGGACAATGATCCAAAACAAACATCAAAACCAACACAAAAATGTGTCACTGAGCACAAAATGAAGCTTCTGCCATGGCCGTCCCAGTCCCCTGACCTGAACCCTAAAGAAAATGAGTGGAGTGAACTGAAGAGAAGAAGCACCAACATGGAGCTGGGAATCTGAAGGATCTGTAGAGATTCTGCATGAAGGAATGGTCTCTGATCTCTTGTCAGGTGTTCTCCAAACTCATCAGGCATTATAGAAGAAGACTCAGAGCTGTAAAGGGTGCCAATAATTGTGGCCAACGTGTTTTGGAGAAAAACATTTATTTCATAATGTGATTTTTCCCCCCACGTTCAATTCTTTTCCTTCAATGAAAGGTTAGATTTTTGCTAATTTTATGAATTAAAGATCAAAAGGATAAACAATGCAGATTTATTTTTTATAGTCACCTTTGATCATATTTACCAAGGGTGCCAATAATTCTGACCACAACTGTATATGAACACGGCAATCGCACTCAAATCCGCACCAAAACAGTCGCTCTGAGATCTTGGCCCAGTTGAAAATGAACTCTGGGGCGGTTTGTTTGAGATGAGAAGCAATCTGACACAACGGACTACCGAACTAAGCGGTATCATCATTGATAATGGGAAATGTGTAATATAAAAAGCAGCAGTGTCTGATTCTGTGAGTGAGCACATTAGTTATCGCAATTGAAAATCAAAGAGCACCTTTTCATCTTTATTATAATTAAATATATATAATTTATCAGTTAGTGCGTGAATGACTGCTACACTCGTATAAGTGTTTACGTGTGTCACTACAGCTACAGATAAAGCCACAATAAGCTCTCGCAGCAAACTTGCCAATCTTGATGGCCAACGCAGATGAAACTCGCAGATGAAATGTTGCCTTGTGAAAGCGAACCGAACCAAGAAGAAAATGCTACATTGTAACAAACGAAGTCCCTGTTTTGGAGCAAAGTAAACAATCTACAGTTCTGAAAAAAAAAAAAAAATGCTCTAAGAGTGTTTGGCACTACACTACACTAGCTCTTAGTATTTTCCAATTGGATGTTCATAGAAGCTGAAGTGTTGATCAGCATCACTTTGATGGTTGGGGATGTTGGCATGTGGTTTTATTTTTGGGAGTTTGAATGCTGTTCTCCATCCAAGCATGGCTCCATAGATGGAGCATGCCCAGAACAAAACTATACCGCCAACACTAGACTGTCATTTATATTTCACAGAAGAGATCCTGACCGAACTGAGCTCATTTTAAAGCATATTAAAACTGGAGGTCACAAACAAACAAACGGTCTTTACCAATTCTCGTTATTGATCTGGTCGCCAAACCCTGGTGTGTCTATGACTGTCAGCTTCATTCGAACTCCTTTCTCCTCGATATCTGAAATTAAATATTTTATTGCATTCCAGTGGCAGACAACACGCTTTGAAATCAAGATCATAATGGGTGAATGGCCATGCATAAATGGATGAATGACACAAATAGACAATTATGGAAAATAGAAAATCCAGCTGTGCAGCCTTACCATGACTGATGGACTTGATCTCGATGGTTTTGGGGATCTTTTCCTCAGCCGTGCCCAGGAAAGACTTACGGCTCACCTTAGACTTGAAGAGCGTGTTCATCAGTGTGGACTTCCCTAAACCACTCTGACCTGTACAAATGTAGAACAATCCACATTACCAACACATTGACTAAAGGCTGCAATACACTACAATAATTTTGCCCAGATTCATCTGCAGTCTGGACGAGTCAATGCTAGTTGCTGAAAGTCAGAGCCAATCTGCAGATTTTGGGCAGTCAGAGTTTAAAGATTTTCCCTGTAGTGTGATTCCGTTCCATCTGAGAAGTTTGACATTTTGGGCCAATTTTATAACACATTGTTTTCATTTGTCATGCGACAATGAGGCACATGTTTCTTCAAAGTCAACATGTGTATAATGCCTAGTATTTTAAAATCTCATCAGATTTCAAAAGTTGTCTACTGTATATCAGGCTAACCAAGAATTGCAAGAGAACTCGGACCGAATATACACTTCAGTGATTTTAAAATGGCACTAAACACCTTACTAATTACTTCTCTTTAATGTTAAAGTGTAAATAAATCTATACAAACGGACTTCATTCGCGTCAATGGAAATCATTTACAGTGTCTGAATCATTCCATATCCTCTATATAGTGCACTATGTGCCATCCATCATGTAGAAACTAGTAAATGTGTGAACAAATGACCGAATTCAGCCGCAACTTCAGTGTCTGTTTATAGTGTAGGAGGGGCGGGACTTCAGATTCTAGAGAGCATTTGATTGGACATAAGATTTGATGAGAAGCCGAAGTGCGATATGATGTCATGAAAATCCATGATCCATTTTAGTGGAAGTGAGAGACTAAGTTTTGAATGCTTATATCTCCTAAATGCGAATTTTGTCATTGTTTTGGAACACACCAGCTTATTCATAACATTAAGGCTAACATATTCATACTAAAAGCTAAAAAAACTTAAATTTTGATTTCAGGGGGACTTTAAGAAATAGAAATAGCAGGGTACAACTGTAAATCTTTCTAGAGTAGAACTGAGACCAATGAGACTCAAGAGTTCAACTTCAGTGGCTAAAACAGCTTCACAGCTTTATGGGAGGGTGGTGAAGAGAAAGCCACTGTTCAAAAATGTCACATGGCATCTCGGCTACAGTGTGCCAGAAGGCATGTGGGAGACTCTGCAGCCAGCTGGAAGAAGCTTCTATGGTTTCATGAGACCAAAATTGAGCCATTTTTTGGCTGTCAGACCAAACACCCCATTTAGAGCAAGCCAAATGCTGTCAATCATCACAAACACACCGTCCCCACTGTGAAGTGTGGTGGTGGCAGTATCATTCTGTGCGGATGAAAGAAGATGCTTGCACATCAACACAAAAGATACATAATAATGGGTTAAAAACCAACTGCAATTGAGAATTTATGGTTAGACGCCTACACTGACTAGAAAGGGTGTGAATACTAATGCATTCAAATATTTTTGTGTTTTATAACTGCAATCAATTTTGACCAATTTCTAAATTTGACATGACATGAAACAATGTTTTAACATATTTATTCATTTAACAGATGTTTTCATTCAAAGAGACGTACAAACAAGGAACAACACAAGAAATGTATCTTAAGAGTCAATAATATTCATAGTAAACGATGCCAAGTTTAAATTAAAATATATTAGTACACAAGCTAGAGCAAAGGTGAAATGCAGAAAAGAGGAAATTATTATTTTATTTTTAAATATATAATTGCATTTGCAGTGCATTATTCTTTTTATCACAGTCATAAAAGAAAAAAAAAGAAAAAAAATCAATGTAAAAATAAAACATGAAAACTTCCAAGGAAGTTGAATATTGTTTATATGCCCGGAAGGACTTATTTATTCACAGATCACAAGTGATGCTTCCACTCAGGCTGTCCTGTGGTTTGAATGAAACTATCATTCCTTTGGTTCTTGCTAACAGGAGCTTGTGTTTAGCTGTGGTTTTCTTTACCCTCCGCTAGCTCACATCCATCAGCCTTGGGTTCATCACACTGTACTAATGAGGGCCTGTTCCTTTCTGCATGGAGCAGGGCCGCTAATTTTCTCTCTCTAAACACCCTGTTATCCAATCCCACCGCTGACATTGGATTCAGATGTGCCTTCCTACCCCTGTATACTGCCTACAAAGGTAGCTTTCTGACACTTTCTTCAGGAAAATGTGATGGAATGAGAGAAAGGAGTCAGAACAAACGGGCTGCAGCTGGGAACGGGAATGCTGATCCCGAGGGTTGGCTTTCTCCGCTCTGACTGGGTTAAGTCAACAGCAGGTTTGGCCATATTGACCCAAAAGAGCCACATGTGAGAAACCAGCTGCAGACTTGCGCAAATACAGGTTCATTTTGCTGTCTTCAACAGAGCTCGTAATTATTTCCTCTTGTAAACACAATATAAATCATCAGAAGTTTAATAGAGGAACTGTGTCTTCTGGGACGCTAATGCTGAAACAGAAAAATACCACCAGGTGATGCCCTAAACACATTACTCAATACACGTCTTTCACTAATTTACATTCTTAGTTCCTCATTTCAGACTTCACCTGTCTCAAGTTATGAACCCATTTTCATATGCAAACTGTAAGACTTCGGCAACTTCATTTTTGCTCTGTGATCAAAAGCAAAACAACAGCATAGTTTTGGCTCTAAAATATTATTGGATGAGCCACATTTGAAGACACGGTTCCTGAAAATAACCAATATGCATGCATGCATGCATGATTGCACGCCAGTTGCATTTTATTATTGCACCAAGCTGCTATTTTGCTTGGCAGCCATAAGCAATTTACAGTTAGGCTAATGAACTGCACTACCAGGCACAAGAATTGTTTATTGTGAACATTAATAAATGTAATATTTATTAATGATTACATTTATTAACGACACAGTTCCTCAACAACCGTCCATACCGGCGTGATGAATACGATCCTCAATTGGATGGAACTGGAATAAATACTTTGAATGCTGCGATCCTATTGGACTTACGATGGCAACCTGAATCGTAACAAAGCACTGTTGGCCAGAGGAGAACTGGCCCCCCGACTAAGCCTGGTTTCTCCCAAGGTTTTTTTCTCCATTTAAACACCTATTTGCCACTTGTCTGCCACCTGATGTCACCTGATGGAGTTTGGGTTCCTTGCCGCTGTCGCCTTTTGGCTTGCTTAGTTGGGGACACTTGACATTTGACTTGACATTTGATATTCAACAGTGCTTTGATCTGCCTGCATTGACACTATTCTTTAAGAGCTGCTGTGCAGCCAAATAATGTACCAGTTATCAATGTAAAGCTGCTTTGACACAATCTACATTGTAAAAAGCGCTATATAAATAAAGGTGACTTGACTTGACTTAATATTTATTGAACGTTATTTCTTATATTGCTGCAGAGTGCAGACACTGCAAAAATCTTGTGGCCTCTTGTGGCTTATTGCTAATTAGTTGTGTTTATAATGCAAAGATCACTATCATAGCTCATCATACTTGGGTTTAAGGGTTTGTTCAACTTGAATTGACTGATTTGATGAATGATAAATAAGGGTGAAAATAATCGCAGACTAATCTAGGGACTAGAGTATCATAGACACTTGGTGTTGGGCTATTCTAACTTTGCTCAAATAGAAACACTACAGCAACCACCCTAAACAACAGCAACATTGTAGCAATGTGCTAAAAACACTCAGAAAACCTCAAAAACAGCATAGCAACACCCTGGCAACTATTAATACAGTGGCGGCAACTTCTGCACAGCCAAGCATTTTTCAGTTTCTTGAGGAAATGTGAAGATTTTCATATATGCTAATGTCATACGCATGAATTTCCCCCCCAAACCAGTTAAGAGCAAACCTGCCTACACAACACTGAAACAAATACTAACCCCCAACTCTAACCTAAACTCTACACTTAACCTAGTATAATGCTGGTAGCACGTCCTGATGAACAGCATTACTGTTTGTCACGATCGGATCAATCTGTGTTTTTTTTCTTAAATCTGAGCTGAATCCATGAAGTCTGAACTTTTCTTGACAGGTGAGTCGAGTAGACCAATGAAACCAGCTGCAGGTGGGATTTTGCACTTAACTGGTTTGGGGGGGGGGGGGGGGGTGGAATCAAGCAAATCATACCACCATTAATCAGTGCACCAGATCAAGCCATCATCTCAAAGTGAAAAATATTTCAGTCTCCTAAAGTATGTGGCCTATCATGTATTGTTGACTACTACCATTTCTCTGAACATAAGCTAGCAACAAATTACACATTAACCCCCAGTTACACAGACAAGGCTTAAGCCTAGTCCCAGAGTATGTCTGAGCTGTTTTAAAGGGGTCCTATTATGCCCTTTTACAAAGTCTTGATTTTGTTTTTGGGGTGTACTAGAATATGCTTTCTTGCTTGATTCTTCAAAAAACACATTCTTTTTCACTTATTTTATATTATTACAGCACCTCTCTCCCCAGCCTGGCTCAAACATAGAGGTCGACCGATATGGGTTTTTCTCTGGCCGATGCCGATATTTAGAAATCAGGGCAGCCGATGGCCGATATATGATGCCGATTTTTTTGGCCGATTTTCTTTTTTTCCCTCCTTCATCTCATAAAATCTAACAGTTAAGTAATAAGAAGTTATAAAGAAAATTGCTTAAATTAAACATTTATTGAACAACAAAAGCCGGAGAGGCCAAACATAGAGGTCGACCGATATGGGTTTTTCTCTGGCCGATGCCGATATTTAGAAGTCAGGGCAGCCGATGGCCGATATATGATGCCGATTTTTTTGGCCGATTTTCTTTTTTTCCCTCCTTCATCTCATAAAATCTAACAGTTAAGTAATAAGAAGTTATAAAGAAAATTGCTTAAATTAAACATTTATTGAACAACAAAAGCCTCTCCAATCAGTGCACTAAAAATCTAGACTGTCAATAATACATGGCTCAACTTTTTAAGCACCTTCTCAAAACTATTCTGAAGCATGATTCTATACTGCAAGTCAAACAGCCATAATCTAAGTTATAACAAAAATAAGAGTTCACCCATTTTACACAGACTGCTGCTCATAACTGCATCGAGTGCACTGGCCACGAGCGATTGCGTCGTGGAGGCTATGTGTCGGACCCACAGACACATTTAATGAGGAAAGTTAATATGCACTAAGTCATTTAGCCAGAAGTTTCGTCTGAATTGCACGTTTCTACTTTCACATGCAAATGACTTGTTGCACTTATGATAAACATGGTCGGCATCAATTCTAGTAGGCTACAACGTAATTACTCTTTCGAAACGGTCTGTTTTCCTCTGCCATCGTTAGTTGAAGCTGTGTCAACAAGGCACGGCTGCAGAGTGTGAGTTGCTCCGTCTCACACGCAGCCTCAAAGGGAGAGAAATTCTCCAGTAACGTACAGAAACAGAATTGATAACGTCAGAGTTTATCTATACAACGCATGCTTGTATAATAATTTAGCCGCTGGGCTCATTTCCAGGTTTTGGTACCCGCGCCCACCTGTAGCCTAAACTACAGCTGGTTAAAGGCTCGCACACCCCGTCCGCGTGCAGGACGATCCGCGTGTACAACAGGGCATGTGTGAGTGACTTGAGAGCTTCAAAACAGCAGTCCACTAAATCCGTTTTTTCACGCTTACGGACAAAGGAGTATACTTTGAAAGGCTCGCGTGCTCAACTGTGCGCGAGATGTAGCGGAACACGGAAAATGAAGTATAACTGGTCCTTTATGCCGGTGGAATGGCAATCGCGCCTGCCTATTAATCGGCCTAATTTGCAGCACAATCGGCCAAAAATCGGCCCGATATATCGGCCGGCCGATCAATCGGTCGACCTCTACTCGAACGCAGCATTTAGTGCCCGTTTCGATGAAATGTGCTGTGACTGGTTAGCTGGTCCACTGTGTTGTGATTGGCACTGCTTAGCGTGCGTTCAGGAAATGTCACGCCCCTTACCATAACAGTGAGCTCTACTCAGATGTAAATATTAGGGATGGCATCAATTTCAAACCAATTCAAGCCTGATACAGACTTAAGAATGTTAACAAACAAGAGGATTGTGCAGAACAGATTTCATTCACGGACTTTGCGAGCATGGATTTCACAGTTTCAGAGTGGTATTTTTTATTTTTTTTGTAATTTTCTTATACATTTCAGATACGTTGTTGTACACCATTTAATCATGATATTTGTCGGGAAACTATGGCAATACAAACAGTAATCGATCACAAAACCATGGTTAATTTTCCTAAGGGGCGGTGAACAGCCATACAAAAGCTACAGTAAACCGAATATCAGTATATCAACACTAATCTAGGCTAGCAGGCGAGCGGAGGCAAAGCTTTGCCCTTTGTTTACATCGTAGCAACAACAAAAAAAAAACAACAACTTATAATTGGAACTATTAATAGAAAACGCAACTACAAATAGTAAGACATACTTACAAGTTGTGATCCACAAACAACAGATTGTCCCGACAAAGAGGGAACTGCTCCATTTCAGGAGAAGCTTTTGTGCGTAGCCTGTATTGTACTCTCTTAGGTTCAGGAAACTTTTTTGCATATTCCGTGGGCGGGATTATTTAAATGAGTAACATTGTGACTTCACAAAAACTGAGGAAAACATGTTGTAGTCCAAACAAGCCGTTCGTTGTAGTTCTTGGAAAGTGGATTCTGTTAAATAAAATATCTCCCTTTGGAGTGGACTTTGAGCTTTGTAACCTTGCAGATCTTTTTTATGCTCAAACAGCAACATTACACATTAACTAAAGTTGAAAAAGTGAAAAAGCATAATAGGACCCCTTTAATTGAAAGCAACTTACACTGACATATCTTAGCACTGTTTTGTCTCAAGATGCACACCAGTAATGTTTTTTCTAGGGCACGTTTATAAAAGCTACTTGAATGTCCTAATTGAATTAAGACCTAATCCTGGCTTAATCTAAACATCTGTGAAACCAGGCCTACATGCACTAGAAGAACAATCATGTGATCAGTGAGTGATCAGTGAATGTCAGTTCATGAGTGTCAGTTTAATTACTGTAGGTGTTATTCTTTCACTTCTGCAGATGCAAATCTAATTAAGCTCATTAACATTAACACTGCATCTAACGGACTCAAATAGAAATGTTGATACCCTGCAATAGCACAGGCCTCATGATCCATGAGGAAACATGAACAAACGCACACAGGCAAAAAAAAAATACACTAACATGTAAGAACGAACATAAAAATGCACATGGAATAACACACAGTCTGACTTGTGGCATTTAACTGAGCATTGCTTATGAAATCCTGCATGTATTTGCTTTGCGTAGGTGTGTGGTTGGAAGTGTTATGGAAAATTGAAGCGTTGATTACCAGAGGCTTGTTTTATTAAAGGTTGAAGTAATTAAATGCTTCTCCCTACAATTAGAATTTATGGCACTTTCACTTATTTATTTTTAAAAACAGTCTCACCAAATGCCTAAATTACAGAGCTCTTTTAATAGCAAAGCTATTATTAAAATTACCAATGTTGGGGAAAAAAAAACACACAAAATGTTAGACTTTAAAATGTCTGAAATAAAGCTTTTGAGTTATGAGGAAAAATTAAATGCCTACTGCTCCAGTATCACATAACAGTCCAACTATTTAATTTAAATGACTAATATCTTCTAGATCAACACTTGAAATGTTGACTCACCCACTACCATGATGTTGAGCTCAAAGCCCTGTTTCATGGCCTTCCTCCTCATCTGCTCCAGGATGGCATCGATGCCCACGTAGCTGAAGTCCACGCTGGGTTTCTCCAAGCACATGGCTGGGGGCATCTCTGATATAACAGACTCTGCCATGATGCTACTGCTGCTGCTGCTACTGCTGCTGTAGCTGGAAATGACCTCTGACCCTGAAGACATGAAGAGGAGATACAATGAGGAGCCATACATCATGGGGTCATATATCATCATTCATACTACAAGGTATTTGATAAGCTGAATCAGATACAGATACTACTCTTAGAGAGAATGTGCTTCTATACAGCTGGACTATAGACATAATAAACAGGGAACTCATCTCCAGCCTGCAGCCAGCTAGCACATTTTTACTTCTCGATTTTATTAAATATATTTATTTGAGGCTTATTATTGGGCCAAAAATGTTCTCATCCCTCTTCCAATGCATCCATCATGTGAAAGAGCCTCTCTCCACATATCTACTGACATTATTTAGAGTACAACAATCTTATGACCCCTCAGTGATCGGATCAGGTTGGGATCTCACTAGACTGCAACAGAAGCCAAGACACATCGTGTATAGATTATGATCAGATTGCTGAAACAACATTTAATCTGGGACGTATTTTGACCACATTTAAATGAAGGTGTAAATGCAAATGTGTTCAGCTATGCAAGTAATATGTATTATGGTTGCGCTGATAAATCACCTCAAGAAATGTGAGAAATCACTTGGAATGCCTGAGGAGTTGTAATGAAAGGAAATGGCAGAAAGAATTTTGAATGCATTCTTTCTATGTTTTTAAAGTTTGGTAAATGACAGACATGTTTCAGTTAACACAACCTGTAACCACTACAAGTATGACAAGAATGATTAGATTTCCATCCAATCATACTGCAGACACATGAAGAAGTTGTAAAAAAAATATCTAGATACTACCTGGATAAGAAATGCATGTTAATTCCACGTGAAAGGGCACCATAATGACAGTTGCTAATCTAGGTAATGTTTCAATACATATAATTTAAACCAAAATCATTTCAATTTACCAATTTAAATGTTGAGTTCCCCCCATACACCAAAATTATGTAACATGGGACATCCCCAAGAGAATTCACAAGAATTAGATAAGAAATACCTGATGTCTAAAACAAAACTCCCACCAGACTCTTTCACGATTAAAAGACACAAACCACTTCCTTTGTGTGAGAAACTCCCATATTTGGTGATCAGATACTCATGCTAGCACAATGCTAGCAGTGAAAGACAACAACACAAGACATTTGTATAACTTTTCTTTTAAGCAGAATGTGCAACAAAACTTCAACAAATGTCAATGGAGCCCCAGAGTGCACCTTTTCAGCGGGCCCCATCACAAAGCCTACGGCCCCATAGCGAGCCCCATGGATCAGCGAGTCCTTCCAGAAGACAAAGCAGTTAAAAATTCTTCAAGTCGGTAACCTGATCCACTGGCAGCTTCTCAGGGCTCAGTACAGTTATTCAGAAAGCCTGTCGGCTCCTCTCCACCCTGTCAGGGCGTCGAGCCAACAAACCCACAGCCACTGGATTCCTCGCTTCACAAAAGACCCGCTCTTCCCCAGAGACTCTCCAATGTTACATTACATTACAGGTACGCTAGGGCAACAGGCAGCACAGAAACTTGTTTTGAAAAGTAACCGATGCGTTTAGAATGTGTTCACAGTTCAGAGGATGACAAACATCTCTTACTACTCACTGGTTTAGTCTTATGTCTCTTCTTGACTGTGATGAGGTGATGAAAGAGAAGAGCATCTCTTACAACACAGAATAGACAACCAACTACTCAAGTTACATAGTACATAAAGTATGTGTATTAATACGATACAGATTTTGAAATTCTATACTTTTTTGTCTACATAAACAATTAAATATAAATAATTATAAAATAACATACTAAAAAATAAAATTTAGATGCAAATATATTACCATTCTCCCCAATAAGATTTTAAAATTCTAGGCTTTTTTGTCTTTAAAAATAAATGTCTAAATAAATAAATAATACCTAAAGAAATGTGTGAATGAATATAAATAATTATAAAATAAAACAATGACATTATAAATGTACAGTACGGAAAATAGACGTTCACTTTCAGATTTGCCAAAATTTATATTTAACAGCGTTGTTAAATTATTAGTGTTTTTAAAGATTAAATTTAAGTGAGTGTTACATGATGGCAAAGGTAATCTCTACATGCAAAAATGGGAAATATGTAAATACAAATAAATATCCAATATGAACAGACACTGATAAATAAAAATCTCTAATACCAGGTAATAACTGATATGAGACCAATAAATTGTTCTATCCAGTTCTATCCAAATATATCAATGTACAAATACAGTACCGGTCAAAAGTTTGGAAACATTACTATTTTTAATGTTTTTGAATGAAGTCTCTTAGGCTCATCAAGCCTGCAGTTATTTGATCAAAAATACAGAAAAAACTGTAATATTATGAAATATTATTACAATTTAAAATAAGGGTTTTCTATTTTAATATACTTTAAAATATAATTTATTTCTGTGATGCAAAGCTGAATTTTCAGCATCATTACTCCAGTCTTCAGTGTCACATGATCCTTCAGAAATCATTGTAATATGCTGCTTTGATACTCAGTTATTATCAGTGTTGGAAACAGTTGTGTTGCTTAATATTTATTTGGAACCTGTGATACTTTTTTCAGGATTCATTGATGAATAAAAGGTTAAAAAGAACAGCATTTATTCAAAATATAAATCTTTTCTAACAATATAAATCTTTACTATCACTTTTTATCAATTTAACACATCCGTGCTGAATAAAAGTATTAATTTCTTTCAAAAAAAAGAAAGGAAAAAATGACTGACCCCAAACTTTTGAATGGTAGTGTATATTGTTACAAAAGTATACAATATATATATATATATATATATAAGTAACAATAAAAATTGTATCACAGGTTATAAAATAATATTAAGCAGCACAACTGTTTCCAACATTGATAATAAATCAGCATATTACAATGATTTCTGAAGGATCATGTGACACTGAAGACTGGAGTAATGATGCTTCAGCTTTGCATCACAGAAATAAATTATATTTTAAAGTATATTAAAATAAAAAAACCATTATTTTAAATTGTAATAATATTTCACAATATTACTGTTTTTTTCTGTATTTTTGATCAAATAACTGCAGGCTTGATGAACAGACTTCGTTCAAAAACATTAAAAATAGTAATGTTTCCAAACTTTTGACCGGTACTGTATGCTGACAGGATTGCACTCTTGAGCTTCCTTTTGTCAGCATAGCCTGGAAACACAAACCCATAAAGCCAGGAGGAACAACTAAAACACCCTTTGTGCATGGAAAGAGGCGAAAAGGGAGCTCCATGCAGCTCTTAACAACACTCTCACTCTTACCTGTGTTCAAACAGCTGAGTTAGCTCTCTCTGCTCTGATTAAGTATTCTGAGAACAGATGGCAGGCATGCGGCAACAACACTTTTCCTATGAAGAAGGCTGTTTGAATAGAGAGTCATATTTCCATACCACACTGTTTATACTGCAGTTACACTGCAGCCGGTGAGGAGACGCACAAAGCTTCCACCTCTAATGGCCAACAGACCACTTCCTCAATTCATTTAAAACCATTTGCGTCCCCCTTCTCCTTTCTATTTAACCAGGTCAAGGCAAGAATCACCTTCTTCACATTCCACTGCTTGGTATCCACCCCAACATCCCCCTCCTGGGTAAATACAAATTAATGAATGCAGAGATGGAAAGAGCACTTTGGTGGTGGACTTCACAATGAGCCTGACGTGAAGGTGTGCTGAAAAGTCATCTCTAGCCCCTTTTTTGCCATTATCAACAGAGATTAAAGTGATACAAAGCAGCATCAAAATGGCCCATGCTGACTTTAGTCAAGGCCAATGTATTAAAAAAAAACCCTCAAAGGGAAAAGAAGACAAACAGTTAGCTGAACAGTATGTAGGTCTACTCCAGATTCAAAGGAAATGATCTAATATACACTACAACAGACATTTGAAAAAAAGAAAGAAATCGTTCCAGGTAGATGCTGGAAGATGTCCATGCATAGTCTATACTTCTGCATCGAAACTACACCGTAGGCTGCATGTAGTGTGCGTAGCCTACGGCGCAGCCTGACGTGCACCTCTCCAAAAATGTAATCACGCGTCAATTCTACATGGACCACAAGCGCTGTGATTGGTCTGCTAGAACCTCTCCCTGCATTTGTAATTGCACATCGATGCAGACAAGGATACAGAAGTATAAATGAAAACCGATGCATAGCCTACGGCGTAGGCCCGAAAAAGAAGTATAAATTAGCCTTTAGCCTCAGATGTCACACCCACGGATCATTGGCTGAACGTCTTATGCATAAGTCACACAAAATGGGAAACACTTCGGGAGTTTTGAAGTCGTCATCTGATTGGTTGAATTCTACAGGATTTTCGGAAAACGTGTGTGTCACGTTCTTTAACAGTCCATCTGAAAACTAAACGCTGAATTTTCAAAAGTATGTGAAGTTCGCGGCGCCATTGTTGCAGTAAACTTACACAACATTCTTAAATTAATAATTTATTAGCTGCATGCTGGTCTGTTATCATAGGGACATCGACTTACATTTTTACGCTCCTAAACATGACGCGGAACAAAACAAACTCTGACTGGCTGCTTTACATGTCAGCCAGACATCCTCTTGGGCGGTCCTTGGCCAATGAAAGCTGTGATAGAGTCCAGACCTTCTGCCGTCAGTCTGAAGTTCTGGCTACACAAGACTAGTCCACGTGAAACTTCTGAGGGCCCTTTTCCACTGACAGGGTGCCGTCCATTGAAAAAGGCAGTTCTGGGCCAGAGAAATTGGCACCACATTGGCTCATAAAACCTCAAACCAGGAAGCATGATCTTAGATGTTGTATTGCTTATATGGAATTTAAAATTATTGCTTTTACAAAAATCACATAATGACTGCTAAGAATTTGTTTTACTCTACCATTCCAGTTTGGGGTCAGTATGGGAAGTCCCCCCATGTGGTTCTACAAAAAGAGCATTGACTTGCTGCCTTTAGGGGAATTTGGAGGAGATCCTCTTTGGCTCACAGTAATGTCCGGCATCTTAATACCCTCAATCAAGGAGAGCGCTTTACAATAGCTGGAGGTCACTAAAAATCCAACCTGTGTTGGCGAAAGAATATACAAGCTGCCCAAAGGCTGATCAAACACAAACATTGGATTTTACTTCACTAAACAAACACAAGTCAAGCAATTTAAAATCTTTCCCCCCTACTTTTTAAAGGAATTGGGTTTCAGAGAAGAACTCGTCATGCCAGTTTGATGAGTTTATCAAGAGCGGATTTCTTGGCAATACACCATATACATACAACTTCTTCAGAACTGTGTTTAGTAGAAATGTTTGCCTATGACACATTTTTGTACACATCGGTTCTTGGATTAGCTTCAGGGTATAATGGAATAAATCCATTAGCCATCACTGTGAAACATATTTAAAGCATCTAAACTCCCTGACAACAGGCAGAGTCACAACAGAAGAAACAAGCTGACTTACGAATCTATGATTTCCCTTCATACAAGACCACGTGTGACGTCATTCCTGAGTGATATTGTGCAACTCAAAAAAAGTAAACTGACCCCACGGCCTGTCATCCAGAATGGAAATCTATGCCAGTAAAAGGAGCTGTGAACACAGGTGCCTGAGCACAGTCAGAGTGACCCCATAAATCTCCAGCACCATTAGCCCGAGCATTACAACCTTGCCAAATTAGCAAAACAGCTGGAAGACATTAAAATCCCATTATCAGAGAGCAGAAAAAAAAACTTAAATTAAGGCTAATATGTAATATTACAGCCTGCTTGTGTAGATTATGCTTAGACAGAAATTTATTAGACAAATTGATCTTCAGTGCTTGGTTGCAAAATAACCCTAAATTTAAAAAAATACTTAATTATAGTATTAAGGGTATTATCATTAAGGGTTTTCTTAAATGAAAAGGTCTGCAATAAATTAAAGAAACATTTTACTCAAAAATCTTGTCATTCACTCACCTTCATGTCAATTTCAAACTCAAATGACTTTCAATGCATATAACAGACAATTCAACTGAACGAATTGGAGCTGTAACTTGTAAGCATCATAAAAAAATTAAAACAAACAAACAAAACAAACAAACATGTTTCAAGTCTTTAAGACTTGTGCATTACACATAAGTTAACTGAAGCCATATAAAAGCTTAGTTTGAGTAAAGGCTGAAATAAATAAATAAACAAACAAACAAACAAACAAAAAAACCCCAAACGATTTCTTTCATGTTTTACAGTAGAAAACAAGTCATGGGGCAGGAAAAACAACAGCAAGGCACCTTAATAAAGCAAGATCAAAGGCTGTAGTGAAAATGCATGCAATTCTTTCTCATTCCTGTGACTCATCACTAAAGTGAACCGCTGTGACAGACACAGTGTCGACTGACAGGTTTGGGGGGCCTCCACCGCTAACAGACTCCATGCCTGAGGAGATAACAGTTAGACGGGCCGACTGAACACTGAAACACCCGCAGAGAAAAACAACATAAGGGTGAGAGGAGAGGTGAACACACAGTCCTGCGGCTGATGATTAGCTGTTTCCTGGATCGGGGAATGTTGGAACCCCGAGACTTGTTTTTAACCAACATGGGATCTATACCAATAGCCAATCTGTTTCCAAGCCATCATCAGAAAAACATTTTACATTTTTGACGTAATGAGAACCAAATCACAGTTCCTGCCATTACAAACAACACAAGCAGCTATTATCATCATCAGTGAGAATTCTACTACATTTTACATGCTATTTTTTAAATTAGCCTTTTGCATATCACAGTGGTTAGTTAAAAACTATCCAACAAGACCCCAAGACACAGTCTCAGTGGACGAAAACAAAACTTTCCATCCGAAACTAAAGAGTTGGACGGTATTAGTCCACTCTCTGTTTTCAATTACAGGCGAAAAACATCTTTCATCTGACGCTGTCTCCAAGTCTCCAAGCATTCAATAGCTTTGTAAATAGATGCCAGCGACTCTGCAGTAAAAAGAGTAAGAAGAGAGGAAGTCCGGTTGAACGACTGATTTATTCCTCTCAGCCTGAGGTAAAGGTTGCAAATCACAGAATATGTCCGAGGTGGGACACTTGTAAAGTAGACCCAGAGGACTTTCAAGAGTGTAAGGACGAAGAAACAGTCTCATCCCAGTCTAAGGGGAATCCACGGTGCTCAGGTCAGACCACATTTCAAAATTTAGCAATTTCCTGTTTGGGCCATCGCAAATGAATGCCATCTTGAGTTGGCTTCTAACTATCGAGACAAACAGATTATATTTAGTCAAAATAGATGTACTGAGAAGATTAACAGTCTCTTTAGTAGGGATGCACCGATATTAAAATTCTGATGAACTGGTAATTCTTTTCATGTAATGTGCAGAAACATAAATAGCTAATATTAATACATTTTACACTATTTATACTTCTTGTCAAAATAAATTAAAAATAAAAAAAAAACATTTCATATGTCATAAGTGCATGTAGACATTGCATTATAAATATATATTATGAAAAATGAATATTTAGATTTTTCTAAATATTAAAATTCTAAAGATTGAAATTATTAATTTTAAATGAAAAGACAAAAGTTTGGGTCATTAAGAATTTGGGGGTCAGTAAATATAAAAAAAGAGAGAAATTAATACTTTTCTCAAGGAGACAATAAAGTGACAGAAAAAGACGTTACAAAATTATTTTATTTCAAATAAATACAGTTCTTTTGAATTTTCTATTCATCAAATAGTCCTGGAAGGGAAAAAAATATCACAATTTCCACAAAAGCAGCACAACTGTTTTCAACATTGATAAAAGTAAGAAATGTGTCTTAAGCAACTGATCAATTAAAATAACATAAAATATTGGTTGATAACCAATAGGGTAACAAATATATAATGCATCACTAGCCTTTATAGTCTCAACTGCACCTGTATCTTTTGTCAGAATCAAGCAGCCAACTTGAACATAATCTTTCAATTCCTGGAGAAGAACCCCAGATGACCAGACAGACATGAGCTGTATAACAAACATAACATGTAAGAGATAATTTAACTTCATCTGATAGGACATTTCCTGTGAGCTCTGGAAAAATGGTCAAAACCCCTTTCAATATGTCTGTTCTTCTCCTTACCCATTCCCCAACATATGATTCCAAGAAGAAAAATGGAATATGACTCATTTATCTTGTCTTCTAGAGAAGATAAATCCACTCAAAAGGTACCATTACTATTTCAAAGATTAGGAAAATATAGGCATTACTCAGGGGAGCCATCACTTTGCTACAACCTTTCTTTCTCAGAAGTAAATCACTCCAGAAAAAAAAAGATACTAAGTACTACATAGAATAGCCTGAGGTCATGCATTATGCAAGAACATGCATACAATTATATAAGATTTTGATTAAGCTCCGGCAAACTACAAAAGACACCCAGAGGCAAGATCTAGCCACTTAGAAAGTTACGGAACAACTCTAGCAAGGTCAGACCAGGAAGATCAACAACTCGACACACGAGAGAGAGAGGGAGAAAGACAAAAGGAGAGAGGGAAAAAGCAAACTTCTGGCCCCCCGCAGAGAGTGGTCCAATGCAAAAGGGAAATTGATGTTAACTCTACACAAACACAGAGTGTCAGACTCATAGTGTTTGTGTAGGTGTGAAGACCGCTTGTACAGCGCTGGGCCGGAGAGGGTGACCTCCAATGCTTGGGGTTGTAAAAGCAGATGGTGTCATGCACACAATGGAAAAATGTCTGGAAGTGAGGGATATCATACTCCCAAACTGGCAAAGGACAGCAGAAGTGTAAGTGAGCGATAAGGATGGTGTGAAAAACAATATGGAAGAGGAAACATTCCAAAACGTTCTGCTCATCGAGTTTTACATTTGAGAAAACTGAAATGAAAATAAATGTGTGACTTGGCTAACAAGCTCACCAACTCCTAATATAGTTGTTGTTATAGTACGTACTGCAAACGTTCCTGACTGCCAAAACATTAAATGCGCAAAGAGGAAATGTTCTGCCAGCAAGCATTTAGTTGAAATGAAGTCATTGGCAATCCATTCCTCTAGCTAACTAGATATGAGCCACCTGTACAGCATAGCTGGAGTGATATGGCCTTTGGAAATATGGCCCTGGCATTCTTAACAAATGATCCAACAGTAGTCCCGAGAGGTTAAAGTGTATCTTTGGAACGACCGGAATGACCTTTGGGAAGATTCATGGATCTGACCTCAAGGTGACGACAACCAGAAGAGAAACAACATCTGAGAATCAAGGCAAAGCTGATACTGCACGGTGACATCACTTCTACAATGCGGAAAATCAGTGAAAATCACATGAGAGATCAGATGAGAGATAGAAAGCAAGTGATTGTGGGTGCTTTTCATCAGCATGCTTCAGCTCTCAGGCAAACATAAATTCTAGCAGCAAAGAGGCCTTTTACATTCAGTATCAGTTCTTCAAATCAGGCTCAATGGAGATTCCTGTACACTATCTGTATTGAGATAAATGAACACTCTCACATAGTTGACCACTTAAATGAGTCATATTTTTGTCCAAATATGCTCAGAAACCATCTTGATTTGAGTTGTTGATCCTTGAAATGGGTCTCATGACCAATGTGATCATGAACAGACTGAACGTGAACATGAACAGACTGGAAAGGCAAGCTACTCTTTATGAAAAATTAAAACATTTAAAAGTTGTCCTAAAAGCTACAGTTTTTCATTTGTTCACAGGAACAAGAATGACCATTCAAAGAGTCTTAAAAAATAATTAATTATAGTTTATGAATTCCATTCCTTGCCATCCGTTAAACCTAGATGCCCCGCAATACTTTGCATTGCAAATCAATACCGGTTATACATGTGCGATGACAGACACTAGCAGTGCCTCGAATATGAAAGCATAAGTGTTAACCTCATGTGCCCGGCAGGTGTTTATGACACTATAAAGCCAGCGCTCACCCTCACCACAGAAAGGACGAATCAGAGGTCTAGGGCAGCCATGCTCCATTACTGCCAAAGACCAAAGAGTTCAGTGCTAGTAGACATATACAAGAAAGTAGAAGCATACACACCATGAATATTCCCAACAAACTCAATTATGGAAAACATTTCCATCCCACAAGAATCCTTCTAAAAAGTCTTGTGGAGTTTTCAGTGGAAGAGGGCTGAAACCCTCAGAGGTCTGCTGCCGTGGGTTTGGGAGAGTATGTTGACTGTATAAATAGAGAAAGGCCAGCGAAGAGTTTTAAATGACTCATCAAAATGAGGAGATTCTCCCAACTTAGGAACAAAACGTACTGTAGGAAAGACAGAAGAAGTTATTTCACTTTGTAAGCAGTGAACATCTCTGGCTTTCAACAGATCTAATAGTCTTTGACAAGCTGTAAAAGACCACCAAGACATACAGACTGTGCTAATGATACCTAAACTATTTATTTTTAGTTTTGGTGACTTCATTTCTAAGCTGAATGGCAGGATGTCAAACCTGCTGACAACAGGATCAAACGCTGACATTGCTGTTACTACAGACAGCTCTTCTTGTGAAAGTGTCATGGGTAGCAACTGAAATGGGCTGAAGGAAATGGATGAGAAAAACATGTTTTTTTTTTTTTCCCTCATATATGAACAAACGGATAATGACATGGACATGACCGGGATAGAGAGGAAGAGAGTTATGTGGCTTTCTTCCTGGTCCCCTGCAGGATGTGGGCAGACACAAAAATGACACGTTGAGAAAGTAATTGCTGTGAATATTTCAAAATAAAATCAACGAAGGCCAGATCAGAGCTAAGGGGTGAATCTCATGAAAATGTCATTTCACTGTAAAATAAAAAATACAATTATTGCTTTTAAATAAAACTAAGTATGTTTGTATCATACTTTTTTTGTTGTTGTTGTTGTTTAAAAGAATTTTCAAAAAAAAAAAAAAAAAAACATTAAAAAGAGAATATATAGATGTTTTTTAAAATTTAAATCAGCATAAAATAATGACTAATATGATACCCAAATACAATCAATCATAAATATAATGCAAAAAAAATTAGGTTAAAATAGGTTTCACTTTCTTTAAGCAAAATTTATTTTTTTATTCAGGCTGAAATAAAACCCTCAAAAATTCCTAAAAAACAGAAAAACTATAGGGAAAGTTTGAAAAGGAGGCGTTGAGGAGGTGAAATTACACAGGACTAGAGTGTCTGGGTCTCATGCAACCCTGTAACCTGCACACTTTTAATTACAAGGCCAAGAGAGAAGGTGCAGACAGGGAGTAAAGGATGAAAAAGGAGAGCGGAACAGGCAAACACGCCCCCTCTGCAAACTCACAGATGCTTTAAGAGACCTAATAAATCTTCTCTGCTCACAACTTTCCAGCTTAAACATCCGTGAAGCTCTAACATGGAAAACAAGTCTCTGAGTCTCTGCTGTGAACATGGAAAAAATCATACTTATACAGTCATGTATTTACAGATACACCGACATACACAAAAGTCCAACTTGCTCTGAACTAAACTTTTCTACATTGTTAGTTAACGCTTGTAAAGAATCAAAGTGCAAGCAGGCAACAATAAACAACCAGAATGGGAGAGATTGAGTGAAGGAAAAGGAAAACAAGAGGAAGAAAGAGTGAAAGTGTGTTGACCTACCCTCCTGCTCGTCCCTGCTCAGGCTCAAACCTCCAGTGTGAGCCTCAGCTGGAGTCTCTGGGCTTCTCTCTGACTCCACCCATAAAGTGTCATGTGACACTAACTCACCACACCCCTCTCCAACACCAGAGAACTCAGTGAAAAGAGATGGCCAGAGGAAAAAGAGAGAGAGAGAAAGAAAGCAGGAGGCCTATCTGCCTGACAAAGCACACACGCACAAAGCTTAGAGGCTGGCTGGCTGTCTATCCCTCCCCAGTCCTGAATTGAGAGAAAACAGAGCAAGCTCAGAGTTTGGACTGTCCTGCACCAATGATTTATGAGCTCTGAATTACCTTTTACCTTTTGTTCTTCCAACTGGAAGAATTTGCGAGATCTTTATTTAGGGAGAAACTGAAGAAGTCTAGTGGTTGAACAGAAAAATGGACATTATGTTGCATCATAAATCACTACAAGTTTTGACTTTTGAGACAGCCTGAATTACGGTACAAGTACTCTGCTCCTGAGGAAAAAAAAGAAAAAAAAAATCTCTCTCTCTATATATCTCAGTGGTGTGCAGTGGTGTTTTAAAATGAGGCAATTTTTTTATATACTGTATATCAAATGTAAATTTATGTCTGTTATTCTTAATTTTCCTGGTTAAACATTACATAAAAAAGTAAATTTCTATTTTGTATTTTTTGCAATAACTATGTAATGTTCTATTTATTTATATATTTATAAAACCCAAGTATATATTTCATCAAGTTAGTGTTTTTAAACATTTCTACATTTATTCCAAAATAATAATTAAAGGCAGCAGTAACAACTTAAACAATATATATTATTTGTGAACTAATGTTCAGCTTTTCTTTTTAATAGTCAACTTACTTTCAGAAGTCATAAAGCTTGTACACACTGGTCACAGACGTAGGCTACCTTTCCCCAAGCTGGTTGCGCACTTCCCATTAACGCCATCATTGTCTTCATTCAGGCCGGGAGGCGGGATTTATCAGGTTTTATCGCGTGAACCAATCATTACCTATCATATCCAATCAAAGCACGATGGAGGCATTGCCTCCTCTCACATGACTTTCCTCCATTCATTCCCAATTACCCCCCCACTAAACCTAGTGTATGCATTAGGCTGTCTGTTTTAACCTAATGGAGACAGAGGAGGCAAGCCTCCCTCTGTAACTTCACCTGTGGGTGTCGCTGTTGGACACTGTTACTTTATAAAAACAAATGTCTTTTACACTTTTTAATGTCACATTTTGTAATATTTGTGTTGTTTTATTTTTTAATATCAATTTTCCTCATTCAAGTTTTTTTTGAGGAGACACTGCCGCTCCACACACACACACACACACACACACACACATATATATACATACATACATACATATATACTACTAATAAAATAGCTGCAAGCAGCAATTGGGGGCCAAGCACCGAAGGCATCAAAAATAAGAAATAATGAGAAAAATGAAATAAGAAATAATGAGAAAAATGTATGGGTTGTAGCGCAGTGCGGAGCAAGAAGAGCAAAAATAGAAGAAATCGAATGTACGTGAAAAAAGCTGGTTCAGAAGTAGAGGTGAGAATGAACTCAAAATGAACAGAATAAGAAATAAGAAAAATAATAAGAAAAATGTATGGGTTGTAGCGCAACCAGAAACCAGAAGCTGAGATGAAAATGAAAAATAGATTTATTTCTAATTAGAAGAAGAGAGACTAGTAGACCAATACTTATTGGTATAATAAAGGAATTGAAATGACACATTACAAACAATTTTATAAAGTTGCCCCACACGAGACTCGAACCCACAGTCTATGGATCTGGTGACTGACGCTCAACTCATCGCACCACTGAGCAGACACTTTCACACACCTGCCAAAATTCAGTAGTTCATGTGACAATGAACTCATAATGAAGATTTTTTTTTTATAAAAATGCACCACATGTTATATTTATTCATTTTAGTTTAGATCATTCTAGGAAACACTCAATATTTGGAACAGAAGAATTTTTTACAAAATAACCAATTAGCATGCTAAGCTAACTAACATAAGACAACAAACAGAGGCAAGGTCACATTCAGAGACAAATATCTCGGGAACGGTAGCGAATATCAAAAATTTCTGTGCGGCTCAGTCCAGAGATCATCTGAGCCAATTTTGGACAAAACTGGACAAAATTTGTAGGAGGAGTAGCGAAAAAACTGTTTTTCCTTTTACTTCAATATGGTGGACAGGTACATTTAAGGAAAATGACAAATGACACATCATCAGAATCGGCATTAGCCAGGGAATAAAATGACAAAGCATACAAATTTTGGAAAATGTTTTCAAAAGTTATAAGCGTTTTTGCAAAATTCCTTATATATCTGGAACACTAGGTGGCGCTGTGTTCAGACTTCTAAGGTACCTTCAGGACATTCTGATGATGATGCGTACCAATTTTTGTGAAGATATGTCAAATTATTTAATAGATATTGCAATTTATGACAAAATTCAAAATGGTGGACACGTGATTAATCCGATGTTGACAAAATCGGTATCGGCATGATCCAAGGAATCTACAGATACCAAGATCTTGATTCTGACAAATTCTGACAAATTGTTCAAAAGTTACTGGCCAAAATAACCATTTTCATATCTCATGACCTGTAGGTGGTGCTGTTCCCAAATTTGGCATGAACCGTCAGATAATGGTTCTGATGAAATGTACCAAATGTCGTTTTGATTGATAAAAGTTTGGCCGATACAGCTTCTGAACCAATTTTGAGTCGACATTGTTGTTCACAACATCGTAGCTTTTGAACAATGATGAATAAAAAAATTCTGTTCAGTCATTTCTGTGCGGCTCTGTCCAAAGATCATCTGAGCTAGTTTTCATAAGAATTGGGCAAAAATTTTAAGGAAGAGTAGTGAAAAAATGGAATACTGTACTTTTCAAAATCACCACTACTGTAATGGGAGGAGTCTTAATGTAAGATGTTGTAACTTGTATGTGATCAGCATGATGAGAGGAATCAGGTGTACCAAGTTTAATTTTTCTAGATCAAAGGGTTCAAAAGTTATAATTGTTTCAAATGTGAATTTTTTAATTGGTGGTGGCACTATAGAGTTGGTCCTAGAGACTCAGAATTTGGTCCATTGACTATTCATGACCATCTCTACAATTGTGCCAAATTTGACCATTTTCTCATGTTCTGTTGATAGGGCTGCCATAGACTCCCATTCAGGAAGAAGAATAATAATAAGAAGAAAACTAACGGACACAATAGGTGCCTTAGCACCTTCGGTGCTTGGCCCCTAATAATTAAACAAACCCAATATAAATAAATAAAAATATAAGTATTCTTTTAAAAAATACATTGAAATAATGCAAATTGGTGGCATTAACAAACAAAGACCATCGATTCCAAACTCTGATAGTTACAGTAGGTCTGCTTACAATCGGTCTTTAACATTTTAGTATAAAAGTTTTTGTAAAAACAAATTTCATTATGGAGAAAATAAAATACTATGAAAACGGTTTCAGTTATGATTTTTTAATTTGATTTAGTCTAGTTAGTTTTGTATCCAATACCATGTGTAGCAGCAGCACATTTTTCTTCTTAGGCGAGTGATTCTCGGAACTTTATTTCATTATGACAAAAAAATAAATAAGTATTTCCAACAATTTGTAATTAATTTGATTTAAATATTTTGCCCTATTTGAGACCACTAATCAAATTTCTTGCTTCCAATGAAGCACAAAATCTTAATACTGATAATATAACTTGTAATAAATAAATAGCAAAACGCACAATAAAAGCATTTTCACTAGTGGTCTCAGACTTTTGGCCTCCACTGAATCTTTTTCAGTTTAGACTCAATCCAAACCAAAAAGAAAAAGGAAAAAACCCCCCAAAAAAAACAAAAAAAAAAACACATGCTTTCAATTGCAAAGAGCGATCAGTGTCCCTAAATCAAAAGCAGATCTCATATCATTCTTAGCAGAGAGTTTAGAAGAAAAACTGCACCTTAACTTTTACAGAAAACATCATCAGCACAGGAAGGATTAGATTGCAACTCCTAATCAATAAGCCCATCTGTCTGCTTTTAATTCAACCATGTCTGAAATATTGCTGTGCATGTATTTCATGCCTAGTCTCTGCTGCAAATAAGAGTTGTATTTTTGAGGGAAAATGAGTAAGACTAACAATATTGTTTACATTATTGAATTAGACGTGCCAGATAATTGCGGTCACTCCAAACATGTACCATGAAACTGAACAGGCAGCACTCATTGCAACCCCTGATGTAGGGCGTCATAAATTGCAAGCCATGGCTCTTGACAATAAGCCACTTCCCTTCTTTCACGCACCAGAGGGGGGGCTCGAGTTTCAACATCAGTTTTTATTAACACAGAGCAAAAATAAACCCTTCCAATGTTTGGCTGGGTTTACAACAATTCCAAGAGCCAGCGTTCCTGTTCTCTGAGGGCAAATCCTTCACTCTTTGCATCTCTACACTTTTCCAAGAGGCCTGCTTTCTGCTTTTCTTCTGAAGTGCTTGTGAAGTCTGTGTTTGAAAGGAGACCGCATACTAGATAATGAGCTCAATGTGGTTAGGACAGCATAGACATTTGCTTAATTGGTTGAGCATTTCCCCCAAAATTAAAAAAAGAAACCTACTCTGTTTTTGAGTTAAAAGATGCCCTTTTCTTAGGAACCCTGCGAGATCTGTTCCTCTCCTCCAACATAAACCAGCAGGAGATCTTGCTGACATGTACCCAGCATACAATGATAACAGTTCAAGCTCAACATGCACTCATCTCCAATGTTTCTGTCAGATGAACAGCATCTACTGACTTTCTCTGGCTGCGTGCCATATTCAGTTTCTGGAAAGCCCTGCATGCAGATGTTAGAAGGAGAGAAAGAAACCGGAGGAGAGAGCAAGAGACATTAGTTCCCTTGCTAGGAGGTCTTACAGCAGATAAACAATGGAGCTAAGCCATCTTTGTTCCCCAGTGCTGAGAAAGAATTGATGATTTATTCCTCTGTAAGACTAATGCAAACCATTTGTCTCAAGGCTTCACTTTTAGTGGTCACAAGTGCACAGAGTTTATGTGGTTGTGAGAGTGTGTAATACAAATAGCATCAGATATTATGTTATGAGCAAAACACCTCACACAGCACATAGAGGAGCAACTTTCAATATAAAGCTAGCTGAGTTTTAGCCAGTGACAAAAATGTCACTCAGGAAATTTCAGTCTCACCATCGGAGTTAATCTCATGCTTTTTGGGTTTTAATTTGTAGTTCAAAAACATGATCACTCTTGAGCTGCTAGTGTGCCTCATTGGAACATTATTAACCAGCTTTAATTTATATCCATCTGCTCAAATAATTGTTATTCATTTGCATCTTTGTTGCAACTAAAACTCAAACCCCAGTCAATATGAAACAAACAAAATTTTGGAATCAGATCATTGTTAGATCATGATTTGGCACCAATTACTCACTCACATCAGGGTCCCGGTGGTTAATTTAGATTTCTTCCTACTTAAATCACAAGAGTAAACAGAGAGAGCTATTACTTTATATAAAGTCAAACAGTCTTAGATAACCATAAGCCACTCTGCATTAAATAACTGGGTCTGCTGGGAGAAGCAGTGCAGAGAAAGGACTTCATATGCAGGTTACTGAAATCTTTGATTTTTTTTTTTAATGTTTTGTCTCCCAGTAGCACGTAAACTAGATGTCAAAAGAACAGAACTGTGTTTTCTGCTTACATTTTGCTTCCACGATTTGTCTGTGAAACAATGAACTTTTATTTTTTTATTATTTTTTTGACAGAGATAAATTCTGCTTGCATACATTTCTGCCAATTTCTTCTGTTTTTTCTGTATAGTGTTTGCAAAGTAACACTTTTTTTCCCATGACAGTTTATTGTGGAGTCTCAGATTTTATATTCATGCAATGAATACAGCTAAATGGCGCATAAAAACAAAACAAACTGTGGTTTAGTCAGATGGCTATTGTGGTATAAATAGGCAGTTCTTGGCCAGAATAAGCTGCAAACTGAACCAAACCAAAGTTTTTCATAATATTTATATTATTTTTTATTTCAGCTTTATTTCAATTAATTAAAATGATTTTTAATAGTTTTAGTTAACAATAACACCAGTTTTGATGCCTAAATTTAAGAATTTTAATATCAGACATTCATCAGTTATCATCTATAAAATTAAAATAATCATTACCGTATTCACCAGAATTGTAATATTGGTGCCTCCCTAGCCAGTATCCACAAGTCTGTCTACTCTGCATTTCTCCAACAGAAGAAAAAGACTCATCTGCAGTCTAACACGTCACAGCAGGCCACCAAGAGAATGGCCATTATCATGACGTATGCAGAAACAGCTATATCAGATGACTGAGCACTCAACATGCTTCACAACAAACAACAAGAGTATCACTTTACAGCCTCTTGTCTCCTCAATTCCTCTGACTGCACAGTGACCCCCGTCCTCAGATCCAGTGCTAATTTGTCTGATCAACAGCTTGGCCTGCACTGCTGGGATTGGGTTTATCCCCTGAACAACATGCAGATAGACAGAGAAGAACAGATATCATTATTCCCGCTGGATGCCAAGAGACATGATATGCTCACAAGCTGTTGTTACAAGCCGTGCCAGCTTATCCATCTGGCCCTGGGTGTGGAGAGGATTGGGGTGAGGGGTACAGCTGGCACAGAGGGTCTCTGACCCTGACACAAGAGCAGGGGTGACAGCTGTACATGCTTATCCCCAGTCAAAACCGCAAGGCCAAGTCGAGAAAGAGGAAGCCTGGGGTTTGTAAAAGGATAAGAGCTGCACAAATCACACACTCACAGTTGTGGCAGGCCCCCTTCACACCACGGCCCCGCAGAGTCAGGGCCAACAGCCAGAGATACTGACAGTGACACGACAGAGACTCTTGTAGACTTCATACTGAGCCTATGAGTTTCTTTCATGCCTTTGATAAAAGTTTTTCTTTAAACACTCCCGTTCTGCCACTGGTCATGTCATTGAGGTTTTGTCAAAATTATAGAATCCATCAGGTAAAATTGGTTTAGGGCTGCAACAACTAATCGATAAAATCGATGATAATCAATAATGAAAATCATTGACAACAAATGTCATCGATTAGTCGCATGGAAACCTTCTGCCTGAATAACGCATTTCTATGCATAGTGGAAGAAATATAGAGTGACTTGCTGCGGGACAGGTACATGATCCAAAACATGAGAATTCTTTATTTTAAGCTTCAAGCGAATGCATTAGCATAATGTTTAACATGGCTTGCCCTGTCAGGCGCTTTGACAGATGCGTGTGCTTTTTAATGATTGATATGTTTCCTCAGCGCAAAACTTTCATTTTCACTTTCAAACAGACGGGACACATTAGAGAGGGAGACAATTAATATTAAGTGCAAAAATATTCATTTTGCTGAAGTATCTGTTGTTGGATGTTAAATTTGGGTTTAAAAGTCAACATGTAATTCAAGTATTTTATGATAGTGGTAACTGTAAAGGATTAACAGCATGTATTTGAATATAAATGTAAGACGTTTCTTACATTTAGCTACAGGATAAAGAAATGACAGTAACAGGTTACAGTGTCCAGAGTGAATGTGTGTTCATGCAGAACATTCCTGCGTTTGTGTTTTTGTTTTTCTCTATTATCTTTATTATAATCTTAATTTTTAATGTAGGGATTAAACTGTCCTTTTGCTTTATATAGCTCTTTTGCATATAGCATAGATACAGATATATTCACTATATATGTTTTCATAGCATTCAGCTATTTGTTTGAAAGACAGCACTGGGAAGGATGTGGAATAGTGTGTTGTCAATAAAATAAAATCGGCCTTTTTATCCGATTAATTGATTAATCAAAGAAATAATCTGCCAACTAATCGATTATCAAAATAATTGTTAGTTGGAGCTCTAAATTGGTTAAATGGTTGCATTTAAAGTGGTCACAGAGTTACATAATATTTGTCAAATTCAGTTTTATTGCAAATTACAAATATATAAAAAATATTTGTTGTAAACTGTTTTTTAAAGAAATTGTGTAGTGAAAAATAATAATATATTTTTTCCTCTATTAAATATGTTTCTTAAAAAAGACTGCCCAAACCACAGTCATGTTTTACATTTTTCAAAAACAATCAAAAACATACACCAGATTTTATATCCCTAGCAACACAAGATGGCCAAAACAAAGCTGAAAAAAATTCACTGAATCATTCTGATAAGCTTTCTGACAATCTGCCAAACAATCTCAAACACGCTAAACTACAATAAGAGAGCAAAACTCCAAATTCATATCCTAATTTGTTAACCTTTTACATGGGAAACACTGACTGAGCAGCAAACCTCAGTGGGCGGCTGCCGCCCTGTTTTCCAGAGCAGTTGGGAATGTAGAGTCATGGTGAGGAGGCAGTTAGAGAAAACAGAGTCAGATGCAGTCAAAGGCCTGTTTGTCACCATGTGTCCAGAATTGCAGCATGCTTCATGCAGACGAGAAACCACCAATCGCTTCCGCACCACACAGCAGCTCTTTTGTTCTCTCCAGCACAGAGAGCCTGAGGAGAAGACATGTGAACCCTTGTTGGAAGATGACTTAGGAAAACTGCTACATCTAGACCGCTTTCCATTTCTTAACGTCTCCCTCGGATCAGAAATCTATTCTAGGCCAGTGCTAGGCTGCGATCCGAAACGGTTGTCAGCTTTGTTCTGATAGCTTTATGGAAAAAATAAAATAAATTTTTAATATTTGGTTTTAAAAACATTCACTCTCTTCATGATTAGTAAGCGTGTTGGGTCATTTCTTAATTCCTAATGTAAACTCTAGGTTCAGAAGCAAAACCAGTTGAAAACCACTGATCGGCCAAGCTAAAAACTACTGACTGACTGACCTCAGGATCAACTCTTTCTGTGGGAGAGGAGAAAGAAAGTGAATCTTCAAATCAGAATAAATCAAGAGTTAATATAGAACCGATGACCGAAGAGAAAACATCCACACACACAAGCACAAGCTGAGGTTCAGCATGTATCAAAACTATGTAAACTCCTACTGTTTGTGTGAATCGAGGGGGAGGCGACCAAAGAGAAATAAACTCTTGCTATTAGCATTTCAAAGCCGCCACAGTAAAGTCCATTTCAAATGAAGCACGCAGGCGTCTCACAGGCGGTGTGTGTGACGTGGTCCTGAGGGAAGCACACGTTGGGGGAGTTAAAGGGATATTTCAAAATTAAAATTTCTACCACAGTGGTTTCTCTATGATTTTTGTGATTTAAAAGACCACAGACCTCACAGATCACAGGCTACTCCCTCTGCACTGAAATGCACCTATTCTTTTCCTTAAACCAACATGAAACAAAGCCCTGCAAACATTTTCAGTTTCGGTATCAATAACTAGTATCAAAGTATAATCAAATTAAGATGATTATTCAATAAATTAACACTAAATGAGCAGGGGATTTATAATCAAGGGTGCCTGAATTAAACATGAGCGAACCGCACTGATTTCATCTTGATCTTACATATAACCCATCAACAAGAACTATCTACAAGTTGATCATCTACCCTTTAAATGCATATGTTTCTCTATACCAGTGGTTCTAATCCAGGGGGACCAAGGCCCACTAGGGGCCTCAGAAAACTTCCAAGGGGGCCACAAGAGAACTAAAATAAGACTAAAAATAAGACAAAACAAGCATTAAAATGGATTTCTCTTATTTGAATTCATCCCCTCAACTATTTTTTTCTTTGCAGAACCATAGCTCCAACAGTCTTGAAAAATCTGGATATATGAGGTGGCCTCATTTTAAAAGTGTGATTTCTAGATCTGGAAATTCATGCTAATTAATAAAAATGGGCATGGGCATTTTTATAATATATATTTTTATAATTAAAAAAAAAAAAAAATTATATATATATATATATATATATATATATATATATATTTTATAATTAAAATATATATATATATATATATATATATTATTATTATTATAAAAATAATTTATAAAGTAGAAAATTGTGAGAAATTTTAAAACCACTGCTCTAGAGACTTCAGACCTGAACCTATTTGTGGGTACAGAGTGAGTGAAGAATCACATTGAACAGGACATCTGCTCACTATTTCACCAAAAAAAGCTCCTGAAACCACATTTGGCTAAATGTTGCTTTATTGGCTGTGTTGACAGTAAGATTCCAGTGTCAATATCCAAAGCCACAACATCCACAGATGTGTTCGAATGGAGAAAAATGAGGCCACATGATGGCACAGCATCACGTTATACAGTGATATTGTAATGGATGTCTACAAAAGAAAAAGCTACTGTATTTAAGTAGTTCATTGTGCATATATACCACAGTGAATCATATATCACGGAGCTCTGATCTCAAAAACAGGTTTGTTGAACTGCTATGACTGAAATATGGCCTAATATCTTCACCTGATGGAAAAAGGTAAGACTTGTGTAGAACAGTGACTCCTACTGGCACTTAAAGCAGCTGCAGAGAGCGAGAGTGCAAGTGAGAGGTCCTTTGATGACGTAGCTCACAGTCACAACTCTAATAGGAATTCAACCTGAAATTACTTATGAGCGGAAATGTAACCATGCAGAATAGCCATCAAAACCACATCCTGTATTTGACTTGCTCTCACCAGGCAAGTCATAAGTAAACTTATTCTTTATATTCTGAATACAGTCTGAGCCTAAAGTTGGTCTAAATGAAATTGATATCGATGTAGCTGGAAAATATTGCCAGCACCTTTTCAGAGACACACAAAATGTTATTGAGGGAGGGGACTATTCACAGGAATAGTTCTGGACTGAGTAATAACTACCAACCAAAGCCAACTCAGTCATCCAACACTGTGTGTGTGTGTGTGTGTGTGTGTGTCTCTAAAGGAAAAGTTTGCTGATGTGGTGAAGCCTCAAATGAGATCAATACGAATTTAAGAATCTGAACATATACTTTCATTTTCAATCTGCTTGTGTCTGACCAGACAGCTGAAGGGAAGAAGCTGAAAATGTGACACACAGAGGCCTGAAAGCACAGATTTCTGATCGCTTGGCAAACTGTGACATTAACCTCTGCAACAATGAGTAGCACTAACCTCCAGATCACCCACTCTCACTCTTTTTTGTTTCATAGTCTCCTCGGTAACTTCTCACACAAGAAAAAGAAAGCAAAAAAAAAAAAAAAAAAAAAGGCTGGAAACTTCTAGATCATCCCATCGCTGACATTCGCAGGGCTCTCTGAGGAGAAAGTGTGTGCCAAACACAGTAAAATTAAGAGCGCTCCTAGCATTCCACTCCTCTCAGGAACTCACTCCTTTAAGCCCTCTAGAAAAGATGCATGATCATCTAGTGCACTTATAGGTGAAGTAGCGGACGATGGTCTGCAATAAACAATTTTCCCGACAATAAAGGTGATTCATGTAATTTTTATAAGTTAAAATACTTGCTATCCAAGTTTAATTTGCAGAGACAACTAAAAGTAAAACATTTGAAGGTTGACTATCTCAAAATGTATCAACACTGTGATGCTGTCAAAACATTGCTCTGAGAATCCAGACCTTCATGGTGTGAGTTTGGCAAGGGACAATCTGTTTAGATGTTTTGATATTGCGTTGCTTCTTACGTATTTTGCAGCACTCTCAAAGTGAAATGTCCAGTGAGAGGCGCAGCTGGCGATAACAGCCTGTTCAGTTTTATCAGAAACATTAATCTGGCAATGTTTTATTACGTTGGTTGTTGTACTTATCGAAGCAGCTTGAAAATGAAATGTTTGGTGAGTGGTGGTAAAAGACTAAAACCGTCGACGTGACTACAGTGGTTTAAACTTCATATTATGAAGTGACGAGAATACTTTTTGTGCACAAAAACAAAAATAATGACTTTATTCAACTAATTCGTATGTCCCGTCATACTGCTACGCTATTTTAAAATACGTCCGAACGACGGCTCGGTATTGGCACGCGTGTGATGCTGACACAGCAGCCGGCAAATGCTGAGCCGCCATTCCGGCAGTGTAGACGCTGCGAAGTGTATCACTGCCCTCCACAGGTCAAAGTTTGAACTAATTGTTATATACTATATTGAAACTTTGACCTGTGGAGGGCAGTAATACACTTAGCAGCGTCTACACTGCTGGAATTCTAATAGTTAGCTATTTCAAGACAAGCATCTATGGTTAAAACGTATATATATATATATATTTTTTTTTTTTTTTTAGAAAATGGCCGATCGTTTCGCTAGATAAGACCCTTATTCCTCGTCTGGTATCGTTTAAAGCCCTTTGAAGCAGCACTGAAACTGTAATTTTGACATTCAGCCGTTTGGGGCCAATTGAAGTCCATTATAAGGAGAAAAATCCTGGAATGTTTTCATCAAAAACCTTCATTTCTTTTCGACTGAAGAAAGAAGGACATGGACATCTTGGATGATATGGGGGTGAGTAAATTATCAGGAAATTTTTATTTGAAAGTGGACTAATCCTTTAAGTCAATTTTGAATCTCAGTTGTATACTATCTTAAACCATAGCACATTGAAAACAGTATGTCAAAGTCTTCTGGGTTAATACTGCCCACAACGCTTTTTATTGGCTTTTGACGGTTCTTTGATGCAGCATCAAGACAAAGTTTTATAGTACTGTATTTCCTGACAGACATGTAGTGGCTTAGAAGTACATATTTCATTACTGTTTGTGAAATAAGTAAACAATTTTCTGTCCAAAAAAAAAAAAGCAATTTAACCTACATTTTAAGTCAAGTGCCAAGGACAATTACCACAAAACTCAATTAGGATCTTAGTAACCTTCAAATTATGGTCTAATATTTGGAATCAAAACCCACTTAAAAGACCTTAAAGGTTCAGAGTCAATGATTGCAGCCATAGTAAGCAGGTCTCTAATACTTAGATTTATGAGTACAGATCAGTTCCACAGAAGAAAGTCATACAGGTTTGGAACAACATGAGGGTGAGCAAATCATGAAGAACTTTCATTGTTGGGTGAACTATCCCTTTAAGTGCATATCTTAAAAACACTTCAGACTATTAGAATGCCATTTAAAGGACTTTGGCCTTATAAAACACATGGATATGGGCAGACTACTTCCTGAAGTCAGGGTGGAGGTCACTTAAGTAAAAGAGGAGGTAAACGTGTCTGAACAATGTCTGAATCACTGAAGTAACTCTTTCCCCATTCATCTCAGCCTTGGGCAAAGAGCAGCATGACAGTGATGACCTAAATGTGACAACTTCACTCTTCCTGTCTCCAGCTCCTTGGAAACGAACGTCATAGTTTCAACACACCCATGAACAAACTTAAAAGGCTCCTGCAAATGCTGGGAGCAGTTCTGCACCGTTTACCATGTTGAGTCCAAAGGAAATAGAGCAAGGTCAGCCTGTGACAGCTGATGGCTCAAGGAAGGAAGCTTGTGTGAATGTGTGCATGAGTTTGTGTTTTTGTAAGAATATGAACTCCACTTTAGATCACTTCCTGATAAAGCCAACAAAGCAAGAGCTTTTCTGTGGTGTTTGTTCAACTACACACAATTTTTGAGATGAAAACATATTAAATCTAAAACATACATATGAGAATTAGTTTTTATATATATATATATATATATATATATATATATATATATATATAAAAACTATCACTTCCAATCCAGCTGTAATAGTCAAGTTATGCAAAGTCATGAAAAGTTAAAAAAATGTTTCAATTTAATTTACACCACATGCACAATATGTAAGCTGGAAATGTTTCAGAAAAATTACAAAAAGTACAGTTAGACTTTTTAGGGGCCAAGTCAGATAACCTCCTCAGACTGTGAAAAGTGTGTTTTAAGAGAGTTTAAGTTCACAGGGCCAAAGATGCATTGCAGATATTTGAAGAAATGCCCACATATGAAACGAATAGACATTAAATGCTCAGTTATCCCCCGGTAAAAAATGTGCAGGTTGCAGACAGCCTAAATCTACACCATAACAATATTTCTTAATGCCACAACATCCCTTGCAATATGCAAATCCAATTTCCAAATGCTTGCTGATGGTCCTGTATCAGCAGAACAAATTCAAGAGGTCTGTTCGGCTGGCTAGGGTGTAATCAGAGGTCACACCTCATTTAAGAGAAAATTGGCATGACAAGAGTCAGTCCCTGCAGGGATATAACTTTCCATTAGCCTCAGGGTTGAGGGAGAAGGGAATACACACTCAACGACTGCAGGTCACTGAAGGTCTTCCCACCAATTTCTCTGTGACTAGTCAAAAAGGCATGCTATCTCTGACTAATTATATATATATATATATATATATATATAAAAACTCTAAAAAAGATATACAGTAAGATAAAAATAGAGAAAAAAGATACTTGCAATAAGTTAGAGAATAAACTGACCTCACAGTGCACTATTCCCATGGAAGAATATTTACTAATCAAATCAAATTGTTCCTTTTAGACATATTTTTAAGTAAATATGATCATCATTAAGATGGGAAAATATTTTTGGAACGTTAATCATTGTACATATTACGATCAAAATAGTTAATGAAGAAACTTTCAATGACAATAGCTTTTCTGATAGAACTTTACTCAACTTCTTTTTGGTTGATCTTCTGAACCAGAAGGAATTTTCCCACTAACACTCACAGGGGGAATTCATAAGGCAGGATGGCAGAAACAGATGAACAGTCACCTGGTAAATGTGTCATTCTGTTCAGCTCATTGTGAAAGCACATCTCCCTCTCATCCCTAGGGGTCACAATCAAGTCATCCAGCAGTCACTGTTCATGCAATGAATGCTCAAATTGTTCATGAGTAACTCAGATTTACACCAGAAACTAGTGAGTAAGCCCTCTTCATCATCTGTTAAAGGTTATGTATCAGTAGCAAAAGCAAAGCTTTCTTTCCCAAACTCACGAAGAGTGTGACCTGGAATAACTTTTGCAATATCAGAGGTATGACACCAGCCTCTGGTATTAACACATAAATCGAGGCAACACACAGCCAATTGATCCAATAGTTTCAGAACAGACACTAGATTCAATGTCTAGTTATTGGTGATTAATTGTTTATAATTAAAGCATTCTGTTACTTTTGAAGAAATTAAAACAAAATCATGTGTAATTTAACAGATTAATAACATGACAACATACTATATATCAAATAATATAACAAACACTATTGTTCAAAAGTTAGGGATCTGTAAGATTATTAGTCTCTTATGTTCACTGAGGCTGCATTATCAATACAGTAAAAAACTAATTAATCCCAAAAAATATTACAATTTAAAAAAAAAAAAAAAAAAAAAAGTCCATTAAAAAAAGTTTTCTATTTTAATATATTTTAATTTATTCCAGTGATGCAAAGCTGAATTTTCAGCATCATTACTCCAGTCTCAGTGTCACATGATCCTTCAGAAATCATTAATTATCATTCTAATATGATGATATGCTGATCAAGAAACATTTATTATTATTATCAATGTTGAAAACAGATGTGCTGCTTAATATTTTTGTGGAAACATTTTCATTTTTCAGGATTCATTGATGAATAGAAAGTTCAAAAGAACAGCAACTATTTGAAACAGAAATTCTGTAAAAGAAAGTGTTTTTTTTTTTTTTTTAAAATAAAAGTGTTTTTTAAAAATGAATATCCTGAATCAATGCATGATGTTTTACGATTCATATCACAATTGCATCATATTAAACGAACTGCATCGTATCAATGAACTGCATCATACTGACATCATTTCACTTAAAAATTTTTAAAACTGAAGTATATTTATTTTTAAATTTGTAAAAAAAATAAATAAATAAAAAACCTCATCTAGACACTTTACAGAGACTCATTTGGCCTGCCTGGCACTTAGTGCTTTATCTCTCTCTGCCTCTCCTTATCTTGGCTATCACTACATCCACGCTGAAGCTGTGCAGGAACACTAATTAAACCCAAATGTGCCGCATGCTTCCTGGATCACATCCTGAAAAGCTTTTCCATCTCTTTCAGTGTTTCTGTCGTATTTTACACTCAAAAACTCAAGAGAAGTACAATTGGGCTGGGGGAAAAGACACTAACACTCACAAAAACAGCAAAATAAAGAAAAACATTGTGTCTAAAGCATACGCTTGCTTTTCGATGCAGTCAATGGAGCATTTCTAAGTAAACACAGATGAAACAAACCAGTCATGTTGTCTACAATGTTTACGACAGTCCTCAGTGTAAAAGTTGAAATTTAAACGGTGTCTATTTTTATGCAGCACATTTTATGAACTCCAGATCTGGACAGACACACCCACCAGCTGCATGCATGTGTCTCAAACCAACAAGCCCCTTAGCTATAGTGCAAGGCCGTGTTCTCACAATCTGACCCACAACAATTGTGCCAGAGGGGGGAGGAAAGTCATCAGAGACTTATTTATCTTTCATATGCAAATATGGAATCTGATGAGGGTACATCTTGGACCAATAACACCAATAAGGAACAGATCTTTAGCAAGGGAAGCACTTGGTAACAGATAGAAAAACAAGGTACAGTTCACCCAAAAACAAAAATTCTGTTATCATGTACTATCCTAATGTCGTTCCAAACCCATAACTTTCATTTGTCCTCAAAACACAAATAAAGAAATTTTTAGTGAAACCTGAGAAATTTCTGTCCCTTCATTGAAAGTCCATTCCACTAAAACTAAAATGCTTCAAAAACGGAAAGTCAATCTTGCTTGCTTGATGTGCGAGAACCAGCAAGCTTTGTTCTTCCACGTCAGCCATCCCATGTATGTATGTGTTGAGATTCCATTCCATTGATCGTATTTGATGTGCTTGATGTATTTATATATGAGTAAAAGCCTAAATTAAATCTGTCCATCATATAAAGTCATTGTGTCTCTTGGATTAGGCTGCGTCTTGTAGGTTTGGAACAACGTTAGAGGGTGAGTAACTGATGACAATTTTCATTACCATCTTTTTAACCTTGAGAACAATATAGAACGTTAATGACAAGTCCAAGAGAGCAGAAGGCTGAGAAAAACTATTGTTTCTGTGTCCAAGACTTACATAAATGCTTCTTTATTTGGTGCTTTACAGCTTCACTAACCTTCTCCTAGATTGGCTCAATGCACAGTTTTTAGTCATGACTCTGGAATATGGTTTCTAAGCCAGTGTTACACTCAGAATAACTAATACTGACCCCCCAAAAAACAGGCCTTTCCAGTACAAAGAGTGCAGAAATAGCCATTGCTAGGGTTACGTTCAACTTTAAAACAGTAACACCAAATTTTGATCACATTAACAGCCTGACATCCTGTCTATGTGAGTGTAGAGAGAGTAGATATGATTATATGGAAAGTTTTCATATTTCTTTTTTACTGCCTAAAAGGAATCTTGATAATCTTAGTGTTGATCCAGTACTAAAACAATGCATCAGATCAGTTGATCTCACTTTATGATACAGCTCCAACATTCTTTCCTATGAGGAGTTTCTGTTTTTCCCATTAGCATATGCTGGATTCTGTGTGATTTGATCACTACTCAACCTGAAGAGTGCTTAGGAAGAAGACGTTCTCATGGGCCCCTGCTTCTCAAAACACAAATCTTTGGCACACCTCGATTCCAATACAACTGGACTGTGGATACAGTGGGGTTCAAAAGTCTGAGTTGACGAAAGGAAATCTGGGATTTAAAATCTAATAAAAACATAGAAATAGGGGTGTGTGACATGTATCGTCCACAATGATATCATAATTGTTGTTTTAACGACGTGTGAGATGACATAATCGAGTATGTCACTCACTTCGCAAAAACCAAACAAAACCTGCATAAAGATGACACATAGATTTAATAAGGACAGAAAAAAGTCACCTTAGGCCTGGGACACACGAGATGAGTTTCAAATCTTAACCGATTTTAAAACTGTGGGAGACCACAGACATAATGACAGTTTTAACCGATTTTTAGCATTATAATCCTCTGAACGCACACACACGACCAGACCACGAGACCGCACACCTGTTGACTGCAGGAACGATTTCACAGTGAGACGAGATCTCACGGAGACTCAAACGTGACTTGAGAAGAAAAAAAAAAAAAAAAAAAGGACAATCGACATTGTCAGCAGGCTCTCCTGCCACGCGTTCTGCTCTGAAGTGAAAAACAAAATAGAAAAAAAAGGGAATATGGGTAATCTTCTCAATTCTCCACTTTCGTGGCATGTTTGTGGCTGCCAAGTTTCAGCTAAAGAAGCACGCAACATCCGGTAGGTGACACTTGCTCACTCTCACTGGCTATCGCAGGTATCGCATCAGAGGCAGCCCGATCAAGAGTCGTAAATATCAAACATGTTTAATATTTACAATTTGGTAAATATTGGGAGAAGCTCCGTCTCGATCGGGAGCAGTTAAATAATCGTAATGACATCACACAATAGAGGATTTTTTGGACAAAAAATCATTTGCGACAAGCCTCGAATCGGGCCACGCATCGGGGGTGCAAATCGGGCTTAAAGGATTAGTTCACTTTCAAATGAAAATACCCTTTGCTCACCCTCAAGCCATCCTAGGTGTACTGTATATGACTTTCTTCTTTCTGATGAACACAATTGGAGAAACATTAATAAATATCCTGACGCATCCAAGCTTTATAATAGCAGTAAACTGGGGTCACGAGTATGAGCTGAAGAAAGTGCATACATCCACATCCATCCATCATAAACGTGTACTCCCACCGCACTCTGTGGTCAAATTATAATTTTTGACAAAATACCAAAAAATATTGTGATTAATTGCACTAATTTAACTGCACAAATTTAGTGCAGCAAATTTGTGGCAACCATGTGCAATTGTGGGTATCTGCAGGCCAGAGTAATGGTCTTTTACAACTGGTCTTTAAACTGCCAGTGAAGGTGTGGGGTGGGGTTAGGGGTTAGTTGCTGTTGTAGCATTGTGTACCTTTCGGCACGTCCATTACGACCTGCAGCTATTCCTGTCTCGCCATGTGAACTACTTTTTTCTGGCTTAAATTGAAGCACACCGTGAAAAACAGTGCTGAAATTTCACTTTTTGCTCAAATTGCTATGCTGATTACATAATTTGTAATGAAAAATTGTATTTAACTAGAAAAGACCTAAATAGTTTTACTCAGACCTATGAACCCACTCTGTACAGTATATGAAACAGCCTCAGCAGCAGACACTCTAAGTGCACTTAACAGTGTAAACATCAGATCCAGATCATGTAGGCATCTAGCCAGACAGCAATTTAGAAATGAAAAAGCACATGTGACTTACTCTCTAGAGGCCCTGCGGGGGCTTCATGTACTGATGGAGGGGTTTTGTATTCATTGAAGGTAGGAGTGATGCTGGCTGCTGAGGTGAAGCTGTTCTCTGACTCCCTCGCAGGAGACGGTGTGTCCAGCTGTCTGTTAATGTGCATCTCAGCCCGTCTAGATGGAGCTGAGATCTCAAGAGGGCTGGGAGGCTCTGCTCGCTTCTGGGACAGCTCGGGAATCCGGGATGTAGATACTGGCGGGTCGGCTCTTCTAGGAGGTGTTGGAGGTTCTTGGGGTCTGCTGTGGTTACCCTCAGCCCTTCTGTGAACTGGCACATCTGTGGCTTTACTCTGGAGCGAGACCTCAGGTCTCTTTAAGCCGAAGCGGGCGATACCAGGACTGGGTGAGCTGTCCACCTGCTTCGAGGATATGTCGATGGAGATCTCTGTCCTGCGTGACCCAGCGTCTTGGATGCGGCCCCCTGATAACTCCATGCGGCGCAGGCTGGACTTTGGAGAGCGCTGGTTGGAGGACGAATCTGAAGCGTGCCTGGAGGTGGATTCGGAGTTGAGGGATCTCGAGTCGTAGAAGCGGCTGCTTGCAGAAGAAGTGGAGGAGCGCAGAGGGTTGGTTGTTCTACGGGAAATAGGGGAAGGGTTTGTGGATGTATCCTCCTCCACTTCAAATGACCTCTTAAGTGCTGTGAACAAATATAAACAAATATGTGCATAAAAACCAG
The DNA here is from genome assembly GCA_039654765.1 of Mylopharyngodon piceus. Classification (NCBI taxonomy): domain Eukaryota; kingdom Metazoa; phylum Chordata; class Actinopteri; order Cypriniformes; family Xenocyprididae; genus Mylopharyngodon; species Mylopharyngodon piceus. Next base: position 19,852,740 of record CM077457.1, read on the forward strand.
CAACTTTCAAAACTTAAAACAGAAAAACTACTTAAAATAGATAACTAAATACATTTATTTATACTTAAACCACTTATTTTTAGTATGTTTAAGTAGGATTTATACTAAACCTAAAACTGAATCATATTTTAAAAAAGAAACATAGGAGTTGCCTTATTAAAAAATATATAGCCTATTAGGCCTAAATAAGAAAATAAATAAAAGAAGCCAGACTGATATAAGCATCAGTCAATCATTCTGAGTGCACTGGTAGAAAAAGCGTTAAGATGTTAAACCTTTTTTACTGGTTAAAATGTAAACAAAGTTCGCACGGTCACACTGATCTCCATAACAAATGTAAGAAGACGCTGAAACAAAGGTTTCCTTTGCGCTGGAGGGGAAATAAACCTAAAGAGTACTTGTCTTCTTGATATAAGCACAATTTTTGGATTTCTGTATTTTAAAATACCTGATTTCACACGTTTCAAATGTTTCGTAAACATAGCTGGAGCTTGAGAGCGCTCGCGCCTAAAAGAACACAGCCTTCACCTGACGCAAGCGCAATTATCACCTGACCTAAAGCGCGATATCCGATTCGTAAACGAATCGTGCTTTTGAGTCAATGAATCGGCTGAACTGACTCACAAACGTTTGTTCATTGAATCGGTCCGAGCGGGAGCCAAAAACCGAGTCATTACACAGAGAAAAGTTTCAATATGTCTGACTTGTATTGAGCGATGATAAGCGAGCTGACAAGATTAGGACTGAACCGATGATTTGACTGAGGTGAGTTAATTTAACAGAATAGCAGAAATATTACAGATTTAGGAAATTTAAGAATTATTATTTAAAAAATATACATATTTACGAATTCATTTGATGGCTGCATAATGCATACGAAACAGATTTGTTTTTATTAAATATCATTTAAATATTCAAAACATTTTCAGCCAAGCGATGTAAAGGAATTTTAATACTGTTTGCAAACACTGTATTTAGATTTTTAATGACTCTGTTTTAAGAGCTCATATTTCAACCAAACTAACCTGCGTGTAGGCCTAGGTACTGATAAAACTAAATTGAAGAAAAAAACGTAATAAACAGCAATATATAGCCTACCTACCTACACATGTTTACACGAGCGTTCAGAAACCATGAGGGACGTAATTACGCAATGACGTAAAATAAGCACTGAATCAAACGGCTCTTTGAAATGAACTGTTTGAAAGAATCTACTCGCGAAAACGAGCCATCTGCCGTTTCCTTCATTTAATAGTATATCATATTTCAAATCGTATCATTTTAAAGTTAAACGTTGCCTTGATTAGTATTTATCTGATCTCTGCTCTATATTTTTCGGCTATTAACGCAATTTATTTGGCCCACTGTTTCAACATCAGATGTGATATTCTAAAAGTTTAGAGTATGAAAATACTCATATTCTATAATCAATGCAATATGGGATTATTAAACTATGATATATTTTTGTGGCAAGGCATCTTGTTTTTAATATTTATAAACAGTGGACTTTCTTTACTTGTCTTCTTGAATTCCTTGTGCACTTAGAAAGCAGTAGGAGTGTTAGAAAATTATTTCTTATTAAGGAATTATATTTGACCTCAAATGATTTTCAGGAGCTTTTTTTTCTTTTTTTCTTTTTTTTCTTTTTTCTTTTTTTTTTTTTTTTTTTTTTTTTACAATTATGAGGTAATTTTAGGTCACTATAGTGTCTAAAGAGGAGCAAAACCTATAAAAACTCAAATAAGAATACAATATAATGAAAGAAATGTTACGTTCATAGAAATCTAAATGTATAAATTGTTATATAATTGATAGAAAATAATTCACCATAATTTTTTTTGCCATTACATATGATGCATCAGGGGATTTTTGTAACTTTCTGCATTTTTGTCCTAAGCACTGGTTAATTTCACTACAGAGAGATTGCTGGCATTGCATCAAGACAAAAAAGTTTTCCTCCATAGCTAAGAGTGCAAACATTGATGAGTTTCTGAAACTGGAGCTGGAGAGCCTTATGATTAGATTTTTCAATTATCTGCAATGTGGTGCTTGACAGAAACAGACACACAATGGCATCCTTGGTCACTCAGGACATTTGTCTGTACTAATCCCCAGGAAATTTCTAGACACTCGAGTCATGCACAGACACAGCAGTCAAAGTAATGGCCAACAGCAGCGCTATGCCTTTAATTTCTGAGCAGGTGGTTGCTATCCCATCCAGTTGGTCTGTACAAACATTAACCCACACATCCCTCTGTGTCTTTTGTAGAATGGCATGGCTGCTTGTCTCTGCTGTTTTGTTAATAACATCCTTTCATTTTCATGCTGGTTCTGGCAATATAATGGACATGTGTAACATATTACCAAGTGCCTCATTTTAGCACATGATTTTGAAGCTCAGCGATTATTTCATGACTGAAACAACTAAAACAGCAGTTTGGCCTAGCAAGATTTGAAACATTAGCCAAAATAAACAGTATAATCTACTTACTGTGACCTTTTGTTGCCATCTCTCTGAAGCTACTCTGAAATCAAAGTTTAGCAAGTTTTGTTTTTCTGGAGTCAATGAACGCTGGATGGATGCAAAGGGCCTTTGCAATTCTTGCTTTTTTGTCATACAAACTTCAAGGCATCAAATTCAAAGCTGGATCTAAGTTCAGTGTGGGAGAGGATCAGTGTTTGAAGTACTATTGGCAGCCATATTCATGAGAAAAACATGATAGCTGTTTGTGCACAATCAGATATGCAGGCATGGGACAAAATATGAATATCTTAGGCATATCTTAGGCAAAAGGTGGCTAATTCTATTCTCAAACCATCTTGAAAACTTAAAGGTAGGGTAGGCGATTTTTTTTTTTTTATAAACACTTTTTGTTATACTGGTTTGAACTCTCTTCACATCCTGATCTGCAATCAATAATAGAAGTGGTCTAAATATTTAAAAATATACATATGTCTTCTGTGGAAGTCTCAGGACCAAAAAATGTTCATCCAATGATTTCATTCGGTCCAAAAGCAATTATACAATGTCCTGTCAACATACGTATTTCCATACCTCTGTGCACCTGCTCGCACAGACATCACACGTCATCAGCATGTTGTAGACAGACAGTCACCTGGAGCCGTAAACAAACAGCAGCCACCTTTTACAGTTCCTCCTGAACCAAAACAATGAGCTTATGCTGCGTTCACACCATGTCTTAACTGTAATTATGAGATGGCAACCCTGTTCACATCCTCAGACTCTGATTTATGCGTTTTTATGTCAACACTATTAACGCCTAAACAAATCTGCAGCAGTCAGGTGGTACAAGTAAGAGCTCTGCAAATTGTTTACGTTCATTATTATTGTAATGCTATGTGCTTTGAGACATGAGGTAATTTAACATTTTTTTCTCGTCTCGTGATGCTTTGCAGACTCTGCTGTGTGTGTTCATGTGTTTTGGAGGAGGTGTGGCTTTGGAGACGCTCTAAAGGGAGGGTGGGATGATCTCATGCTTTCAAAGCTAGCTTGCTATTGGCCTTTCCGAAATTGCCTACCCTACCTTTAAACATGCAACAGACTTATTAGACACAGGATGCACAGCAGTGTTGCTATTTTTAACTAAAAAAAAACATTAAAAATCATTTTCATTAATTGAAATTAAGCTGAAATAAAATAAAATATAAATATTATATGTATTTTGAACTTAAAAATGCCTTGTAAAGGTATCCATTATGAACCTCAATGTTTTACGTCATGCTTTTCGGTGGCATGCTTATCATAACACAGCAGGACTTGTCGACCCAACGCACATGGATCTAGTTTCTTCCAACACACAGGAAAAATGACCTCCGGTCAGCAGGACAGGATGAAAGCTGATGGTCCTGTTTTACAGTACCTCCCTTGCATTTGGATAAGGAAATGAGGCCTGCCAGGCATTTGATTCAGTTTTGAGAGAGGTTTTTTCCCCTTACACCACTGGTGTTTTGATTGGATATGTGATACTGTACATTTAGGCTCATAACATACAGTTGTTTTGAACTGGCTTACTTTTTCTCATGAGCCAGAGGACAGAATGATTTTCTCATGTCTCATCTTCAGAGGGGGCTTTTTTTTTTAAGCTGCGCCCAGATGATGTCATTTCCTGTCATTTCAAAGTGTGGCTGGATTAAAATGGAATCCTACTGTATGCAGGGCAATGTGTGCATGCGTCAGATACAAACAACAAAACTTTAGTAGCAGTTCACAAACACGCACATAAAGTCCCTGGGGCAGGATTATGATTGTGTAAAATGATTGTGAATGGGTGTTAAACAGGAAGAGATAATGTCAGTTTTGTTCCTTTTAGTTCAGGCAACAATATGCTTGGCACAAAATAGAAGTATACACATATGAATCATAATAGTTTGATATACAACAGGATTAATAGCTCTTAAGTTTTGTCCTCAAACAACCTTTTCATGCACAGGCAGGAAGTGAATGATTACAGACATATTTTATTGTGTAGTCCATTATCGTCGCTCTGAGCTTTTAGACTGCATAAAGTACAGTATAAAAACCATACAGTCCACTACAGCCAAACCAAGCACATGATCTCTTACATAAGAATCTTCTGCTCAATGTGGTGCATGTGTATTTTTGACAGGGTAAGCTGGCTAGACATATTTGATGAGAGCTCCAATGGTGTTGGACTTTGAAAAACAAACCTCAGTCTATCTGTGGTTTCAGAAACTATTTAGAGCATCCAAAAGATCCAGATCACAAAACGCACTGAAATGCCTGCATCAAATACATTTAAGAAAAATCCATTCCTGTAAAGGTGAACGGCATTTTTTTTTAAAATTTTCTGAAGATTTTCAAATACACTTTCTGTCCTTGTCTGCAATACTTATTCCCATGTTCAATGGAGTGCTTGCTATCCAGTTGCTAAGGTGTTCTAAATCTTCATTAGCACATTTCTATACAATTGCTAAGATAAAAGTAGCATTTAGCCCATTGCTATGCAGTTGCTAGGAAGATGCTAGTATGATCTTTTGGTTCATTTGGTTGATTATTGATTTAGTACAAGCTTTAATACAAGTTTTTATGTTACGTAGGCTTTGGGTTAATGGCTTGTTCACACCAAGGGCGATAACTATAATGATAAGACAGCACAGAGGAACAATATCATTAAATTTTTTTTTCAGCTGATGAACAATAAAAACTTTGGCATCACATCAGAATCCATCCTGCTTTAAAGACCTTGAGCATTTTTAAAAGGGCCATAAATCTCTGATATATTTTTTATCCATTTTAATATTTAGCAGACAAAATCATAAGTCTGTTCAAAAAGCAAGAGCCTGTCTCCTCGAGTTGCGCTCCAAAGTATGAGCAATAGCAAGCAGCACTAACAAAAATTAAAGTGGGTAATTTGATAGCTATTTGGTCCAGAAATGATCTTAAAGGCACAATATATGTAAGATTTTTGGATTAAAATATCCAAAAACCACTAGAACAATGTTATATATTTTGTTGACTTGTGTACTTATATCATCCCAAATATTTCCAAGAATGTTTAAATCCAGAGAAATAAGCAATTTTAACCAGGACAGAGACCGTGTCCATGCGTCGCCTATTAATGACATCATACCCGCGTTACCCCCGATTTCCGGTTTTATTTTGTAGAAACCACGAAAACACCAATGACGCTTTAATATATTATGTTTTATTAGACAGGTGAGCAACTGTTTGGATACTTTCATTGACAGAAAACTAATCATTGTTATATAGCTCAACACAGTAAGTCTTATTGTTTAAATCTTGATTTACAGTGAATACCATGTTTTACCATGCCTAATATCGATCTAGCTTACTGCATTGTGCAACAGTGTCTCATAGTAGCCACCAAGCGAACGCACAGAGTAGCATTATAACAACTTTCAACTTTTATAACACTCCAACGGCTTTCAGCCACGCCCTGCTTCATACGACAGTAATGTTAATACATCAATACATTAGCTCATCCATGAATATGATTTCTAGCCACATCCCGTCGGATTCTTCTCCACCAGCTGTAGACAAGAAGACAACACCTCCCATGATTCCGCGAAATCAAGGCGTCACCAAGCTACGCCTTTGTTTTGAATCGCGACCTCTAGCGGCGAAATTCACATAGTGTGCCTTTAACAGTTCAACTATAATCTGCAACTGCAATCTGTTGTAATTATCACAGTCACATCTTCCCAGCCAGAAAAAAAGACTTTAGTAGCAGCTCAACACCATAATGCCAGAGAATCAGAGGTGTTTGAGGTATGTGTCGACAAAAACAACAGGATACAAACAGATAGTGTAATTCTGCTGTAATGATATGTTTGGCCTTGCTGATCTGCGAGAGTTGGAAGCTGTGTGACGCAGCCCCGGCCTGTGGTGGGAAATGGGCCGCACAAAAACACATAAGAGTCTTCTCTCTCTCTCTCTCTCTCTCTCTCTCTCTCTCTCTCTCTCTCTCTCTCTCTCTCTCTCTCTCTCTCTCTCTCCCACAGTACACACAGCTGCAGCTTTGAGTAAACACGTACATACAAACTCACAGATGCGTTTGCTCTCACACAACCCTATGCTCAAACACATGCACATCTATGGAAGCAAGAGTTTGTGTTTGGTTGTACGTCAATTAGTTGTCCAGAAAGTAGCCAACTAATCTACAGGTTGAGGTTTGGCTCAATACACAGTGGAGGTTTAGTGGTCTTTTTTGTTTCTGCCAAGTCCAATGCTGTGTTAACAGAGACGATGCAGGTGAGAAACAAACATCTGCGTATCTCCACTGCCAGATTCAACATGGTGCAAAAGACAGTCATGTTCCACTCACTTACGGTTTCTGTTAGCCTCCGGGTAACAGTTGATTAGTTTCAGGGCGGTTTGCAAGAATTTTGGCTTGTATGTTAACAGTCAAAATGAACTTCATCTTAAATGTCAGCAGCACTTTTCACTTAATTACAGGTAACTGTGCAAAACTATAGACATGCACATGCAGCCACAGTTCCGTGTACAATAGTCAATGGAGATAGAACAAGTGCAACTGAAGTCATGTGATTCACGACTAGTTGATTGTCCAATTGGAAAATCCTTTTTAGGCTTGTTATTGGAAAATGGTAGATGGTCTAAGGTGGTCATTAGCTGGTCAGCTGCAGCAACAAACCAACTACCAGCTGGTTCACCCAATATGAAAATGACATAATTTACTCACCTTCATGTTGTTATGTTCTTCTGTGGAACATATTAGAAGGTATTTTGATAATTGTCCATACAATATGGGCACCAGAACTGTTTAGCTATTGTGGTAGAATTTATCCTCTAGCGCGTCTACTGGCGACAACTTGCTTCGAGTCGGACAACGTCGTGCCCCCTATGAACACTAAAACTTGGGAATAAGATCTTTAGTGTTCCACTAACCTGCTGCACAGCAGTAATCAGACAAGACTCCAGACAATGCCTTCAATATGCTTTAATCACAGCCGGGAGGATCTCACACCAATTTCAGAGAAAATATCCCGATCAAGAGTTTTTATAAAAAAGGAACATGGTAAAGGTGACACGATTCATTACATCATTTTCTTCCAACTTGATTGGTTCTACATATATATAATTCTTTGTTACTAGGTAGGAGCAAATCTCGATCATGAGGTTGGACATAAATAACAAAACTGGACAACCTGTCTAGTTTTATTTCTCCTTTTTGTTATTTTTAGACACACAGTAGCCTAATTCTGGCCCAAGTGTTAGAGATATTCAGTATCAAAAACATATATAAATGTTATCCCTGTAAGGAAAGAAATGTTAGTTATGATTAATTAAAATTGAAGTTAAAATTAAAATTTCTTTCACACTATCAACATTCTTCAAAATAACTTAAAGAAAGAAAGAAAGTCATACAGATTTGGCACAACATGAGGGTGAGTAATTGATGACAGAATTTTTATTTTTAGGTGAACTAACCCTTTACGACAACCAAGCTTTTTTAGAACATTGTGACGGGTTAACCAGTTTAGACCAGCTAAAACCATCTACCAAATTTTTTTTTTTTTTTTCCAACTGGCTAATCATAGTCGATAAGTTGACTAATTAATGCAACCCCAAATATACTAAGTGTTGGTAAGAGTGATTGTGGCAGTGTTTTTATATAAATTACTGAGTTTAAATGAAAATACAGATCTCTTTTCAATGCCATTTTAAGAAAGCCAAAAATAATCACAAGATTGAGGGAAACGGCATGAAAATACAGGCTGATATAACAAAACCATTATTGGTACACTCTCTTTCTCATGCACCTCTCTTTTCTCCCTATATTTTATAAACCTTTTCTGTCTCTATTTTAACTCCCTTATTAGACTTTTAATCCCCCACACATCTACTCGAAATGTCTGATCATCAATATTTTTAGTGACCAGTATTTTTATTGTCTTAACCAAGGTAAACCAACACTCATAACAATCATCCATTCAAGTACTGCAGCTTAGCTAGGGTTAACTTCAGGCATATTATAAGGTTTCATAAATGAGAACTTTTAATATCCTCTCAGTTACAGATAGCCATAAACTTGAGTCATGTGACTGCTCACCATAACACATGCACATAGCACGTTTCCAGGGAGTATATCAATATGTTTTCACTTCCAAAGTAGAGCTATGAATTTCAGAAGTTATGAGCTTCATTTATTAAGCCCATTTCCTTGTGCGGAGGCCAGGACTGAATAAAGGGAAGTCATTTACTGCTCTGTCCCCAACCTCAAGCTTTTTCTGAAAGAATGAAAACAGCATTAGGCTGTATGTGATGTGATGTCATTGGCAGGAGGCACTGCTAGCGGATAGCATCTCTTTTTTTTTTTTGCTCTGGGAGCTGCTAATCTGCTAAGAAGGCTAGCATTGCTAGTGTTGTTCACTGGTTTCCAAATAGGATTGTTAACTAGCAAGACATTTTTAGTGAGCTAGCTTTAACAAAAGAACATGTTGGTTGACAAGCATCACCAGCTAAGTTTAAAACTGTGCTAGTTCATCAGGTAGACCAGCCAGGAAATTCATGCTGGTCTAAGCTGGGGTTTTTTAGCAGTACTGAAAGGATTTCCCTATCTTCATGTGAAACTTACCATAGAATTGATAAGCATTTGCTTGTTTATTTACTAGTTGTTAACTGAAGCTAATAGACTTTGTGAATATAGCAGTGAGATGCTTTTCCAACCCTGAGCTAACGTTGCACAGAACCACACTATAAAATGCATACTTCTCTTTATAGTGTGGTCAGTCCAGCCTTTACATTCTGCAAATAGCCATGCTTGATGATGAATTTAGAGACAACACTTAAAGCTTTACATGCAACAACATGAAAGTGGTTTGGTCGCAGTATAATGTGAGTGCTTTTCATGTGCTGATGTCTGATTTGTTAGCAATGTAATGAGTCCCATCTGAAATAGTTGTCATGTGTCCTTAAAATGACCAAAAGCTGCCAATTTAAGTCATCCAGAGTACCCTGTTCTCAGACTATGACAATTCTAGACTAGCCAAGTATTTAAGTGTCTCTAAATGAGTCCTGCTGGATTGCAAACACATACCAATATATTTCTATCTGTCTCAATCATCCAAGCAGTCTTGCTCCAGTGTTTACTTGTGAATGACACTGAATGTGTCTGAATTGGTTTAGTCTCAGCCTGAGACAGCTGACAGTCTCTTGCATACCACACACAAAACTGGAAAATAAGATTTGCTGGCTTAGTAGCAAAGTGAACTAAATATACACAAGCAGAACAGGATATTATTCAATCAATTGTTTGCTTGTTTATTTAGAGTTGCATTTATTTTGTACTTTTTTTTTTTTTTTTTTTTTTTTTTTTTTACAAAATAAATCCATTTGTTAAGACTGCTACACCTTTATTTACATTATTTTTTCATATCAGTTTATTTCAGATAACTCCGCCCCTTAAAGGCACATAACAAAATAATCTGTGGTTTGTCATTTCAAATATTATTAGAGATTCACAATGTTTTAGTACTAATGTTAAATTGTTTTTAAATTAATCATACCATTCTTAATAGTATATTTAATTGTTCATGCTCACTATTTTTACATTTAGATTAGGCCTACCTTTGCCGTCATCTAACACTTTCTTAAAGGGTTAGTTCACCCAAAAATGAAAATTCTGTCATTAATTACTCTCCCTCATGTCGTTCCACACCCGTAAAACCTTCGTTCATCTTTGGAACACAAATTAAGATATTTTTGATAAAATCCAATGGCTCAGTGAGGCCTGCATTGACAGCAAGATAATTAACACTTTCAGATGCCCAGAAAGCTACTAAAGACATAATTAAAACAGTTCATGTGACTACAGTGGTTCAACCTTAATGTTATGAAGCGACAAGAATACTTTTTGTGCGCCAAAAAAACAAACAAACAAAATAGCGACTTTATTCCGCAATATCTAGTGATGGGCAATTTCAAAACACTGCTTCATGAAGCTTTGAAGCTTTACGAATCTTTTGTTTCGAATCAGAGGTTTGGAACGTGAAAGTCACGTGATTTCAGTAAATGAGGCGTCGTTATGTGTTTCGAAATTTCAATGGTTCACCACTGGGTGGCGTGACTTTGGCAGTTTGATATGTGCTCCGAACCACTGATTCGAAACAAAAGATTCGTAAAGCTTTGAAGCTTCATGAAGCAGTGTTTTAAAATCGCCCATCATTAGATATTGTTGAATAAAGTCGTTATTTTGTTTTTCTGGCGCACAAAATTATTCTCGTCGCTTCATAAAATTAAGGTTGAACCACTGTAGTCACAAGAACTGTTTTAAATACGTCTTTAGTAGCTTTCTGGGCGTTTGAAAGTGTTAATTATCTTGCTGTCAATGGAGGCCTCTCTGAGCCATCGGATTTTATCAAAAATATCTTAATTTGTGTTCTGAAAATGAACGAAGGTCTTACATGTTCTTAAATGTATGTGGAACGACATGAGGGTGAGTAATAAATGACAGAAATTTCATTTTTGGGTGAACTATCCCTTTAATGAAATCGTTAGCAAATCTCAAAATGAATGTTGTTTAGTATAATACTATGTTATGATGCCTAAATTCACTAAACGCACAATTGATTTTAGTTTTTAGTGTTTTATTTTTTTATTTATTTAGACAAAATAGCATAGAATTTTAATATCAGCCAATTATTGTTTTCAGCCATAACGTGAAAATATTTAATGGCTTATCAGTATCGTCCAGAATTAGATGGTTCTAGGCCACAATAAGCCGCAATGTGGACGTTTAGTCCAACGTCTGGATTTGTCAAAAATACATACACAAAAAAAACTCCATTCAGGTTCGTAAACATGCGTCTTAAATTGAGAGAACTCTACGTCTGGCAAACCCTCCATTTTCGGCACCCACAGAATTCAGCGCTTTCTGTGGAATTTCCTCCTTCGTTTGTCTGTAAGTTTTAGCTCAAAGCCAGAGCACACTGTCTGCCTCTTTTTCTGTCTGTCTCTCTCTCTCTCTCATCCATTCACTCCTTTGGACAAAAGGAGACAAAATCTCTTTCTGTCAAAGTGTATATCCATGAAGAAGCAGCCAGGTGCACAGCTAAAGCCGCTCATCCGGGTGAGCCAGGTCATAAGCTTACTTATGAAGACCACCCTGACCTGACCTGCATGTCATTCCTCATCCTCTGACCTCCCAATATTTGGCTCAAAACTATTTCTGTGACTCAATAAGTGATGACACTGAAAAAGCCAGACAAGTGGGAATGCGTCTTGCCTATGAGAGGCGTGTGCGTTTGTCAGGGTCTCTCGCAGCTGGATGAGAGGTGTTGAGAGAGGAAAAGAGAGAAGAAAGGGGGAAGAGGGGGATGACAGAGCAAATCAATGCCAGGAGCACGGTGATGAAAAAATGAAAGACAGAAACAGAGACGTGAAGCTCGAGGAGGTGGGCAGGACGAACGGACAGCAGCCAGGTGTGATCCTCATAGCCACGGTCAGTGCACTGATGGTTAGTGTTGCTTTCGTGTTAGTGCAGTGAGGACGTTTCCTGTCATGCATGACCGTTTGTGTGTACAGCCCACAGAAAAGAGTGAATAGCACGTACTGTGTATGACAAATACACACACACAGAACTGCAGACGGCCACATGACCTCCGTGACACAACCACAGCACACTCAGCTATAGAAACAGAGACTCCAGATTCACATTGACCATTCCCACTTTAGAATAACATTTAAAAGTAATAGAACTATTTCAAAAGTATCTGCTCAATGATTTGTACTTTAAAACAACATTTTCTTTTTAAAATTCGAGAGAATCCTATAAAAAAAGTGAACACAAACCTTCAAAGTCTGAGATTATTCCCTCCAAATGTGGATTGACAGTGGAATCAGACATTTTGAAGCTGAATCTGCGGGATCAAAGCAACCTTTCCCAGTAAGGCGAAACTCTCACAGACTTTGTGCTCTCCAGCTCCCAAACAAATCCCAAATTAGGAGGTAACAGGGGGAGGAAAAAAGAGAAAGCGATCAGAGCGGTCCCCAGATCCAAGCCCACGACTTTCTTAAAGGACCAACTAAGTTTTTCCCACTTCCTCCAGCTCTCTGAACGCAGCAGACCTCAGAATGAGAAACTGATGACAACCCCCCACCCCCTCTCGCTCTCTCACTCTCTCATTCCTGCCCTCTCTCCTCCCTCTCTCACTCTGACCGAGTTGTTTGCTACTAACGTGAGTTATTTGAGTGAATGCTCAAATTGTACTTTCCAACACGCCCCCGTACACCCTGAAACGAGGCTCTTTTGCAATCGTAAAAAGGAGATAACGTGAGTATTTTTAGATGAAACCCATTCAGATTGTGTGACGTGGGTGGAAGAGCTCGGTCCGTGCGAGAAGTGGAGGGCAGCGGTGGTACATATTTCATCAGAATCCCTGAGGAGAGCACGTCTGCGCTTGCGGCTTCCCCAGTAGTTTCCTGAATTTGAGCACACGTCTATTGCCTGAGGCCACCAGCGCTCCTCGTATAGTAGAGAGGAGGATGGGTTGAGGCCACAGGGTGTGATAAATCAGTGACCTCATCTTTAGTTCGGACTCCATCAGGGCTGCATTTCTGCCCACACCTTCTGCTGAACCAACAGCACATGTGTTCAATTCATCCAGACATTAACGGCTCTGTGCACTGGCTACCAAGTTGAAGAGCTGGTTTTGTTTACAGATTCAATCTGCTAACTGCAGATCTGGTGTTGTATGACTGGTTTGTTGGGTTTTTTTTTGCATCTCCCAGAAGGAAATCTCTTTTGTTTGTAACATGACTGATTGGAAACACTATGAAATGGTGGGTTACATGCTGCACTGAGGCCTGAAGTGTCATGGGCCAGAGCCTACAAAAACAGGAAAGTCAAGCTGTATGTGACTAATCATACAGCAGATTTCACAGTTCTTCAGGCATGTCTAATGCAAACACCAGGCCTTCTGTATACAGACTTGTAAACACACATATACACACCACACAAATCCGGTAAGGGAGAAGACGACGAGGTGCTGTTAAATGTATAGGAACAATCTGAAAAGTTTCAGGGGGGACATGGTATTAATCTGGTCAGCCTGACTCATGAATATTAATTAGCTGAAGTACTACTATACACCCAGAAGTCCTAGCTCATTTGCTTATTATTTAGAAAGACTATTCAGAAGTGAGCATAATTCAGTTATATTTCAGATTTAACAACATTACTCTACTGTAGTCATTAATTTATGTCCTTTTTCTAGCTGTTTTTAGGTATATTTAGTATTTCTGATGTCAGAATTGTCAATTTTTTTTTTTTTTTTTTTTGGTACTTTTATTTAGGCATTAAATTGATAAGTGACAGTAAAGACATTTATAATAATACAAACCATTTCTATTTAAAATAAATGCTGTTCTTTTGAACTTTCTATTCATCAAAGAATCCTGAAAAAATATGTTTCCACAAAAATATTAAGCAGCAAAAACACAACTGATTATTATTGATAATAAGAATAAATGTAATATGAGCATGAAAAATCAGCATAATGATTTCTGAAGAATCATGTGACACTGAAGACTGGATTAAAGGTGCACTGTGTAAATTTTAGTGGCATCTAGCGGTGAGGTTGTGAACTGCAACTAACGGCGCACACCCCTTGCACCCCTCCCTTTTGGAGAAGCTACGGTGGCCGTCTGGCTGACACAAGACCGATGTCGTCGTCTGAGACAGCAGAGTAGCTTGTGTGAAGCAATGAGGTTTCTTCTTACTTCTAACAAAGAATGGTCTCTGCTTCTAATAAACCAGGCGACTACTACTACTACTACTACTACTACTATGTGCATATTTAATGTAGTGACGATGCAAGCTGCCTCTAAAAACACAAACGATTTAGAAGAACAACATAGTGTTGAAACGCGCCCTGTAGAGTGTTTGTCTGTTTAGGGCTGCTGTAGAAACATGCTGGCGCTTAATGGCAACTTGACATGGAGGGAGGACCCGCGGTGTATGTGATAGAAATGGCCCATTCTAAGGTAATAAAAACATAATGGTTCATTATGTATGGTCTTTATGTACCACTGAAAACATAGTTATGTATATTATATTGCATTTCTGTCAATAGATCCTCCCAAATTTTACACATTGCACCTTTAATGGCTGCTGGAAATTCAGCTTTCCATCACAGGAATAACTTACATTTTAGAATATTACAGTTAAAAAGCTATTTTAAATTGTAGTAATAATTTATAAAATTACTGTTTTTACTGCATTTATAATCAAATAAATGCATCCTTGGTGAGCAATAAAGCCTTTCAAAAACATTTTAAAAAGCCTTAGGGACCCTAAAGAAAAGTAGTGTAGATTTGCTACTTTTTATTAGCTTGTAATGTAGCAAACCGCTTTTTAAAAAAATGCTGGCTATGTAATTTAACAGTCACCTGTGACACACAGCTCTAGACAACATTCACCCACCATCATAAGCTAAAAAATTCCCAGAACTGGTCTTTCATAAAATTAAAAAGAGCAGTATAACCACTAGATGTCGCTATAACACACAAAATATGCGCAAACGATTGTGAAATTTGACACTCGTCTGAGAATGTCAGACTGAATTCTAGCACCTCCTGCATGCAAAAATTGAAATGAAATAATTAACACTGGTGAGATTTTACATGCTATATTATGGAGAGCTGTACCAGGCTGAGAGAGGCTTCTGTAAACACAATCTGCCTGAAGCCATAACTCATTTCACACTGACATACCAAAGAGAGAGATATCCCTGACACTGGAAAATGTAAACAATCACTTCAGTATTAGCTTCCATTTAGGTGGGACCTGTAAGTGGCATGTGATCTACGTTGCATTTGTGTTGATAATTCTCCTGATGTGTATAAATTGTCTGTTGAACTCTGATTTAGGAGCAAAGTAGAGCTATGGTGTCCTTTTCCTCCTCCCTGAGCCTCTGCATGTTTACACACTGCCTCAGATCACCAGTCAGGCTATCTGCACTGCTGTCATCTCCCAGGACCCCATAATACTCTCCAGCAGCAGAACATCTGGAGAGGGTCCCTAACACCCAGACTGTAAGGGAGTTCACTCAGATTTACTCTTTCAGTGTGTTTCTTTGTCAGGTGAGTATAGAAATGTACAGTAGGACCAGTAGAATGTGCCTGTAACATTTGTTCTCAAAAGGTACTGGAATCTGGCCAGAAGCATCATGCCATTTAAACGTGCCTCCTCATATTTTTGAGACAAAAGTGAATTTATATTTAGAAGTTTAGAAGATGTTTAAAAATGGCTATATGAGCTTTCGATAGGGGTGGCTGAAATGCAGCTTTACGCATAACTGCCAGTCTGCATGGAGAGGTTCTTGAGACTCCAGCAGCTTCAAATACTTATTTGTTACTCAACAGTGAGTACTGTTTTGTTTTTTTTGTTTTTTTTATAGCTGCCCTTTTAATACAATTAATCTGTTGACAGAAACGTTCCTTAATAAGCCTGAGCGAGTTCTTCTGTGCTCTAAATCACTCACAAATCTTTTGACAGTTCGAAAATCTCTATTCAGTTTTCACAAAATATTTGTTGTTTTCATGCCTTTTGCAAGACATTGCACCATGTCATGCTTTTCATCTTCAGAAAGAACTTTCTTCCTCCTCATATTGAACTGTGGCTTGCATTATAATGCGGAACAACCTCTTTAAGTAGGTTTTTCCATTTACCATTTTTAGATGCGTGTGTGTGTTCTTGTATATGTGGTTTATGAAGACACAAATGAGTATAATGACATGGGTATTACAACATAAACATGGTTTATGAGGAAACTTCCTGTGTTCTCGTAAACCAAATGGCTTAAAAAAACATACCAAAAAGGTTTTTTTTTTAAATTATTATTATTCAAAAATGCAGAAAGTTTTCTGTGATGGGCAGGGTTAGTGTAAGGGGATATAATATACAGTTTGTACAGTATAAAAACCATTACACCTGTGGAGAGTCCCCGTAATCCGCATATACATGTATTTGTGTGTGCTACGTGTATAAAAAGCATATTTAAATACTATTTTACTATTTTATAAAAATTTAGTTAATAAATCAATCAATCAATAAATAAATAATTATTATTACTATTATAAAGGTTCACAATTTGAACCAGTCATCACAGGTACCCCTTCAAAAATAAATAAATAAGTAAAAATTAGTTGCATGACAACCCTGAAACTGTCTACTGAATTGTAAGCGCCTCAGTTTAACAGCTCACTTCACACCCGAAGCTTTCCATATGCGTGAATGCTACCTTCACAAGATATTGTTTGCATGTAAACAGGAAGGCCGTTTCCACTTTAAACATGCACACACCAAAGGGGTCCTGCTGAAGGTTATTTTTGCTTTAATTTACAAGTTTCTCTGTCTCTTTTCCTTTTTTGGCTTTGTGTGAAGGAGTTTTATAAAGTACATGATGTTTTATACATGTGAGGCCCTGGTGACAACTCCTTCTCTTTTAGCTGATGTTGACAGAGAAGAGAGGTTGTTACTCCACAAGGATTTAACAACCCTTGGTATATTTACTTTCATCATTGAATAAATAATAGGATTAAAGGATATTATATATTGATGTAGTAATGTATCATCTGCTATATTCTATTCAAATGCAGGGTCAGCACCTGACTGTACTAAGTGAGAAGTGTTTATTTTATAGGTGTGGTAATGCTACACACTAGCCCAAATATGGGCAACAGGATATGATGGATATGAGGGCTTCTGAATTTAATAAATAATAAATCTCAAATATTCAAACTCAAAAATATGGAAGCCCATTTCAGCCACACAATAAAAAAAATCATGCCTTGGTAAATCTCAATTATGACATAAAAAGTCAAAGTTATCACATAGAAAGTCATAATCTCGACTTTTTAATCTCAGTCATAATTACGATTTAGTCCCTCAGTTTCACAGACAAGGCTTAAAGGATTAGTTCACTTTCAAATAAAAATTTCCTGATAATTTACTCACCCCCATGTCATCCAAGATGTCCATGTCCTTCTTTCTTCAGTCGAAAAGAAATTAAGGTTTTTGATGAAAACATTCCAGGATTTTTCTCCTTATAGTGGACTTCAATTGGCCCCAAACGGCTGAAGGTCAAAATTACAGTTTCAGTGCTGCTTCAAAGGGCTTTAAACGATTCCAGACGAGGAATAAGGGTCTTATCTAGTGAAACGATCGGCCATTTTCTAAAAAAAATAAAAAAATATATACGTTTTAACCATAGACGCTCGTCTTGAACTAGCTCTCTTCTTCTTCTCTATTAGAATTCCATCAGTGTAGATGCTGCTAAGTGTATTACTGCCCTCCACAGGTCAAAGTTTGAACTAAATTGTCATATACATGCAAGTATATAACAATAATTCTAATAGAGAAGAAGAAGAAGAAGAGAGCTAGTTCAAGACGAGCGTCTATGGTTAAAACGTATATATATATATTTTTTTTTTAAGAAAATGACCGATCGTTTCGCTAGATAAGACCCTTATTCCTCGTCTGGTATCGTTTAAAGCCCTTTGAAGCAGCACTGAAACTGTAATTTTGACATTCAACCGTTTGGAGGCCATTGAAGTCCATTATAAGGAGAAAAATCCTGGAATGTTTTCATCAAAAACCTTCATTTCTTTTCGACTGAAGAAAGAAGGACATGGACATCTTGGATGACATGGGGGTGAGTAAATTATCAGGAAATTTTTATTTGAAAGTGAACTAATCCTTTAAGCCTAGTCCTAGACTAAAATGCATGTTTGAACTGTTTTAACTGAAAGCAACTTGCTTTTGCCATTGCTTTTGTCACAAGATGCACACCAGTAAGATTTTGTTCTAAGGCACATTTATAAAAACTACTTGAATGTCCTAACTGAACTAAGACTTTAATCCTGGCTTAATCTAAACCCTGTCTTTGAAACCAGACCAGTATGTCATAATTTCGACTCTCTCACAATTTTGACTTTTTATGTCATAATTATGTCATTTTTTGTCATAAAGTAATAATTATGAAAAACTAATTGGATTTTTTGTTTTCCACACAATTATGATTAAAAAAAAAAACATGATTTTGTATGAAGTGGTAGAAATGTTCTTCCATACAAAATAAGTTGTTTTTTGTTTGTTTGTTTGTTTTTGTTTTTTTGCACTCTGACATTAAAATCCTCTAATGGTCAAATGTCTGAATTTGCAGCTCTCGCTCCAGGACTGACATGACAGACGGCTCTGGCTTCTGGGGTAGGAGTCGGCTCTAGTGCATGGTCCGTGGTGGGCTTTTTTACTGGGTCCATGGCAGGCGCGGGGCTGCTGTGCTCCTCCTCCACTGCCTCGCAGATGGTGAGAGGGGAACCACAGTGCAGGAGCACCCACTCCACATAATCCACAAAAGTCGGGCAGGAGTGCCTTGGACCGCTCGTTGAGGCTCGTCTGGTAGAAGGGAGCGGTCAGGGTAGTGAGTAAGGCATGCCAGGTCGGGAAAATCCTTTGTGTGGTCGTCGAGGGAACGCTCCTCTTGCTCCAGGAGGAGGAGGCGTACTGCTGGTAAGTCTATCACTTTTTTCTTTTAAATCCTTTCTTTCTGGTCAGTTCTTCTGTCACGTTGTAGTGTGGTAAGCAACATGCACAAAGAAGGAATATTCTTAAAATAGTCTTTACTTTTAAACTCAAGAACGCAGGACATCGCTAGGAGAACACTGGAAGATAGGAAACCACACATTAAACCATAATCGAAACCTGACCAGGGACTGAACTGAATGGTGCAAATCATAGGTAACCATAGAAACAAACGAGGGCATAAGTAACCAAGGAAACTGAAACTAAACGGAGCAGGGGAAACAGGAACTAAAGGAAACAAAACAGAATATCAAAATAAGAGTCCATAGATCTGTGACAATCCAAAATAGAACTAGAACTGAAGCATTTTAAAACTACATTGAACAGAGTTTTGCTGCTGGTGTAAAAACACATTTGATCATGTCTCTAAGTCCTAATTATCTCTAATTAATTAAGTCTAATCATCCCCATATACTGATTGGTTTCATCACTCTATCTCCTATCCACCAATAAGCTGGTGTGTGGTGGGCGTTCTGGTGCAATATGGCTGCCGTCGCATCATCCAGGTGGATGCTGCGCATTGGTGGTGGTTGAGGAGATTCCCCTTTCCATATGTAAAGTGCTTTGAGTACCCAGAATAAAAAGCGCTGTATAAATGTATCAAATTATTATTATTAATTAAGTGCAAATTGAGGACAAAGTTCTTATTTGGAGTAATTAAAATTTGGTTTCAATCTTAATTTCCTATTAGCCACTTAGCAGACACTGTTGGTTGTATGCAAGTACAATCAATGAGCACAGACGGTTTTTGATTTTAAAATATAATTCGTTTGAGTCATCTCTGGAAAGTGTTCATAGTAGTCCTGCAAAAACTTGAAAATTAGTGAAAAAATGGGAAGAGGGAGAGAATTCACAAAAAGAACAAAGTTGACAAACTTAAGAGTCACTGAACATGTTCAGTGAGTCTAAATACAACAAGAGTTAAAGTTTGACAAGACTAGACCTGACACCATCCGTCGAAAAGATCAATCATATCGTCATATTTCATTGTCTTTATTGTGTTCAATGCTTTTTGTTTTCCATTCTCATTCCTATTTCTATCATTTCTTTTAGCTTTCATGTGTAAAATATAAAAGAGAGGAAGCCATAAAGCTCAACTGTATGAGGGTGTTTCTGCAACTACGGGCACTTTTGACTCTCCCAATTTTAAAAAAAAAAAATCAACCTCTATGAATTTCAATTTTAACCATCACAGTCTGTAATATAATATAAAAATGTACACAAAATTAAATGAAGACCTTAAGATTTTAATCTGGAACATGTTTATTTTTTTATGGTTTTCATCTCTTCTTACAAAATGTCTTTACCGCAACATTACAATAACGGTAATTTTATACACTTTTCTTTTTTAATTTCTATAAAAATGTAATACATTTACATAGTTGCTTTCAAGATTTGTCCATTTTTGTAAATACAGATACAGTGCTCAGCGTAAATGAGTACACCCCCTTTAAAAAGTAACATTTTAAACAATATCTCAATGAACACAAAACAATTTCCAAAATGTTGAGAAGGCTAAGTTTTATATAACATCTGTTTAACTTATAACATGAAAGTAAGGTTAATAATATAACTTAGAGAACAAAATTTTCAGTTTTACTCAAATTAGGGTGATGCAAAAATGAGTACACCCCACTGAAAGTCTCTGGAGCAAAGCTAAATTTTAGACTACAAATGTCTAATTTAACAAGAATTCAACCACAGGTGAGTCTAATTATTCATTACACAGGTGTCCAGCAGACAGTTGACTATAAAAGGGTGTTAAAACCCCTTCCCATTTCATGCTGTCAGCAATGGCACCACATGGAAGAGAAATGTCACAAGACCTGAGAAAGAAAATAATTTCTTTACACCAGAAAGGTGAAGGCTACAAGAAGATCAGCAAAGCTTTACTTATCAGTCAGAATACTGTAGCAAGAGTGGTACAAAAATTTTAAAAAAAGATGGAACTGCAACAATCTCACAGAGATGTCCAGGTCATCCACGGAAGTTAACACCTCGACAGGAGCGTCTTCTGATGAGAAGGGTTGAAGAAAATCGGCATGCAAGTTCACTGCAGTTATCTAAAGAAGTAGAAAGCCAAACTGGGGTGACTATTTCCCGTGACACAATACGGCGTACACTGCAGAGGAATGGCATGCATGGGTGCCATCCACGAAAGAAGCCTCTCCTAAAGCCCAGGCACAAAAAAGCATGCCTAGAGTTTGCCAGGGCCCATGCTGACAAAGATGAAGACTACTGGGACTCTATACTCTGGAGTGATGAGACCAAGATAAATGTTTTTGGAACTGATGGCTTCAAAACTGTATGGCGTCGCAAAGGTGAGGAATACAAAGAAAAATGCATGGTGCCTACAGTGAAACATGGTGGTGGCAGTGTCCTTATGTGGGGCTGCATGAGTGCTGCTGGTGTCGGGGAGCTGCATTTCATTGATGGCATCATGAATTCGCAGATGTACTGCTCTATACTGAAAGAGAAGATGCTACCATCACTCCGTGCCCTTGATCCTAAACACACATCTAAGGCCACTGTTGGATTTCTGAAGAAGAACAGGGTGAAAGTGATTCAGTGGCTCCTGATCTGAACCTAGTCGAACACCTATGGGGAATTCTGAAGAGACAAGTTGAGCATCACTCTCCATCCGGCATCCAGTCTCTAAAAGACGTCATTCTTGAAGAATGGAAAAAGATAGATGTTGCAAAATGTCGCCAACTTGTTCATTCCATGCCTAGAAGACTTGGTGCTGTCATTAAAAATCATGAAGGTAATCATGAAAGTACTAGATGTAGTAGTTTTTGTTGTGGGGTGTACTCATTTTTGCATCACCCTAATTTGAGTAAAACTGAAAAATGTGTAATCTAAGTTATATTATTAACCTTACTTTCATGTTAAGTTAAATAGATGTTATATTAAACTTTTGTTTGATTGTTGTAAAATTGTTTTTGTGTTCATTGAGATATTGTTTAAAATGTTACTTTTCAAAGGGGGTGTACTCATTTACGCTGAGCACTGTATATAAAAATAATTTAAAATTAGGGGATTTTATGATATTCTTTATGCCATGGAAAATTTTGATGCTAACCTTAGATATCAATTGTTTTAATACACGCCAAAGATACAATATTCATAATCATATAAATGATGAGTAAACAAAAAAAGAACTTTAAGATGGTGTAAAGTAACATTTATATGAAACTAATTAATTTGAAATAATGTCAAATTGTAAAAGAATTAGCTAATTGTATGCATCTCAGCATTGAAACCACAGGTATGGGACATGAGCAAAAATGGTGTTTGGACCTATAAATGCTTCATAATTTTTCATTAAACCATATTATTCATTCATTATTTTTTAAGTCAAGGTGTGTAATGACACTGTGTTTATATTTATGAAGCTTTAGATGACAAATTTTAACATAAACCTTAAATTTCACTACTGGGACTTAAAAGTGCCCATAGTTGCAGAACCACCCATGAAGCAAGATGAAGTTAAAAGTTTAAAAGAGTGTGTTGACGACTATACTTTTGTTAAAAAAAAGTTTTGGGGAAGTGGCTTAAGTGTATATGTGTATTTAAGGAATCGTTTACTGTTCAGTGTTGTGAAAACACAAACATAGTTTTATTTCTATCTTGATGTGACCCTAGGACAGTGTGACCTATTACACAAACTGCGCTTTTATCTCTCACAGGTTAATTCTAAGATTTTTTTCACCACTTCCTGTTTTCCATCTCTCTCTCTCTCTCTCTCTCTCTCTCTCTCTCTCTCTCTCTTTTTTTCTCTCTCTCTCATTCAGTCTGTCCATCCATCTACACAGCCCTGATTCAATATTCTAAATGAATTTGTTCATTCGGCTCTGCTTACACCACTTATTAGCTTTCCACTAACAAAAAGTACCATAGTATTACCACAGCTCGACAACATAAATATAACATGCAGATAAATGTATAGTCACTATCATTTTAATCACAATATTATGTAAACTTACTCAAGTATGGTTTTCCTAAACAAAATTTTAAAAATTACATTAATAATGATTTTATGGTGTGTTTATCATTCTTTAGCTG
The DNA here is from genome assembly GCA_039654765.1 of Mylopharyngodon piceus. Lineage (NCBI taxonomy): Eukaryota > Metazoa > Chordata > Actinopteri > Cypriniformes > Xenocyprididae > Mylopharyngodon > Mylopharyngodon piceus. Next base: position 19,875,914 of record CM077457.1, read on the forward strand.
TAAATCTCAAAAGACAAAACAAAAGGCAAACAAGATAAAAATGAATTGATTAAATTATGACAATTCATTTCAATATTTTAAAGTTTAGGCTTGGGTAAAGTGACAGAATCCTTGAAAAGAGTTTAATCCTTTGAAATTTGGTACATTTGTTAAACAAAAGTGATGCAGTTGAACATATTTAATGTCATTGGCCAAATACAATATAAATAAACCTATCTGTAAACATTTGCACAAGCACTTACTATTTCACAAGCTTAAGGCACTTAAATACAAACACACAAAATTATTTTCTTCATTGCATTTCACCTCTGTTCTAGCTTGCTTCCTGGTCTAGCTTTCTAAAAAAACCTGGCTTTGTACATTATGAATATTGTTGGCTTCTTTGACGAATTGCTTAATCCCTCTATTTTATGTTGCTTTGGATATAAGCATCGGCTAAGAAAGGCATGAATGTAAATGTAAAATGCATATGTCTTTGATTCTATTAATACATTATTTATGTATTAACAGCATCAAATGTGTGCTAGAACCGCATTTCACGTACAAATACCCATACAGTATTTACTAATGAGATCATGCCGATTTGTTTTTCTCTTCCCTAATTCCTGCCAAATTCATTCTAGACCCACCTGGGCTGATGGCTAACTATCTCAGAAGTGATCTGTGAGATCACGGAGATCATAAGGGTCATTCCTCATATATTTATCCTGGCACTGGCTCTCACTCAGGGCACCAGGTGTGTCAACTCAGATAAAGCATAAAGGCCGGTATTATATACTGTATTAACTTTTTTGAGTGTTGCACAGCATTTTTTTTTCTGCCCGCCAGAACCTCTAAGAGTCCCTGGCACATTTACAAAAAGCCTGTGTGCTGACAGTGCAGAGCACACCACAGCACTGATACAGAGATTTTCATCCACACACACAGCTCTCTTTATTGGCTGTTGTTACAGCCTGATGAGCGGGTTCCCTCTTCCAGTCAAAGCCTATGGAAAATCTAGCCCTGTCAACGGAAAATCTTACAAACGCACACTGCTCTGCAGCACCAACACCACCAGGGACAAAAGTAGTATAGCGTAAATGCTTTGTCTGGTAGAAAAGTCAGAAAAGCAACAAGAAGAAGCTAGATGAATCCAATTTTAACTACAAAACATGTGAAGAAGCAAAGTCTTCATTAGTCACAGATCCCAGCTAAAGCAACAAACACAGAACCACTGCCATAAGAATCTTACAGAGCAATGGAAAAGAGCGGAAAACAGACTTCAGCATGTGAGAACCTCTTTGGGTCGTGTCCCAATGGTGGCGCGCCGGTCTCTTACCTGCGATTTTGTCTCCCTCCATGGCTAAGCACACACCCTCCTCTGCCACATGTAGCCTGTCTCTCCTCCAACCTTTTTTTGTTGGACTTCCTCTTTCACTCCCAGCGCACCAACACTTTCTCCTCCTTGTTTGCTTTCCCTCGCTCTCCTTTGGCTTTTCCCTCCCTCTCTCTCTCCTCCTCTCTCTTTAACTCTACCCCAATCTTCTTGGTTTAATGTCTTCCGTGTGCCGTGATAATGAGCGGACGCAGAATTACGGCATGCCCATGTGCGGATCATATGGAGCGTTCTTGCTTTTTTGCTTTTTCTGTCCTCTCTCATGTGTCCATCTCTCTCGAAGTCTCTCTCTCTCTCTGCTGACACTGAGGCAGCATTGTGTGCAGGATGGAAACCCAAGGCCATGTGATATGAGCATTTCGTCCCAAAATATCTCCTCTCAGCGGCTTGAGGAATCCTGGACAGCCCTTTGATTTTCTTCAGGGCTCTGGTGAGTCACGAGAGAAAGGTCGAGGAGATAGACGTGACCAACATCACACCCCTGTGATCGAAAACAAACATCTGAACACTGACTCAGACCGTAGACAAACATTTTCATACGCTGCCTGCCGCTCCTAATTTCAAGTACGGCCAAGACACACAAAGCAGATTCCTTAGTTTTCCTTTGTGTTGCTCAACGAGAGCAAATGCAGACCTTTATTTGAAAGCATTTGGAGTCAGGATGATGTGTCTTGTTCAGGAAGTGAGAATGACCTTTGGCTTTCCTTTCTGGGGGGTTGCAGGGTCGTCTGGCAAGCAGACAGCTGGGAGACGAGCCTACATACTTGTGAAGAAATACACCGGCCCAGATCAGTCTCCCCAGACTCGTAGCATAAATATATACAGTCAAACCAAAAATTATTCAGACATTTTTGATATATTTTTACTAGTGTGTGCAGGACACTATAGTTCATTTATGTAAGTAAGGATAGCAAAATAAAGTAAACATAAACAGTGACATATTATACCCAAAAATTCTTCATACAGTGGACTACCAGTAAATTTGGAACCAAAAATTATTCAGACACTTTGACCTGACCATGTTTTGCTTAAGTGTTATCTGACATAATTGAGATTAATTTTTTCTGACACAGTTTAACTCTGAGATCTTGTCATATTTTATTACCATTTTTTAAAACTATAGTGAATAAACTGTATTAATGAATGAAATGTTCAAGGTGTCTGAATAAATTTTGGTTTGACTGTAGATATTGTACTCTAATTAAATGCTGTATTTATCAATAATATAATACTGATGTATATAATACAGAAAAGAAAGCAACCGCAAAATAAAATTGATTAACAAATGCCAATATGTTGAGTTGACCGATATCTTGCACTTGTAGTAAATTAGTGATTTGTAAAGCATTCCCACAACAGGCCTCTTAACACAGAAACAATACTGCCTCTATGAGAGAATTCATAGATCTACACCCACTGCCAGACTCACAGCCGTAAATTCCCAAACACATGACATTTCATAGACCTCAAAGAGATGTTGTGTCACAGTCTTACTGTAGCAACAGGCTCTGCTAGCAACATACAACACACTCTAGACCACTCAGAAGAGCTAACAGATCAACAGTGCTCAGAAATACTCAGAAATGTGGCCAAAAGTGCTTGATTAGTAAATAATTGAAAGTAATAGTTAGGGAATAATTATATGTATTTGAATGGATTTCCATATTTTCCGACCTGAGAAGTATGACCCATGTGAATCATGCAATGACCTTAAAGGGTTAGTTCACCCAAAAAAGAAAATTCTGTCATTTATTACTCACCCTCATGTCATTCCACACCTATAAGACCTTAGTTCATCTTCAGAACACAAATTAAGATATTTTTGATGAAATCCGATGGCTCAGTGAGGCCTGCATTGCCAGCAATGTCACTGAATCTCTCAAGATCCAGAAAGGTACTAAAGACGTATTTAAAACAGTTCATGTGACTACAGTGGTTCTACCTTAATGTTATGAAGCAACGAGAATACTTTTTGTGCACCAAAAAACAAAATAGCGACTTTATTCGACAATATCTAGTGATTGGCGATTTCAAAACACTGCTGCATGAAGCTTCAAAGCTTTACGAGTCTTTTGTGTCGAATCAGTGGTTCGGAGCACATATCAAACTGCCAAAGTCAGGGTTTTGAAATCGCCCATCACTAGATATTGTTGAATAAAGTCATTGTTTTGTTTTTTTGGCGCACAAAAAGTATTCTCGTCGCTTCATAACATTAAGGTTGAACCACTGTAGTCACATGAACTGTTTTAAATATGTCTTTAGTAGTTTTCTGGGCATCTGAAAGTGTTAATTATCTTGCTGTCAATGCAGGCCTCAATGAGCCATCGGCTTTCATCAAAAATATCTTAATTTGTGTTCTGAAGATGAACGAAGGTCTTACGGGTGTGGAACGACATGAGGGTGAGTAATTAATGACAGAATTTTAATTTTTTGGTGAACTAACCCTTTAAACCAGTGGTCGGGAACCTATGGCTCGTGAGCCACAAGCCGGCTCTTTGACAAAAATCATGTGGCTCGCCAGGTCTCTCAACCTTTCCCAATAAATGATCGATAACAAATGCGACATCACTAGAGATAAGCAATTCCTGTGTTGTAGAGCCTACCGAAGTTTATTAAAAGTTTATAATAATAATATATTTAAAGTTGTACCGGCCAAAGTTCGTGTTCAGTGATGTTCGCGACATCACGAGTGTCACGACAGCAATTAACAACAAACCACTTAGGTTTCTATGGTAACCTAGAGCTCCTGGTCTCAGATTCAAGTTGCTATGCAGCTTTTTCGTGGTAACGGCGAAAAGAAAACATTTTTGAACAGCAGCAAAAATCGAAAAGTATGTAAAATAGTGACTGGACTTAAAAATAACATTTTATTGAAACTGGTGCTCTGCTGTGCCAAGAGACATTTCGAAACATTTCACTGGTTACTTTCGCTTTTGCCGCATAGACCTTTATGTCCTATAAATGTGTCGTATTTATATCTATGATAATCCGCGCAGCTTTCAGTGGGCGCGACTGTTGGCGTTATTAATAAAGAAACATGAATGAATGAGAAAGTAAAGAGCGGGACGTGCTTGATATTAAAAAGGAAACGCAAAGCTGCGAAAGAGAACTGAATCCGCTTCTGACAGGATGTTTCTGTGCGCTCGCTCCGAGTGGAACATGGACAAGCATAGTAGCCTTGGTCTTCGGTTGCGCGTCTAAACGATCAAATACACACACTGTCAAAATGCCCGCATTGGTGAGTATTCACATAAATGCAGTCGATGTAATCACTCTGCGTGGGCGTTGTTCTTCACTTGTTTCTCTCTCTCTCTCTCTCTCTCTCTCTGTGTGTGAGAGAGAGAGAACTCTGAAGAGAATTTATGCTCCTCAGGTGGTAAATCAACCTCATATGAACGCCCAGCGCAATTAATTGTATATTGCAACTTATTTATTGTTTGTTGCATATTTTTGTATTTTAGTTTATGGACTTAATAAAGTTACTATTATTAAAACGTTATTGAAAAAAAAAAACTTAAAAAAAAAAAAATATTACACTACATTATTTTCCTACTTTGGCTCTTTTAGAAAAATTCATTAACAAAAAATGAAAAATTGGCTCTTTGGTCAAAAAAGGTTCCCGACCCCTGCTTTAAACAGTTACTAAACAAACTGCAAAATTCTGTGTTTTCAGATATTTCATGCATGGATTGCTTCTGACAGCACTTCAAGAGCTAGTGAGTGGTTCAACCTCAGCCAGAATGGTCTAAAATGAACGCTCATCATGCGGCAAATGCAAGTAAAATTTGGTGTTGACTAGTTGAAGACTAATTCAGTTTCTTGTCATTGCAATTGTATGATAATCTTCAGCTTTACTCTTTTTGTATTTCACAGAAGAAAGAAATTCATGCAGGACACGAGGGTGAATAAATGATGACAATTTTCATGAAACAGTGTTACGTGCCAATTGGTTTGAAAGGCTGTGATTTAATTGTATAAATATATAGTCATGCCAATCTGGGGAGGAGACTTTTTTTTTTTTAATGGATGCCAATGAAGGAGAGGCTTTTGTACACTTTAGTGGTTTTTGTGTGTTTTTCCGCCAAAATATAAGCTCTATGGCTTAAATAATAACGATAACAATTATTATTATTAAGTACTCAATATGGTCAAAGATGTTTAGCACAGTCTGTGCTTTAAATACAGTTTCAAGGACTTCTGGCATCTTATACAGACACAGTAGCCAAATATCTCTTGTTTTAAGCAGACGTTCAGACTCCGTGACGCCAGGATATACTTTCTAACATGTCATGTTTGTTAAGTGCATAGCTAGCATAAAGACAGAACATGTTGACATTTTCCACAGCAAGTCAGTGACCAAAAGTCAATGCATACAATACATTTTATATTTAATATAACTCTATAAATGTTAACTCTATTGTAGATTCTCTCTCTCTCTCATATATATATATATATATATATATTGTGTGTGTGTGTTAAGAAAAGTGTTAACTTCACACATAATTAACAAGGTTTAAAAGCAAACATGACACTAGATAAATTAAAATAGAACAAAAACTTAGTATTATTAAAGTTGTTTTTATGCTTCTTTAAAAAGTTATTTTTTTATGTTGTCTGATGGCTGATACACATCAGCACACACACACACACACAAAAAAAAAACCACACAAGCACATGCACATACCTGTAACCACACATACTCACACACACAGTTGGAGCAAATCTGTTTTGTGTTTTATGTAAGAGTAAAACTGAGGTTTAAAATGTAAGACTGCCTGCACAGCACACAAACAAAATTAGCTTTAATTAGCATTCTTTCTCCAGTGTGCGTCATTCATGAGCATGTGTTTATGTGTATGTTTTGTTTGTGAAATCTGTCAGGCAGATCTCTGGATCTTCAACCAGCCCCCAAATGCATACGTGCTGACTTTGCAAAAGCAGCCTGCGCTTCCCGCTGCGAGAGGATGCTTCAGTGGTGAGAAATCACACACACACAGGCACGCATGCAAGGTGTGAACCCTCACGCAACCACTTATGTGCAAAGATACACAAGTCCACGAATGTAAACATCAAAAATCATTTGCACTGTCCATTTCGAGAGAACGCTTCCTGAAAAACAGCAACAGATGCACAGCAAACTGCTCTTTGTGGTTTCTCTCTCTCTCCAGAGAGATATATATATATATATATAACCTTACAGAGAAAACAACCCAAATAGTCAACTGCTGTAACCACTGCCCCCCAAACACATGCACACACACATTTAAAAACTGAGTTACGCTTTACAAAAACACATTTAGGTCTATTTAACATCAATTTAGATCCGTATGACTCTAAAACACTGATTCTCTACTGGTTTTGCTTCAAGATCCATATTACACTGGATATCAAGTGGAACTCCAACATGGTACCAAAAAATTGTTTATCGTTCAATTGCAAAATAAATAAATAAAAATGCAATGGCACCAGTGATTTGTTTCAAGAGTCATTGAGACAAAATATCTACGATAAGATTAAGATCTTATTTTTTTCTGTGTGTGTGTGTATTCTTGTATATATGGTTTATGAGGACAAAAAAAAATTTGCATAATGACAATATTAGTAGTGATATTATTTTAAATTAACGTAACATGAACAACTTTCAAATGTTATTTAAATTTCAATAGTTTTCATCAGCCAATAATTCACCAGACAAAACAAACTGTGTTCAGCATAAACCATGTTTATCCTTGCTGCAAACCCGTATCAAATGTTGTCTGGATCATGTTTTTTTTCTTGGCATCTGCCTAATTTAGCTGCTTCTACCGCAGTACTGTAGAGTTTAATTGGATGCAGAGCATTTGACATCATGAATGACAACAGAGGTTCCTCCTCCTTTTAAAAGGTAACACATTTTACTATACTAACTACATAATTATATATGGTTAGTTGCATTTTATTATTTGCATTTAACAGGGTTTTTTTCCTCCTGTCCAGACCCTAGCAGATCAGATCTGTGACCCAATTTTTGGTGAAACCTCTGATCTATAGTGTATCACAATGATGAACAACAGCAAACCCGTGCGTGAATGTGAACACTTACCAGTACCAGTACCAGTAGGACTTGTTGCCTCTCCTCTCTCCGGCCTCCTCAGCCTGCCACTGGTGGACCTCGCAATGCCTGTCAGCACAGAAGACATAATAGAAACGCGTATCAGAATGATCTAATTAGGAGGAAGGATATAGAGGAGGATATAGAGGAAGATATAAAGGACACGGTGTCCAGAAGAAATGAAGTAGAGGGAAGCAGATGTGTTGGGAACAGACATCAGAGGAATGAAGCTCTGCCCACTCAATTAAGGGCTGCATGTGTCTGTAAAATCAAGTCAGATGGGTCACAAACACAGAGACAGATCAAACGCTGCTGCCTTTTGAAATCTGTGCCGGCAATACAACCCTTCAGATTGGAAGGATTAAAGTCGGCATGAAACGGAAGTTGCAATAGTCTTTTCTTCTCTATTATGACTGAAATCTGAGTGAGGCCCCGTTCACACTAGTGCGTTTTTGTTTTAAAACGGCGTTTTAAAATGAACATGATCCTCGTCTACAGGACTACTGTAGTCTACTGGCGTTTCCACAGCGTTTCAGAAATGATCTCAGTCTACACTACACGGCCAAAAACACATGTCACATGACCATTCATACACACTGGGCATGCGCGTACAAGTGTAAACACTTGCCTCTTGCGCATGTAGGCAGCTGCAGTATTAAAAATATGCTGAGTTAACTGCACAATGGCTGCTAAAAATGAAACAAAGCCAGCAAAGATTGCAGTTCAGTTTCCATGTTATTGTTTACACGGCCGTCAAGGATACACAGAGCGAACGTGAGCAGACACACCATCGTTTTCAAAAGTCTCTGTTTTGGTCCGTTTACACTGAAACGCAACCCCGGTGTTTTCAAACTAAAATGGGGTCTGCAGCGTTTTCAACAGTCTCCGTTTTCGAGGTTCGAAACAGCCGGCGTAGTGTAAACGACAGGGGTAACCGCAGCAAAAGTTATGCGTTTTAAAACGAAAACGCACTAGAGTAAACAGGGCCTAAAATGGCTTCTCAAGCAAGAAAAAAATGTAGGATGGGACTTGATTTTTGTCCATTGAGAATTGATTAGATCATTGGATGGTTGCGGTTTGCCACTGCTGTGATGTCATGTGAGTGACAGGTTGTCCCACCCTCATGCCAGTAAACACATCTCCAGAGAAGAGATGGTGCTGCAAGTCACTTTATGGTGACTTGAAGTGTCAGACATCATACAAAATAAGTGATTCAATTTGGAGTTTTGTGACTGTTTATAAGTCACAGCAGTGAGATACAGTGAGATACAGAGATGACTCTAAAGGTCAAACTGTAAAGGCCAAACTTGTTTGCACAGGTTTGAACTGTAATGTAGGTCACGCTGTATGCTTGGTAGGTGTGCAATGATACTGGTAAATGTGATAATTTGAAAAACAAGCTGCATGGGGGAAAAGAGAAATACACAAATGCCTTTCCATAACTAAAGAGCACGTCCAGATGATATTTAACCTCAAAATAAATAATTAAATAAAAATTATATTTAGAAACATGAAACTTTTTTTTTTTTTTTTTTTTTTTTACATTATTTTCATGTACATTTAAACTCCTAATTCTCATAACCGTAATGCATAAGAGTCTTATTCTCATTACTGTAATTGTGGTAGCAATTTCTTGTAATGCCTTTAATTTATGCTGACTGTAATAAAAACACATTCTATTACTGTAATTTTAATGACAACTATACATCCAAAAAAAATAAAAACATCACGGTCTTGGGTTAATTGCCATGAAAATATTATCAAGCTGCAAGAACACAGAACATTATAATACAAGTAAAAAAAAAAAAATCACAAGCCTTTAGTTAAGTAACTTTTAATAACAGTTTTCGTAAAGGGTTTGAAGCATTTTGCTGTTTCCTCAAAATATATCACTGAGAGATACCACAATCTATGTGTGTAAATGTAAGTTCTTACAGTTCAGATGTTTCACTGATACCGAGAAGTTTGTGACAAAGAAAAAGCAAAGACAAGTTGAATGTGTGAATTTCCTGTGTGCCACTAACATAGGAAACAACTCTTCGCTAGTCCATACAAGCATAACACTTATTGTGTTTCACAGGTGACAAGGCATTAACTTGTTTCCATTCAGATGTGTTGGTCTATTCATCATTTCTGGCAAATCCCTGACACTCTTTGGTGAGTTGCTGAGTCAGTTTGCTCTTCCTGCAGAGGAATCAATGCAAACGTAGAGATGGGGCCATTTAATAAAGCATCACTCTTGTCTTTTGCAAGTCTAACAGATAAAAATAGGCTACTTCAAAGAAACAGTGCCCTCTTACCACTACATCGCTGGTTCAGACTTAATCAGTCAAGCCCAGAAACATTCAGTGCTTTTGTTTACCAACATTACAGTCATTCAGTGCTTTTGTTTACCAACATGCTTGACCACCAAACCCTTTCCAATGTATCACCTGCTCTTTGGGTTAATTTTGCATTATAAACTCAGGCTGTCTCTGCTTTTATGCATTTAGATACTGATTTGGTTAGCAATTCGTTGCATACATAAACAAAAAAACATTATAACTTTTTCCTGTCAAGCCTTCTCAGACCCTATTCAGCAAGTCTAAACATAAAAGCATAATGTGTTGAAATGCAATAAGCCACAAAGTACAGGAAATACTTACACAATGAAGGTAAAAAGGCTAAGTGACAGAAATAATCTACCAGGTATACAATGTATATCATGTAACACTGTATATATTAAATTAAACCTGCCTTCAGGGTGAGTTCATACACGAAATACTGTGACAAGCTGACAAAATGGATTTATATGTTATGAAGTGGCTGAAAATGTCCTCAGTTTTATTGACACACTACAGAGATGAGATAAAGGGTGAGATCATTTGGGTTGTTTTCTGTGTAAATAAGAGGGGTCCCTGCACATAACATTGGGACATGACTGAACAGGCCAGCATTGGCAAATACATACGCTCAAATGTGGGTTGCGTCACATGCACTATGGCTTACGACTGTAGTTTGTTTAATTTTGTAAAAAAATATATATATATTTTTTATGAGGTTTTTTTTAATCAATTTTCTTCATCAGCCAGTGGAAGTAAAAATGCAACACATTTTATCAGTGCTAGTTGTAACTTTAGCACCATATTGTTTTTACTTAAACAGGGAAGGCAGCAATTAAAATTAGGTTAATTAAAATAAAATACTTTTAAAAAATTGCATTACTTATGTTTACGGATATAAAACATAAATAAATCCAATTAATTTTTACATACTAAGATCCTAATATATTTAATCTACTCCTAATTGTCTATTTGGATTTTATATATATATATATATATATATATAATTTGCCTTTTCCATCAGTTTGAAAGAAGGCAAAGGCAATATATATATATATATATATATATATTATATATATATATAATCCAATTTTTTTTTTTTTTTTTTGCCTTTGTCTTTGCCATCTTTCAGACTGATTTTAATTTGGTAAAAACCCTATTTAAATGGAAATAATTCCATTATTCCATAATTTTGAAATCACTATTATTTTGATTTATTGTTTCAAACATTGCACGTTTAGACATCCTGTTTCACAACCATAATGAATATGGAAGAAAAAATACCGACTACAAGTGTAAAAACAAGCTAAAATAAAACCATGCCTTTTGTTTCCTCTATAGAGTACTCACCCATTAAATCAGACACATCAAGAAAGAACAGGAAGAAATTGCTACTAAATACAGTGTCTTAGTGAGAGAGAAACTTCAGAGATGTTTGAGCTTTAACACTTAAAGTCGAGATGAAACGGAAGTTGAGATAGTATTTTCTTCCTTATTGTGACATATCCGAGTAAAAAAAAGAAAAAATGTTGGATGGGACTTGATTTTGTCCACTGGGAATTGATTGGATCATTGGATAGTTGTGGTTTGCTATTGGTCGATCTCATGTGAGTGATAGGTTGTCCCGCCCTTGCGCCAGTAAACGTCATCAGAGAAGAGATGTTGCTGCAAGAGGGAGGGGAAGTTATTTTGATTGAATATCATAAGGGCACGTGGATTTAAAAAAAAAAAATTATGTACATGGATAAATCATTTATAATTGCAGCAATATTCCATAAAAATAGGAGTTGTCAATTTTGATTTCATGGTGACTTTAAGTGTGTCTTTTTTTTGTGTTTAAAAAACTTTATCCATCCCACAACTATTGTATAAGTAAAAAAAACTGTAGGTTGATTCTCCTGAAAAGTGTAATCACTGTAAATCTGTGACGCTATCAAAACATCACTCAGTTTTTAAACATCCCGACCAGGGGTGCTTTTCCCGTACAACGACGCAACTCGCTGCTTCACTACCATAGTATAGTCTTGCATAGCCAGACCTTCAGACTGACGGCAGAAGGTCTGGACTCTATCACAGCTTTCATTGGCCAAGGACCGCCCAAGAGGACGTTTGACTGACATGTTACGCACCCAATCACAGTTCATTTTGTTCCACGTCATGTTTAAGGGCGTGAAAATGTAAAGTCGATGTCCCTACAATAACAGACCGGCGTGCATCTAATAAATTATTCATTCAAAAACGTTGTGCAAGTTTACTGCAACAATGGAGCTGTGAACTTCACATACTTTTGAAAATCCAGTGTTTACTTGATCCTGGAAAGCCCTCATCATCACAATTATAAACATGACGGCGTTCTTCTTCCACGAGGGGGTTTGGCGTCATGCCATTTGTTTCTAGGCGGGCCATTAAAGGAACACGACACACACGTCTCCCGGACATCCTGTAGAATTCAACCAACCAGATGAAGACTTCGAAAATCCTGAAGTGATTCCACTTAAGTGTGCCATATGCATCAGACGTTCAGCCAACGGTCCTTGGGCGTGGCGTCTGAAGCTGAGACTAACCATAGGACCCTGCATCTTTGAAGAAATCATCTAGCTAGTCACGACTGTTTCCCGAAACAGTATTGTCACAAATTTGTCATTCAACCATGCTGGTTAATGATGTCACACAGGTAGTGGAATAATAACTTCTTTTAATGAATCTGTCTGAGATTGAATTAATGCTAGATTGTTTGCTATAAATTACAGACATGGAGTTAGTTTGCTTTATTTCCAGATTCAATCATAGGCTCGTTCTTACGTATAGACCCTGACAGCAACATTGTGCCGGCCCAGATCCGGCCCACATCTGGTCCGCATGTAATCCACATGTACCAGATGTGGGCCGGATCCGGGCCACACCATGTTGCTGTCTGGGGAGCTTGTACACACAGGTGCACTCTTCAAAAACGGTGCTTTAAATCTCTTAACAAACTAAAAGATGTGAATGACTTTTGCATACATTCGAAATAAAAGATAAAGATTGTACTGAATGTCAGCTTGCTTACTGAATGTTCGTTAAAACTATGTTTTCGGAAAACACAGACTCTTTGAACTATGCTGATAACGGCGACCATAGTTGGCTAACAATGCTTTCGGGAAACGCACCCCAGCCTGACATAGCAACACCGACTCAACCAATGTTGGGAGTTTGGGGTGGTTTTATGTCTTTGACTGACCAATGACAGACAGGGGGAGTGTTTGGGAAGTTAGTTTGGAAACAATCGTTATTTTTTTCAGTTCTATATGGTGATGCTAGCAGAAATCTGTAGCCTTGCTGGACATGTGACACTGACAGTGACGGAAGGTAATCTTTAACTCCTCTCTCCTGATTCTTAGCCATAAACACCTTGTGAGATGAAGTGGCCATTATCAATCCATGACATTCCTTTGTCCGCATTCAGTAATAACTAAAGCTAACAGTCTTGAGTGACAAAAACTGAAGCAGGGAGACATGGAGGAGGTAGGAAAAGACCAAACCATTTGTCAGTTTCAGTGTAAAGTCAAGTGCTGTCAAAGGAAACATTTTAGCACATGTGAAATGTGTGACATGGTACTGAAAATGACTGTGATCATCCTTCCTAGTCGACATGCCTCTGGAGCAGAGAGGAATTTCAAAGCACTCTCGGCCTGGGTTAATTTTACAGGAGATTTGAGTTGCCGCTGACTCACCTGTCAGCTCGACTGTGATGACAGGGCAGGTCAGGAAAGGGGAGGGAGGCAGTGAAGGAAAAGGAGCCAGATACCGATAAAAAAAAAAAAGTGCTATAGTGCAGAGTCTCTATTGCCTCAGTAAGCTCTGTTGGGCAATGATCCAAAATAAAGGATTAACAAAGAGATTCATTCATCCGCTCAAAATCATTCACTTCCAGATGAGACATGGGAGACATTTTTTAGTATGAAACCTAACAGAATTCCACATGGAAGTATTGCAAGCAATCCAACATGTAGTTTTTTCATATGATCTTCGCACTTAACAGTGTCCAAAAAACAAAATGGAGGCAGAAAATGACTCATAACAGTTCAGGAATCAGAAGTTCATCCAAGCATTAAACTGATGCAGAAAGAGCTGACAGTGTGTCACGATTAATAAATGATCTGTGTGATTTACGCCCTGTATGCGTGAACATGTCTAGCGGAGTCTTATTGTGTTAGTGTTTGATTGCTTCTCATTGTGAGTTACTGATTTACCTCAAGTGCGCAGGGCGTGTTACACGGTAAAGCACACATGTGCACACTCAATACAAAGTGTTGCATAATCTTTGAAATATGTAAATCAATAAAAAAAAAACTTGAAGTGCTTATGACTTTAAAGGGATATTTCAGCCAAAAAAATAAAGTTCTGTCATCATTTACTCACCCTTATGTTGTTCCATGTTGTGGTTTTTGTCTTTGCCCATTGACATTCCTCCAATGGGCAAAAGCAGTTGAAACATTCTTCAAAATATCCAAGAAAGTCATACAGGTTTGGAACAACATGAAGTAAATGATGACAGAATTTTTATTTTTGGGTGAACTATCATTGTTCCTGCAGTGGAGGCCAAGGTTGTACTTGAGGGATATTCTCTGAATGAGATCACATACACTGTGTGCTGCCAGCGAAAGAAGGAGAAAAAGGACTGACTGATTACATGATCCAACATGTGTGTGCTAGGAATTGGGTGTGCTGTGACAATGACTTTGGCAGGCCCGAGGAAACGCTACATTCCTGCCAAATCATTGTGTACACAGAGAGTTCGGCTTATGAGTCTGTCGAGATTATAGGGAAGAAACATGCGGCTGTTCTCAATGGAAGAGCTCTATGTAGCGCCGCAGGCTCTGTTGCACAACGAAGGGGAAACAGTGTAGGTGAAACACTGGGAACAAGCAATGAATGTTCTCCATACTACAAAATGCAGCTGCCACTGTTATACAGGGAAGCTAGCATGTCCAGTCACACAAATGAGTTGATGTGATCATCACCCTAAATGTGTCCATTTACATATCAATCTTGAGGGATGTAAAGGTCTTTCTTTCTAGGGTCACAAGGGTCTAGGGTCATTTTTAGCTTTTTACCAAAATACTAAAAATCCCCCTCATTCTGAAAACATATCTTTATGTTCAGGAAATGGAAAAAATATAAAATGTTAAAAATATGGTAGATTTGGAGGTGTCAGACAACCCCCCCAAGATGGGGTTAACCAGTCTTATGCTTTCTCTTTTTTTCTTGAAAGGGGTTTTCAAACGTTTCCTGCAAATTATAAAGTTAGTTTAGCCTACAAGTTTAGTCAGTTTGCGTATCTTTACTCGTCGCCAAATAGACGCTAACGAACAGAATTCGCGTTTGCCAGACGGGGGTAACCATAACAACAGCATGATGCTTACGTTTTCCATTGCAATCAGTTTGGGCGGTACACGTAGATAAACACTGACAAATGATTATGTAGACCTAGGCTATAGGCTGTTTATTATAAATTTGCACATCACAAATGTCGGCCTATCACAAAAAAAAAAAAAAAAAAAAAGGGTTATTGACATTTGGATAACTGCTATAGTGGCGCGAGACGACGAATCCCGCCAAGAAAATTATATAGGCTAATTCACACAATGCAAAACGTATGACATCCCTAAGGAAATAACCCCTAATTAATAACTGTGCAAGACCCAGCGTTTGTCATAAAGTAGCCTATGTTTATCTAAAAAAGTTCTACAAAATAATTTCAGTAAACCAAGCCAAGGGTATCTGACTTCGCTGAGCACAGCACTCCCAGCATTGAAATTATGGGAGATCATTTTTTAGTTAATCGGTTAAGGCCTACGTATTAGCCTACAATGCCTATTTTTTATTGTTTATAGTCCAAGATAATTATGCCTTCCTTAATAGATAAGTTTTTAGAGATTATCAAAATAATTTGCATACATGTTGTGTAAGTCCTAAATCGACTGTTTATAATAAAAAGACAATCACAGCGCAAATGAACTTTTCAAGTTTGCTTTCACTTTTACATAGCGGTATCTAGATTCACTGCTATTTTATCAGATCACATCGGTTGTTGACAAGAAACTTTCGGTGGTCCTGTACTCACCAGAATATGTTTTCTTCATGTTCATCGGGTCCTTTTTCTCGTTTGAATTTCAACTTTAGTCTATTAAGTCCGTATCTCAGATTGCAACATCTGAAATATGTTCGATTGCGTAGAATTTCTCCCTGGCACGCAAAGCACATGTACCTCGATCAAAATGTATGCATTTAATTCGTCCTAATACTAAACCAACTAAATCGGTTAGAACTAAACTCCCACACACCTCCAGCTTTACCTGTCCACACGCACACACACCTGTGGATAACTCCGCCTTAAGGATAGAGATAAGACACCTGAAGGTTTGAAGCTGGAACTGTTTGTTAGTCTAGTTAACAAATAACATGGAAACATGGATACGTTTTTTTTTTTTTTTTTTTTTTTTTTTTTTTTAGAAGAGGGTTTTAGGTTAAATTTAGTATGACTGTAAAAGGAAAATGTAAATGTAATAGTAGTGTTATAACTGATAACCAGTTCCATGATTTGTAATAACTTGTTTTTTGCAGCTTTTTCCACAAAATTGTAAAACAGTTAAAAAAGCAGTAACAGCAAAATGATAAAACAGTAAACATGTATGAAAAACAATCCATGAAACAGCAAAAATCTAAAAGGTAGCTTACAAAAATATCAACATCAAATATTTTCGGGCCAGCAAATATTATTAAATTGTATAGATTTTTAAGATTTAAAACACGACAACTTTGCCAAACCTGACATTTACAAAAAGTAACTTTGCCTGAAAACAAGTTCAAACTTTTGGTTTTAATCTACCTTCAGTATAGTTGACCCAGACAGCAACATGGTGTGGCCCGGATCCGGCCCACATCTGGTACATGTGGATTACATGCGGACCAGATGTGGGCCGGATCTGGGCCGGCACAATGTTGCTGTCAGAGGAGTCTGAATGTATGTTAGTGTAAAAAGATAATGTTGGAAGGACAGTGAATAGGTGTTTGAACCAACATACAAAACAATTGCTGTCAAAACACAATTGTTTCAAAGCTACGAGTTATAGCCCTTGCGAGAGGACCTCTGTAGCGCTATAGGAACATGGAGAGAGTTTAGTTGGTTCACATGGTGAGTATTGCGTGTCAACGGGCCAAGTTGTGATGCCGTCGTGGGTTTTTCTGAATGCCATGCAGGGCCCTCAACTTCTGTAAAATGGAGAATTTATCTTTAAAGTTTTTTAAAATGGTTTGAAACCCATGTGAAATGGCGTTATGGTTTTGGTTTTGAAAGGCTGTAATACACATCACACAAGAACTTGCTTCATATGCTGTCAAAAACAAAAACTTTCACAGGTTAGATGTTTCAAGTCACTAAGTACACATACAGTAAATGATAGACTTTTTTTTTTATATTCGTATTTTCCAGAAAATACTTGAGAAAGAGTTTTGCTGATGGCAACTACATGACATTTCCCAGGTACAATCTAAACTACACTAAATGTAGTTTTATATTCAAAAATAGGACTATGCAATTGATTTGACAAACACTTTTAAACCCACACATTTTCTCACACATCCTCTTGTTTCTGGTAAGACTATCACAAGTTTTTCCCCTAAATGCATTTTTTTCTCTTTGAAGTTTCAAACACCACTCAGATCTGAATAAAGCCCTTTGAAAAAGATGTACATTTAGGTGGACCTAAGTGAGAATAGAGGTGACGTTCTCTGAAGGAGAGGCAGATTTCTTTTAAAGGTGTCTTGACATGAATATGTACACCACAGAAGGAAGTCTGCAGACTCGTCTCTGTCAAGCAGATTTTGCAAGCCCCCAAAGATAGCCCAAGACCACAAGGCAAATAAAAACAGACTGAAACTAAGGGGGACATTTTCAAGTCCTGTTTTTCACTGTTTGTCAGAGTGACATACATTCGCCATTATTTCTGTAAACACTTAAGTGTTTATTACTGAAGATATACATTGAGGTTATCAAAATATTTACATCAGGCATTTAAGGACAACATCCAAAGTGGATTACATTACACAAGTCACAAGATACAAATATATGTATATTTAGAACCCACAAATGCATAGAAAGAGAATCAAAACATAGGATGCCCAAACCGAATCGCTCATTTAATGCTAAAGGATTTTAGCTATCAAAAAAACACAAACACAAAAATAACTCTTATTTACAGAGAATAGAAGAAGACTGAGAATTTAGTAAAACCAAAAAATAAAGACATTTAGAAGAGAGGAACTAATTTCTCTGAATCTTTGAATGTGTTACCATATTTCAACAGAAATTTGTCAGAAAACCAACCTCAAATAAGATTGAACTCAATAAAGAAGGTCTGAATGAGTCACAGCAACATGTATAATATGATACAGAAATCACACTGAATATACTGTGTATGCTATATAAAAGGTACTGACTGTGGAACTACATTTACTAAGCAACAGGAAATTATGTGGTTGTCAAATAGCTTTGTTATTTATATGGATGACTCATGTATACTATGTCTTTCGGGGAATGGTCATCACCTCGTACACTCCACTGGCAGACCTTTTCTCTTCTTCTCTCTTACTTCTAAACATTTTCTTCATCTGGAACAGAAAAGAGAAACAATCACACTTATTAACCTAGACACATTTGCTGAAAATGCCTCTTAAAAAATAAGAAGAAAGTATAGGTCATAGACAATAAGTGTGTAAAGATATGGCTGGAGATAACCAAGAATACACCCACAGACAAATCTGAAATCAGCACTTTCCTGTTTTCCGGATATGTGCAATGCATTTACAAAGTTTCTAAAGATCTTCAGATTTACAAACAGGTGTATGACATTCACCTTGGGCACCAGCCACACTCCTAGCACAAGGAGTAACAGTAGGAGCACACTGCCAGCTGTCAAAGTCGTCACTGGTATCAGTAAATCATTCATGCCACTGGACTTTGAAGGACTTTTGGAAGAGGCCGGAATGATCTCTGGCGGATCTATGAAGAAGAATACAAATAACTTCAGTACAGTCAAAGTCATGCATTACTTGCTTCAAAACTATAACAGACCGTTTTTAATAAACCATGAAAGTCAAAATGAGTTTGAAAAAAAAAAAAAATTAAAACAAATACTACTGTTCAAATGCTTGGGATTGGTAAGATATTGAGGCTTTTAAAAGAAGCCTCTTTTGCTCAACCAAGGCTGAATTTAACATTTCATAAAATTAAACATTTTCAATGTCACTTTGGTCAATATAAAGCATCCTTACTGAATAAAGGTATGTTTTTTTTTTTTTTTAATTACTTACCCCAAACTTTTAAATGGTAGTGTATATGTTAAATGATACTTATCACTACAGGTATCATGAATTCTAAATTGTCTGTAATAACATACCGAAAATTATATTTCAGTAATAATAATTAAAAAAAAGAAAAAAAAATAGAAATGTTTACTCACCTTGAACCAAAAGAAAAACCCCTGACTCTTCCATTGTACATATCTCAGAGAAAGCAAGAGGAACGCAGGTGCACCAGTAAGCCCCAGTGTCTTCAGGTCGTAGATTAAAGATGTCTATAGTTAGAGTCTTCTTGTCACTTTTGACTTCAACACGTTCTTTGTAGTCTTTATGGAGAGTTAATTTTTCCGTTAAGAAATAGTAGTAGAAGACTTCACGGCTGCCCGAACGTCGGCTGTTCAGATACACACCCAGCGCTTCTGTTTTAGGTGCAGGACACGTAATGGTGTAATTGTCACCTTTATATTTGCTCACATCTAAAAATGATTCAAAGAAACAGTCTGGATCAGTTCACAGCATCCGTTAAAACAAAACTCAAGATCGTTCCATCCATCAAAAAAGGAGTTAAGATGTTTGACATGAAGGTTTGTGAGAGAAAACATAGAACAATCATGTGTTGAATGGTGATGAATCTGGCACTTAATGAGACACCATACCAACACCTGGACAGAGTAGATGAATGTACCTCATAAGATCTGCGGTGTTTTTTTCTTTTCATTCGTTTCATTTTCTTATCATTATGAGTAATATTGCTGTAATATTGCTTATTCCTTATAATTATCAGGTGAGTGCTACATCTGATGTTGATAGTTTACATGTGCTTTTATGCCTATGACAGTTCACCCAAAAATTAAAATAAAATTTAAAATATGTGTTTTAGTGACCTTTTAGTGACCTTTGCCTTCCATTGTCCAATATGGACCAACAACAACAAAAAAAGCACTGAGACATTCTTCAAAATACCTTCTTTTATGTTCCACAGAAGAAAGAAAGGTCATACAGGTTTGGAATGACATGAGGGTGAGTAAATGATGACAGAATTTTCATTTTTAGGTGAAATTTTACTCTCCATTTAATAAAAATGTCCATTTAATGTTGAGCAATGCTCTTATAAACCATGTTAACAATTATAAAGTTTTTAAACTGTCAAGAGGCATTTTGGATGCACTCACAAATATGAAGTGAAAAAATAAATTTAGTGCTCTCTAAAGAAAGTAGGTCAAATCTAAACTAATGTAAATACTGCTGTAACACTTTGCAACACACAAATTACAATAACAGTAAAAATACAAAGCACTAACCTGCACTTGTAACAAGGTTGCAGAGACTAAGAACAGCCAACAACAAGAAGATGATTTGCAGAGACCTCATTATTATTGCAGTCAGTGTATCTTAATCAGTGTCCTCCATCTAAACACAGGCAACTGAAACTGAACGTCAGTCTGCATTGCAAGTGTATAAATATATGCTCCAGCCCACAACCTCTGATATCACTGACATCTTAGTCAGCAAACCTCAGACAATTGACGTGACACCAAGCAAAAACATTTCCAAGACTTACCCTTATAAATGTGAAAACACAATCATTTGATTCATTTCACTTATCAATTGAGGTGATGAGCTAGAATTTAATGGAAAAATGCAAAAAGTAAACAGGCCATTATGCAGAAATGCTACATGTACCACATTAAAGGGATAGTTCACCTAAAAATGACAATTCAGTCATCATTTACTCACCTCATGTAGTTCCTTTCATGTAGACTTTCTTCTGTGGAACATAAAATAAGATATTTTGAAGAAGGTTGGTAAACAGACAGTTTTGGTGCTAAATTAATTCCATAGTATAGACATAAAAACACTGAGACTTTCCTCAATATATCCTCTTTTATGTTCCACAGAACAAAGTTATACAGAATGACAAGAGGGTGAGTAAATCAAACAATTTTCAATTTTGGTTAAACTATCCCTTTAATTCCTACCATTCTCACAAATTCAGAAATCATACAACCCTAAAGGTACACTATGTAACTTTTAGCCTTCTAGCGGATAAAAAACAAAACTGCATGCATTTTGCAGAAGAACATTGTTTTGGTCATGCTTTGGCTCTGGGTGACTGCGTGAAAGAATATAGTTTTTTTCTCATAACTAAAAAAAGAGACAGAGATTATCCTACAGCTCATAAAACATTCACTAGCCCTTAGAGATATAACCAGTTTAGATGGAAAGGATGACTAGCTGAAGACTTTACTGTAGCTATAACCATTAATAGACACGGATGGTACTTCCTCAAAAATAGGTTTCAGCTCAGTGCTACAATATGTAGCTCTGTTAGAGCTACATATGGCAATTTATCTGTTCAATAAAATATATTACTCACCTGTTGAGTAATAAAAACAGCATCTGTTTTACAACATTTCAAATCGCTGTTCTTGCCATCTCCAAAAAGCCAAGCCAATGTTGATTATGGTTTTATTACGAGCTCTGTCGCATTCAAAATATTAAAAAAAAAAAAAAAAAAAAAAAATACAAGCGTCAATGTAGCTGGAGCAACTTTTCTCTATTTACGGATATGACGAGACACACAGGCGAGTGACATGTATGCAATTTCCCACAAAAAACCATCCCGTATGGTCTAAATTATAAATGCTTATAATAAGCTTTCCATAGAGAATCAAAAAGGATTGGTGATGTATTGAGTCATTGTTTAAATTTTGATAATTTTGAACAAAAAAGTTACATAGAGTACCTTTAATATCAGCAGACATCAGAGTTACAACAGTTCCATGGCAAATTTCCAATGAAATGGTGAGGCCTTATGCATTTATGCTATCTGACTTCAGCTAACAGTTATGCAGTCACTATAGAGCATTAGGCAGCAGGACAGGATGCAAAACATTAATCATCAAAGAGATTCAAGTTCATGAATAGGCCACCACAGATTCAAATCAGTCAATTTAACAGCACATCCTTGTCAAGCACTTGTCATCTGGCATGCACAATAGCGCTTTGGGTTGTTTTGGAACTTTTTAAAGAATCTTTATCCCAACAAGAAGGTCACAAAAGACTGGCCCACAAACCTTGGAAGCTGAAACGCACTTGCATGAAGTTGACCAGTGAGGTTTGTTCTAGCAAATCAAACAAGCACGGGTGAGCTTCCGTCTACCATGTTTGATGCTCTCTATGCATGTGCATTGTTTATTGTGAATAAAAGCATAAATTAAATCTGTTCATCATATATAGCGTGATCGTGTCTTTAGACTTGAATTAAACGACTAGATTCAAATGGATTATCTTTATAATGTCTTTATTAAGTCCCCCTGTGGTGAAAATCAAGTTTAATGTTGTTTGAATGTCTATGTGGTGTTTTTAATATGCTTTAAGACAAACCATGTGCAAATTCATAAGTACGGATCCCCTCACATGACATGCAGAAAAAAGAGTAGGCTAAATCGTGCACACAATTTACTTTTTTTTTTCTTGAATGTCATGTGCAGGGCTCTGTACATAAGTCAACACTATTGCTGAGTATTTTCTATTTAAAACTGCAGTGAAAAAAAAAGACAGTCTCAAACCCGCGGTTTGAAATCGCTGGTGTTTTTGACGTCACAAACTACCTTGTAAACAATCATGACATGGTGCCAGCGGGCTTTAGCATATCATTAACTATGACCACTCTGAAGCAGGAGAGTCTCTAAAGAATATATCCCGCTATATTTTTCTGTTGATATAAAAAATAGGGTAGATTTGGCAATATAGCAGGTGTATGATGTACAGTCAAACCAAAAATTATTCAGACATTTTTGATAGTTTTGATATATTTTTACTAGTGTAAAAATTTGGAACCAAAAATTATTCAGACACTTTGACCTGACCATGTTTTGCTTAAGTGTTTTCTGACAGTTTAACTCTGAGATCTTGTCATATTTTATAACCATTTTTTTTTTAAACTATAGTGAATAAACTGTATTAATGAATGAAATGTTCAAGGTGTCTGAATAAATTTTGGTTTGACTGTATATATAACGATGTTATGATGAACTATATGCCTTTCTCCACTGACGTTCTCAGTTGTTCAAAGCATTTCTAAGGATACTGATTGTTAGAAGGCAGCTGTCTGACTCGCGAATGTGAACATGGTTTGTGTAACATTAGCAACACATTATTAGCTGTTTGATAATGTAGTCAAACAAAAGGCTAATCATATTAATTACCATTATGTGTGCAGCGTTTACCTCAGTAAGTTCACCGAGTGGATCTCTTGAGCCCGTGCGAATGAGTGGAGGCGGGGCTAATTAGCATATTCATATATCCACATATAATAAATGAGGCAAGGGTGTAGAGTTACATTAAAGCTATTTTAAGGCATGAAGTTTTTTGTTTTCAAAGGAAAAAACTGTTTAAATGTGTCATTTTGGTGATCAAAGATGAGTTTTAAGGGATAAAATTATTGACTACAGGGGGACTTTAACTTTTTGAACCGTCAAAATTTTGGTTCCATGGACTTGGACATACAGAAATCTCAGATTTCAAAGATGAACATGGGTTATTTGGGTTTGGAACGAAATGAGGGTGAGTAATGTCAATTTTAATTTTGGGTGAACTATCCCTTTAATTCTTGTTTCTTGAGTGTAAAATAAAATAAATAAATAATGGAATATAAATGCATATTTTGCTTATTCAAAACATTCCCATTATGTCTTTAAAGGAACACTCCACTTTTTTTGAAAATAGGCTCATTTTCCAACTCCCCTAGAGTTAAACAGTTGAGTTTTACCATTTTCGAATCCATTCAGCCGATCTCCGGGTCTGGCGGTACCACTTTTAGCATAGCTTAGCATAGTTCATTGAATCTGATTAGACCGTTAGCATCTCGCTCAAAAATGACCAAAGAGTTTCAATATTTTTCCGATTTAAAACTTGACTCTTCTGTAGTTACATCCTGTACTAAGACCGACGCAAAATGAAAAGTTGCGATTTTCTAGGCCGATATGGCTAGGAACTATACTGTCATTCCTGCGTAATAATCAAGGAACTTTGCTGCCGTACCATGGGTGCAGCAGGCGCAATGATATTACGCAGCGTCTCTCACAAATGTCTCCATGGTTGCAAGGCACGCTCCCTGTTGCAAGCAGGGGGTCACAGGCGCTGCGTAATATCATTGCGCCTGCTGCACCCATGGTACGGCAGCAAAGTTCCTTGATTATTACGCTGAATGAGCCTATTTTCAAAAAAAAGTGGAGTTATTTAACATACAGAACACAGCAAACATTAAAGGGATAAATGAAAGTATTTAAATTATTAAACACTCCACTACAAATATATCTACACACAGTTTGAATATTTTACGAAACAGATTGTTTCAGTCACATGACTTTTTTAGACTCTAAAAGAGATTAATACATTTGTTTTGCACATATTTTTTCTCTCTATATATTTGTCTGTCACTGTTAAGATCAACTGTGACAAATGTTGAGTGAAATCTGTTCTTTCACTTATTTCGAGGATTATTAATGCATGTGCTTTAGATTGTTGTATGACAGTCACATAGTTTGTGGCAAAATGCACTTTAATGAGAAAGTGAAATAAGACATTCATGAATGCTGTGATAAACACAATGTATTCATAGTACACTTCCTGAAACAGTAAGCTTGAAATGTTGGTCCACACGATCTAGGAATTAAATTCAAAGAGAGAAAGAAATGATGTTAATTGCAAAATCATTTAAGTATGTTGCACTATTAGTGCTGAATTACTCACATGTAACCATAAGCATTTCCTGAATGTCTGCAAGAACTGTTGAGAGCGTCTCTCTCCTCTGTGTGCCATCCAGAAACACTGTATAAAGTGCGAAGACTTTCAGCCACACTTACACAATTCACCACAATAAGAGCAAATTAACTCAGTGTGCTTACTGAGCGTTAAAATAACACAGTACCTATGTCATTTACAGTTTCTTCCATCGCTTTTCTGTTTTTCAGGTACATGGGCCAAACATACCCATCAAAGTAGCCTGGTGGATCTGGAGGCACATAGACTCTTGAGCTATAAATTAGAAAGAGATGAAGGTGACAGTCTCAGTCAAAAACACTGATGTTCATCAAACCAGACTCTTCTAACAGGAGTCTCATTCCTACCTTCTTCTCTCTTTGCATGTCTCATAAGGGATCTGCAGGAAGAACTTCTTGTTGAACAAGCTATTAAGATAGCTGGAAGTACAACACAGATGCATGAAAACACATTAAACTGTTCATGATGGCACAATCCATATCCAAACTGAACTGAATTGGCCCACTGACAGGTGAAGTGAATAACATTGTTATATTGTTACAATGGCACCTGGCAAGAGGTGGGATATATCCGATCGTCAAGCTGCAGGTTGACTGCTTACACTATAGAGTACATCAGAGATGACGTGTTTTTGTAGGCCAACCCAGAAGTTAGCGGCGCACGGGTTCCCTTGATCGAAAGCCTATGCATTTTTCCCATAGACTTTTGGAAAATCGCAAAAAATAAGCTCTGTGTTTAACAAAGGGTTATGACACTTACACGTTTTGTCTATCAAGATAATCTTTACAAGTTAACACAACATTTATACATTTTGAAGCCTAAATAAAGTTGTCAGAAAAGCTAACAGTAGGCTATAAACGGACTACAGCACACCATGGTCGCGGATCAGCGTCACCATCACCAAGCTTCCTCAAACTTTATTTAGAAAACAACTTTATTTAAAAACATGCTCGCTGATTATGATCTGTGCTGTGTATGAATGCTTATCCACTTTTTCATGAGAAATTCTGTCCAAATTTCCTGTTTGTCATGATGATGTTTAAAGTCCCCGCCAAAAGTAGTCCCTTTTAGCAATTAGTTAGCAACCGCCGTTTTTAAGACACAATAAAGGTTTATAAAAGTCACAAGCGGGTTATAACTGGTGTGTTTTATTTCATAGATCAAAACGTGAAAATATTTAGAGGCTTTGTTAACCACAGACCTCATTTCAGGCGATTTAGCAAAAACCCATTCAAAAAACCCATTGACTTTAGAGCGATGGAACCAGAAGTCCTAAAATGCTAACTCGCTTCCGGGTTTTGCATACAAAAACACGTCATCTCTGAGGTACTCAATTGAGAATGTGAAGCTACGTCACGGTGAGTTGCATGCTGGGACAGCACCTCCATCTTAAGAGGATCACCCTATACTACTCATACTGAAATTAATACAGATACCTGCACCTTTTGTCTTGTTTTTGCCTTTAAATTAAATATTCACATTCTTCATGGTATCGTTTGCAGGGAAGAGAAGCTATTTTATTGCATTGCATGATAATTTGATGTTTTCACTGTAGTTTTGCAGAATTCTGTTCACAAGATACTTGTTACCATGAAAACAATGTCACTAGCTGGGCACTTGCTGCCGTCACATGGTAAATGTTGATCCATTTCTTTGTTGGAAACGTTTAAATGTAACTGAAATTTTATTGCTGTCATTGTAAATATTCACATTCCCATGGTCTCGGAGGGGAATCAGAGGTTGTGGGTCACATCAGCAGACAGACAGTGACACGCTGTTTTTTTTAAACATTTATTTTAACACACGACAACCAAAATCAAATCCCTAGAAACTTGCGAAGAGTTTTGCGGTGATTGCGTGCAAGTTCTGCTAATTCACAAGCCGACAATTTGCAACAGTCATACTCGCAAAGGTAATGTTAAACCAAACAAAATATGAACTGTCAAAAGATTTGTGAGTGATTTAGAGCACAGAAGATCAGATAAAGGTCAAATAAAGGCTCATTAAGGAAAGTTTAATTAATTGTATTAAAAGGACAACAATAAAAAAAGTCACTGTTGAGCAACAAACAGGTGTTTGAAGCTGCTGGAGTCTCAAGAGCCTTTACATGCAGACTGGCATTTGTGCATAAAGCTGCATTTCAGCCACCCCTAATCAAAGCTCACAAAGAGAAACATTTACAGGGCAGTTGCTTTCAAATTCTCCAAATCTCAATCCGATTAAGCATCTATGGGATGTGTTGGACCAACAGATCTGATCCATGGAGGCCCCACTTCACAACTTGCAGGACTTAAAGGATCTGCTGCTAATGTCTTGGTGGCAGATACCACAGCACACCTTCAGAGGTCTTGTGGAGTCTATGCCTCGACACATCAGAGCTGTTTTAGCATCATGAGGATGACATACACGATATTCGGCAGGTGGTTTTAATGTTGTGGATCACTGGTTCTCAACCGGTGGGGCGCGCCCCCCCAGGATGGGAGGAAAAAAACCCTGAAAAAACTAACTAAACTACTGTCATAAAAAGTTATAGTTTTGTATATACATAACTCCTGAATAAAATTAAAATGTGTTTGGACTGATTTAAAAAAAAAAAAAGTTTTGAACAAATTTGATTGGTTTGTCGATAGTGAGCGCAAATGCAGGTGATAAGCGGTTTTATTAAGCGAGTCATTGAGTCGTTCATCCACGATTCGTTCAAACGGCCGATTCATCAAGAATGAGACAGATGTTTGTGAATGGGTCATTGAAACTTTGACTCAAACGATTTGTTCAAAACACTGAATCATTCAAAACACGATTGAGTGTTGCTGTGAGATGCGCTATGTTGTGATCTTTGTTTGGATTCATCGGATCTATTTTCGCTGCTAAAATAGACCAAAACAGTCATTATTTCGTCTAAAATGTAAGTGACTTAATATTATTAACTTGTTTGTTGAACTGTCATATCAGTGTCACATTTTCAATCGTGAGGTGATGGTAAATTAAGTGATGGTCAATTGTCAGCTCTCTTGGTCGTCAGGTCGTGTGATGTATGTTGCTGAACTGTATTCAAATGTTATAAATATAAAAACACCACATTTTGAAATTTAACTGCAGTATGTCAATTTAGTTTATTTGTGTGTGCTGCGCTCATAGACTTTAGAAAACGGCGCTCATTTGTTTGATTTCTCCTCGAGAAGCTGCGCAAGCCTCAAAAGTTTAAGGTCCTTGCACCCTGACTGAGTCCGAAACTGTCGTATTCGTTTTTTCATATTCGTCATTTGGTGGCTCTCAATTGTCAAAAACACCCCTCAAAATATTTGCTACGGATGCGAAAAATGCAGAAAATCGAACCATCCGAATTACTTTTTATGACGGACGGAAGTTTCAGAGGCTGCAAACGTATAAAAAGTGAGGTCGTATTTAGTTTTTATATATATATATATATATATGAACGAATAAACTAGTCAGAATATAGGCTACAGTTAAAGCTTTCCTTTAGTTTTTGTGAAATGCTCACACGCACGCACGCAGCCACGCACACACATTTATTTGTTAATAAATAAATAACAATAAATTGTTGTAACAGCAATATCTCCAAGTTTTGTTTTTCACTGTAAAAATGTCACGATTTGCCAACTGCAATGAACCAGCTTTGGGGGGGCCCATGCAGCTTGCAAAAGTTTGAGAACCCCTGTTGTGGATGATCAGTGTAACTGTATGTAATTATATCAAATGACCGTGTAAAGTACCGTATAAAGTGTAATTAAATGTACATAAATGTAATTTAAAATGCGTGCCAAGTAATTATGGTTCAGCTTCTATTTGTCATATTTGATGCGCTTTATTCCTGTGGTTGATCAGGGTTATGTGTGAATACAAGCTTAAAATAAATCTCTTCATCATATAAAGTGATTGTTTCTCTTCATAGAAGACTGACTCCTTAATTCATATGGTAATGAACTTTTTGAAGTGGCAAAGTTTGGGTTTTATAGACTTTCAGTGGAGTGACAGAAATCTCTCAGGTTTCATTAAAAATATCTTCAATTGTGTTTTGAAGATAAAAGTGGAACAACATGGGTAAGTAATTGATGACAGAATTGTAATTTTTGGGTGAACTATCATGTCACTAGTTTGTCATGGATACTTAAACTCTAGTAATAAAAAAATCTCTTGATCTCTTCAAATCTCGAGTGAATTTCTTCCTCTGAGATTGATAGAGTTCTGTCTGATCTTGCTTTCCAGACTGTAAAAAAAAGTTCATCCATTATGACTGATTTACATAAAAGGTCTGTTGAACTAAAATCTAAATAAAACTATCTAAAAAACAAACAAACAAACAAAAAAAAAACATTACCTATGATTAAAAATGAGGAATCCCTCCACTATAAGAACAAACACATTAGGTAGCTCTGATGCTGTGGATTTCACTGCACAACCACGAGATGTCATGAAGCGCTCAGGATCCTCCTGCCAAGAGCTAATGTCTCCCATCATCCCGTCCATATGAAGGGCGTCCAAACCTGCAGAGGACTTTTATTTAAAAAATATATGACATATGATGTGTATATATATGGGTTGGACAATGAAACTGAAACACTGGCCAATATAGTGTTGGAGGTTTCACGCCTACACACGGTGTTCCAAATTATTATGCAAGTGACACATTAGTAGGATTTTAGTTTTTCAAAGAAAGTGTTTGTTTGATTTCTCATGTCTTTTTAGATAACTGTCAATCTCAGACAGGTTTGTTAAATAGTCTTCCAGGTCTTCTTAGGTAAATGGAAAACCTACTTAAAGAGGTTGTTCCACATTATTAAGCAAGTCACAGTTCTCAAGCAATATGGGGAGGAAGAAAGATCTTTCTGAAGTTGAAAAGCAAGAAATGGAGCAATGTCTTGCAAAAGGCATGAAATTAATATTTAAAAAAATAAAAATAAATAAATAAATAAAAATGATTGGAGATTTTTGTGATTTAGAGCACAGAAGAACTCAGATAAAGGCTTGTTAAGGAAAGTTTCTGTCAAACAAATTAATTGTATTAAAAGGGCAGCCATAAAAAGCCACTGTTGAGCAACAAACAGGTATTTGAAGCTGCTGGAGTCTCTGGAACCTTTCCATGCAGGCTGGCATTTGTGCATAAAGCTGCATTTCAGCCACCCCTAACCGAAGCTCCCAAAGAGAAACAATTACAGTGGGTGTAGAAATACATGAAGACTCATTTTTAAATGGTTTTATTTGAATGTTTATTGTACTGAAATCCTACTGATGTCACTTGCATAATAATTTGGTACGCAGTGTATATGCACGGCCTGGTGGCCAATCGTCATTGATTTTACATTCCATCAGTAAGAGCAGAGTGTAAAGGTTGAATTAGCAGAGCAATAGCAATTATTGCAGATCATACAACATAATGGGAGACATATCAGAGTTCAAAAGAAGACAAATTGTTGGTGCACATCTCGCTGGCTCATCTGTGACCAAAACAACAAGTCTTTGTGGTGTATCGAGAGCTATGGTATCCAGGGTAATGTCGGCATAACACCACGTAGGACGAACCACATCCAACAGCAGTAACTGTTGACGCATTAAGAAGCTGTCTGAAAGGGATGTCCAGGTACTAACCCGGATTGTCTGCAAAAAACATAACCACAGCAGCCCAACTCACTGCAGAATTAAATGTGCACCTCGACTCTCCTGTTTCCACTAAAACTGTTTATCGGGAGTCAATATTTATGGTCTGGCTGCTATAGCCAAACCTTTGGTCACTTGTGCCAATCCCAAATGTTAGTTTCATTGGTGCCAACAGTGCAAATCTTTGGGCTGTGGAGAATGTGAAAGATGTATTGTTTACTAATGAGTCCACGTTCACTGTCTTTCCCACATCCGTGGGGAGATATGGTGTGGAGAAGCCCCAAAGAGGCTGTTGCGTTCCCAGAGTGAAGCACCGGGGTGAAACGGTGATGGTTTGGGCTGCAATATCATGGCATTCCTTAATGTGCTTGATGGGCATGTCACCGCCAAATCAGCATGATAATACACCAATACACACAGCAAGACTTGTGACAGAATGTTTTATGATGAACTTGAAAGTGAAGTTGCACATCTCCCATGGCCTGCACAGTCACCAGATCTAAATATTTTTGGGTATTTTGGAGGAGCGAATCAGAAAACGTTTTGCTCCACCAGTACCACACAATAAGAGTGTTTACATTTCATTGTCCAACCCCTGTGTGTATATACTATATAATCATACACTGTATTGCAAAATAGGACGATTGGCATGTACAAAAGCAAAGCTGAGAAGTAAATAAGAGAACTGTTCTTACTGTCATATTGCTTAAAGCCATTGATATCAGTAGGGACCACTGAGTCATCCTGAGAAAAAGACACAAACAAATTAGGATTCGTCAGCTACATGCTTGGGTCTAAGTGACCTACTTAGATAAAGAATGATAAATTAATTAAGATATAAAGTGGGTGTGGTACCTTGAAAAAGCTGTCTTGAGAAATAACACAGCTATTACACAGAAGCTCCTGAAGGCTTTTACTCAGAGTGGTCTTTCCTCCATTTGTCATCCTGTCACATCAGTTCATAATTCATGTATGATAGGACTACACATTGGAAAACACAAACCTTACAGCGTTTAGTTTACTCACCCACCAATTCCTATTATTACTTTTCTCATTTTTTCATAAGTTTTACATTTCAACTTTTGTTAAGAAGTCAGCTGCATGCATTTAAGAAAAATGGGTGCTTTTTTGCAAGCAGTTAGTTGGTCTAGGTACTAAGCACAGTTCATCTCCACTAACTGGTAAGAAACTCGTGTATGTGGCTTGCAGCTCTTCTTCTTTGTTCACTTATAGGGGCGAAACTGCTCTATAGCGCCACCTGAAGTGCTGGGTTGTCACTGGCGCACAAAATGTTTTATTCACAAGTTTAAGTGCTATTCTAAAGGATAGTTAATCCAAAAATGAAAATTCTGTCATTATTTACTCACCCTCATGTCGTTTCAAGTCTGTATAACTTTTTCTTTTGTGGAACATAAAAGAAGATATTTTGATAAAAGTCTGTTTTTTTTTTTTTCTTTTTTCACACAGTGGAAGTTCAGCATTCTTCAAAATATCTTCTTTTGTGTTCTAGAGAATAAATGCATGATGACAAATTTATTTAGGTGAATTATTCTTTTAAGGCTTTGATCTATCTAATTAGCATATAGTAAATAAACCATATAAAGTGGGTATTGTATAACTCATCTGTTGTTCTGTAAAAGTCCCACCACTAAAATTCAGTCTGTCGTTAATGTACAAAAACAGACAAGCAAAGTGATACGAACAGTAAAACTTCAAAAATCATCCATCTTGAAAAGCCAATCAAATTTGAGATCTGTACCTAACAGTATAATATAAAAGGGACAAACAAAAGACAGAAAAGACAATATATATTGCTTCTTTTTCTGTTTTTTTTTTTTAAATAATTTTATTTCTTTATAAAATTTGTACAAGGCAACAGTGCAAACTTGCTTCTCCACTTACAGTCTATGTAGTATGTACATGAAAAAACATGAGGTCATTTAAACATGACAAAACTTTTATTTCCTTTACTTGGAAAAAATCTGATCCCTCAAGCAGTGCACCTGAAAAAAGGATAAAAGGATAAAAAACAAAAAAAAAAACAATTTATGGTCACACGTGATACCCAATCAAAAAACAGAATCCCATTTTATTTTTAATCAGGACTCTTACCAAAGTTTCTGACACAGCTCCTAGATTACTGGCTTCAGTGGTTGGGATAACAAAAGAACTCAAGCGAATATCAGTAGCACTGTACTATAGAGAGCAACAAAACAAAATACACACAATAAGTAAACCAAATTGCCAAGAGTGTCAATTTACAGTACAGTAAAAATAAAAAAAAAATTAGCTTGTAAACTATGAGAGACATGGTGGCTTACAGGCAGTTCTCTGGGTGATGACGAGAATGGCGGGTCACTGGCATACATGCGGGTGAAGGGTTTCTCTTTGGTAGTGGGGTGATTCGTGCAGCAGAGGCGCAGAGTGGCAGCAGGGAGGTGGATGTGCCAGATGCTGCTGTGTTTCTTCACTAGCTCATCCAGCATCCTGAAATATGCATTAAGTAATGCTGGACATGTAGAAACAATATATTTTTACAGTATAGCTTTTTCCACCATTGATCATGAAATAGTTAAATACCATTTCTGTTAAAGGGTTAGTTCACCCAAAAATGACATTTCTGTTCTGTTTCTTCACAAATTAAGATATTTTTTGATGAAATGTTGAGATGAGATGTTTTTTTATCCCCCACAGAAAGCAATGTAATTACCACATTCAAGGTCCAGAATAGTAAAGACGTAGTCAACGTGACTACAGTGGTTCAACCTTAATGTTATAAAGCGACAAGAATACTTTTCTGGACCTTAAAATGTGGTAATTACGTTGCTTTCTTTGGATAAAAAACCTCTCTGATTTCATCAAAAATATCTTAATTTGTGTTTTGAAGATGAACGAAGGTCTTATGGGTTTGGAACGACATGAGGGTGAGTAATTAATGAAAAAAAAAAAAATAATTTTTGGGTGAACTAATCCTTTAAGGAACAAACATTACTGTTAAATCAAGTCTCATCACATATTGGATACATTTCTCAAATTCAAAATAATTCAATAGTTATGCTGTACTCATTAAGAAGTGATTCAGTGACCAAGTCCATGTAACCAGTTTGACGGTGGTGGATCACCAAGGCGTTTGCATTCAATCTCAGCCGTTTCTTCAACTCACGGTTAATCTATCAGAGAGAAAGAGGGAAAATGAGAACCATTAATCAATGATATAAAACTGTTTTCCCAAAACAAATGACTGATAAAGGAATTCCTAGATACACACTATCATTCAAAAGTTGGGGGTTTAGATTTTTTACATTTTCTGACAGAAAATTGCGATCCCAATCGGACTTCTGACCTGTAATGCTGCCTGAATCATTATCATGCACTGTTCGCTGTTGGCCAGAGGAGAACTGGCCCCCCGACTGAGCCTGGTTTCTCCCAAGGTTTTTTTTTTCTTTCTCCATTTTTGTCATCTGTTGGTCACCTGTTGGATGTTCCTTGCCGCTGTCGCCTTATGGCTTGCTTAGTTGGGGACACTTGATATTCAACAATGTTTCTGATCTGCCTGCATTGACACCTGTGTATGCGAACTGAACTGAGCTGGACGATGACACCACTGTTTTCTCTAGTGCTGATATATAGATAAATTAACTAAATTAATATCTATTGATTTTTACAATGGAATGAATCAATACTGAATTTATTTAAGCTGGACAATGACACCATTTTCTTTAAGAGCTGCTGTGCAGCCAAAATTATTTGCCAATTATTACTGTAAAGCTGCTTTGACACAATTTGAATTGTAGAAAGCGCTATATAAATAAAGGTGACTTGACTTGACAGAAGTCTCTTATGTTCAACAAAGCTGCATTTCTTTTTAAAATACAGTAAAAACAGTATTATTGTGAAATATTAATAACATTTTTTTTTTTTTAAAGATTTTAAAATTTTATTCCAGTGATTCCAATAATTTTTATATTTAATTTTATGCTGAATTTTCAGCATCATTACACCAGTCTTCTGTGTCACATGATCCTTCAGAAATCATTCAAATATGCAGTTGTGCTGCTTAATATTTTTATGGAAACTTTGATCAGTTTTTTTCAGGATTCTTTGATGAGTAGAAAGATCAAAAGAACAGCATTTATTAGTTTTAAATAGATTTTTCTTGTAACATTGTAAAAGTCTTTACTGTCACTTTTGATTAATTTAATGCGCCCTTGCTGAATAACAAGTATTAATCTCTTTTTTCTTTAAATCTTACTGAGCTCAAGTCTATGTGTCTCTTACTTCCAGGAGAATCCGCCTGGGAAGCCGGGACAGAATTCCGAGAGGGTATCCCTGCTGACTGATGACTTCAGCAAGACACTGGGCCACATCCTGACTGAGTTTCTGAGTCAGAGGAAAAGCTTCCACCCATTTGGAATGGTAGTCAGTCAGGGTCATGATGTGCGTGTGCTTGTCTACTGTCGGAGAGAACGGGCCTCTAACATCCAGCCCAAGCCATTCCCACCTCTCTTTAACCTGAGAGAAAGGTTACAAATTTCTTATTCAGCCAGTTTAAAATGTTCTTTTTCTGTTCTATACTATCTATAAAGGCCCAAACACAAACAAATATAACTATAACAATTACTGTACTGGCATCCACATCAAGGGACGATAGCGATATACTGCAGTTATGCCGTCTGCTGCTTTAAATGGATTTTTCATTCATCAGCTTCATCCCGTTCATGGAAAAATAATTTTGAAAGTGTTTCGAACAATAGCACTCCTCTCAGTGTTGTTATCGTTACAGTTGTGGTGTAGACTTTACTCTCATAGAATTAGAAAGATGATTAAAACTCTCAAATTATGAATATTGGATCATGTAGAAAGTTCAGCTCCAGTAATGGCTATTTTTACAAAAAAAAAAAAAAAACACTCAATCCAGAAGGGTTGTTGTCATTCTCGCTATGTACACTGCAGCATGACGCAAGACGGGATCTGATAGGTTATCTTGTCATCTTCTTTCGTAAAAATGCAATTCCCCAGAGGATTTACCTAAATTAAATCTTTCTGATGAAATCTTAGCCACAAGCAGATACCCATTTATGATAAAAGTTGCACTGCAGTTCTGACGTAAACAGCCTTACCTCGATTATGTGGGGTTTTGTTTGTCCTAGAACGCCATAAGCCACATGAGGCATCTGATTAAGAAATAATAGGAAATGTATAATTAAGATTGTCTTGAGATATATTCAGCAGTACACCATGATTACTTACGATATTTAATTCATCGTCTCCAGTCCAGCGAATGTTCTGAAGAAAACACAACAGACATATGTTACTGGCGTGAACCACATTTTTGTGCATAGGAATGTAAAAATAATATTACTATGTCTTAATTGTCTTTATTAAATCTTTTTATATGAAAAATAATTTAAAAAATGCTCATTACATTGGGCAAACAGTATCCACTGTGAAAGAAACTGGGTATAGTCATGTTTCTGTCTAGAGTTTCATCACCCATGATGGTCCATGGTGGGCTGAATAAGCAAATGAAAAGAATAACAATTAAAACAATAACATCAACACAGGTTGCATGCATCTGATGAGCAGCTGCAGACCTTTTTTCCGTTTCAGTCAGCTGCTGTGTGTAAACGCTCTGTGTGTCTGCTCTCGTCTGGCTGGAATTATTTTCTGTGTTGTTCGGGTGTAAACTCATGTCTGTAGTTCTGTGCTCAGGCTTTTCTGAGTCCGACGTCTGCGAGGTTTCTGCTGTCATATCAGGTGCTGCTTGAAGAGAGGAGTTTGAGTCACCAACATTTCCCTTCAATTGCAAATGACAGCGAAGAGGAAAATTTGGTCATCATTAATAAAAAAGGCAGTCAAAAGGCATCTATACTAGTGATGGGTGCGTTCAAAACACTGCTTTGTAAGCTTCAAAACTGTAGCAAATTTTTTGCTTTGAACCAGTGATTCGGACTCGCATGATTTCAGAAAAGTCTTACATTACAAAAAGAGTTACATTATAACAGTTTCAAACAAATTAATTAAAAAAAAAATTATACAAACATTTAATATTTAACAGTATTTTTTAGATTGCATTTAATAGATTTCTCTTCCAAGAAAACATTTACAATTAAATTGTAAAAGATGTCTATGCGTGTTTGGGCTTTTTGTTGTTGTTGCAATTACACGGTTTTGACCAGCAGGTGCCGCCAGTGTGTGATGTTTTGTGCAGTTTGAAACAGTGAAACATTTTTCAAAACAATTGTTTCAGTTGCAAAAAGCTCAGTTTCTTCCATCACTAATCTATACGCAGGTGAGTAAAGACTGCTCTGAGCCGCCTTCAAATTTGGTGTAAAGATGCAATGCTGCATGAAAGCCATACTAACATATGCAGCTCTGACCCACTTCAGTATCAGAGGCTGCATCAATGATGCAATGATGCAGCATCAGTGCAGGCTTAACCTTTGTCATATATTTGATCATTTATGGTTTCATATTTTCGATGTATAATTTCACTTTAAAACATTAATTTCATAAAATTATTTCTAAAATTGCAATTTCTCTGTAAATACATACATTCACATGTAATTCAAAGAAATAATAATGCAAAATGCAAATAAAGAAGGTTGCATAACTCACCAAAGCTCTTCTGCTTCTGGGGTTGATTTTAACCTGTAGGGGAGAAACCAGAAAGTAAAAATTTTTAAAATGTAACATACAAACCTGATTCTAAAAAAGTTGGGACACTGTACAAATTGTGAATAAAAAAAGGAATGCAATGATGTGGAAGTTTCAAATTTAAATATTTTATTCAGAATACAACATAGATGACATATCAAATGTTTAAACTGAGAAAATGTATCATTTTAAGGGAAAAATAAGTTGATTTTAAATTTCATGGCATCAACACATCTCAAAAAAGTTGGGACAAAGCCATGTTTACCACTGTGTGGCATCCCCTCTTCTTTTTATAAAAGTCTGCAAACGTCTGGGGACTGAGGAGACAAGTTGCTCAAGTTTAGGAATAGGAATGTTGTCCCATTCTTGTCTAATACAGGCTTCTAGTTGCTCAACTGTCTTAGGTCTTCTTTGTCGCATCTTCCTCTTTATGATGCGCCAAATGTTTTCTATGGGTGAAAGATCTGGACTGCAGGCTGGCCATTTCAGTACCCGGATCCTTCTTCTACGCAGCCATGATGTTGTAATTGATGCAGTATGTGGTCTGGCATTGTCATGTTGGAAAATGCAAGGTCTTCCCTGAAAGAGACGATGTCTGGATGGGAGCATATGTTGTTCTAGAACTTGGATATACCTTTCAGCATTGATGGTGCCTTTCCAGATGTGTAAGCTGCCCATGCCACACGCACTCATGCAACCCCATACCATCAGAGATGCAGGCTTCTGATAACAACTTGGGTTGTCCTTGTCCTCTTTAGTCCGGATGACATGGCGTCCCAGTTTTCCAAAAAGAACTTCAAATTTTGATTCGTCTGACCACAGAACAGTTTTCCACTTTGCCACAGTCCGTTTTAAATGAGCCTTGGCCCAGAGAAAATGCCTGCGCTTCTGGATCATGTTTAGATATGGCTTCTTTTTTGACCTATAGAGTTTTAGCCGGCAACGGCGAATGGCACGGTGGATTGTGTTCACCGACAATGTTTTCTGGAAGTATTCCTGAGCCCATGTTGTGATTTCCATTACAGTAGCATTCCTGTATGTGATGCAGTGCCGTCTAAGGGCCCGAAGATCACGGGCATCCAGTATGGTTTTCCGGCCTTGACCCTTACGCACAGAGATTGTTCCAGATTCTCTGAATCTTTGGATGATATTATGCACTGTAGATGATGATAACTTCAAACTCTTTGCAATTTTTCTCTGAGAAACTCCTTTCTGATATTGCTCCACTATTTTTCGCCGCAGCATTGGGGGAATTGGTGATCCTCTGCCCATCTTGACTTCTGAGAGACACTGCCACTCTGAGAGGCTCTTTTTATACCCAATCATGTTGCCAATTGACCTAATAAGTTGCAAACTGGTCCTCCAGCTGTTCCTTATATGTACATTTAACTTTTCCGGCCTCTTATTGCTACCTGTCCCAACTTTTTTGGAATGTGTAGCTCTCATGAAATCCAAAATGAGCCAATATTTGGCATGACATTTCAAAATGTCTCACTTTCAACATCTGATATGTTATCTATATTCTATTGTGAATAAAATATAAGTTTATGAGATTTGTAAATTATTGCATTCCTTTTTTATTCACAATTTGTACAGTCTCCCAACTTTTTTGGAATCGGGTTTGTAGAAAGACATTACATTTTAATGGGTAGTTGACATGAAATTTCAAGCCAGTGTCCTGTGGTGGTGT
Organism: Mylopharyngodon piceus; assembly: GCA_039654765.1. Classification (NCBI taxonomy): domain Eukaryota; kingdom Metazoa; phylum Chordata; class Actinopteri; order Cypriniformes; family Xenocyprididae; genus Mylopharyngodon; species Mylopharyngodon piceus. The sequence goes on from CM077457.1 coordinate 19,914,793, forward strand.
AACATACTATAATTACACAAAAACTATTCTAACCTGCTTTAATTTAAACCTAAATTATGCTAATATCTTATAATTATTTTAAACCCATTGTTTAAGAATTGCTTATATCAATTGAGTACATTAAATACTTGTACCTTTATGATTTAAACTGGTGAAAAACCTAAAAGTGAGTGACCAGTGATATGAAACAAGACACTGTACAACATTAAAAACACATGTTCATGTTCGCTTTATGTTTTAAAAAAGTTTCACACACCTTTCTTTGTAGATAACGGTTTGGGAATGAAAAGATGGTAGGCACAGCCCATGAATGAAGTCTTGTTCTCTTGCCCTCTACAATAAGACACTCCTTTTCAAAGTGGATAGAACAAATTTTACTATTTGGAGCAGGTTTCCAGTCTTTCCATCTTAAATTTTTAAGCCACTTTTTCAGTAAGTTGGGGTCTTTCAGCGGGAATCTGAAATAAAACAAATATGACAACACGAACTTAACTTCATACCGTCAAGAACTTTTAAATATAACGCAAAGTGAAAGCTTTGCGCTTACTTGTGGAATGAGACGCTCTTGTTCCTCGCAGCAGTGTTTTTACAGTTATATGCACAACATATGAACACCATCGTGTTTTGGGGATCAACATTCAAGTTTTTAGCTTTTATCAAAGAGGTTGTTTTATGGTTATCGTATCGTTAATGCTGTGTTGTATTATATTTCAAAAGACGTTTTATTAACGAATAAACAGACTGTGCACTGACTATTCACCAAAAACCAAAACAGACACTTAACAGCCAATCAGTTACAGCTCCGTCTACATCTGTGGTGCCTGGCTACGAGAAGCGAAAACACAGATATCGCCACCTTCCGGACAAAATGAGACTAGAGCTCAGATTAACTGACATTTCGAGTAGTTTGGCTGCAAGTTTTCTATTAGTATTTTTCTGGTTTTTCTTTTATCAGCTGTTGCTAAAATAGTTGTGAGTGTTTAGTTTAAATTGCTTCTAAATTACACACCAAATGCACAAATGTTTTTTTTTTGTTTTTTTTTCTGCAGACACTTCAAGAAGGGAATTAAGCGCACTAAATTGCTTCAAAAAGCATTACTGTAAGAATAAAGGACAGCCATGTTATTCATTACCTGCTTTCATTGTCATCAAAGTGACTCACCATTCAGGAGTAATATCTGCATAACCAATTTTACTAATTTTACTCAAACATGATAAATGAAATGTATTTATGTGATGTTTGAGTTATTTGTACTTTTTTTTATTTTACATTTTAATTATTTTTGATAATTAGATTTAAAAAAAAAAAAAAAAAAAAATGAACACCCATAACAAGCATAAAGCACCATCAACACTAATAAAAAAATAACATTTATCTTTGTGAATCCAGAGGGCAAACGTATACGCCTTCACTTCAGTTTGAAAGCATCTTCCAGGAACATGAATTTAATGTCATGTATCCAATTGCATGTTCTTTGTCTGATATCAGACAGCCTCCTGAAATGATTTCTTTTCATTTCAAAGGCAAATCTTGCCTTTTCTCTAATGGCCTTCAAACCAACTAGGAAATTATGTCCAGTTTGCATGACAAGTGAAAGTGAAAGTGAAAGTGAAAAACAGACAGATCCGGCCCACATTATTTATAGTGGTATGATGATCAGGGCCACATGTGGCATGGAATGATGGCACTTGGGCGGACCGCTCCTGTTTGCCAGATCTGAGCCACAAGCAGGCCATAGCAATGCCACATGTGAGCCAAGAACAAAGAAATAAACCAGAATTAACAAGCCTGTTAACAAGCAGAATCACTGAAGGAAAGAAGAGAACAGAAAAAAAGAGACAAACAGAAACACAAGAACTACAACTGACTTCAGCCACAGCCTTAGATGAAATCAACTGAAGATAAAAAAGATTTTGTTCTATTACAAGATTTCAATGACGGTCAATTTGGTTCCTTTACGAGATTTCAAAGGTGGTCCATTTTTTTCCTATTACAAGATTTAAATGATAGTTGGTTTGTTCCTTTATGCGATTTCAATGATGGTCGTTTTTTTTCTGTTACAAGATTTCAAAGATGGTCAGTTTTGTATCGTTACAAAAGTTCAATGACAGTTGGTTTTATTTCTTTACGAGATCTCAGTGACGGTAGGTTTTGTTCCTTTGTTCCATTACGAGATTTCAAAGTTTGTTTCTTTATGAAATTTTAATGATGGTTGATTTTGGTCCTTTAGTACAGTGGTTCCCAATCACGTTCCTGGAGCCCCCCCAACACTGCACATTTTCCATGTCTCCTTTGTCTGACACACCAATTTCAGGTCTTGGTGTCTCGACTAATGAGCTGATGATCTGAATCAGGTGTGTTTAATCAAGGAGATGTGGAAAACATGCAGTGTTGAGAACCCCTGCTTTAGTAGATCTAAATGACAGTCAGTTTTGTTCCTTTACGAGATCTCAATGGTTGACGGTTTTGTTTTGTTATGAGATTTCAATGACTGTTGAATTTGAAACAAATCAAACTGTCTGTTTTGTTTAATTACAAGATTTCAATGATGGTCGGTTTTGTTCAGTTACCAGATTTCAACGATGGTCGGTTTCGTTTCGTTACAAGATTTCAGTGACGGTCAGTTTTGTTCCTTTGCAAGATTTCAAAGATGGTCGGTTTTGTTTCATTACGAGATTTCAATGACAGTCGGTTTTCATTGTCAGTCAGTCAAATTTTCATTTGTTCAGTTACGAGATCTCAATATGGCATATTTTGTTATTTTACAAGATTTTAACTGCAATAAACGCTGTCATGTTATCTTGCATTCAGATGCCTAGTGTTTGTGAACGCAATCGTGTGAGGCGCTTCTGGGAGGGAATTATACTGAACCACTTTAATGAAACATCTTGCTCGGGCATTATACAATGACCAAAACAGCATTTCAGATGTTTTGTCATTTCAATGTTGGTCGGTTTTGTTCAGTTACCAGATTTCAACGACGGTTTCATTTCATTACGAGATTTCAGTGAAGGGCAATTTTTTTCCTTTAGGAGATTTCAAAGATGGTCGATTTTTGTTTCATTATGAGATTTAAATGACGATCAATTTTGTTCCTTTACAAGATTTCAATGACAAACGGTTTTCATTGTCAGTCAGTCAAATTATCATTTGTTCAGTTACAAGATCTCAATATGTTTTGTTTTGGTATGTTTTGTTCTTTTATGAGATTTCAATGATGGTCGGTTTTGTTCCATTCCAAGGTTTAAATGACAGTTGATTTTGTTCCTTTACGAAATTTCGTCTGTTTTTTTTCCATTACGAGATTTCAATGCCACTTGGTTTCGTTTCCTTACAAGATTTTAATGACGGTCGGCTTTGTTTCTTGACAAGATTTTAATGACAGTTGGATTTGTTCCATTACGAGATGTCTTTTTTTGATGCGCTTAAAGAAATTTATTCAGTTTCCATTGTAGTTTATGCGCATGTTTTTGTATGTTTTCGTATCGCATAAAAAATGTATCCGACTTAGTTGAGTGCATAAATTTTTTATGCACATGTTTAGAATTTATGTGCATCTTGGTGTTTCCATCCAGTGTTTTTAATACGATATCACAAAATGCGCATAAAAAAGATGGGTGGAAACGTAGCTAATGACAGTTCATTTTTTTCCGTTATGAGATTTCAGTGATGGTCAGTTTTGTTCCTTTTTGGATGGTTTTGTTCCATTATTAGATTTAAATGACAGTCGGTTTTGTTCCTTCATGAGATTTCAATAACGGTCGGCTTTGTTCCGTTACGAGAGTTCAGTGACGGTTGAATTTGAAACAAATCAAACTGTCTGTTTTGTTTAATTACAAGATTTCAATGATGGTCAGTTTTGTTCAGTTACGAAATTTCAGTGCCACTTGGTTTTGTTTCCTAACAAGATTTTAATGATGGTCGGTTTTCAGTGTCAGTCGGTTTTGTTCTGTTATGAGATTTTAAATATGTTTGGTTTTGTTCCTTTGTTCTTTTCCGAGATTTCAAAGATAGTCAATTTTGCTTCGTTACAAGATTTCAATGATGGTGGGTTTTGTTCAATTGTGAGATCTCAGTGACGGTTGGTTTTGTTCCATTAAGAGATCTCAATGATGATCACTTTTATTCTGTAATGAGATTTCAATGACGGTCAATTTTGTTTCGTTAAGAGATTTCAATGATGGACTGTTTTGTTCCTTTACAAAATTTCAATGACAGTCGGTTTTGTTTCTTTACAACATTTCAGTGATGGATGGTTTTGTTTGGTTACAAGATTTCAATGATTGTCAGTTTTCTTCTGTTATGAGATTTCAAAGACAGTCAGTTTTCATTACAAGATTTTAATGATGTCTGTTTTGTTCAGTTATGAGATTTCAGTGATGGCCGTTTTGTTCCTTTATGATATTGTTTTGTGATGAGATTTCACTGACGATCGGTTTTGTTTGTTATGAGGTTTCATTGACGGTCGGTTTTGTTCCTTTACACGATTTAAATAATTGCCATTTTTTTCCATTACGAGAATTCTATGCCACTTGGTTTTGTTTTCTAACGAGATTTTAATGACAGTTGGTTTTGTTTCGTTACGAGATTTCAATGACGGTAAGTTTTGATCCTTTACGAGATTTCCATGACAGTCAGTTTTCATTGTCAGTCAGTTTTGTTCAGTTACTAGATCTCAATACGGTTATGTTTTGTTCTTTTACAAGATTTTAATGATGGTTGGTTTTGTTCCATTCCAATATTTCAATGACAGTCGATTTTTTTCCATTACGAGATTTCAATGCCACTCGGTTTTGTTCTCCATTTTAACGACAGTCGGCTTTGTTCCTTAATGAGATTTTAATGACAGTTGGTTTTCTTCTATTACAAGATTTTAATGATAGTCGGTTTTGTTTGGTAACGAGATCTCAATAATGGTCAGTTTTGATCAGTTGCGAGATCTCAAAATAGTCAGTTTCGTTCCTTTATGAGATTTCAATGATCGGGTGGGGTTATATTAGTGGGGACGTGCATCAACGTAAGTTCACTTGGGTGCGCACCACAAAAGTGATGTCATCGGCCGTTGGTGGAAGTGCGCATTGAGTGCACGCAAACTCATTGCAATACAATATGTTATTTATGTACAATTATTTTACAAAAGTAAAGGAAGATAAAATACTGTAAAAAATACTGTACTGTACTGTTCTCTGTCTTTTGTATATGGGACTTTTATGTTTGGTGGAGAAACTTCCTGTAGTTGGAAAAATGGACTTTTATTTTGACAGCAGAGCACCTTGGAACAGGAAGGCCTACTGCAGTAGAAAAGGCCAAGCCAGGAATTAGCACAATAGCATTGTGTGCAGAAGTGGAAACTGTGAATCATGTAGTAATGGAGTGTATTATTCATTGTACTGCAAGAAATCTCATGTTTTCTGAGCTGTTGAAATATGGAGTTTCATCTTTATCTTTAAAATTGATTCTTGATAATAAGGACTAAGAAACAAAGGTTGTTATAAGTTTTTTCCACCACACTGGTCTTTATAAGAGGATTTAACCCATTAGGCGGAGTTCTTTAAATGGACTGAGGAGGGCAGTAATACGCCTTTGATGTGTCCAGGCTACCGCAAATCTCACAAGAAGAAGAGGAATCAATTTTTGCTGAATACTAGGGATATAACAATATCAAAATCTCACGATATGATAATACCTCGATATGAAGTCCACGATACGATATTTATTGCGATATTTAAAAAAAAAGAAAAGAAAAGAAATGAAGACTTGGAAAAAAGTGCCATAAGTGTTAAACAATGATTGAACATTACAATGATGTACAAATTAACCATGTCATATCCTGTCCTCTTTCCTTTATCCTTTAATCATAACTGTTGTTTAGAGGTATGAGGTATAGTATGAGATGGGTCAAATGACCTAAAACTCCCCTTTACAAAATAAAATAATTGCACCAGATGGACCTTGACAAAGGTAACATCTATTATTTTTTCTAACATTCTCAAGAGTTGTATTTGTTAACATTAGTTAATGCACTGTGAAGTAAAATGAACAAACTATGAACAGCTGTATTTTTATTAACTAACGTTAAAGATTAACAAATGAACCTTATTGTAAAGTGTTACCACAAATTTAACACAAATAAGATGCTTGAACACACATGTAAGATCCAGACAGGTGAAACAGAATATTTTTGTAAGATTCATAAATACTTCACTTGTTTCTAAAAGAATGTTTCAGTGATAAATACATTTTTAACAGTAATTTGTTGCCACCTAGTGGCGTAACAATGCAATCGATAGTCGTTATTTGAAGCACTTTCAAAAACTGATTTATCCTATTTTGATCGGTAAAGTAGACATCATTGTTTATCTGAATAATACACTTTTGTATGCTTCTGTGATAATTAAAATATTTGTAACAGAAATAATGATACTGTGTGTTTGACAAGATTGTTTGTGAAACTGTTTATATCTACACATCACAACTGCTCTCTTTAGATCAACGGCAGCGCGAACGCACATTTGAATGTCACGATTTTATTGTTGTCATTGATGAATTAGATCATGTGGGTGATGAAATCGAGAACGCAATCTTTTAAAGATTAATCGTGCAGCTTGCCGTTGTGCACCTCTCTCTCTCTCTCTCTCTCTCTCTGCATTGATATCTGATGTATAGGAGTGGCGTGAGGGCTTTTCAGTGCATTCATTGCTATAATATTCATGAGGTGAGACGTCTCTATCAAAGGATATGCTCCTCGCACCTCGCCCACCCATCACACCAGAACCATTTTCAGAACCGGGCTGAAAAAAAACTACACTTTTTGCCCAGAAGGCATGATAATATCGAGGCAATTTTGCTATCGCGATACCACGATATTGATAATATCGTTACATCCCTACTGAATACTTTATTTTTCTTCTGCAAAACTTTATTTTCTTTTGCAATACTTTTTGCAAATATGTGGCATTGATTTGACTCCATAGAACTGCTTATATACTGACAGTATACTCCTCTGAGCCAATCGGATAGTTCGGAGCAGTCGCCTGGTAATTGGCAGCAGGTGTCCGCAATTTGCACAGACAACAGAGAGAAAAAAGAAGCAAAGAAAACCAACACCCAAACTCAGAAACTCATTAAAGATAAACATATGTCACAGGACATAACACAAGTCACAAATATAGGTATATTTAGAACACACATAAATTGATTCATTAAAAAATGAATTTAACAAATACATAGATAAAATAGCCCAAACTGAATAGCTCATGTAATGCTAAAGGATTTTATCTATCATGCAACTTTACAGAGGATAGAAGAAGACTGAGAATTTAGTAAAACCAAAAAATAAAGACATTTAGAAGAGAGGAACCAATTTCTCTGAATCTTTGAATGTCTTACCATATTTTAACAAAAATCCGTCAGAAAACCAACTTTCATGCATAACTATGTCTTTCAGTGAATGGTCATCACCTCATACATTTCATTGGTTGACATTTTCTTTTCTTCTCTCTTACTTCTGATCTTACTCTCTTACTTTCTTCATCTGGAACAAAAGAAAGGAACAATCACACTTGCTTATTAACCTAGACACATTTGCTGAAAATGCCTCTTAAAAAAATAAGAAGAAAGTATAGGTCATAGACAATAAGTGTGTAAAGATATGGCTGGAGATAACCAAGAATACACCCAGAGACAAATCTGAAATCAGCACTTTCCCGTATGGATATGTGCAATGCATTTACAAAGTTTCTAAAGATCTTCAGATTTACAAACAGGTGTATGACATTCACCTAGAGCACCAGCCACACTCCTAGCACAAGGAGTAACAGTAGGAGCACACTGCCAGCTGTAAAAGCCGTCCCTGGCATCAGTAAATCATTCATGCCACTGGACTTTGAAGGACTTTTGGAAGAGGCCGGAATGATCTCTGGTGGATCTATGAAGAAGAATACAAATAACTTCAGTACAGTCAAATTAATGCATTACTTGCTTCAAAACTATAACAGACCATTTTTTAACAAACCATGAAAGTCAAAATGAGTTTGTATACTGAATTTAGTAGGTAAGAACAGCATTATTTTGTATCTTTTTGACAGGAAACATGCATTTGTTTATTTTTGTTTTCTTAGATTCTCACTATAGCCTTTAGGACACAGGGGAAAAAAAAAACAACAAAAAAAAAAACAGAATAAATACTTCAAATGTTTGGGATTGGTAAGATTTTGATGCTTTTGAAAGAATTCTCTTTTGCTCAACCAAGGCTGAATTTATTTGATTAAAAATATATAAACAGTAATATTGTGAAATATTATAACAATTTAAAATTACTGTTTTCTATTTTTATGCTGATTTGCTGTTCAAGAAATATCCTTATTGTTATCAATGTTAAAAACAGTTGTGCTGCTTAATATTTTTGTGGAAATCATAATACGTTTTCAGGATTTTTCAATGAATACTGTGATAGAAATATTTTATGTCAACATGAAGTGTACAGAAAATGCAGACTAAGGATGCTCAGGTCAAAGACCACGTAGACTTACCCAAAAAGTGCTTAACACAGTAGAACTAACAGTCATATGATTTGCTTAGATCATTACAAACCAATCACCAGAACAAATCACACTGAAGAAGACATTGATTTTTTACTCAACTGTAAGACTTAAAATGTGCATGTATCTTTCTGTTCAGAGACTCACTCAGTTGTTGTGACCAGTGATCTCCCGGCCGTAAATAAAACTTCATTTCTGCAAAGAGCAACTTGGAAGTCGTGTCAGGTATATGCTGCGCAGCTAAGGAATAGAAGTACTAAAGATCCTACGCTCAAAAGACAACAAAAGTAACAGCTAAAGTGTGATTGATGTAGTGATAGTAGCTTCTTGACGGGACGCCATCACCATACTTCAGAGTGTAGTATTGTATTGTATTGTAAGTATTCAGGGAATTACCTCAAGATACTGTAGTATTACACTGACAACTAGGAGTTGTTTAAATTGTCTGTGGTGAAGTTAGATTCGTATTGAAAATTTCCACGACAATTCAAAGTTCAGAAGTATACATCATTAATGTCACTTTTGATCTACATAAAGCATTCTTACTGAATAAAAAAATGATAATAATACTGACCCCAACCTTTTAAATGGTAGTGTATATCTTAAATGATGCTTGTCACTACAGGTATCGTGAATTCTAAATTGTCTGTAATTACACTCTAAAAATTAAATCTCAGTTAAAAACAAAACAGAAATGTTTACTCACCTTGAACCAAAAGAAAAACCCCTGACTCTTCCATTGTACATATCTCAGAGAAAGCAAGAGGAACGCAGGTGCACCAGTAAGCCCCAGTGTCTTCAGGTCATAGATTAAAGATGTCTATAGTTAGAGTCTTCTTGTCACTTTTGACTTCAACACGTTCTTTGTAGTCTTTATGGAGAGTTAATTTTTCCGTTAAGAAATAGTAGTAGAAGACTTTACGGCTGCCCGAACGTCGGCTGTTCAGATACACACCCAGCGCTTCTGTTTTAGGTGCAGGACACGTAATGGTGTAATTGTCACCTTTATATTTGCGCACATCTAAAAATGATTCAAAGAAACAGTCTTGATCAGTTCACAGCATCCGTTAAAACAAAACTCAAGATCATTCCATCCATCAAAATGGCACTAAATGAGACACCAAAACCAACACCTGGACAGTATAGATGAATGTACCTCATAAGATCTGCGGTGTGTCACCTATTTTCTTATCATTATGAGTAATATTGCTTATTCCTTATAATTATCAGGTGAGTGCTACGTCTGATGTTGATAGTTTGTTTTTATGCCTTCTTAAAGGGATCGTTTACCCAAAAATTAAAATTGAAGTTTATGTTGCTCCTCATGTTGTCTTAAGCCTGTATGACTTTCTTCTGTGGAACAAAAAAGATATTTTGAAGAATGTTCCAAACCAAACAGTTTTTGTGACCTTTGCCTTCCATTGTCCAATATAGACCAAAAAAAAAAAAATCTTTAAAATATCTTCTTTTATGTTCCACAGAAGAAAGAAAGTGTTAATGTTTTAATTAATCATAACATTTATTCTTCTTGCAGGATTAACATTTTGTTTGCTTTTGAAAACTAAATGCCCCCAACACTTAACACCAAAGTTAGTGTGTATTGAAATAACGAATGCAGAAGGACAAGAATACACGGTTATAAACTCTAACTCATGACTTGAGTAACAAGCTGAAGTAATCAAGAAATCCAGATTTGCATTTACCTAGTAACAGAGGAGGGCCCAGGGGGTTTGGTTCGATTTCGATCTTGATTCAGTATCAATTCATATGTGTATAGCCTACTAAAAATCTTTTGTTGAATGCAGTTTGCCTTTTTTAGCGCTATTTTACAGTTGGGTTCAATTCGGTATTTGCTTGCATTAATTAATATTCACTTGTGTGTGCTTATACGAGTATCATTTAAAATATTAGAATGTAAGTTAACTTTTTTAAATTTCACATTTTAAAAAAAAATCAAGTGTTTGATCATGTCTAAATATTTATTCAAATGCAAAACCTAAAAATAAGTAAGTTATGGCCTGCAATTCTCTGTTGAGCAATTATACTAGTAGTTACATGTATATTTATTAAAGAGCCATACAGGCACCTAGTGGGAAAACTATGGCATTACAAATGAAAATTATTATTTTTCCGGCCACAAAACCACTCTAATTTGCCTCTTTGCATTGGATTTAAAACCCTTTTCTCTATTTTAACCTTAAATACTACACTAATTGTAATATAAATTATAAACATATTAGAAAAGATATTATTTTAAGTGGTCATTAATAGACCATAATTATTGCACAAATATAGTACCAAAAGATCTCCTCAAAATATTAATTATTAATGAACTAAAATATAAAACATTTATTTAACTGAAAAATAGTTAAGGTGTATGGTCAACTCCTTGTTAACATTAATGTTGCCTCTCCATCACTCTCTAGATTAAAATGATATTGACTACTGTAAATGTCGTCGATGTAATAATCAATGCATGCTATGCTGTAATGTTTACCAAACATTGCTGCAAATACCTGTATAGTGAAGCTGTTGTATATCATGCTTAAAGCTATTCAAATGTATTCAGAGGTGGACAGTAGTGAAGTATTTTTACTTTACTCAAGTCAATTTAAAAAGTATCTGTACTTCAAAGTGTTTTTCTTTGGAAAACTTTTACTTCACTACATTCCAAAGCATAATGTCGTACTTTTTACTGCACATTTCATAAATAACAGTTGTTGTTTTTACCTTTAATACTTAAGTAGGCTACATTAAAAAGGTAGTACTTTCTTGTACTCAAGTAAAAGTAAGAAAGTAGGCCTACTAGATTTCTAACGTAGCTAATTAAGTATTAAATGAAATTTAATATGAAATGTAGTGCAGTAAAAAGTACGACATTATGCTTTGGAATGTTGTTAAGTAAAAGTTTTACTGGACGTCAATATACAATATGGTGCGATAAACCAAAAATAAATAAATATATAAACCAACGTTAAACAAAAGGCGCAGCTTGCACAATCTATCCTCCTTGATTGTCTCGTTAAGATGACGCAGAAGTGCGTTCCAAAAAAAGAGTTTTTTTGACCCCTACACCCTTCATCTCTTCGAAGCTCTCACTCTGGAGGGTAAACCCTTTGAAGGGATTAGGGCATAGGGATGAGCCCTTCCGAACGGAACGCAGGGCTTATCTCGTGTGTTCTGCAGTGAGGGGCTACTGAGATTTTCCGGTTTCCGAAGGAGGAGCATACATGAATATTCATGAGTTTCCCAGACATACGCAATTGCACGTGTAACTTAGGATTTTAGTTCACACTCCTTGTATCTCAGCACATTAGTGGATTATTCCATAAAGGTAACTATATTCTCAGTGTCGCGGCTGACTTATGCCTAAACTACAGTTGTTTACTTCTAGTTAACAGTTTATAATGTTTTCATTAGTATGCACGTTTTGTGCAGTCGACTGTAACTGAATGACAGGCACTTCGTGTAACAGCAGAGCAACCTTCAGCTATCATCTACAATGGATTCAGCTCGTTGTGCTCTTCCTTTGTACCTTGCAATGTTTTAAATCTTGGTCCTTTATTAGTTGTTTTCATTAAATAGCCTACATCACTGCCAGTAACAACTGAAATAAACCTGTATAAATGTTTCTGAGGACTAATATCTATTCTGGTATTCTTAAATTCTTGTTCATTTTGATATATATGATATATTGCTGTTCAAAAGTTTAATAAAATTATTTCCCCTGGTTTCACAGACAAGGCTTAAGCTAGTCCCAGACTAAAATGCATGTTTGAGCTGTTTGAACTGAAAGCAACTTTTACTGATATCTTAAAATATGTCACTGCCATTGTTTTGTCTCAAGATGCACACCAGAAATGTTTTTTTCTAGTGTACGTTTATAAAAGATACTTAAATATCCTATTTGAACTAAGGCCTAATCCTGGCTTAATCTAAGCCTTGTCTGTGAAACCAGGCCTTTATGTTTAGGCTCACCAAGGCTGCATTTATTTGAAAAAACAAACAAACAAAAAAACAGTAATTTTGTGATTTGTTTTCAATTTTAATATATTTTAAATGGCTGTTTATTCCTGTTACTCCAGTCTTCAGTGTCACATGATCCTTCAGAAATCATTCTAATATGCCGATTTGCTCCCCAAGAAACATTTCATACTATTATTAGTGCTGAAAACAGTTGTGCTGCTGAATGAAAGTGGAAACCGTGATACAGTTCCTGTTTTCAGGATTCACAGAACTGAAAGTTTAAAGAACAGTATTGAAATAGAAATTTTTTGTAACATTAGAAATGTCTTTTTAAAATTAATTAAATTAATTCTTGTTGAATAAAATTCATCCTTGTGGAATTTCTTTAAAAATAAAACTACAGTGATTCCAGACATTTGAATAGTATTTTAATGCAAATGCATTTGTGCAAATAATACAAAGATACTGGCCACTGTACAAAGATAATGTTTTGTTGTTGTTGTTATAAAAAATAGTTTTAAATAAATAAAAAAAAAAAGTCATTAAAATTCAAAGAGTGGTAAAAATGTCAAAAACTTGAAGACTAAAAATGTCATTTTTTTTTTATCTGAGAATAGCTTTCTTATGTATCATAACTGCTATGGCCCATCTTTTTGTACGAAAACAAAATGTCTTACTGTCTCACACAATGTCATGTTCACTCCATCACATTATACCAAGCATCCAGTAATCAAAAGCAAATCAAGGCCATAATCCCATCTTTATTCTAGGATTTGTGAGATGTTTTGACAGATCCAACAGTTTAAAATGTTATTTATTTATTTTAATTTCATGATGTCAAAGGTGTCCCTAATTAAAGCCCCATGAAGAAACATGCATGTTTATGAACATTAATGACCAGTGAATTCAGGTTGACTGGGCCACTTTTGCCATTGAGATGACTGGGAAAAAGTTTCCCGATCAACCTAAATTCACGCCAAAAGACGAATGTTTGTTGTGTATCAAAATAAACTGTCCATTTATGTTAGTGATCATCATTGTATATCCAGGTACACAAGTGACACATGGTCAAAAGAACGGATGGCAGAGAATAACAAAAGGCTTCAAACATCTTTATAAGGCCGCTGATTTTGGACATTATTTCTTTAATTTCCAGAGGGATGACCCAGTTTTAAATCTTCATAAGGTGAAGTAACAGAAGAACATAGCAATACATCATTGAAATGGCAGCTGCGTGTATTTAAGGAGCTCCTTGCTCTTCCTTCGGAAACCGAAAATTTCGTAACACCGGCGAGATCAAAGTATGTCGCACCTCTGTTTTTTTTTTTAATGGCACTGGCTTTAACTGTTGCGCTACAGCGTTGTGTTATGACACATTAAGTGCACAAAAACGGTATTTATTGTTCAAATTTCGTATTAAAACTTAAAAAATTTGAAAGCTGAGACTTTGTTTCATATCAAAAGCAGGGTTGTCAATTTGGCGTGAGATTTACTCGGGCAGAGTGAGAAAGTGAGACAGAGCCTGAAAGTCTTTGAAATTTTAAGTGACGCTTGGGTCGACTGGAGACGCCCCAGATTAACTTAAGTCAGGTACGTAGGGGAAAATCTACCACAAAAGTTAAATAGGTTTGGAACGACATGAGGGTGAGTAAGTGATGACAGAATTTTAATTTTTAGGTGAAAATTTACTATCAATTTAATGTTGAGCCATGCTCTTGTAAACCACATTTACAATTATAAAGTTTTTAAACCATCAAGAGGCATTTTGGATGCACTCACAAATATGCATGAAAGCAATAGTGAAAAAATATGCAATACTGAAGAAAAAAAACAAAACATTTAGCGCTAAAGAAAGTAGGTCAAATCTAATGTAAATACTGCTGTAACACTTTGTAACACACAAATTACTAAAATGTATAATAGTGAAAACACAAAGCACTAACCTGCACTTGCAACAAAGTTGCAGAGACAAAGAACAACCAACAACAAGAAGATGATTTGCAGAGACCTCATTATTATTGCCATAAGTGAATCTTAATAAAGCACATTTCACACAGAGATTCCGGAAAATACCCCGATCGTTTGATTTTGGTGCGTTCACACACATCTCATAAAGATTCCCTAAAAACACGTGACATCGATGTGACGTTCAATGTCTCCATAGCGTCTTAAAGGGATAGTTCACCGAAAAATTTACTCACCCTCATGTTGTTCCAAACCTGTATGAATTTCATTGTTCTGCTGAACACAAATATAGAGAATATAGATTTTCCTACTGCTCATAAAACATTCACTACTAGGCTTAAGAGATATAACCAGTTTAGATGGAAAGGATCTCAAGCTGACTAGTTGAAGACTTTACTGTAGCTATATCCATTAATAGACAGTCGATACTTCCTCAAAAATAAGTTTCAGCACAGCGCTGCAAAAACCACAATGAAATGACTGTTCAATAAAATGACTGTTCAATAAAATACCTAACTGACCTGAGTAATAAAAATCTGTTTACAACATTTCAAATCCCTCAGTTTTTGCCATCTCCGAAAAGCCAAGCAAATGTTGATTATCGTTTTATTACGAGCTCTGTCGCGGTTTCTTATTGCCAGCAGAATCTCCTCTGTTTAGCTTTTTTTTTTAAACCGGCAATTTCCCGGAGGTTCGAGATTTAGTGTACTCCATGTCAACTTTTATCGCTTGTTGTGACAACTACAACTACATTCATTCCAACAAGAAGGCCACAGACCCTACAAAAGACTGACCCACAAACCTTGACAGACATAGCTTAATCCCAATTTTTTTTCATAACAACTCTCAGAGTGTTTGGCATTGTAATGGATATGACAATGTTGACATGTTTGGTCTTGGCAGAATAGATCTGCTACGCTGCTGCTGGAGAGCAAGTACGGGACTTGCTATTGACAATAAAAACACAGCATGGTGCTGTGAGCAAGTAAGACATACTGCTGCTGTACAATATAGTGTACATGAATTACACGTAGCAGATCTATACAGGTGGAGCTAAGGAAGGTGGAGGGTTTCTGAAACACTGCAACTGCTACAGCAAATGCTGACCAAGTATTTGAAGGTTGAGCAGCAAGCTCATTCTGATACAGCAGGAACCAATCAGCTGTACCCTATAGAGAATGATGTGATTGCCAACAGATTGAGTTAAAGACCTATCAGCCTGTGCCATTTAGAGTTTCATGACAGAACTTTGCATTTGTCTTAAAGGGATATTTCACCCCAAAGTGAAAATTCTGTCACCAATTGCGCTTGAGTTTGGAACGATTTGAGGGTAAGTTATGACAATTTTAAAGGGGACCTATGCCCCTTTCATAAGATGTAATATAAGTCTCTGGTGTCCCCACAATGTGACTGTGAAATTTCAGCTCAAAATCCCCCACAGATCATTTATTATAGCTTGGCAAATTTGCCCCTATTTGGGTGTGAGCAAAAATCCAGCGTGCAAATCCAGCGTTGAATTGACCCTCGTTTGTGAAGCAGTCCCGCATAAAATGAAGGCATGGCAACAACACTCTACTACAACAACTCTTCCTCTTCTCTAAGGCAGTGGTTCCCAAACCTGTCCTGAAGGACCCCCAGCACTGCACATTTTGTATGTCGCCCTTATCTGACACACCTACTTCAGGTCTTGTAGTCTCTACTAATGAGCTGATGAGTTGAATCAGGTGTGTTAGATGAGAGAGACATCCAAAATGTGCAGTGGTGGGGGTCCTCCAGGACAGGTTTGGGAACCACTGCTCTAAGGGGCTGTTTACACTACACCGTTTTTAACTAAAAACGGAAAACTTTTTATGGTTTTTGGTTGTTTATTTACACAACAATGCCATTTCGCTGGCATGAAAATGCAAACTTTTGAAAACGGGTTTCAAAGTGAAAGTTTTTGAAAACGATACCGTTATCATCTCCATGTAATCTGCAAAAACGCGAATCTGTGAAAACGGTGGCGGTTTTTAGTTGTTTGCGCGGATCCGTGTGAACGGATAGTTTTGATAACATTGTCATCTGTACAAAGAAAAAACTTTTCCATTTTTAGTACATCGTTGTCATGTAAACGTACCCTAAAGCAGCCCAACATGTCACTAACCCAGTGTAGTGATTTTACTTTTGCCCATCCAAGGACGCAAAGCAAAATAGGGATTGGTACTCACGTCACTGCTGACGTTGTGATTTTTGGATCACACGTCTCTTAAGGTGTGGTTATGAGTACATCAGATGACCACTTCCCCCCCCGTTTCCTAATTCAGGGCACCAGTCAAGGTCTTTTACCTTGGCAGTATGAGAACACTCTCAACAGGGGCTTTTCATTCATTTAGAATTAATGTAAAGTGGTCAACTGATTTATCTGAAAGATTGGTGAGATTGCTAACTTGTAGAGCCTCTTCTGTATTATCAGCACAAGGAAGACACAAGTGTAATAAAATAAATTTTATTAACAAAAAGATAAACAAGAATAACTAACACAACTACTAAATGAATACCATGATTGCAAAAGGAATAAAATAAAGTGCATAAGATACATAGAATACAAGTGATTAAGTTGAGTGTGGCTATGGAAGAGTTACGTTATCTAATGGAAAGATAAACTGTTTCTCTGGAAATAATAAGGTGGAGAACCTTATTATGCACTAAACAAATAAACGAAAGATTATTTGTTATTAACTAACATCAGCTATATTACATCTAATGGGAATTAGGAAATTATATACTGATAAATACAACAATGCCAAGGTCTCTGGAAAGAGGTTTGGTTAAGTGATATTTACGTTCCACGTGGTTGAGTCCGATGACGGTGACGTCTTCCACTGGTTGTGCTGGGTGACAATGCAGTGGGGAGAGGAGCCAGAATCTGTTTCAACAGTCTTGACACGAAGCTCTGTGGGATGCTGATCTCCTGGAGCACCAAAGGGTCCTAAAATCTGGAACACGCAGATGAGGCCCTGGCGTAGGTGCAGAAGGTCCTTAACAATCTGGAACACGCAGACGAAGGTACCTTGGAAGCAAGGTTTGCTCTCCTGAGCTTAACCTTGTTGCAAATGTCGTTACTGTCTCACTGGACGGAAACTCTGAACGTAGTGTTTGTTAATGTCTCACTCCTTACAGAGCTGAGACCCAGAACGGTATATCTGTTATGTCTTTCGCCTTTGAAGGGCAGACTCAGAACGATATATCTGTTAATGTCTCACTCCTTACAGAGTTGAGACCCAGAACTGTATATCTGTTAATGTCTCACTCCTTACAGAGTTGAGACCCAGAACTGGTATATCTGTAAATGTCTCACTCCTTACAGAGTTGAGACCCAGAACGGTATATCTGTTAATGTCTCACTCCTTACAGAGTTGAGACCCAGAACAAGGAGTGTCTGTTGAAAGGGCACCTTTATCCCTTTCCGAAAAGGAGGAGATTGCAATTTGGTGCTTCTCCATTCGAGTGCTGTGATTGGCTGCTGGCATCAGAGGGGACACACACACAGTGTGGCCCACCCTTCTTTCCCCTGTGGAACTCATTTGCATAAAGCACAAAGTTGGAAGTTTTACAGTGTCTTTAAAGTTTACCAATGCATTTCTCACTTTCCAAACCACCACCAGAATACCTTTGGCAATATTCTAAACAAATAGAGACTAAACATGATGGGAAAAGATTGAACTGTCATGCATTCATTCGATTGTACATTAACAGCTGAATTTGTGTCAGATGTTGCACTACAAATAGCTGTCACTGAGAATACTTATTCCTGTGAATAAGTATGAAATGGATGTGTAGTTTGCATCAGTTCTAAGGTTTTCAAACATAGTTTTGAATGGATTTGGATGGATCTTTGTGATCTCTCTTTGTTTCACCCATTGCTGCTGAGGTCCCGAGGAATTTTTATGGCAGTCTCTGGCCAACCTTAGGAAGTAGTCTCTAGATGGGTGAAGGGCAGAAACTGCATGTGGACCAATGCGAAGTCCTGTCCTTCCCAGGCTTGGTACAAGAGGTCTTCTTCTTGCCCTCTAAGAGGTGTCTGGATGTTGTCCTTACATCTTTATCTGATGGCGTTGGACAGTTTGTTTGTGTTAGTCCACCAAGATCCAATCAAAATGTAGCAAACCTTTGTCCGCTGTTATGGACCGAGAGGGGCCTGGCCATAAACTGGGCCCTGGAATGTGCTGTTCACTACACCAGGAAGAAGCTCGTTGTAGTCCCTACCAGCCGTTTGTTGTAGTCCTTAAAAAGCTATTTCTTTAAAAGAAAATATCTCCCTTTGCATTGAACTTTGAGCGTCGTAACTTTGCAGATGTTGTTTATGCTCAAACAGCAACATTACACACTAACTAAAGTTAAAAAAAGAGAAATCAATCAACCTCCCCTTTAATTTTGGGTCAACTATCCCTTTAATTCTTGTTTGTTGAGTGTAAAATAAAATGAATAAATAAAGGAATATAAATGCATATTTTGGATTTGTTTTGCTCATTCAAAATATTCCCATTATGTCTTTAACATACTAAACACAGCAAACATCAAAGGGATAAATGAAAGTATTTAATTCATTAAACACTACAAATATATCTACACACAGTTTGAATATTTTATGGATTAACATTCATTCGTTTCAGTCACTTGACTTTTTTCCACTCTAAAAGAGATTAATACATTTGTTTTGTACTTAATTTTTGTACATATATTGGTACATAAAGCAAAACATTTCATTAAAAATTATTTGTCTGTCATTGTTAAGATCAACTGTGACAAATGTTGAATGAAATCTGTTCTTTCACTTATTTCAAGGATTATTAATGCATGTGCTTTAGATTGTTGTATGACAGTCACATAGTTTGTGGCAAAATGCACTTTAATGAGGAAGTGAAATAAGACAATAATGAATGCTCTGATAAACACAATGTATTCATACAGTACACTTCCTGTACACTTCAGTACACTTCCTGAAACAGTCAGCTTGAAATGTTGGTCCTCACGATCTAGGAATTAAATTCAAAGAGAGAAAGAAATGATGTTAATTGCAAAATCATTGATCAAAATGATCATAATTGCTGCGATATTAGTGCTGAATTACTCACATGATAACTAATCTCTGTGTAACCATAAGCATTTCCTGAATGTCTGCAAGAACTGTTGAGAGCAACGTCTCTCTCCTCTGTGTGCCATCCAGAAACACTGTATAAAGTGCGAAGACTTTCAGCCACACTTACACAATTCACCACAATAAGAGCAAATTAACTCAGTGTGCTTACTGAGCGTTAAAATAACACAGTACCTATGTCATTTATAGTTTCTTCCATCGCTTTTCTGTTTTTCAGGTACATGGGCCAAACATACCCATCAAAGTAGCCTGGTGGATCTGGAGGCACATAGACTCTTGAGCTATAAATTAGAAAGAGATGAAGGTGACAGTCTCAGTCAAAAACACTGATGTTCATCAGACCAGACTCTTCTAACAGGAGTCTCATTCCTACCTTCTTCTCTCTTTGCATGTCTCATAAGGGATCTGCAGGAAGAACTTCTTGTTGAACAAGCTATTAAGATAGCTGGAAGTACAACACAGATGCATGAAAACACATTAAACTGTTCATGATGGCACAATCCATATCCAAACTGAACTGAATTGGCCCACTGACAGGCGAAGTGAATAACATTGTTATATTGTTACAATGGCACCTGGCAAGAGGTGGGATATATCCGATCGTCAAGCTGCAGGTTGACTACTTACACTATAGAGTACATCAGAGATGACGTGTTTTTGTAGGCCAACCCAGAAGTTAGCGGCGCACGGGTTCCCTTGATCGAAAGCCTATGCATTTTTCCCATAGACTTTTGGAAAATCGCAAAAAATAAGCTCTGTGTTTAACAAAGGGTTATGACACTTACACGTTTTGTCTATCAAGATAATCTTTACAAGTTAACACAACATTTATACATTTTGAAGCCTAAATAAAGTCGTCAGAAAAGCTAACAGTAGGCTATAAACGGACTACAGCACACCATGGTCGCGGATCAGCGTCACCATCACCAAGCTTCCTCAAACTTTATTTAGAAAACAACTTTATTTAAAAACATGCTTGCTGATTATGATCTGTGCTGTGTATGAATGCTTATCCACTTTTTCATGAGAAATTCTGTCCAAATTTCCTGTTTGTCATGATGATGTTTAAAGTCCCCGCCAAAAGTAGTCCCTTTTAGCAATTAGTTAGCAACCGCCGTTTTTAAGACACAATAAAGGTTTATAAAAGTCACAAGCGGGTTATAACTGGTGTGTTTTATTTCATAGATCAAAACGTGAAAATATTTAGAGGCTTTGTTAACCACAGACCTCATTTCAGGCGATTTAGCAAAAACCCATTCAAAAAACCCATTGACTTTAGAGCGATGGAACCAGAAGTCCTAAAATGCTAACTCGCTTCCAGGTTTTGCATACAAAAACACGTCATCTCTGAGGTACTCAATTGAGAATGTGAAGCTACGTCACGGTGAGTTGCATGCTGGGACAGCACCTCCATCTTAAGAGGATCACCCTATACTACTTATACTGAAATTAATACAGATACCTGCACCTTTTGTCTTGTTTTTGCCTTTAAATTAAATATTCACATTCTTCATGGTATCGTTTGCAGGGAAGAGAAGCTGTTTTATTGCATTGCATGATAATTTGATGTTTTCACTGTAGTTTTGCAGAATTCTGTTCACAAGATACTTGTTACCATGAAAACAGTGTCACTAGCTGGGCACTCGCTGCCGTCACATGGTAGAAATGTCCAAATAAAAATGTGTTCAACAAGCTAAAAGAAGTCGATCCATTTCTTTGTTGGAAACGTTTAAATATAACTGAAATTTTATTGTTGTCATAAATATTCACATTCCCATGGTCACGGAGGGGAATCAGAGGTAATGTTAAACCAAACAAAATACAAACTGTCAAAAGATTTGTGAGTGATTTAGAGCACAGAAGAACAGATAAAGGTCAAATAAAGGCTCATTAAGGAAAGTTTAATTAATTGTATTAAAAGGACAACAATAAAAAAAGTCACTGTTGAGCAACAAACAGGTGTTTGAAGCTGCTGGAGTCTCAAGAGCCTCTACATGCAGACTGGCATTTGTGCATAAAGCTGCATTTCAGCCACCCCTAATCAAAGCTCACAAAGAGAAACATTTACAGGGCAGTCGCTTTCAAATTCTCCAAATCTCAATCCGATTAAGCATCTATGGGATGTGTTGGACCAACAGATCTGATCCATGGAGGCCCCACTTCACAACTTGCAGGACTTAAAGGATCTGCTGCTAATGTCTTGGTGGCAGATACCACAGCACACCTTCAGAGGTCTTGTGGAGTCTATGCCTCGACACATCAGAGCTGTTTTAGCATCATGAGGATGACATACACGATATTCGGCAAGTGGTTTTAATGTTGTGGATGATCAGTGTAATTGTATGTAATTATATCAAATGACCGTGTAAAGTGTAATTAAATGTACACATTTATTATAAATAAATTTAATTTAAAATGCATGCCAAGCAATTATGGTTCAGCTTCTATTTGTCATATTTGATGCGCTTTATTCCTGTGGTTGATCAGGGTTATGTGTGAATACAAGCTTAAAATAAATCTCTTCATCATATAAAGTGATTGTTTCTCTTCATAGAAGACTGACTCCTCAATTCATATGGTAATGAACTTTTTGAAGTGGCAAAGTTTGGGTTTTATAGACTTTCAGTGGAGTGACAGAAATCTCTCAGGTTTCATTAAAAATATCTTCAATTGTGTTTTGAAGATAAAAGTGGAACAACACAGGTAAGTAATTGATGACAGAATTGTAATTTTTGGGTGAACTATCATGTCACTAGTTTGTCATGGATACTTAAACTCTAGTAATAAAAAAATCTCTTGATCTCTTCAAATCTCGAGTGAATTTCTTCCTCTGAGATTGATAGAGTTCTGTCTGATCTTGCTTTCCAGACTGTAAAAAAAACTTCATCCATTATGACTTTGCCTTTACTTTACATAAAAGGTAGTCTGTTGAACTAAAATCTAAATAAATAAAAAAAAAAAAAAAAAAAAAAAAAAAAAAAAAAAACATTACCTATGATTAAAAATGAGGAATCCCTCCACTATAAGAACAAACACATTAGGTAGCTCTGATGCTGTGGATTTCACTGCACAACCACGAGATGTCATGAAGCGCTCAGGATCCTCCTGCCAAGAGCTAATGTCTCCCATCATCCTGTCCATATGCAGGGCATCCAAACCTGCAGATGACTTTTATTTAAAAAAAAATATGACATATGATGTGTATATGTGTGTGTGTGTATTATATATATATATATATATATATATATATATATACACACACACACACACACTATATTGCCAAAAGTATTGGGACACCCCTCCAAATCATTGAATTCAGGTGTTCCAATCACTTCCATGGCCACAGGTGTATAAAATCAAGCACCCAGGCATGCAGACTGATTCTACAAACATTTGTGAAAGAATGGGTCGCTCTCAGGAGCTCAGTGAATTCAAGCGTGGTACTGTGATAGGTTGCCACCTGTGCAATAAGTCCATTCGTGAAATTTCCTCACTGCTAAATATTCCACGGTCAACTGATAGTGGTATCATAACAAAGTGGAAGCAATTGGGAACAACAGCAACTCAGCCATGAAGTGGTAGGCCATGTAAAAATCACAGAGCGGGGTCAGCGCAAGCTGAGGTGCGCAGAAGTCACCAACTTTCTGCAGAGTCAATAGCTACAGACCTCTAAACTTCGTGTGGCCTTCAGATTAGCTCAAGAACAGTGCGTAGAGAGCTTCATGGAATGGGTTTCCATGGCCGAGCAGCTGCATCCAAGCCTTACATCACCAAGTGCAATGCAAAGCGTCAGATGCAGTGGTGTAAAGCACACCGCCACTGGACTCTAGAGCAGTGGAGACGTGTTCTCTGGAGTAACGAATCACACTTCTCTGTCTGGCAATCCGATGGACGAGTCTGGGTTTGGCAGTTGCCAGGAGAACGGCCTGCACAGAGTCCTGACCTCAACCCGATAGAACACCTTTGGGATGAATTAGAGCGGAGACTGCGAGCCAGGCCTTCTCGTCCAACATCAGTGCCTGACCTCACAAATGTGCTTCTAGAAGAATAGTCAAAAATTCCCATAAACACACTCCTAAACCTTGTGGAAAGCCTTCCCAGAAGAGTTGAAGCTGTTATAGCTGCAAAGGGTGGGCCAACTCCATATTAAACCCGACGGATTAAGAATGGGATGTCATTAAAGTTCATGTGCACATAAAGGCAGGCGTCCCAAAACTAGGCAATATAGTGTGTGTATATATATATATATATATATATATATATATATGGGTTGGACAATGAAACTGAAACACTGGCCAATATAGTGTTGGAGGTTTCACGCCTACACACGGTGTTCCAAATTATTATGCAAGTGACACATTAGTAGGATTTTAGTTTTTCAAAGAAAGTGTTTGTTTGATTTCTCATGTCTTTTTAGATAACTGTCAATCTCAGACAGGTTTGTTAAATAGTCTTCCAGGTCTTCTTAGGTAAATGGAAAACCTACTTAAAGAGGTTGTTCCACATTATTAAGTAAGTCACAGTTCTCAAGCAATATGGGGAGGAAGAAAGATCTTTCTGAAGATGAAAGCAATGTCTTGCAAAAGGCATGAAATTAATATTTTGCAAAAAAAAAAAAAAAAATGAATGGAGGTTTTTGTGATTTAGAGCACAGAAGAACTCAGATAAAGGCTTGTTAAGGAAAGTTTCTGTCAAACAAATTAATTGTATTAAAAGGGCAGCCATAAAAAGACACTGTTGAGCAACAAACAGGTATTTGAAGCTGCTGGAGTCTCTGGAACCTTTCCATGCAGGCTGGCATTTGTGCATAAAGCTGCATTTCAGCCACCCCTAACCGAAGCTCCCAAAGAGAAACAATTACAGTGGGTGTAGAAATACATGAAGACTCATTTTTAAATGGTTTTATTTGAATGTTTATTGTACTGAAATCCTACTGATGTCACTTGCATAATAATTTGGTACGCAGTGTATATGCACGGCCTGGTGGCCAATCGTCATTGATTTTACATTCCATCAGTAAGAGCAGAGTGTAAAGGTTGAATTAGCAGAGCAATAGCAATTATTGCAGATCATACAACATAATGGGAGACATATCAGAGTTCAAAAGAAGACAAATTGTTGGTGCACATCTCGCTGGCTCATCTGTGACCAAAACAACAAGTCTTTGTGGTGTATCGAGAGCTATGGTATCCAGGGTAATGTCGGCATAACACCACGTAGGACGAACCACATCCAACAGCAGTAACTGTTGACGCATTAAGAAGCTGTCTGAAAGGAATGTCCAGGTACTAACCCGGATTGTCTGCAAAAAACATAACCACAGCAGCCCAACTCACTGCAGAATTAAATGTGCACCTCGACTCTCCTGTTTCCATTGGTGCCAACAGTGCAAATCTTGGGCTGTGGAGAATGTGAAACATATATTGTTTACTAATGAGTCCACCTTCACTGTCTTTCCCACATCCGTGGGAGAAAGACCCAAAGGTGTGGAGAAGCCCCAAAGAGGCTGTTGCGTTCCCAGAGTGAAGCACCGGGGTGAAACGGTGATGGTTTGGGCTGCAATATCATGGCAATCCTTAATGTGCTTGATGGGCATGTCACCGCCAAATCAGCATGATAATACACCAATACACACAGCAAGACTTGTGACAGAATGTTATATGATGAACATGAAAGTGAAGTTTGCACATCTCCCATGGCCTGCACAGTCACCAGATCTAAATATTTTTGGGTATTTTGGAAGAGCAAGTCAGAAAACGTTTTGCTCCACCAGTACCACACAAAAAGAGCCACTATACTAATAAATTATTGTGGTCTAAAACCAGGTGTTTACATTTCATTGTCCAACCCCTGTGTGTATATACTATATAATCATACACTGTATTGCAAAATAGGACGATTGGCATGTACAAAAGCAAAGCTGAGAAGTAAATAAGAGAACTGTTCTTACTGTCATATTGCTTAAAGCCATTGATATCAGTAGGGACCACTGAGTCATCCTGAGAAAAAGACACAAACAAATTAGGATTCGTCAGCTACATGCTTGGGTCTAAGTGACCTACTTAGATAAAGAATGACAAATTAATTAAGATATAAAGTGGGTGTGGTACCTTGAAAAAGCTGTCTTGAGAAATAACACAGCTATTACACAGAAGCTCCTGAAGGCTTTTACTCAGAGTGGTCTTTCCTCCATTTGTCATCCTGTCACATCAGTTCATAATTCATGTATGATAGGACTACACATTGGAAAACACAAACCTTACAGCGTTTAGTTTACTCACCCACCAATTCCTATTATTACTTTTCTCATTTTTTCATAAGTTTTACATTTCAACTTTTGTTAAGAAGTCAGCTGCATGCATTTAAGAAAAATGGGTGCTTTTTTGCAAGCAGTTAGTTGGTCTAGGTACTAAGCACAGTTCATCTCCACTAACTGGTAAGAAACTCGTGTATGTGGCTTGCAGCTCTTCTTCTTTGTTCACTTATAGGGGCGAAACTGCTCTATAGCGCCACCTGAAGTGCTGGGTTGTCACTGGCGCACAAAATGTTTTATTCACAAGTTTAAGTGCTATTCTAAAGGATAGTTAATCCAAAAATGAAAATTCTGTCATTATTTACTCACCCTCATGTCGTTTCAAGTCTGTATAACTTTTTCTTTTGTGGAACATAAAAGAAGATATTTTGATAAAAGTCTGTTTTTTTTTTTCTTTTTTCACACAGTGGAAGTTCAGCATTCTTCAAAATATCTTCTTTTGTGTTCTAGAGAATAAATGCATGATGACAAATTTATTTAGGTGAATTATTCTTTTAAGGCTTTGATCTATCTAATTAGCATATAGTAAATAAACCATATAAAGTGGGTATTGTATAACTCATCTGTTGTTCTGTAAAAGTCCCACCACTAAAATTCAGTCTGTCGTTAATGTACAAAAACAGACAAGCAAAGTGATACGAACAGTAAAACTTCAAAAATCATCCATCTTGAAAAGCCAATCAAATTTGAGATCTGTACCTAACAGTATAATATAAAAGGGACAAACAAAAGACAGAAAAGACAATATATATTGCTTCTTTTTCTGTTTTTTTTTTTTTTTTTTAAATAATTTTATTTCTTTATAAAATTTGTACAAGGCAACAGTGCAAACTTGCTTCTCCACTTACAGTCTATGTAGTATGTACATGAAAAAACATGAGGTCATTTAAACATGACAAAACTTTTATTTCCTTTACTTGGAAAAAATCTGATCCCTCAAGCAGTGCACCTGAAAAAAGGATAAAAGGATAAAAAACAAAAAAAAAAAACAATTTATGGTCACACGTGATACCCAATCAAAAAACAGAATCCCATTTTATTTTTAATCAGGACTCTTACCAAAGTTTCTGACACAGCTCCTAGATTACTGGCTTCAGTGGTTGGGATAACAAAAGAACTCAAGCGAATATCAGTAGCACTGTACTATAGAGAGCAACAAAACAAAATACACACAATAAGTAAACCAAATTGCCAAGAGTGTCAATTTACAGTACAGTAAAAATAAAAAAAAAATTAGCTTGTAAACTATGAGAGACATGGTGGCTTACAGGCAGTTCTCTGGGTGATGACGAGAATGGCGGGTCACTGGCATACATGCGGGTGAAGGGTTTCTCTTTGGTAGTGGGGTGATTCGTGCAGCAGAGGCGCAGAGTGGCAGCAGGGAGGTGGATGTGCCAGATGCTGCTGTGTTTCTTCACTAGCTCATCCAGCATCCTGAAATATGCATTAAGTAATGCTGGACATGTAGAAACAATATATTTTTACAGTATAGCTTTTTCCACCATTGATCATGAAATAGTTAAATACCATTTCTGTTAAAGGGTTAGTTCACCCAAAAATGACATTTCTGTTCTGTTTCTTCACAAATTAAGATATTTTTTGATGAAATGTTGAGATGAGATGTTTTTTATCCCCCACAGAAAGCAATGTAATTACCACATTCAAGGTCCAGAATAGTAAAGACGTCGTTAAAATAGTCAACGTGACTACAGTGGTTCAACCTTAATGTTATAAAGCGACAAGAATACTTTTCTGGACCTTAAAATGTGGTAATTACGTTGCTTTCTTTGGATAAAAAACCTCTCTGATTTCATCAAAAATATCTTAATTTGTGTTTTGAAGATGAACGAAGGTCTTATGGGTTTGGAACGACATGAGGGTGAGTAATTAATGAAAAAAAAAAAAATCATTTTTGGGTGAACTAATCCTTTAAGGAACAAACATTAGTGTTAAATCAAGTCTCATCACATATTGGATACATTTCTCAAGTTCAAAATAATTCAATAGTGATGCTGTACTCATTAAGAAGTGATTCAGTGACCAAGTCCATGTAACCAGTTTGACGGTGGTGGATCACCAAGGCGTTTGCATTCAATCTCAGCCGTTTCTTCAACTCACGGTTAATCTATCAGAGAGAAAGAGAGAAAATGAGAACCATTAATCAATGATATAAAACTGTTTTCCCAAAACAAATGACTGATAAAGGAATTCCTAGATACACACTATCATTCAAAAGTTGGGGGTTTAGATTTTTTACATTTTCTGACAGAAAATTGCGATCCCACTCGGACTTCTGACCTGTAATGCTGCCTGAATCATAATCATGCACTGTTCGCTGTTGGCCAGAGGAGAACTGGCCCCCCGACTGAGCCTGGTTTCTCCCAAGGTTTTTTTTTTCTCCATTTTTGTCACCTGTTGGTCACCTGTTGGAGTTTGGGTTCCTTGCCGCTGTCGCCTTATGGCTTGCTTAGTTGGGGACACTTGATATTCAACAATGTTTCTGATCTGCCTGCATTGACACCTGTGTATGCGAACTGAACTGAGCTGGACGATGACACCACTGTTTTCTCTAGTGCTGATATATAGATAAATTAACTAAATTAATATCTATTGATTTTTACAACGGAATGAATCAATACTGAATTTATTTAAGCTGGACAATGACACCATTTTCTTTAAGAGCTGCTGTGCAGCCAAAATTATTTGCCAATTATTACTGTAAAGCTGCTTTGACACAATTTGAATTGTAGAAAGCGCTATATAAATAAAGGTGACTTGACTTGACAGAAGTCTCTTATGTTCAACAAAGCTGCATTTCTTTTTAAAATACAGTAAAAACAGTATTATTGTGAAATATTAATAACATATTAAATATTAAAATTTTATTCCAGTGATTCCAATAATTTTTATATTTAATTTTATGCTGAATTTTCAGCATCATTACACCAGTCTTCTGTGTCACATGATCCTTCAGAAATCATTCAAATATGCAGTTGTGCTGCTTAATATTTTTATGGAAACTTTGATCAGTTTTTTTCAGGATTCTTTGATGAGTAGAAAGATCAAAAGAACAGCATTTATTAGTTTTAAATAGATTTTTCTTGTAACATTGTAAAAGTCTTTACTGTCACTTTTGATTAATTTAATGCGCCCTTGCTGAATAACAAGTATTAATCTCTTTTTTCTTTAAATCTTACTGAGCTCAAGTCTATGTGTCTCTTACTTCCAGGAGAATCCGCCTGGGAAGCCGGGACAGAATTCCGAGAGGGTATCCCTGCTGACTGATGACTTCAGCAAGACACTGGGCCACATCCTGACTGAGTTTCTGAGTCAGAGGAAAAGCTTCCACCCATTTGGAATGGTAGTCAGTCAGGGTCATGATGTGCGTGTGCTTGTCTACTGTCGGAGAGAACGGGCCTCTAACATCCAGCCCAAGCCATTCCCACCTCTCTTTAACCTGAGAGAAAGGTTACAAATTTCTTATTCAGCCAGTTTAAAATGTTCTTTTTCTGTTCTATACTATCTATAAAGGCCCAAACACAAACAAATATAACTATAACAATTACTGTACTGGCATCCACATCAAGGGACGATAGCGATATACTGCAGTTATGCCGTCTGCTGCTTTAAATGGATTTTTCATTCATCAGCTTCATCCCGTTCATGGAAAAATAATTTTGAAAGTGTTTCGAACAATAGCACTCCTCTCAGTGTTGTTATCGTTACAGTTGTGGTGTAGACTTTACTCTCATAGAATTAGAAAGATGATTAAAACTCTCAAATTATGAATATTGGATCATGTAGAAAGTTCAGCTCCAGTAATGGCTATTTTTACAAAAAACAAAACAAAACAAAAAACAAAACAAAAAAAAAACCACTCAATCCAGAAGGGTTGTTGTTATTCTCGCTATGTACAGCGCAGCATGATGCAAGACGGGATCTGATAGGTTATCTTGTCATCATCTTTCGTAAAAATGCAATTCCCCAGAGGATTTACCTAAATTAAATCTTTCTGATGAAATCTTAGCCACAAGCAGATACCCATTTATGATAAAAGTTGCACTGCAGTTCTGACGTAAACAGCCTTACCTCGATTATGTGGGGTTTTGTTTGTCCTAGAACGCCATAAGCCACATGAGGCATCTGATTAAGAAATAATAGGAAATGTATAATTAAGATTGTCTTGAGATATATTCAGCAGTACACCATGATTACTTACGATATTTAATTCATCGTCTCCAGTCCAGCGAATGTTCTGAAGAAAACACAACAGACATATGTTACTGGCGTGAACCACATTTTTGTGCATAGGAATGTAAAAATAATATTACTATGTCTTAATTGTCTTTATTAAATCTTTTTATATGAAAAATAATTTAAAAAATGCTCATTACATTGGGCAAACAGTATCCACTGTGAAAGAAACTGGGTATAGTCATGTTTCTGTCTAGAGTTTCATCACCCATGATGGTCCATGGTGGGCTGAATAAGCAAATGAAAAGAATAACAATTAAAACAATAACATCAACACAGGTTGCATGCATCTGATGAGCAGCTGCAGACCTTTTTTCCGTTTCAGTCAGCTGCTGTGTGTAAACGCTCTGTGGGTCTGCTCTCGTCTGGCTGGAATTATTTTCTGTGTTGTTCGGGTGTAAACTCATGTCTGTAGTTCTGTGCTCAGGCTTTTCTGAGTCAGACGTCTGCGAGGTTTCTGCTGTCATATCAGGTGCTGCTTGAAGAGAGGAGTTTGAGTCACCAACATTTCCCTTCAATTGCAAATGACAGCGAAGAGGAAAATTTGGTCATCATTAATAAAGAAGGCATTCAAAAGGCATCTATACTAGTGATGGGTGCGTTCAAAACACTGCTTTGTAAGCTTCAAAACTGTAGCAAATTTTTTGCTTTGAACCAGTGATTCGGACTCACATGATTTCAGAAAAGTCTTACATTACAAAAAGAGTTACATTATAACCGTTTCAAACAAATTAATTTAAAAAAATTATACAAACATTTAATATTTAACAGTATTTTTTAGATTGCATTTAATAGATTTCTCTTCCAAGAAAACATTTACAATTAAATTGTAAAAGATGTCTATGCGTGTTTGGGCTTTTTGTTGTTGTTGCAATTACACGGTTTTGACCAGCAGGTGCCGCGAGTGTGTGATGTTTTGTGCAGTTTGAAACAGTGAAACATTTTTCAAAACAATTGTTTCAGTTGCAAAAAGCTCAGTTTCTTCCATCACTAATCTATACGCAGGTGACTAAAGACTGCTCTGAGCCGCCTTCAAATTTGGTGTAAAGATGCAATGCTGCATGAAAGCCATACTAACATATGCAGCTCTGACCCACTTCAGTATCAGAGGCTGCATTGATGCTGCTTTGGTTTAGTGTAAATGATGCAGCATCAGTGCAGGCTTAACCTTTGTCATATATTTGATCATTTATGGTTTCATATTTTCGATGTATAATTTCACATTAAAACATTAATTTCACAAAATTATTTCTAAAATTGTAATTTCTCTGTAAATACATACATTCACATGTAATTCAAAGAAATAATAATGCAAAATGCAAATAAAGAAGGTTGCATAACTCACCAAAGCTCTTCTGCTTCTGGGGTTGATTTTAACCTGTAGGGGAGAAACCAGAAAGTAAAATTTTTTTAAATGTAACATAGAAAGACATTACATTTTAATGGGTAGTTGACATGAAATTTCAAGCCAGTGTCCTGTGGTGGTGTAACATACTATAATTACACAAAAACTATTCTAACCTGCTTTAATTTAAACCTAAATTATGCTAATATCTTATAATTATTTTAAACCCATTGTTTAAGAATTGCTTATATCAATTGAGTACATTAAATACTTGTACCTTTATGATTTAAACTGGTGAAAAACCTAAAAGTGAGTGACCAGTGACATGAAACAAGACACCATACAACATTAAAAACACATGTTCATGTTCGCTTTATGTTTTAAAAAGGTTTCACACACCTTTCTTTCTAGATAACGGTTTGGGAATGAAAAGATGGTCGGCACAGCCCATGAATGAAGTCTTGTTCTCTTGCCCTCTACAATAAGACACTCCTTTTCAAAGTGGATAGAGCAAATTTTACTATTTGGAGCAGGTTTCCAGTCTTTCCATCTTAAATTTTTAAGCCACTTTTTCAGTAAGTTGGGGTCTTTCAGCGGGAATCTGAAATAAAACAAATATGACAACACGAACTTAACTTCATACCGTCAAGAACTTTTAAATATAACGCAAAGTGAAAGCTTTGCGCTTACTTGTGGAATGAGACGCTCTTGTTCCTCGCAGCAGTGTTTTTACAGTTATATGCACAACATATGAACACCATCGTGTTTTGGGGATCAACATTCAAGTTTTTAGCTTTTATCAAAGAGGTTGTTTTATGGTTATCGTATCGTTAATGCTGTGTTGTATTATATTTCAAAAGACGTTTTATTAACGAATAAACAGACTGTACACTGACTATTCACCAAAAACCAAAACAGACACTTAACAGCCAATCAGTTACAGCTCCGTCTACATCTGTGGTGTCTGGCTACGAGAAGCGAAAACACAGATATCGCCACCTTCCGGACAAAATGAGACTAGAGCTCAGATTAACTGACATTTCGAGTAGTTGCAAGTTTTCTATTAGTATTTTTCTGGTTTTTCTTTTATCAGCTGTTGCTAAAATATTGTGAGTGTTTAGTTTAAATTGCTTCTAAATTACACACCAAATGCACAAATGTTTTTTTTTTGTTTTTTTTTTCTGCAGACACTTCAAGAAGGGAATTAAGCGCACTAAATTGCTTCAAAAAGCATTACTGTAAGAATAAAGGACAGCCATGTTATTCATTACCTGCTTTCATTGTCATCAAAGTGACTCACCATTCAGGAGTAATATCTGCATAACCAATTTTACTAATTTTACTCAAACATGATAAATGAAATGTATTTATGTGATGTTTGAGTTATTTGTACTTTTTTTTATTTTACATTTTAATTATTTTTGATAATTATAAAAAAAAAAAATAAAAAAAAAAAATGAACACCCATAACAAGCATAAAGCACCATCAACACTAATAAAAAAATAACATTTATCTTTGTGAATCCAGAGGGCAAACGTATACGCCTTCACTTCAGTTTGAAAGCATCTTCCAGGAACATGAATTTAATGTCATGTATCCAATTGCATGTTCTTTGTCTGATAATAGACAGCCTCCTGAAATGATTTCTTTTCATTTCAAAGGCAAATCTTGCCTTTTCTCTAATGGCCTTCAAACCAACTAGGAAATTATGTCCAGTTTGCATGACAAGTGAAAGTGAAAGTGAAAGTGAAAAACAGACAGGTTATTTATAGTGGTATAATGATCAGGGCCACATGTGGCATGGAATGATGGCACTTGGGCGGACTGCTCCTGTTTGCCAGATCTGAGCCACAAGCAGGCCATAGCAATGCCACATGTGAGCCAAGAACAAAGAAATAAACCAGAACTGGACCTTATCTGAGCCACAAAATCTTTATATATTATTTATAGAATCATCTTAGCATTAACAAGCCTGTTAACAAGCAGAATCACTGAAGGAAAGAAGAGAACAGAAAAAAAGAGACAAACAGAAACACAAGAACTACAACTGACTTCAGCCACAGCCTTAGATGAAATCAACTGAAGATAAAAAAGACATTAAATCTCTCCAGATCTCAGCAGAGGAGGATTAAACAACTCCACAAACAGCATTACAGCTTCACATATTACTAACCAGATTGACTTTATTTCTGTCCTTCATCTACAGAAGTTCTTATTGAGAATTAAGAGAAGTTGAACGCTCATGTTTGTTTCATTTGAAGTCACCAGTCACCAGCGCTCAAAGTCGACACTCAGAGGCTGTGTTCCAAATCACACCCTATACCCTCATTCACTATTCCCTACATTAGCTCACTAATATATTACACTTGAGAGAGTGAATGAAAAGAAGTGAGTGAATTCAGACACTGATGAACACCTGATGAGCAGAATCACTGAAGGACAGAGAAACAAGACCAGAAAAAAAGAGAAGAGACGAGCAGAAACACAAGAACTACAACTGACTTCAGCCATACTGTGAAACCAGTTTACAAACCAGTTTGACATTATTTCTTTCATACATGTACAGAAGTTCTTGTTGAGAATGAACAGATTTGGATGTTGATGTTTTATTGAAAATAAAAATTTATTGAAGTTTGCAGACACCATCGTGGTGGCCAGTGTCTGCTTTAGCTGGGCTCTTGACTCTTTCACTTTAGCTTTCTCTAGTTGCTGTAACTGAGTGTTTATAAAACACATTTGGTATGGCAGGAAAAAGCCAACATGAAGTTGATCAGGTTTTTTGGCTGTTGATACTGTAATCATCTTGGATTTGTCTAATTTGCTGATCTCTTTCTGTGTTTAGTCTTCGATTTAATGGGTATTTTATGTTTATGATTATACTATGTATGTCTGTTTTATTCGGATATGAGGTTTCAGTGATGGCCGGTTTTGTTCGGTTATGAGATCTCAACAACGGTCGATTTTGTTTCTTTACAAGATTTCCGTGACGGTCAGTTTTCATTGTCAGTCAGTTTTGTTCAGTTACGAGATCTCAATGATGGTCGGTTTTGTTCGGTTACGAGATCTCAATGGCAGTCGGTTTTCAGCGTCAGTCGGTTTTGTTCTGTTATGAGATTTCAAAACCAGTCGGTTTTGTTCCTTTGTTCTTTTACGAGATTTCAAAGTCAGTTGGTTTTGTTCTTTTGTTCTTTTACAAGATTTCAAAGTCAAGTCAAGTCACCTTTATTTATATAGCGCTTCTAACAATGCAGATTGTGTCAAAGCAGCTTTACAGTGATAACTGGTATATAATTTTGGCATCCAGCTCAGTTCAGTTCGCATACAATGGTGTCAATGCAGGCAGATCAAAACACTTTTGAATATCAAATGTCAAGTGTCCCCAACTAAGCAAGCCAAAGGCGACAGCGGCAAGGAACCCATACTCCAACAGGTGACATCAGGTGGCAAACAGGTGGCAAACAGGTGTTAAAATGGAGAAAAAAACCTTGGGAGAAACCAGTCTCAGTCGGGGGGCCAGTTCTCCTCTGGCCAACAGCGAACAGTGCTTTATGATAGCTGCCTGTCCATATTGTCCATAATAAGTCCGATGGGATTGCAACAGTCAAAGTATTTATTCCAGTTCCATCCAGTTGAGGATCGTATTCATCACGCCGGTATGGATGGTTTGTTGAGGAACTGTGCCACTGGCTGTCGTGTCGATGAGGCCTTCATAGTGGATGATCTAGTTGACTCAATTTCTGCTGACACTTCAGGGCTGCGTTGTGGTCGTGTCAAGGCGCAGGTCCTCGATCTCACCTGGATACGGCCCGGATCCAGCTGACTACGGTAAACCTTGGGATAAACAGAGAGACTAGTATTAGCGTAGATGCCATTCTTCTTCTGATGTAATGAGTATATCTGGTGTTATAGGAAGTGTTTCCGGTTCCGGCTGACCTAATTTATGCAGCCTAACAATCCTTTAACGGATTTGAAAACATAAATTGATAATGTGTTATGTGTATGCCAGGTTAAAGAGATGCGTTTTTAGTCTAGATTTAAACTGACAGAGTGTGTCTGCTTCCCGAACAATGCTAGGAAGATTGTTCCAGAGTTTAGGTGCCAAATAGGAGAAGGATCTACCGCCTGCAGTTGATTTTGATATTCTAGGTATTATCAACTGGCCTGAATTCTGAGATCGCAATAGACGTGAAGGACTATAATGCATTAAGAGCTCGCTCAGGTACTGGGGAGCTAAACCATTTAGTGCTTTGTAAGTAATTAGCAAGATTTTAAAATCTATACAATGTTTAACGGGAAGCCAATGCAGTGTTGACAGAACTGGGCTAATATGGTCATACTTCCTAGTTCTAGTAAGAACTCTAGTTGCTGCATTTTGTACGAGCTGTAGTTTATTCATCAAGTGAGCAGGGCAACCACCCAGTAGAGCGTTACAGTAATCTAGCCTTGAGGTCATAAACGCATGAACTAACTGTTCTGCATTTGTCATTGAAAGCATATGTCGTAGTTTAGATATATTTTTAAGATGGAAGAATGCGGTTTTACAGATGCTAGAAACATGGCTTTCAAATGAAAGATTGGTATCAAAGAGCACACCCAGGTTCCTAACTGACAATGAAGACTTAACAGAGCAGCCATCAGTATTCTAGGTTATTACGTGAAGTTTTTGGTCCAAAAATTAGAATCTCTGTTTTTTCTGAATTTAGAAGTAGGAAATTACTGGTCATCCAATTTTTTATATCAGCTATGCATTCCGTTAATTTTGTGAATTGGGTCGGCGCCGATGTCCTCATGGGCAGCACGCCGACATGTAGCGCCAATGCGCTTCGGGCGACCCGAGTTCGAGTCCCGGCTCGTGGTCCTTTCCCGGTCACGTCCCCCTCTCTCTCTCCCGCTTAGCTTCCTGTCTGATCACTGTCCTGTCATAATAAAGGCAAAAACGCCAAAAATAAATCTTTAAAAAAAAAAATAAAAAAAAAAAATTGTGAATTGGTAAGTTTCGTCAGGGCGCGAAGAAATATAGAGCTGAGTTTCATCAGCGTAACAGTGAAAACTAACGCCATGCTTCCTAATGATATCTCCCAAGGGTAGCATGTATAGAGTGAAAAGCAAAGGTCCTAGTACTGAGCCTTGCGGTACTCCATATTGAACTTGTGATTGATATGACATCTCTTTGTTTACTACTACAAACTGATAACGGTCAGATAAGTATGATTTGAACCATGACAGTGCAATTCCACTAATGCCAACATAATTTTCGAGTCTATTTAAAAGAATGTTGTGATCGATAGTGTCAAATGCAGCACTGAGATCTAGTAAAGACAGTGGGTTTTTCATTGTCAGTTTTGTTCAGTTACGAGATCTCAATACGGTTATGTTTTGTTCTTTTATGATATTTTAATGATGGTCGGTTTTGTTCAGTTACGAGATTTCAATGATGGTCGGTTTTGTTCGGTTACGAGATCTCAATAGCAGTCGGTTTTCAATGTCAATTCTCCACCACGAGATTTCAATGCAACTCTACCTTGTTCTTTAACAAGATTTTAAAGACAGTTGGGTTTTTTTCCCGTTACAAGATTTCTATGATGGTCAGTTTTGTTCAGTTACGAGATTTCGATGATGGTCGGTTTTGTTCGGTTACAAGATCTCAATGGCGGTCGGTTTTCAGTGTCAGTCGGTTTTGTTCTGTTATGAGATTTCAAAACCAGTCAATTTTGTTCCTTTGTTCTTTTACGAGATTTCAAAGTCGGTCGGTTTTGTTCTTTTGTTCTTTTATGAGATTTCAAAGACGGTCGGTTTTGTTGCTTTGTTCTTTTACGAGATTTCAAAGACAGTTGGTTTTGTTTCGTTGCGATATTTCAATGATGGTCAGTTTTATTCTGTTACAAGATTTCAATGATGTCTGTTTTATTCGGTTATGGGATATCAGTGATGGCCGGTTTTGTTCCTTTACGAGATCTCAACGGCGGTCGGTTTTGTTCCTTTACGAGATTTCCATGACAGTTGGATTTCATTGTCAGTCAATTTTGTTCAGTTACGAGATCTCAATATGGTTATGTTTTGTTCTTTTACAAGATTTTAATGATGGTGGGTTTTGTTCAGTTATGAGATTTCAATGATGGTCAGTTTTGTTCGGTTAAGAGATCTCAATGGCGGTCGGTTTTCAGTGTCAGTCGGTTTTGTTCTGTTATGAGATTTCAAAACCAGTCGGCTTTGTTGCTTTGTTCTTTTACGAGATTTCAAACTCGGTTGGTTTTGTTCTTTTGTTCTTTTACGAGATTTCAAAGACGGTCGGTTTTGATGCTTTGTTCTTTTACGAGATTTCAAAGACAGTTGGTTTTGTTCCTTTGTTCTTTTGCGAGATTTCAAAGACAGTCGGTTTTGCATTGTCAGTCAGTTTTGTTCAGTTACGAGATCTCAATACGGTCATGTTTTGTTCTGTTATGAGATTTTAAAACCAGTCGGTTTTGTTCCTTTGTCATTTTTCGAGATTTCAAAGTCAGTCGGTTTTGTTCTTTTGTTCTTTTACAAGATTTCAAAACCAGTCAGTTTTGTTCCTTTGTTCTTCTACGAGATTTCAAAGACAGTCGGTTTTGTTCCTTTGTTCTTTTACAAGATTCCAAAGACAGCCGGTTTTATTCTGTTACAAGATTTCAATGATGTCTATTTTATTCGATTATGAGATTTCAGTGATGGCCGGTATTGTTCAGTTACAAGATCTCAACGGCGGTCGGTTTTGTTCCTTTACGAGATTTCCATGACAGTTGGATTTCATTGTCAGTCAATTTTGTTCAGTTACGAGATCTCAATATGGTTATGTTTTGTTCTTTTACAAGATTTTAATGATGGTGGGTTTTGTTCAGTTATGAGATTTCAATGATGGTCAGTTTTGTTCGGTTAAGAGATCTCAATGGCGGTCGGTTTTCAGTGTCAGTCGGTTTTGTTCTGTTATGAGATTTCAAAACCAGTCGGCTTTGTTGCTTTGTTCTTTTACGAGATTTCAAACTCGGTTGGTTTTGTTCTTTTGTTCTTTTACGAGATTTCAAAGACGGTCGGTTTTGATGCTTTGTTCTTTTACGAGATTTCAAAGACAGTTGGTTTTGTTCCTTTGTTCTTTTGCGAGATTTCAAAGACAGTCGGTTTTGCATTGTCAGTCAGTTTTGTTCAGTTACGAGATCTCAATACGGTCATGTTTTGTTCTGTTATGAGATTTCAAACTCGGTTGGTTTTGTTCTTTTGTTCTTTTACGAGATTTCAAAGACGGTCGGTTTTGATGCTTTGTTCTTTTACGAGATTTCAAAGACAGTTGGTTTTGTTCCTTTGTTCTTTTGCGAGATTTCAAAGACAGTCGGTTTTGCATTGTCAGTCAGTTTTGTTCAGTTACGAGATCTCAATACGGTCATGTTTTGTTCTGTTATGAGATTTTAAAACCAGTCGGTTTTGTTCCTTTGTCATTTTTCGAGATTTCAAAGTCAGTCGGTTTTGTTCTTTTGTTCTTTTACAAGATTTCAAAACCAGTCAGTTTTGTTCCTTTGTTCTTCTACGAGATTTCAAAGACAGTCGGTTTTGTTCCTTTGTTCTTTTACGAGATTCCAAAGACAGCCGGTTTTATTCTGTTACAAGATTTCAATGATGTCTATTTTATTCAATTATGAGATTTCAGTGATGGCCGGTATTGTTCAGTTACAAGATCTCAACAGCGGTCGGTTTTGTTCCTTTACAAGATTTCCATGACAGTCGGATTTCATTGTCAGTCGGTTTTGTTTGGTCACGAGATTTCAATGATGTCTGTTTTACTCGGTTATAAGATTTCGGTGATGGTTGGTTTTGTTCAGTTAGGAGATTTCAATGACGTCTGTTCTCAATGACGGTCGGTTTTGTTCAGTTGTGAGATTTCAATGATAGTCGGTTTTGTTCGGTTACGAGATCTCAATGACAGTCGGTTTTCAATGTCAGTCGGTTTTGTTCTGTTATGAGATTTCAAAGACGGTAGTTTTGTTCCTTTACGCGGTGTCAATGAAGGCCAATTTTCTCCACCACGAGATTTCAAAGATGGTAGTTTTGTTCCTTTTACGAGGTGTCAATGAAGGCCAATTTTCTCCACCACGAGATTTCAATACAACTCAACCTTGTTCTTTAACCCTCTGGGGTCTGAGGATTTTTGGGGCCCTGGAGAAGTTTTGACATGCCCTGACATTTGTGCTTTTTTCAGTTGTTCATAAACATGTTAATGGAAAATGTGTCATTACACTGTATTCAGCACGAACTAGGCTACCATAATATGTGAGCAACATGTATGTACATGTTTGTATTTTTGAAAGAATAACATTTATGTGTGGTTATTGAAAAAAACAAAAAACTTAATTCACTGAAATACGGCCACAAAATAAATACAAAATATGTGTTCACAAGACTTCTAGGTATTGGAGGTTGTAGACTAGAGTTTTTGCTTCAAAATGATGTAAAAATTATCCTGCCTACTCCTAAATTTTGTAAGACACTTTTTGTCAAGAAACACAGTATGCATGGAGGTGTGAAACTTCATGAATAATGCTGTGATTCACACCTGAGAAGACAAAGACCCACATAATGACCTGCATAATGACCCGCATAATGAGCCCTTTCAGTCAGGTAGGCTATGTGAAAAAACCCTCTGTGATCATGCTGATAACAGTATTAACGTTAATATAATGTTGACTCTTGACAAAAAAACATGATTTTTGTGATCTCATGCATGCACGTATTATTGCACATCATGTGAAGAAAATTTTGTATAGGCCTATGTTAAATTACAGTACCAGTCAAAAGATTGGACGCATTACTATATAAATGTTTTTACAAGAAGTCTCAAGTCTCAAACCAAATAATGGTTTTCTATTTTAATATACTTTAAAATATAATGTATTTCTGTGATGCAAAG
This sequence comes from Mylopharyngodon piceus, assembly GCA_039654765.1. Lineage (NCBI taxonomy): Eukaryota > Metazoa > Chordata > Actinopteri > Cypriniformes > Xenocyprididae > Mylopharyngodon > Mylopharyngodon piceus. The sequence goes on from CM077457.1 coordinate 19,955,232, forward strand.
CGTCTGAACATTCATGTTACCTCTATGGCATTTCATATAGGCTATTATATTTGTTATATTATATAGCCTAAATGTTAATGTACAGTTGACAAACTATACATCATTAAAAAGATCTAAGACTCAAGCTTCACATTTTGACCTCTGTTTTGCTCTTATAGTGACCGTAATTTGTTAATAGCCTATGCATCAGGAGTTATGAATATGAAAAGTCGTTACCTTTGACAAAACAACATCCATCAGGGCATTTAGCTTAAAAGCATGCACATTTGGAGAAATATTGATGGATTCTCATATCGTCCCCTTGGAATTATAAGGTTCTATCTGCGTTCTGAGCAGTTTTGAGATATTGAGCTTCAAAGTTTTTGCGTTCCATATAGCAAAAACTATATGGGGAACAAGTTTCTTTCAAACATGAAAATGACAGGGACACTAAATGTATTCTAAATGTACAATATCAAAATCCTCGCAAATTTGTAAATGGGGATTTTTAGAACGGGTCAAACGCAGATAGAACCTTCTAATTCTAAAAAAACACTTTTCGCTTGGAATTATAAGGTTCTATCTTCCAAAAAATTAATTGAAGCAATAATTTTCAAGAAACACAAACAGTTTACTTATAATTTGTTTTAAAACACAAAATTAGTGTTGTAACAATGTGTTGACATGCATGAGAAAGTTAAATTTAATGGTTTTTATGACATTTATTTCATATTTTAAATGAATAGTTTTTTCTTGTTCAAGTTAAGCATAAAAGGCAGTGCTAAATATTTTGTCCAGTGCAGATGTTAAATTTAGGTAGGAATATGATGGGTAATTTAACATTATTGCAGGAACCATTTAAGTTTAAGTTTCCTTTTGTTTAGACAGAAAGCAGCTACTGTAATACATCTAAGCAAAGCAGGACTTTATTCCACAGAAAGTGGGACGTGTAAAATGGCTTTCTCTCTAGACATCAGTATTTCTGAAATAACATGATAACGTTTATTGTTGTAATTAAGACCCCATCAATTAAATTACTGACTATTTGATCTTTAAGCCTTAATTTTGTAAAATTTAAGACATTTTAAGACTGCAAGAACTGCAAGAAAACAGACAAAGCTTCAGCAAAGGTGTTTAACAAGGTTTAATAAACATTGAAAAATGTTTCACTGACTATATATAATTAAAAATATTTCAGATTTAAAATATTTAAACTACTTCAACTATGCAACAAGTCGGTTTTTACCAACAATGTAAAATTTGACAACTTTAATCCAGTGTGCCATAGCGTATAGCTACATAGTAACGTTACATACAGCTCAGTACAAGTACACAGGGTGGATCAAGGTTAAAACATAACCTAACATATACATAACTTTCCCTTGTAAAGACAATGACGTGACTGGAAATAAGCAAATAGATTACAAAACCTGAACCTATCCTCTTAATAGCGCTGCTGGCTAACGTTAACGTGGTGTCTAACTGAAAATAACTCCTCAGCAATCAGATGCAACAAAACACACAAAGAAGTGTAATTCCCTGGAATTTGGGCTGCTGTCACTGACAAGATCATAAATAAAATAGTCCATCATGAGGTTTTTAATAAACATCGCGTTGTGTGGAATTTAGTCTTCTCTTCACCAATTTAGCGTTTTTAAGCGATCGCTTCCACTATCCAGCTACATGACAAAGAACGCTGATCCTGATTGGTCCTTGTGTGTGCATTCGAAGTGCTGATTGGCTCACGCAGATAGAACCTTATAGAGCCAAGTTAGAGTGCGACTTTGTAGATAGAACCTTGTTGTTTTCTAAAAAAAAAGTACCAAAATGTTCACAACTTAAAAAAGAAACATCACATAATGTAAATAAGTTGTCACAGAATATGAATATGTGAATAACTCAATTTTGACAAAAATGTCAGATAGAACCTTATAATTCCAAGGGGACAATATGTTTATGTAAATTTTTTATACAGAGGAGTAATATTTATTCAATATTTATTGTCATCACTATGAGCACTGGATACTGTGTTTTCAATTCATACTTGCAGCCGGAGGGCGCTCTGTGCATATTTAGCCCACAAATAACTCAGTGAAGAACTGGCATACCATGTGACATTCCAGGAACTAACAGAGGCTTCCAGAGATCGCTATAACATGCAGATAGACACTTTTGAAGATAATAAATGCACGATTGCGACGATGTATACATGTATTGCCTCAGAATTTGCGTCTGAATAGCGCTCGCTCAGCGGGCGTGGCCGCATTAGTGGATAATGAGCTGACTCACGGACGTCTGAAATGTCTCTCTTTTCATTCAGATTACATAAACAGAGAATATTTGTTTTCGATTTGACTTACACGATTTAAAACCTGACATTTCAACGTTTCTTTAGACATAAGTCTCATTTTTTATGTGATAAGTATTCACTAAGTTACATTTCATTTTCTGAGAACTATCAGATTGGACTTCGTTCAGAGGGAGATGACTGATCACATCACGCATCATGTTAGTTTTCTTTATATATTAATTCTTTATTTTGTTTTTACTCTGAGTGTACACAAATAAAAGAAGATATTTCACAGATTAAAATGGAGTATAACTCTTAATTGTATGTGCAAAATTGACGGAGTATTTTGAGTCTCTTTCATACTGATAAGAAAAAAAGCAAGGTGGTATCGCCGGCGCGACCGCCGGCTCCAGGGGGTTAACAAGATTTTAAAGACAGTTGGTTTTGTTCCATTACAAGATTTCTATGATGGTCAGTTTTATTCTGTTACGAGATTTCAATGATGTCTGTTCTCAATGACAGTCGGTTTTGTTCAGTTGTTAGATTTCAAAGACGGTTGGTTATGTTTTGTTCTTTGACGAGATCTCAAAGACACTCGGGTTTGTTTCATTGCGAGATTTCAATGATGGTCGGTTTTATTCTGTTACAAGATTTCAATGATGTCTGTTTTATTCGGTTATTTCAGTGATGGCCGGTATTGTTCGGTTACAAGATCTCAACTGCGGTCGGTTTTGTTCCTTTACGAGATTTCCATGACAGTCGGATTTTATTGTCAGTAAGTTTTGTTCAGTTACGAGATCTCAATATAGTTATGTTTTGTTTTTTTACAAGATTTCAATGATGGTCGATTTTGTTGGATTATGAGATCTTAACAATAGGTTTTCAGTGTCAGTCGGTTTTGTTCTGTTATGAGATTTCAATGATGGTGGCTTATTTTGCATTATGAAATTTCAATAGTGGTCAGTTTTGCTGGGTCACGAGATCTCAATAACGGTAGATTTTCAGTGTCAGTCGGTTTTGTTCTTTTATGAGATTTCAAAGACGGTTAGTTTAGTTCGGTTATGAGATTTCAATAATGTTTTCTTTTTTTTCTTTAAGAAATTTCAGTAGTGGTCACTTATGCTGGGTTACAAGATCACAATGATGGTAGGTTTTCAGTGTCAGTTGGATTAGTTCCTTTGTTCTTTAACGAGATTTCAAAGACAGTTGGTTTTGTTTCGTTATGAGATTTCAATGATGGTCGGTTTTGCTGGATTACGAGGTCTCAATGACAGTAGATTTTCAGTGTCAGTCGGATTTGTTCTGTTATGAGACTTCAAAGAAAGTTGGTTTTGTTTTCGTTACGAGATTGCAATGATGGTCAGTTTTGTTCGGTTACGAGATTTTAATGACACTCGGTTTTGCTGAGTTATGAGATTTCAATGATGGTTGGTTTTGTTCGGTTAAAAGATTTCAAAGACGGTTGGTTTTGCTCCTTTGTTCTTTGATGAGATTTCAAAGACTTTTGGTTTTGGTTCGTTACGAGATTTCAATGTTGGTCACTTTTGTTCGGTTACGAGATTTCAATGACAGTCTGTTTTGTTCGGTTACGAGATTTCCATAACGGTCGGATTTGCTGGGTTACAAGATCTCAATGATGATAGGTTTTCAGCGTCAGTTGGTTTTGTTCCTTTCTTCTTTTACGAGATTTCAAAGAGAGTAGGTTTTGTTTCACTACAAGATTTCAATGATGGTCAGTTTTATTCCATTACGAGATTTCAATGATGGTCAGTATCGTTAGGTTAAGAGATTTCAATGACGGTCAGTTTTCAATATCAATCGGTTTTGTTCTTTTATGAGATTTCAAAGACTGTTGGTTTTGTTCTGTTAAAAGATTTCAATGATGGTCGGTTTTGCTGGGTTACAGATCTCAATGACGGTAGGTTTTCAGTGTCAACTGGTTTTGTTCCTTTATTCTTTTACGAGATTTCAAAGACAGTCGGTTTGGTTTCGTTACGAGATTTCAATAATGGTCGATTTTGTTTTGTTAAGAGATTTCAATAACGGTCGGTTTTGCTGAGTTACGAGATCTCAATGATGGTAGGTTTTCAATGTCAGTCAGTTTTGTTCTGTTATGAGACTTCAATAACGGTTGGTTTTGTTTCGTTACGAGATTTCAATGATAGTCACTTTTGTTTGGTTACGAGATTTCAATGACAGTCGGTTTTGTTCAGTTATGAGATTTCAAAAACGGCCGGTTTTGTTCGATTAAGAGATTTCAATAACGGTCAGTTTTGCTGGGTCACATGATCTCATTGATGGTAGGTTTTCAGTGTCAGTTGGTTTTGTTCTGTTAAGAGATTTCAATGACGGTCGGTTTTGCTGGGTTATGAGATCTCAATGACGGATGGTTTTCAGTGTCAGTCGGTTGTGATCTATTATGAGATTTCAAAGATGGTTGGTTTTGTTCCTTTGTTCTTTGACGAGATTTCAAAGACTTTTGGTTTTGTTTCGTTATGAGATTTCAATGATGGTCAGTTTTGTATGGTTACGAGATTTCAATGACAGTCAGTTTTGCTGGGTCACGAGATCTCAATGACAGTCGGTTTTGCTGAGTCATGAGATTTCAGTGATGGTCGTTTTTTTTCTGTTAAGAGATTTCAATGACGGCCGGTTTTGCTGGGTTACGAGATCACAATGACGGTAGGTTTTCAGTGTCAGTCTGTTTTGCTCTGTTATGAGATTTCAAAGACGGTTGGTTTTGTTCGGTTAAGAGATTTCAGTGGTGGTCGGTTTGGTTCGGTTAAGAGATTTCAATAACGGTCGGTTTTGCTGGGTCACAAGATCTCAATGACGATAGGTTTTCAGTGTCAGTTGATTTTGCTCCTTTATTCTTTTACAAGATTTCAAAGACAGTCGGTTTTGTTTTGTTAAGAGATTTCAATGATGGTCGGTTTTGTTCGGTTAAGAGATTTCCATAACGGTCGGTTTTGCTGGGTCACGAGATCTCAATGACGATAGGTTTTCAGTGACAGTTGGTTTAGTTCCTTTGTTCTTTTACGAGATTTCAAAGACAGATGGTTTTATTTTGTCACAAGATCTCAATAACGATAGGTTTTCAGTGTCAGTCGGTTTTACTCATTTATGAGATTTCAAAAACGGTTGGTTTTGGTCGGTTATGAGATTTCAATGATGGTCGGTTTTGTTCGGTTAAGAGATTTCAAAGACGGTTGGTTTTGTTAGTTACGAGATTTCAATGATGGTCAGTTTTGTTAGATTAAGACATTTCAATAACGAGCGGTTTCACTGGGTTATGAGATCTCAATGATGGTCAGTTTTCAGTGTCAGTCGGTTTTGTTTTTTCATGAGATTTCAAAAAAGGTTGGTTTTGTTCCTTTGTTCTTTGACGAGATTTCAAAGACAGTCGGTTTTGTTTCGTTACGAGATTTCAATGATGGTCGGTTTTGTTTGGTTAAAAGATTTCAGTGATGGTCATTTTTTTTTCTATTAAGAGATTTCAATGACGGCCAGTTTTGCTGGGTTACGAGATCACAACAACGGTAAGTTTTCAGTGTCAGTCTGTTTTGTTGTTATGAGATTTCAAAGACGGTTGGTTTTGTTCAGTTAAGAGATTTCAAGAGCTGTCAGTTTTGCTGGGTTACAAGATCTCAATGACGGTAGGTTTTCAGTGTCAGTTGGTTTTGTTCCTTTGTTCTTTTATGAGATTTCAAAGACGGTTGGTTTTGGTCGGTTATGAGATTTCAATGATGGTCGTTTTTTTTCGTTAAAAAATTTCAAAAGCTGTCAGTTTTGCTGGGTTACAAGATCTCAATGACGGTAGGTTTTCAGTGTCAGTTGGTTTTGTTCCTTTCTTCTTTTACGAGATTTCTAAGACAGTTGGTTTTGTTTCATTACAAGATTTCAATGATGGTCAGTTGTATTCCATTACGAGAATTCAATGACGGTCTGTTTTGTTCGGTTACGAGAATTCAACGACGTTTTGTTTTGTTTTCAAAGACAGACGCTTTTGTTTCGTTACTAGATTTCAAAGACGGTTGGTTTTGTTCGGTTAAGAGATTTCAGTGATGGTCGGTTTGGTTCGGTTAAGAGATTTCAATAACGGTCGGTTTTGCTGGGTCACAAGATCTCAATGACGACAGGTTTTCAGTGTCAGTCGGTTTTGCTAATTTATGAGATTTCAAAGACGGTTAGTTTTGGTCGGTTATGAGATTTCAATGATGGTCGTTTTTTTTCTGTTAAGAAATTTCAAGAGCGGTCAGTTTTGCTGGGTTACAAGATCTCAATGATGGTACTTTTTCAGTGTCAGTTGGTTTTCTTCCTTTATTCCTTTACGAGATTTCCATGATGGTCGGTTTTGTTCGGTTAAGAGATTTCAATGATGGTCGGTTTTGTTTGGTTCAGAGATTTCAATGATGGTCGGTTTTGCTGGATCACGATATCTCAATGACGATAGGTTTTCAGTGTCAGTCGGTCTTGTTCTGTTAAAAGATTTCAATGACGGTCAGATTTGTTTCGTTACGAAATTTCGATGATGGTCGGTTTTGTTCGATTAAGAGATTTCAATGACGGGTGGTTTTGCTGGATTACGAGATCTCAATGACGGTAGGATTTTAGTGTCAGTTTTGTTCAGTTACGAGATTTCAATGATGGTCGGTTTTTTCTGTTAAGAAATTTCAATAAATTTCAGTTTTGCTGGATTACAAGATCTCAATGATGGTAGGTTTTCAGTGTCAGTTGGTATTGTTCCTTTATTCTTTTACGGGATTTCAAAGACGGGTGGTTTTGTTACGTTATGAGATTTCAATAATGGTCGGTTTGGCTGGCTTACGAGATCTCAACGATGGTAGGTTTTCAGTGTCAGTCGGTTTTGTTCTGTTATGAGATTTCAAAGATGGTTGGTTTTGTTTTGTTACGAGATTTCAATGAGAGTCACTTTTGTTCGGTTACGAGATTTCAATGACAATCGGTTTTGCTGGCTCACATGATCTCATTGACGGTAGGTTTTCAGTGTCAGTTGGTTTTGTTCTGTTATGAGATTTCAAAGACGGTTGGTTTGTTCCTTTGTTCTTTCACGAGATTTTAATGAGAGTCAGTTTTGTTTCGTTACGAGATTTCAATGACGGTCAGTTTTGCTGGGTCATGACATTTCAGTGACGTTAGGTTTTCAGTGTCAGTTGGTTTTGTTCCTTTATTATTTTATGAGATTTCAAAGACAGACAGTTTTGTTTCATCACGAGATCTCAATGACGATAGGTTTTCAGTGTCAGTTGGTTTAGTTCCTTTGTTCTTTTATGAGATTTCAAAGACGGTTGGTTTTGGTCGGTTATGAGATTTCAATGATGGTCGTTTTTTTCCGTTAAGAAATTTCAAAAGCTGTCAGTTTTGCTGGGTTACAAGATCTCAATGATGGTAGGTTTTCAGTGTCAGTTGGTTTTATTTATTTTATTGGTATTATTTTACGAGATTTCAAAGACAGACGGTTTTGTATCGTTACGAGATTTCAATGATGGTCGGTTTTGTTTCCTTACGAGATTTCAATGACGGTCGGTTTTGTTTCGTTAGGAGATTTCAATGATGGTCGGATTTGCAGGGTTACGAGATCTCAATGACAATAGATTTTCAGTGTCAGTCGGTTTTTCTTATTTATGAGATTTCAAAGACGGTTGGTTTTGTTCGGTTATGAGATTTCAATGATGGTCGTTCTTTTGGGTTAAGAATTTTCAATACTGGTTAGTTATGCTGGGTCATGAGATTTCAATGACAATAGGTTTTCAGTGTCAGTTGGTTTAGTTCCTTTGTTCTTTTATGAGATTTGAAAGACAGTCGGTTTTGTTTCATTATAAGATTTCAATGATGGTTGGTTTTGTTCGGTTAAGAGATTTCAATAACGGCCGGTTTTGCTGGGTCACGAGATCTCAGTGACGGTAGGTTTTCAGTGTCAGTCGGTTTTGTTCTGTTATGAAATTTCAAAGACAGTCGGTTTTGTTTTGTTACGAGATTTCAATGATGGACAGTTTTGCTGGATTACGAGATCTCAATGACGGTAGGTTTTCAATGTCGGTTTGGTTCTATTATGAGATTTCAAAGACGGGCGGTTTTGCTGGGTCACGAAATCTCAATGACCGTAGGTTTTCAGTGTCAGTCGTTTGTTCTGTTATGAGATTTCAATGATTGTCGTTTTTTTCCATTAAGAAATTTCAAGAGCGACTAGTTTTGCTGGATTACAAGATCTCAATGACGGTAGGTTTTCAGTGTCAGTCGGTTTTTTTCGGTTATGAGATTTCAATGATGGTCGTTTTTGCTGGATTACGAGATCTCAATGATGGTCGGTTTTGTTCGGTTAAGAGATTTCAATAACGGTCGATTTTGCTGGGTTACAAGGTCTTAATGTTTTTCAGGGTCAGTCGGTTTTTTTATGTTATGAAATTTCAACGACGGTTGGTTTTGTTTCGTTACGATATTTCAATCATGGTTAGTTTTGTTCGGTTACGAGATCTCAATGACGGTAGGTTTTCAGTGTCAGTCGGTTTTGCTCATTTATGACATGTCAAAGACGGTTAGTTGTGTTCGGTTACGAGATCTCAATGACGGTAGGTTTTCAGTGTCGGTTTCGTTCAGTTAAGAAATTTCAAAAACGGTTGCTTTTGTTCGGTTATGAGATTTCATCAATGGTTGTTTTTTTTTCTGTTAAGAAATTTCAACAGCAGTCAGTTTTGTTGAGTTATAAGATCTCAATGACAATAGATTTTGTTTTTTTGATTCTTTTACGAGATTTCAAAGACAGTCAGTTTGGTTCCACTACGAGATTTTAATGATGGTCAGTTTTGTTTGGTTTAGAGATTTCCATAACGGTCGGTTTTGCTGGGTCACAAGATCTCAATGGCGGTAGGTTTTCAGTGTCAGTCTGTTTTGTTCTGTTATGAGATTTCAAAGACGGTTGGTTTTGTTCGGTTATGAGATTTCAATGATGGTAGGTTTTCAGTGTCAGTTGATTTTGTTCCTTCATTCTTTTACGAGATTTCAACGACAGTCGGTTTTGTTTTGTTACGAGATTTCAATGATGGTCGGATTTGTTCGGTTAAGGGATTTCCATAACGGTCGGTTTTGCTGGGTCACGAGATCTCAATGACGGTAGGTTTTCAGTGTCAGTCGGTTTTGCTCCTTTATTCTTTTCGAAATTTCAAAGACAGTCGGTTTCGTTTCGCTACGAGATTTTAATGATGGTCGGTTTCGTTCGCTTAAGAGATTTCAATAACGGTAGGTTATGCTCTGTCACGAGATCTCAATGACCATAGGTTTTCAGGGTCAGTCGGTTTTGTTCTGTGATGAGATTTCAAAAACGTTTGGTATTGTTCAGTTATGAGATTTCAATGATGGTTGGTTTTTTTCCGTTAAGAAATTTCAAGAGCGGTCAGTTTTGCTGGGTCACGAGATCTCAATGATGGTAGGTTTTCAGTGTCAGTTGGTTTTGTTCCTTTATTCTTTTACGAGATTTCAAAGACAGTCATTTTTTTTTCGTTACGAGATTTCAATGATGGTCAGTTTTGTTCGGTTACGAGATTTAAATGACAGTCGGTTTTACTGAGTAATGAGATTTCAATGATTGTCGGTTTTGCTGGGTTACGAGATCTCAATGACGGTAGGTTTTCAGTGTCACTTGGTTTTGGTCCTTTATTCTTTTACGAGATTTCAAAGACAGTCGGTTTTGTTTCGTTACGAGATTTCAATGATGGTCGGTTTTGTTCGGTTAAGAGATTTCAACGACGGTCGATTTTGCTGGGTTACGAGGTCTCAATGGTTTTCAGTGTGAGTCCGTTTTGTTCTGTTATGATATTTCAAAGATGGTTGGTTTTGTTTTGTTATGATATTTCAATGATGGTCAGTCTTGTTCGGTTTCGAGATTTCAATGACGGTCAGTTTTGCTGGGTTACGAGATCTCAATGACGGTAGGTTTTCAGTGTCAGTCAGTTTTGCTCATTTAAGAGATTTCAAAGACGGTTAGTTTTGTTTGGTAACGAGATTTTAATGATGGTCGGTTTTCCTGGTTTACGAGATCTTAATAACGGTAGATTTTCAGTGTCTGTTTTGTTCTGTTATGAGATTTCAAAGACGGTTGGTTTTGTTCAGTTATGAGATTTCATCGATGGTCGTTTTTTGTCCGTTAAAAAATTTCAATAGCGGTCAGTTTTGCTGGGTTACAAGATCTCAATGACGGTAGGTTTTGTTTCTTTATTCTTTTACGAGATTTCAAAGACAGTCGGTTTTGTTTCGTTACGAGATTTCAATGATGGTCGGATTTGTTCAGTTAAGGGATTTCCATAACGGTCGGTTTTGCTGGATCACAAGATCTCAATGACGGTAGGTTTTCAGTGTCAGTCGGTTTTGCTCCTTTATTCTTTTACGAGATTTCAAAGACAGTCGGTTTTGTTTCGTTACGAGATTTCAATGATGGTCGGTTTTGTTCGGTTAAGAGATTTCAACGACGGTCGATTTTGCTGGGTTACGAGGTCTCAATGGTTTTCAGTGTGAGTCGGTTTTGTTCTGTTATGAGATTTCAAAGACGGTTGGTTTTGTTTTGTTACGATATTTCAATGATGGTCAGTCTTGTTCGGTTACGAGATCTCAATGACGGTAGGTTTTCAGTGTCATTCGGTTTTGCTCATTTATGAGATTTCAAAGACGGTTAGTTTTGTTCGGTTACGAGATTTTAATGATGGTCGGTTTTGCTGGTTTACGAGATCTCAATGACGGTAGGTTTTCAGTGTCGGTTTTGTTCTGTTATGAGATTTCAAAGACGGTTGGTTTTGTTCGGTTATGAGATTTCATCGATGGTCGTTTTTTTTCCGTTAAGAAATTTCAATAGCGGTCAGTTTTGCTGGGTTACAAGATCTCAATGACGGTAGGTTTTGTTCCTTTATTCTTTTACGAGATTTCAAAGACAGTCGGTTTTGTTTCGTTACGAGATTTCAATGATGGTCGGATTTGTTCGGTTAAGGGATTTCCATAACGGTCGGTTTTGCTGGGTCACAAGATCTCAACGACGGTAGGTTTTCAGTGTCAGTCGGTTTTGCTCCTTTATTTTTTTCTAGATTTCAAAGACAGTCGGTTTCATTTCGTTACGAGATTTCAATGATGGTCGGATTTGGTCCGTTAAGGGATTTCCATAACGGTCAGTTTTGCTGGGTCACGAGATCTCAATTATGGTAGGTTTTCAGTGTCAGTTGGTTTTGCTCCTTTATTCTTTTACGAGATTTCAAAGACAGTTGGTTTTGTTTCGTTACGAGATTTCAATGATGGTTGGTTTTGTTCGGTTAAGAGATTTCAATAACGGTAGGTTATGCTGTGTCACGAGATCTCAATGACCGTAGGTTTTCAGTGTCAGTTGGTTTTGTTCGGTTGTGAGATTTCAATGATGGTTGGTTTTTTTCCGTTAAGAAATTTCAAGAGCGGTCAGTTTTGCTGGGTCACGAGATCTCAATGATGGTAGGTTTTCAGTGTCAGTTGGTTTTGTTCCTTTATTCTTTTACGAGATTTCAAAGACAAACGGTTTTATTTCGTTACGAGAGTTCAATGATGGTCAGTTTTGTTCGATTATAAGATTTCTATAAAGATCGTTTTTGCTGGGTAACAAGATTTCAATGACGATAGGTTTTCATTGTCAGTCTGTTTTGTTCTGTTATGAGATTTCAAAGACGGTTGGTTTTGTTTAGTTATGAGATCTCAGTGATGGTAGGTTTTCAGTGTCAGTTGGTTTTGTTCCTTTATTCTTTTACGAGATTTCAAAGACAGTCAGTTTTTTTTCGTTACGAGATTTGAATGATGGTCAGTTTTGTTCGGGTACAATATTTAAATGACAGTCGGTTTTGCTGAGTTATGAGATTTCAATGATTGTCGGTTTTGCTGGGTTACGAGATCTCAATGACGGTAGGTTTTCAGTGTCACTTGGTTTTGTTCCTTTATTCTTTTACGAGATTTCAAATACAGTTGGTTTTGTTTCGTTACGAGATTTCAATGATGGTCGGTTTTGTTCGGTTAAGAGATTTCAACGACGGTTGATTTTGCTGGGTTACGAGGTCTCAATGGTTTTCAGTGTCAGTCAGTTTTGTTCTGTTATGACATTTCAAAGACGGTTTTGTTTTGTTACGATATTTCAATGATGGTCAGTTTTGTTCTGTTATGAGATTTCAATGATGGTCGGTTTTGTTCAGTTATGAGATCTCAGTGATGGTAGGTTTTCAGTGTCAGTTGGTTTTGTTCCTTTATTCTTTTACGGGATTTTTAAAGACAGACGATTTTGTTTCGTTACGAGATTTCAATGATGGTCGGTTTTGTTCGGTTACGAGATTTCAATGATGGTCATTTTTTTTTCTGTTAAAAAATATCAATAGCGGTCAGTTTTGCTGGGTTACAAGATCTCAATGATGGTAGGTTTTCAGTGTCAGATGGTTTTGTTCTGTTATGCGATTTCAAAGTCGATTGGATTTGTTCGGTTACGAGATTTCAATGATCATCGGCTTTGTTCAGTTAAGATATTTCAATAACGGTAGGTTATGCTGTGTCACGACATCTCAATGACCGTAAGTTTTTAGTGTCAGTCGGTTTTGTTCTGTGATGAGATTTCAAAAACGGTTGGTTTTGTTCGGTTATGAGATTTCAATGATGGTCGGTTTTTTTCCGTTACGAAATTTCATGAGCGGTCAGTTTTGCTAGGTCACGAGATCTCAGTGACGGTAGGTTTTCAGTGTTAGTCGGTTTTGTTCTGTGAAGAGATTTCAAAGAAGCTTGGTTTTGTTCAGTTATGAGATTTCAATGATGGTCGGTTTTTTTCCGTTAAGAAGTTTCAAGAGCAGTCAGTTTTGCTGGGTTACAAGATCTCAATGACGGGAGGTTTTCAGTGTCAGCTGGTTTTGCTCCGTTATTCTTTTACGAGATTTTTAAAGACAGATGATTTTGTTTCGTTTCGAGATTTCAATGATGGTCGGTTTTGTTCGGTTAAGAGATTTCCATAACGGTCGGTTTTGCAGGGTTACAAGATCTCAATGACGGTAGGTTTTCAGGGTCAGTCGGTTTTGCTCTTTTATGAGATTTCAAAGACGCTTGGTTTTGTTCGCTTATGAGATTTCAGTGATGGTCAGTTTTATTCCATTACGAGATTTCAAAGATGGTTGGTTTTGTTCAGTTATGAGATTTCAATGATGGTCGTTTTTTTTCCGTTAAGAAATTTCAATAGCGGTCAGTTTTGCTGGGTTACAAGATCTCAATGACGGTAGGTTTTGTTCCTTTATTCTTTTACGAGATTTCAAAGACAGTCGGTTTTGTTTCGTTACGAGATTTCAATGATGGTCGGTTTTGTTCGGTTAAGAGATTTCAATGACGGTCGATTTTGCTGGGTTAAGAGATCTCAGTGACGGTAGGTTTTTAGTATCAGTCGGTATTGCTCCTTTATTCTTTTCGAGATTTCAACGACTGTCGGTTTTGTTTTGTTATGAGATTTCAATGATGGTCAGTTTTGTTGGGTCACAAGATCTCAATAACGGTAGGTTATGCTGCGTCACGAGATCTCAATGACCGTAGGTTTTCAGTGTCAGTTGGTTTTGTTCGGTTACGAGATTTTATTGATGGTCGGTTTTGCTGGTTTACGAGATCTCCATGACGGTAGGTTTTCAGAGTCGGTTTTGTTCTGTTATGAGATTTCAAAGATGGTTGGTTTTGTTCGGTTATGAGATCTCAATGATGGTAGGTTTTCAGTGTCAGTTGGTTTTGCTCCTTTATTCTTTTACGAGATTATTAAAGACAGACGATTTTGTTTCGTTACGAGATTTCAATGATGGTCGGTTTTGGTCGGTTATGAAATTGGTTTTCAGTGTCAGATGGTTTTGTTCTGTTATGCGATTTCAAAGACGGTTGGTTTTGTTCGGTTATGAGATTTCATCGATGGTTGTTTTTTGTCCGTTAAGAAATTTCAATAGCGGTCAGTTTTGCTGGGTTACAAGATCTCAAGGACGGTAAGTTTTGTTCCTTTATTCTTTTCGAGATTTCAAAGACAGTCGGTTTCGTTTCGTTACGAGATTTCAATGATGGTCGGATTTTTTCGGTTAAGGGATTTCCATAACGGTCGGTTTTGCTGGGTCACGAGATCTCAATGACGGTAGGTTTTCAATGTCAGTCGGTTTTGCTCCTTTATTCTTATTTGAAATTTCAAAGACAGTCGGTTTCGTTTCGCTACGAAATTTTAATAATGGTCAGTTTCGTTCGCTTAAGAGATTTCAATAACGGTAGGTTATGCTCTGTCACAAGATCTCAATGACCATAGGTTTTCAGGGTCAGTCGGTTTTGTTCTGTGATGAGATTTCAAAAACGTTTGGTATTGTTCAGTTATGAGATTTCAATGATGGTTGGTTTTTTTCCGTTAAGAAATTTCAAGAGCGGTCAGTTTTGCTGGGTCACGAGATCTCAATGATGGTAGGTTTTCAGTGTCAGTTGGTTTTGTTCCTTTATTCTTTTACGAGATTTCAAAGACAGTCATTTTTTTTTCGTTACGAGATTTCAATGATGGTCAGTTTTGTTCGGTTACGAGATTTAAATGACAGTCGGTTTTACTGAGTAATGCGATTTCAATGATTGTCGGTTTTGCTGGGTTATGAGATCTCAATGATGGTAGGTTTTCAGTGTCACTTGGTTTTGGTCCTTTATTCTTTTACGAGATTTCAAAGACAGTCGGTTTTGTTTCGTTACGAGATTTCAATGATGGTCGCTTTTGTTCGGTTAAGAGATTTCAACGACGGTCGATTTTGCTGGGTTACGAGATCTCAATGACGGTAGGTTTTCAGTGTCAGTCGGTTTTGCTCATTTAAGAGATTTCAAAGACGGTTAGTTTTGTTCAGTTACGAGATTTTAATGATGGTCGGTTTTGCTGGTTTACGAGATCTCAATGACGGTAGGTTTTCAGTGTCTGTTTTGTTCTGTTATGAGACTTCAAAGACGGTTGGTTTTGTTCAGTTATGAGATTTCATCGATGGTCGTTTTTTGTCCATTAAGAAATTTCAATAGCGGTCAGTTTTGCTGGGTTACAAGATCTCAATGACGGTAGGTTTTGTTTCTTTATTCTTTTACGAGATTTTCATTCGGTTAAGGGATTTCCATAACGGTCGGTTTTGCTGGATCACAAGATCTCAATGACGGTAGGTTTTCAGTGTAGGTCAGTTTTGCTCCTTTATTCTTTTCGAGATTTCAAAGACAGTCGGTTTCGTTTCGTTACGAGATTTCAATGATGGTCGGATTTGTTCGGTTAAGGGATTTCCATAACGGTCGGTTTTGCTGGGTCACGAGATCTCAAAGACGGTAGGTTTTCACTATCAGTCGGTTTTGCTCCTTTATTCTTTTTGAGATTTCAAAGACAGTCGATTTTGTTTCGTTACGAGTTTTCAATGATGGTCGGTTTTGTTCACTTAAGAGATTTCAATAATGGTAGGTTATGCTTTGTCACGAGATCTCAATGACCGTAGGTTTTCAGTGTCAGTCGGTTTTGTTCGGTTGTGAGATTTCAATGATGGTTGGTTTTTTTCCGTTAAGAAATTTCAAGAGTGGTCAGTTTTGCTGGATCACGAGATCTCAATGATGGTAAGTTTTCAGTGTCAGTTGGTTTTGTTCCTTTATTCTTTTACGAGACTTCAAAGACAAACGGTTTTATTTCGTTACGAGAGTTCAATGATGGTCAGTTTTGTTCGATTATAAGATTTCTATAATGGTCGCTTTTGCTGGGTCACAAGATCTCAAAGATGATAGATTTTCATTGTCAGGCTGTATTGTTCTGTTATGAGATTTCAAAGACGGTTGGTTTTGTTCAGTTATGAGATCTCAGTGGTGGTAGGTTTTCAGTGTCAGCTGGTTTTGTTCCTTTATTCTTTTACGAGATTTCAAAGACAGTCAGTTTTTTTTCATTACGAGATTTGAATGATGGTCAGTTTTGTTCGGTTACAATATTTAAATGACAGTCGGTTTTTTGCTGATTTATGAGATTTCAATGATTGTCGGTTTTGCTGGGTTACGAGATCTTAATGACGGTAGGTTTTGAGTGTCACTTGGTTTTTTTCCTTTATTCTTTTACGAGATTTCAAAGATAGTTGGTTTTATTTCGTTACGAGATTTCAATGACGGTCGGTTTTGTTCGGTTAAGAGATTTCAACGACGGTTGATTTTCCTGGGTTACGAGGTCTCAATGGTTTTCAGTTTCAGTCGGTTTTGTTCTGTTATGACCTTTCAAGGACAGTTGGTTTTGTTTTGTTACGATATTTCAATGACGGTCAGTTTTGCTGGGTTACAAGATCTCAATGACAGTAGGTTTTCAGTGTCAGTCTGTTTTGTTCTGTTATGAGATTTCAAAGACGGTTGGTTTTGTTCAGTTATGAGATCTCAGTGATGGTAGGTTTTCAGTGTCAGTTGGTTTTGCTCCTTTATTCTTTTACGAGATTTCAAAGACAGTCAGTTTCTTTTCGTTAAGAGATTTGAATGATGGTCAGTTTTGTTCGGTTACAATATTTAAATGACAGTCGGTTTTGCTGAGTTATGAGATTTCAATGATTGTCGGTTTTGCTGGGTTACGAGATCGCAGTGACGGTAGGTTTTGTTCCTTTATTTTTTTACGAGATTTCAAAGACAGTCGGTTTTGTTTTTTTACGAGATTTCAATGATGGTCGGTTTTGTTCGGTTAAGAGATTTCAACGACGGTCGATTTTGCTGGGTTATGAGGTCTCAAAAGTTTTCAATGTCAGTCGGTTTTGTTCTGTTATGACATTTCAAAGACGGTTGGTTTTGTTTTGTTATGATATTTCAATGATGGTCAGTCTTGTTCGGTTTCGAGATTTCAATGACGGTCAGTTTTGCTGGGTTACGAGATCTCAATGACGGTAGGTTTTCAGTGTCAGTCGGTTTTGCTCATTTAAGAGATTTCAAAGACGGTTAGTTTTGTTCGGTTACGAGATTTTAATGATGGTTGGTTTTACTGGTTTACGAGATCTCAATGACGGTAGGTTTTCAGTGTCTGTTTTGTTCTGTTATGAGATTTCAAAGACGGTTGGTTTTGTTCAGTTATGAGATTTCATCGATGGTCGTTTTTTGTCCATTAAGAAATTTCAATAGCGGTCAGTTTTGCTGGGTTACAAGATCTCAATGACGGTAGGTGTCGTTTCTTTATTCTTTTACGAGATTTCAAAGACAGTCGGTTTTGTTTCGTTACGAGATTTCAATGATGGTCGGATTTGTTCGTTTAAGGGATTTCCATAACGGTCGGTTTTGCTGGATCACAAGATCTCAATGACGGTAGGTTTTCAGTGTCAGTCGGTTTTGCTCCTTTATTCTTTTCGAGATTTCAAAGACAGTTGGTTTCGTTTCATTACGAGATTTCAATGATGGTCGGATTTGTTCGGTTAAGGGATTTCCATAACGGTCGGTTTTGCTGGGACGGTAGGTTTGTTTCTTTATTCTTTTACGAGATTTCAAAGACAGTCGGTTTTGTTTCGTTACGAGATTTCAATGATGGTCGGATTTGTTCGGTTAAGGGATTTCCATAACGGTCGGTTTTGCTGGATCACAAGATCTCAATGACGGTAGGTTTTCAGTGTCAGTCGGTTTTGCTCCTTTATTCTTTTCCAGATTTCAAAGACAGTCGGTTTCGTTTCGTTACGAGATTTCAATGATGGTCGGATTTGTTCGGTTAAGGGATTTCCATAACGGTCGGTTTTGCTGGGTCACGAGATCTCAAAGACGGTAGGTTTTCACTGTCAGTCGGTTTTGCTCTTTTATTCTTTTTGAGATTTCAAAGACAGTCGATTTTGTTTCGTTACGTGTTTTCAATGATGGTCGGTTTTGTTCGCTTAAGAGATTTCAATAACGGTAGGTTATGCTGTGTCACGAGATCTCAATGACCGTAGGTTTTCAGTGCCAGTCGGTTTTGTTCGGTTGTGAGATTTCAATGATGGTTGGTTTTTTTCCGTTAAGAAATTTCAAGAGTGGTCAGTTTTGCTGGGTCACGAGATCTCAATGATGGTAAGTTTTCAGTGTCAGTTGGTTTTGTTCCTTTATTCTTTTATGAGACTTCAAAGACAAACGGTTTTATTTCGTTACGAGAGTTCAATGATGGTCAGTTTTGTTCGATTATAAGATTTTTATAATGGTCGGTTTTGCTGGGTCACAAGATCTCAAAGACGATAGATTTTCATTGTTAGGCTGTTTTGTTCTGTTATGAGATTTCAAAGACGGTTGGTTTTGTTCAGTTATGAGATCTCAGTGGTGGTAGGTTTTCAGTGTCAGTTGGTTTTGTTCCTTTATTCTTTTACGAGATTTCAAAGACAGTCAGTTTCTTTTCGTTACGAGATTTGAATGATGGTCAGTTTTGTTCGGTTACAATATTTAAATGACAGTCGGTTTTGCTGAGTTATGAGATTTCAATGATTGTCGGTTTTGCTGGGTTACGAGATCTCAATGACGGTAGGTTTTGAGTGTTACTTGGTTTTGTTCCTTTATTCTTTTATGAGATTTCAAAGATAGTTGGTTTCGTTTCGTTACAAGATTTCAATGACGGTCGGTTTTGTTTGGTTAAGAGATTTCAACGACGGTTGATTTTGCTGGGTTACGAGGTCTCAATGGTTTTCAGTGTCAGTCGGTTTTGTTCTGTTATGATCTTTCAATGACGGTTGGTTTTGTTTTGTTACGATATTTCAATGACGGTCAGTCTTGTTCGGTTACGAGATTTCAATGACGGTCAGTTTTGCTGGGTTACGAGATCTCAGTGACGGTAAGTTTTCAGTGTCAGTCTGTTTTGTTCTGTTATGAGATTTCAAAGACGGTTGGTTTTGTTCAGTTATGAGATCTCAGTGATGGTAGGTTTTCAGTGTCAGTTGGTTTTGCTCCTTTATTCTTTCACGAGATTTCAAAGACAGTCAGTTTCTTTTCGTTACGAGATTTGATTGATGGTCAGTTTTGTTCGGTTACAATATTTAAATGACAGTCGGTTTTGCTGAGTTATGAGATTCCAATGATTGTCGGTTTTGCTGGGTTACGAGATCTCAATGACGGTAGGTTTTCAGTGTCACTTGGTTTTGTTCCTTTATTCTTTTACGGGATTTCAAAGACAGTCGGTTTCATTTCGTTACGAGATTTCAATGATGGTCGGATTTGTTCGGTTAAGGGATTTCCATAACGGTCGGTTTTGCTGGGTCACGAGATCTCAAAGACGGTAGGTTTTCACTGTCAGTCGGTTTTGCTCCTTTATTCTTTTTGAGATTTCAAAGACAGTCAATTTTGTTTCGTTACCAGTTTTCAATGATTGTCGGTTTTGTTCGCTTAAGAGATTTCAATAACGGTAGGTTATGCTGTGTCACGAGATCTCAATGACCGTAGGTTTTCAGTGTCAGTCGGTTTTGTTCGGTTGTGAGATTTCAATGATGGTTGGTTTTTTTCCGTTAAAAAATTTCAAGAGTGGTCAGTTTTGCTGGGTCACGAGATCTCAATGATGGTAAGTTTTCAGTGTCAGTTGGTTTTGTTCCTTTATTCTTTTACGAGACTTCAAAGACAAACGGTTTTATTTCGTTACGAGAGTTCAATGATGGTCAGTTTTGTTCGATTATAAGATTTCTATAATGGTCGCTTTTGCTGGGTCACAAGATCTAAAAGACGATAGATTTTCATTGTCAGGCTGTTATGTTCTGTTATGAGATTTCAAAGACGGTTGGTTTTGTTCAGTTATGAGATCTCAGTGGTGGTAGGTTTTCAGTGTCAGCTGGTTTTGTTCCTTTATTCTTTTACGAGATTTCAAAGACAGTCAGTTTTTTTTCGTTACGAGATTTGAATGATGGTCAGTTTTGTTCGGTTACAATATTTAAATGACAGTCGGTTTTTTGCTGATTTATGAGATTTCAATGATTGTCGGTTTTGCTGGGTTACGAGATCTTAATGACGGTAGGTTTTGAGTGTTACTTGGTTTTGTTCCTTTATTCTTTTACGAGATTTCAAAGATAGTTGGTTTTGTTTCGTTACAAGATTTCAATGACGGTCGGTTTTGTTTGGTTAAGAGATTTCAACGACGGTTGATTTTGCTGGGTTACGAGGTCTCAATGGTTTTCAGTGTCAGTCGGTTTTGTTCTGTTATGATCTTTCAATGACGGTTGGTTTTGTTTTGTTACGATATTTCAATGACGGTCAGTCTTGTTCGGTTACGAGATTTCAATGACGGTCAGTTTTGCTGGGTTACGAGATCTCAGTGACGGTAAGTTTTCAGTGTCAGTCTGTTTTGTTCTGTTATGAGATTTCAAAGACGGTTGGTTTTGTTCAGTTATGAGATCTCAGTGATGGTAGGTTTTCAGTGTCAGTTGGTTTTGCTCCTTTATTCTTTCACGAGATTTCAAAGACAGTCAGTTTCTTTTCGTTACGAGATTTGATTGATGGTCAGTTTTGTTCGGTTACAATATTTAAATGACAGTCGGTTTTGCTGAGTTATGAGATTCCAATGATTGTCGGTTTTGCTGGGTTACGAGATCTCAATGACGGTAGGTTTTCAGTGTCACTTGGTTTTGTTCCTTTATTCTTTTACGGGATTTCAAAGACAGTCGGTTTTGTTTCGTTACGAGATTTCAATGATGGTCGGTTTTGTTCGGTTAAGAGATTTCAACGACGGTCGATTTTGCTGGGTTACGAGGTCTCAAAAGTTTTCAATGTCAGTCGGTTTTGTTCTGTTATGATATTTCAAAGACAGTTGGTTTTGTTTTGTTACGATATTTCAATGATGGTCAGTTTTGTTCGGTTACGAGATTTCAATGACGGTTGGTTTTGTTCTGTTATGATATTTCATAGACGGTTAGTTTTGTTCGGTTACGAGATTTTAATGATGGTCGGTTCTGCTGGTTTACGAGATCTCCATTACGGTAGGTTTTCAAAGTCTCAATGGTTTTCAGTGTCAGTCGGTTTTGTTCTGTTATGATCTTTCAATGACGGTTGGTTTTGTTTTGTTACGATATTTCAATGACGGTCAGTCTCGTTCGGTTACGAGATTTCAATGACGGTCAGTTTTGCTGGGTTACGAGATCTCAGTGACGGTAAGTTTTCAGTGTCAGTCTGTTTTGTTCTGTTATGAGATTTCAAAGACGGTTGGTTTTGTTCAGTTATGAGATCTCAGTGATGGTAGGTTTTCAGTGTCAGTTGGTTTTGCTCCTTTATTCTTTCACGAGATTTCAAAGACAGTCAGTTTCTTTTCGTTACGAGATTTGATTGATGGTCAGTTTTGTTCGGTTACAATATTTAAATGACAGTCGGTTTTGCTGAGTTATGAGATTCCAATGATTGTCGGTTTTGCTGGGTCACGAGATCTCAATGACGGTAGGTTTTCAGTGTCAGTTGATTTTGTTCCTTCATTCTTTTACGAGATTTCAAAGACAATCGGTTTTGTTTTGTTACGAGATTTCAATGATGGTCGGTTTTGTTCGGTTAAGAGACTTCAATAACGGTCGATTTTGCTGGGTTACGAGGTCTCAAAAGTTTTCAATGTCAGTCGGTTTTGTTCTGTTATGATATTTCAAAGACAGTTGGTTTTGTTTTGTTACGATATTTCAATGATGGTCAGTTTTGTTCGGTTACGAGATTTCAATGACGGTTGGTTTTGTTCTGTTATGATATTTCATAGACGGTTAGTTTTGTTCGGTTACGAGATTTTAATGATGGTCGGTTCTGCTGGTTTACGAGATCTCCATTACGGTAGGTTTTCAAAGTCTCAATGGTTTTCAGTGTCAGTCGGTTTTGTTCTGTTATGATCTTTCAATGACGGTTGGTTTTGTTTTGTTACGATATTTCAATGACGGTCAGTCTTGTTCGGTTACGAGATTTCAATGACGGTCAGTTTTGCTGGGTTACGAGATCTCAGTGACGGTAAGTTTTCAGTGTCAGTCTGTTTTGTTCTGTTATGAGATTTCAAAGACGGTTGGTTTTGTTCAGTTATGAGATCTCAGTGATGGTAGGTTTTCAGTGTCAGTTGGTTTTGCTCCTTTATTCTTTCACGAGATTTCAAAGACAGTCAGTTTCTTTTCGTTACGAGATTTGATTGATGGTCAGTTTTGTTCGGTTACAATATTTAAATGACAGTCGGTTTTGCTGAGTTATGAGATTCCAATGATTGTCGGTTTTGCTGGGTTACGAGATCTCAATGACGGTAGGTTTTCAGTGTCACTTGGTTTTGTTCCTTTATTCTTTTACGGGATTTCAAAGACAGTCGGTTTTGTTTCGTTACGAGATTTCAATGATGGTCGGTTTTGTTCGGTTAAGAGATTTCAACGACGGTCGATTTTGCTGGGTTACGAGGTCTCAAAAGTTTTCAATGTCAGTCGGTTTTGTTCTGTTATGATATTTCAAAGACAGTTGGTTTTGTTTTGTTACAATATTTCAATGATGGTCAGTTTTGTTCGGTTACGAGATTTCTATGACGGTTGGTTTTGTTCTGTTATGATATTTCATAGACGGTTAGTTTTGTTCGGTTACGAGATTTTAATGATGGTCGGTTCTGCTGGTTTACGAGATCTCCATTACGGTAGGTTTTCAGAGTCAGTTTTGTTCTGTTATGAGATTTCAAAGATGGTTGGTTTTGTTCGGTTATGAGATCTCAATGATGGTAGGTTTTCAGTGTCAGTTGGTTTTGCTCTTTTATTCTTTTACGAGATTTTTAAAGACAGACGATTTTGTTTCGTTACGAGATTTCAATGATGGTCGGTTTTGTTCGGTTATGAAATTTCAATGATGGTCGTTTTTTTTTTCCGTTAAAAAATTTCAATAGCGGCCAGTTTTGCTGGGTTACAAGATCTCAATGATGGTTGGTTTTCAGTGTCAGATGGTTTTGTTCTGTTATGCGATTTGAAAGACGGTTGGTTTTGTTCGGCTTTGAGATTTCAAAGATGGTTGTTTTTTTTTCCGTTAAGAAATTTCAAGAGCGGTCAGTTTTGCTGGGTTACGAGATCTCAATGATGGTAGGTTTTGTTCGGTTAAGAGACTTCAATAACGGTCGATTTTGCTGGGTTACGAGGTCTTAATGGTTTTCAGTGCCAGTTGGTTTTGTTCTATTATAACATTTCAAAGAGGGTTGGTTTTGTTTCGTTACGATATTACAATGGTGGTCAGTTTTGTTCGGTTACGAGATTTCAATGATTGTAAGTTTTGCTGGGTTACGAGATCTCAATGACGGTAGGTTTTCGGTGTCAGTCAGTTTTGCTCATTTATGAGATTGCAAAGACGGTTAGTTGTGTTCGGTTACGAGATTTCAATGACGGTTGGTTTTGCTGGTTTACGAGATCTCAATGACGGTAGGTTTTCAGTGTCGGTTTGGTTCAGTTATGAAATTTCAAAAACGGTTGCTTTTGTTCGGTTATGAGATTTCATCGATGGTCGTTTTTTTTCTGTTAAGAAATTTTAATAGCGGTCAGTTTTGTTGCGTTATAAGATCTCAATGACAGTAGACTTTGTTTTTTTATTCTTTTACGAGATTTCAAAGACAGTCAGTTTGGTTCCGCTACGAGATTTCAAAGATGGTCAGTTTTGTTTGGTTTAGAAATTCCCATAACGGTTGGTTTTGCTGGATCACAAGATCTCAATGACGGTAGGTTTTCAGTGTCAGTCTGTTTTGTTCTGTTATGAGATTTCAAAGACGGTTTTGTTCGGTTATGAGATTTCAATGATGGTAGGTGTTCAGTGTCAGTTGGTTTTGTTCCTTTATTCTTTTACGAGATTTCAAAGATAGTCGGTTTTGTGTCGTTACGAGATTTCAATGATGGTCGGTTTTGTTCGGTTAAGAGACTTCAACGACGGTCGATTTTGATGGGTTACGAGGTCTCAATGGTTTTCAGTGTAAGTCGGTTTTGTTCTGTTATGACATTTCAAAGACGGTTGATTTTGTTTTGTTACGATATTTCAATGATGGTCAGTCTTGTTCGGTTTCGAGATTTCAATGACGGTCAGTTTTGCTGGGTTACGAGATCTCAATGACGGTAGGTTTTCAGTGTCAGTCTGTTTTGTTCTGTTATGAGATTTCAAAGACGGTTGGTTTTGTTCAGTTATGAGATCTCAGTGATGGTAGGTTTTCAGTGTCAGTTGGTTTTGCTCCTTTATTCTTTTAGGAGATTTCAAAGACAGTCAGTTTCTTTTCGTTACGAGATTTCAATGATGGTCAGTTTGTTCGGTTACAATATTTAAATGACAGTCGGTTTTGCTGAGTTATGAGATTTCAATGATTGTCGGTTTTGCTGGGTTACGAGATCTCAATGACGGTAGGTTTTGTTCCTTTATTCTTTTACGAGATTTCAAAGACAGTCGGTTTTGTTTCGTTACGAGATTTCAATGATGGTCGGTTTTGTTCGGTTAAGAGATTTCAACGATGGTCAATTTTGCTGGGTTACGAGGTCTCAAAAGTTTTCAAAGTCAGTCGGTTTTGTTCTGTTATGACATTTCAAAGACGGTTGGTTTTGTTTTGTTACGATATTTCAATGATGGTCAGTTTTGTTCGGTGACGAGATTTCAATGACGGTTGGTTTTGTTCTGTTATGATATTTCATAGACGGTTAGTTTTGTTCGGTTACGAGATTTTACTGATGGTCGGTTTTGCTGGTTTACGAGATCTCCATGACGGTAGGTTTTCAGAGTCGGTTTTGTTCTGTTATGAGATTTCAAAGATGGTTGGTTTTGTTCGGTTATGAGATCTCAATGATGGTAGGTTTTCAGTGTCAGTTGGTTTTGCTCCTTTATTCTTTTACGAGATTTTTAAAGACAGACGATTTTGTTTCGTTACGAGATTTCAATGATGGTCGTTTTTTTTTTCCGTTAAAAAATTTCAATAGCGGCCAGTTTTGCTGGGTTACAAGATCTCAATGATGGTTGGTTTTCAGTGTCAGATGGTTTTGTTCTGTTATGCGATTTCAAAGACGGTTGGTTTTGTTCGGTTTTGAGATTTCAAAGATGGTTGTTTTTTTTTTCCGTTAAGAAATTTCATTAACGGTCGATTTTGCTGGGTTACGAGGTCTTAATGGTTTTCAGTGTCGATCGGTTTTGTTCTGTTATGACATTTCAAAGACGGTTGGTTTTGTTTTGTTACGATATTTCAATGATGGTCAGTTTTGTTCGGTTGCGAGATTTCAATGACGGTTGGTTTTGTTCTGTTATGATATTTCATAGACGGTTAGTTTTGTTCGGTTATGAGATTTTAATGATGGTCGGTTTTGCTGGTTTACGAGATCTCCATGACGGTAGGTTTTCAGAGTCGGTTTTGTTCTGTTATGAGATTTCAAAGATGGTTGGTTTTGTTCGGTTATGAGATCTCAATGATGGTAGGTTTTCAGTGTCAGTTGGTTTTGCTCCTTTATTCTTTTACGAGATTTTTAAAGACAGACGATTTTGTTTCGTTACGAGATTTCAATGATGGTCGGTTTTATTCGGTTAAGAGATTTCAACGACGGTCGATTTTGATGGGTTACGAGGTCTCAATGGTTTTCAGTGTAAGTCGGTTTTGTTCTGTTATGACATTTCAAAGACGGTTGATTTTGTTTTGTTACGATATTTCAATGATGGTCAGTCTTGTTCGGTTTCGAGATTTCAATGACGGTCAGTTTTGCTGGGTTACGAGATCTCAATGACGGTAGGTTTTCAGTGTCAGTCTGTTTTGTTCTGTTATGAGATTTCAAAGACGGTTGGTTTTGTTCAGTTATGAGATCTCAGTGATGGTAGGTTTTCAGTGTAAGTTGGTTTTGCTCCTTTATTCTTTTAGGAGATTTCAAAGACAGTCAGTTTCTTTTCGTTACGAGATTTCAATGATGGTCAGTTTGTTCGGTTACAATATTTAAATGACAGTCGGTTTTGCTGAGTTATGAGATTTCAATGATTGTCGGTTTTGTTGGGGTACGAGATCGCTATGACGGTAGGTTTTGTTCCTTTATTCTTTTACAAGATTTCAAAGACAGTCGGTTTTGTTTCGTTACGAGATTTCAATGATGGTCTGTTTTGTTCGGTTAAGAGATTTCAACGACGGTCAATTTTGCTGGGTTACGAGGTCTCAAAAGTTTTCAAAGTCAGTCGGTTTTGTTCTGTTATGACATTTCAAAGACGGTTGGTTTTGTTTTGTTACGATATTTCAATGATGGTCAGTTTTGTTCGGTTGCGAGATTTCAATGACAGTTGGTTTTGTTCTGTTATGATATTTCATAGACGGTTAGTTTTGTTCGGTTACGAGATTTTAATGATGGTCGGTTTTGCTGGTTTACGAGATCTCCATGACGGTAGGTTTTCAGAGTCGGTTTTGTTCTGTTATGAGATTTCAAAGATGGTTGGTTTTGTTCGGTTATGAGATCTCAATGATGGTAGGTTTTCAGTGTCAGTTGGTTTTGCTCCTTTATTCTTTTACGAGATTTTTAAAGACAGACGATTTTGTTTCGTTACGAGATTTCAATGATGGTCGTTTTTTTTTTCCGTTAAAAAATTTCAATAGCGGCCAGTTTTGCTGGGTTACAAGATCTCAATGATGGTTGGTTTTCAGTGTCAGATGGTTTTTTGTTCTGTTATGCGATTTGAAAGACGGTTGGTTTTGTTCGGCTTTGAGATTTCAAAGATGGTTGTTTTTTTTTTCCGTTAAGAAATTTCAAGAGCGGTCAGTTTTGCTGGGTTACGAGATCTCAATGATGGTAGGTTTTGTTCGGTTAAGAGACTTCAATAACGGTCGATTTTGCTGGGTTACGAGGTCTTAATGGTTTTCAGTGCCAGTCGGTTTTGTTCTATTATGACATTTCAAAGAGGATTGGTTTTGTTTCGTTACGAGATTTCAATGATGGTCAGTTTTGTTCGGTTACGAGATTTCAATGATGGCAAGTTTTGCTGGGTTACGAGATCTCAATAACGGTAGGTTTTCGGTGTCAGTCAGTTTTGCCCATTTATGAGATTGCAAAGACGGTTAGTTGTGTTCGGTTACGAGATTTCAATGACGGTTGGTTTTGCTGGTTTACGAGATCTCAATGACGGTAGGTTTTCAGTGTCAGTCTGTTTTGTTCTGTTATGAGATTTCAAAGTCAGTCAGTTTGGTTCCGCTACTAGATTTCAATGAGAATCAGTTTTGTTTGGTTTAGAGATATCCATATCGGTTGGTTTTGCTGGGTCACAAGATCTCAATGACGGTAGGTTTTCAGTGTCAGTCTGTTTTGTTCTGTTATGAGATTTCAAAGACGGTTTTGTTCGGTTATGAGATTTTAGTGAAGATAGGTGTTCAGTGTCAGTTGGTTTTGTTCCTTTATTCTTTTACAAGATTTCAAAGATAGTCAGTTTTGTGTCGTTACGAGATTTCAATGATGGTCAGTCTTGTTCGGTTTCGAGAATTCAATGACGGTCAGTTTTGCTGGGTTACGAGATCTCAATGACGGTAGGTTTTCAGTGTCAGATGGTTTTGTTCTGTTATGCGATTTGAAAGACGGTTGGTTTTGTTCGGCTTTGAGATTTCAAAGATGGTTGTTTTTTTTTTCCGTTACGAGATTTCAATGACGGTCAGTTTTGTTCAGTTACGAGATTTCAATGATGGTCGGTTTTGTTCGGTTAAGAGATTTCAATAACGGTCAGTTTTACTGGGTCACGAGATCTCAATGACGGTAGATTTTCAGTGTCAGTCGGATTTGTTCTGTTAAGAGATTTCAATGACAGTCGGTTTTGTTTTGTTATGTGATTTCAATGATGGTCAGTTTTGTTCGGTTACGAGATTTCAATGATGGCAAGTTTTGCTGGGTTACGAGATCTCAATAACGGTAGGTTTTCGGTGTCAGTCAGTTTTGCCCATTTATGAGATTGCAAAGACGGTTAGTTGTGTTCGGTTACGAGATTTCAATGACGGTTGGTTTTGCTAGGTTACAAGACCTCAATGATGGTAGTTTTTCAGTGTCATTTGGTTTTGTTTGTTTATTCTTTTACAAGATTTAAAAGACAGTTGGTTTTGTTTCGTTATGAGATTTCAATGACAGTCAGTTTTGTTCTGTTAAGAGATTTCAATAACGTTCGGTTTTCAGTGTCAGTCGGTTTTGTTCTGTTATGAGATTTCAAAGAATGTTGGTTTTGTTCGGTTATGAAATTTTAGTGAAGATAGGTTTTCAGTGTCAGTTGGTTTTGTTCCTTTATTCTTTTACGAGATTTCAAAGACAGTCGGTTTTGTTCGGTTACGAGATTTAAATGACAGTCAGTTTTGCTGGGTTGCAAGATCTCAATGACGGTAGGTTTTCAGTGTCAGTTAATTTTGTTCCTTTAATCTTTTACTAGATTTCAAAGACAGTCGGTTTTGTTTGGTTAAGAGATTTCAATAACGTTCGGTTTTCAGTGTCAGTTTTGTTCTGTATTGAGATTTCAAAGACGGTTGGTTTGGTTGAGTTATGAGATTTCAATGATGGTCGGTTTTTTTCCGATAAGATATTTAAAGAGCGGTCAGCTTTGCTGGGTTACAAGATGTCAATGACGGTAGGTTTTCAGTGTCAGTTGGTTTTGTTCCTTTGTTCTTTTACGAGATTTCAAAGATAGTTGGTTTTGTTTCGTTACGAGATTTCAATGATGGTCGGTTTTGTTCTTTTTCGAGATCTCGATGGTTGCTTTTGTTCAGTTGTGAGATCTCTATGACGGTCGGTTTTGTTCCATTAAGACATTTCAATGACATTTGAGTTCGAAACTATTCAAACTGTAGGTTTTGTTTTGTGATGAGATGTGAATGACAGTCGGTTTTCAGTGTCAGTTCTGCTCCATTACGAGATTTCAATGATGGTCGGTTTTATTCAGTTACGAGAGTTTTGTTTGATTACGAGATTTTAATGACGGTCGGTTTTGTTTCTTTGTTCTTTTACGAGTTTTCAAAGACAGTCGGTTTTGTTTCGTTATGAGATTTCAATAATGGTCGGTTTTGTTTGGTTACAGGATCTCAGTCGGTGTTGTTCGGTTATGATCTCAATGACAGTCAGTTTGGTTCTGTTATGAGATTTCAATGACGGTTGAATTTGAAACACATTAAACTGTCGGTTTTGTTTAATTGCGAGATTTCAATGATGGTCAGTTTTGTTCAGTTACAAAATTTCAACGACGGTCTGTTTCATTTCGTTACGAGATTTCATTGATGGTTGGTCTTGTTCCTTTGTGAGATTTCCATGATGGACTGGTTTGCTCCATTACGAGATTTAAATGACAGTCAGTTCTCATTGTCAGTCAGTCCAATTTTAATTTATTCAGTTACGAGAACTCAATACGGTATTTTTTGTTCTTTTACGAAATGTTAATGACACTTGGTTTTGTTCCATTATGAGATTTCAATGATGGTCGGTTTTGCTAGGTTATCGAATTTCAATGGCGGTGGTTTTGCTGGGTTACACGATCTCAATGACGGTCATTTTTAGTGTCATTCAGGTTTGTTCTGTAATGAGATTTTAATGATGGTCGGTTTTGTTTGTTTATGAGATTTCAGTGATGTCTGTTTTATTCGATTACGAGATCTCAATGACAGTCAGTTTTGTTCCTTATGAGATTTCAATGACAGTTGGTTTTGTTCTTTTACGAGATTTTAATGACAGTTGGTTTTGCTCCAATACGAGATTTTAATGATGATCGGTTTTGTTCGGTTACAAGATTTCAGTGACGTGTGTTTTAATCGGGTATGAGATTTTAGTGACGGCCGGTTTTGCTGAGTTATGAGATTTCAATGACGGTCGGTTTTGTTCCTCTACGAGATTTCAATAACAACCGTTTTTTTCTATTGTTTTCTATACCAAATATTTTGACAATCAAATACACATATACACTTGTTTATTATTTTTTGTTAGTGTTTTCATGCATATTTGTTTTTTGTTTTTGTTGCATTTACGCTCTTCTGATCAGCAGGGATCACCAGTGTGTGGTGTTTCAAATTGCTTTTGCAAAGCAATTGGTTCAATTGTTTCAAAGGTTTGAAAAGCTTTGTTTCTCCCATCACAAGTGTAATGTATTAAAAAAACTCTTTTTTGTTGTGCTATCAACAGTTCATCCTTTGCTGGGAGTTGGATTGACAGGCGATCTGACCTATTGTAATGCTCAATGTGTCGTTTTGTCCAACAAATTCATCAAACTGTAGAGTTAGTTGGTGGACTTGTAACTGAGACTAGCTACTAAAAACTGCGGTCTTTGGTGTTCTTGTTAGTAGGCCTACCTTCCATGCCAGCAACCCGGGTTCAGGTTGGAGTAGTTCAGACTGCACAGGTTACAGACATACTGTCACGGAACACAGACCAGGGAGATGGTAAGTATATATGAAGACAGGCTTTATTGAACACAGTGATAATTGCGACGGTGGATATGGAATGGGGTTGCAGCAGGATGGACACAGAACAGGTGAGTAGCCACACACACTTAACAGTCACTGATGAATATAATCTGAGCACTTTCCTTTGTTTGCAGGACAAGAGCACAGGACTAGAGACGTGACACATACATTTAAAATATGGTGTATATTGAAATTTTTCTGCGTTTAGAAATATTTTGTAACAATATATAATCTTTCCAAAATAGAAACATTTTGTAACAATATACACTACTGTTCAAAAGTTTGGGTTCAGTCATTTTTTTCCTTCTTTTGTGAAAGCAAAATTAATAATTTTATTCATTAAGGATGTGTTAAACTGATTACAAGTGATAGTAAAGGCTTATATTGTTAGAAAATATTTCTATTTAGAAAAAGTTAAAAAAATATTAAGCAGCACAACTGTTTCCAACACTGATAATAAATCAGCATATTAGAATGATTTCTGATGGATCCTGTGACACTGAAGACTGGAGTAATGGCTGATTAAAATTCAGCTATCACAAAAATAAATAATATTTTAAAGTATGTTAAAATAGAAAACCATTATTTTAAATTGTAATAATATTTCACAATATTACTGCTTTTCTGTATTTTTGATCAAATAAATGCAGGCTTGTTGAGCATATGAGACTTCTTTCAAAAACATGTGCTTCCATGTAAGTTGTAAGAACTAAATAAAGTACTTTGTGTTGTGAAACTAACTAACTAACTACCTGCATTGTATGTGATGTAATGTAGGGATTATTTTTGCCCCAGGGTTACACCCTTTATTCAGTTCAGTTTATGGCGACTGTACTGGGGCGTTGGGCGGTATGTGATGTGCTGTATGGACTATTTTACACCAGGGTTATACCCATAATCTTCTGGGGTTTATATTAACCCTTTATACAACCCTTTATACAGCTTATTGCAACTGTACTGGGGCGGTAGGACCCACTCAGGCTACAGGTTGATCAGACCTGCTGGCCTCTCTAACACCTCTTCCCGCAGCTACCCAGTCTCCCAGGAGATCTCCCATCCAGATAGAAACAGGGCTCAACCCTGATTAGCTTCAGTGGGTGTGCAGGTGAAGGCTTCAGGTTGACCGCTGCAGGGCTGCTTTTCCAACTCATTTATAACATGTTAATTTATAACCTCTTACGTAGAAATAAATCTCAACAATGGTGACATGCTTCATGCCGGAATGCATTATATAACAGATTATTATTAAGTTGAAATGAACTGCATTACATCTACATGATAAAAATAAATAAATAAATAAATAAAAATACTAAGATTAGACCACTAGATGATGACAACCTCTTCATCATCATGTTGTCAACATCATCTTTTCCCTTGCTATTTTTGCCACAGCTAACACATCGGGGTGTTGTGGCCTGATTCGAGGCTTGTCACAAACAATTTTTTGCCCCAGGGTTACACTCCTTATTTTCTGGGGTTTATTTTAACCCTTTATTCAGTACAGTTTATGGCGACTGTACTGGGGGGTTGGGCGGTATGTGATGTGCTGTATGGACTATTTTACACCAGGGTTACACCCCTTATATTCTGGGGTTTATGTTAACCCTTTATACAGTACAGCGTATTGCGACTGAACTGGGGTGTTAGGACCCACTCAGGCTACAGGTTGATCAGACCTGCTGGCCTCTCCAGTTGTGGCCCGATTCGAAGCTTGTCACAAACAATTTTTTGTCCAAAAAATCCTCTATTGTGTGGTGTCATTATGATTATTTAACTGCTCCCGATCAAGACGGCACATCCCCAATCTCAAATTTACGGTGGCCGAGAATTGAAGAAAACACATGCAAATCGAAAAAAAAGCCAGCAAATAAAGAAAACGTCTTCATTAATTTGAGAGCACGTGCTGCAAAAGTTCACAACACACCCAAATACAGAAACGCGCTGCAAAACTTCACAACACACCCAAATACAGAAACGCGCTGCAAAACTTCACAACACAACCAAATACAAAAATGCGCTGCAAATAGGCCTGCTTACAATGCACATACAATCAGGATGTTAAAATAAACAAAAAACTCACCTTTCAGGTGCACACCACTGAAGAGTAAACATTGAACAATAACCGGTCCTAGCCAGGTTCGTTGGTGTCCCCATAAAACATTTTCGTTGTGGTCTGTCCCCAACTTGCGGAGGCTTGCGTAAAAAAATATTATTATTATTATTATTATTATTATTATTAATCAATTATTAATAATAAATAATTTATTTAATAATTTGATTTTATGTCTCAAATTCCAGTCAATTATTCACTGCAGAAAGTGAAACTAAAAACTGAG
This sequence comes from Mylopharyngodon piceus, assembly GCA_039654765.1. Lineage (NCBI taxonomy): Eukaryota > Metazoa > Chordata > Actinopteri > Cypriniformes > Xenocyprididae > Mylopharyngodon > Mylopharyngodon piceus. Next base: position 19,988,155 of record CM077457.1, read on the forward strand.
CGATGAGACCTCTACTTCAACATGTTCTGATAACAGTATTTAACCTTAATTTATTTTCTTAATATTTCTCTTATGGCCCATACTGTCACGGTCATCATCTCTCTCACCTTCCCCGAACTCCATTTCCCAGCAGTCCTTCTTCTGCTCACCTGCTAACGTTCAGCAATCACCTGCACCTGATCTCCATCACCTCATCAGCACAGCAGCATTTAAGCACACACTTCACCCTAGCACATTGTCTGGTCTCGTTCGTTTGTATATGGACTCACTTACCTGTCAGCACTTACCTGTCAGCACTTACCTTTCTCCAGCGTCTCCCTGATCTTCTGTCTCCAGCGTCTCCCTGATCCTTTGTGTCTCCAACGGCTTCCTCGTCAGACTCTATTCCCCGGACTCCTTCCACATTCCACCATCTCTAAGTGTGTGCTCGGCTGCTCACAGCTACGATCTCCTCCAACCATCTACAATACAAAGAACTGTCAGTATTCTCATTCAATATTACCATCTTGTTTTGACTATCTTACTTACCTGCCTGTTTGCATTCCCTGCTACCATCAATAAAGCCTCATTCATTTCTACGTTGTTGTGAGTCTGTGTTCCGTAACAGAAGACCAGACCTACTAAAAAGAAGATGAGCAGCAATGAAAAAGATGTGTGGGACTTTGCGGGACAGATCGCGGTGGCAGTGCAATCCAGCCGCGATCTGTTTTCCTACACCGCAAAATTCTGCCTCCTCTTCCAGACGAGCATCATTGGAAGACGAGACCATAAAGGCGTTGTACGAGACTGGGGCTGACTATGTCGACCCCCGGGAACTCCCTGATCTTGCTGGGTTGGACTGGAGAGAGGCCATCTCCATATGTTGGGAGAGCTTCATTCCCTTGTATGCTTTCCAGCCAGCCCAAGAGCATCGTCCCAAGATGGCTACCATTCCAGAGTCTCGTCCCAAGGCCATGGAGGCCACACCGCCATGGCGTCCTAAACCTCCTGATCCGCCATGGTGTCCTGAACCTCCTGATCCGCCATGGCGCCCTGAGCTGTTTGATCCGCCATGGCGCCCTGAGCTGTTTGATCCGCCATGGCGCCCTGAACCTCCTGATCCGCCATGGCTCCCTGAACCTCCTGATCCGCCATGGTGCCCCGAATGGCCTGATCCACCATGGCGCCCCAAACGGCCAGCTCCGCCCTGGTCGCCTGTGTGCCCGGCTCTGCCCGGGTCACCTGAGTTGCCAGCTCCATCCTGGAGGCTTCATATCTACCTGCACCACCACTCTCACCCTCCTGTCAAGACTGTAGGACGCCCGCCCTCCCTCCCCGGTAGTTCCATCTACGGCGCGAGGATGCGCCTGCCAGGAGGGGGGAGTACTGTCACGGTCACCATCTCTCTCACCTTCCCTGAACTCCATTTCCCAGCATTCCTCCTTCTGCTCACCTGCTCACGTTCAGCAATCATTTGCACCTGATCTCCATCACCTCATCAGCACAGCAGCATTTAAGCACACACTTCTCCCTAGCACATTGTCTGGTCTCGTTCGTTTGTATATGGACTCACTTACCTGTCAGCACTTGCCTTTCTCCAGCGTCTCCCTGATCCTTTGTGTCTCCAGCGGCTTCCTCGTCAGACTCTATTCCCCGGACTCCTTCCACATTCCACCATCTCTAAGTGTGTGCTCGGCTGCTCACAGCTACGATCTCCTCCAACCATCTACAATACAAAGAACTGTCAGTATTCTCATTCAATATTACCATCTTGCTTTGACTGTCTTACTTACCTGCCTGTTTGCATTCCCTGCTACCATCAATAAAGCCTCATTCATTTCTACGTTGTTGTGAGTCTGTGTTCCGTAATGAAAATAAAAAATGAGAAGAGATGTAGGCTATTTCATGTTAAACAAGTTTTGTTTTTTTTAAATGAGTTAGCTAATCTAACATCTTATTGCAGCTCGTCGGTTATGCGGTGATGCGCTATGAAATTATTGCAGGGGAAATGAAAATATTAATTCTAAAATTAGCCTCATCATCACCATTCAGATCATCGCAGAGGGGGGCTTGAGATCACCGGGCCTGGTATGCTATTTGCAGCCCGTTTCTGTATTTTGGTTGTGTTGTGAAGCTTTTCAGCACGTTTTTGTATTTAGTTGTTGTGAAGTTTTGCAGTGCGTTTCTGTATTTGGATGTGTTGTGAACTTTTACAGCACGTTTCTGTATTTGGTTGTTGTGAAGTTTTGCAGTGTGTTTTTGTATTTGGTTGCGTTGTGAGTATTTGCAGCATGTGTTGTCAAACTGATGATGTTTTCTTTATTTGCTGGTGTTTTTTCTATTTGAATGTGTTTTCTTCAGTTGCAGCATGTTGAGCTCTCTCAGCCACCGTATAAATTGTTTGATATGTTTGATATTAACGACTCTTGATCGGGCTGCCTCTGACATGGTACCCACGATAGCCAATGAGAGTGAGCAAGCGTCACCCACTGGATTTTGTCTGATTCTTTAGCTAAAACTTGGCATCCACAAACATGCCATGAAAGTGGAGTATTGAGAAAGAAGATTACCCATATTCCTTTTTTTTCTATTGTGTTTTTCACTGTAAAGCAGAACGTATGACAGGAGAGCCTGCTGACAACGTCGATTGTCCTCCATTTGTTTTTCTTCTCAAGTCACGTTTGATCTTGCAAGTCTGTGTAAGATCGCGTGTCATTGTGAAATTGTTCCTGCAATCAACAGATGTGGTCATGCGGTACGGCTGAATCATCTACAGTATGTGTGAGTTCAGAGGATTATAATGCTAAAAATCAGTTGAAACTGTCATTATGTCTGTGGTCTCCCACAGTTTAAAAATCTGTAAAGATTTGAAAATCATCTAGTGTGTTCCAGGGACACATGATTTTTTGCATTGTAATCCTCTGAACGCACACAATAGATGATTCGACCGGACTACGAGACCACACACCTGTTGATTGCAGGAACGATTTCACAGTGACAAGAGATATCACTGCCAAGTTTTAGCTAAAGAAGTACCCAAAATCCGATAGGTGACGCTTGCTCACTCTCTTTGGCTTTTGCGGGTATCACATCAGAGGCAGCCCGATCAAGAATCGTAGAGATTCTTGATCTCAAGAATTTGAGATCAGGGATGTTTTGTCTCAATCAGGAGCAGTTAAATAATCGTAATGACATAACACAATAGAGGATTTTTGGGAAAAATAAACATTTGTGACAAGCCTCAAATCAAATGTACAAATGTGTTTGACAAACACACTGTCACAGAAGCCAGAGAAAACAAGTATATTATAATAGTTAAGAACCCAACTAATGGAAACACCAATCACCATTATGGTGACTTCAAATGAAATAAACAAGTGTTAAACTTCTGTTAATTCTCAATAAGAACTTCTGTTAATGAACGACAGAAATAAAATCAATCTGGTTAGTAATATGTGAAGCTGTAATGTTGTTTGTGGAGTTGTTTAATCCTCCTCTGCTTAGATCTGGAGAGATTTGATTTTTTTTATCTTCAGTTGATTTCATCTAAGGCTGTGGCTGAAGTCAGTTGTAGCTCTTGTGTTTCTGTTTGTCTCTTTCTTTCTTTTTTTTTTTTTTTCCTGTTCTCTTCTTTCCTTTTAGTGATTCTGCTTGTTTAACAGGCTTTTTAATGCTAAGATGATTCTATAAATAATATATAAGATTTTTTTGCTTAGATAAGATCTAGTTCTGGTTTATTTCTTTGCTCTTGGCTGACATGTGGCATTGCTATGGCCTGCTTGTGGCTCAGATCTGGCAAACAGGAGCAGTCCGCCCAAATGCCATCACTCCACGCCACATGTGGCCCAGTTCATCATACCATGCTTCACTGTAAATTCAAATTGCATTCCTTACTATGAAAACACTAGTATTTTTACTTGATTTTAACCAAAATGTTGACTGTACTACAAATTTTTAATTGTTGCTGAAATATTTGAAAAGATAGTTCCCATATAATGTAATTTGAGTAAAATTACAAAAAAAAAAAAAGACATGCTGTTACTTATGCATACTGGATGACAATTCCCCCTCCCCCCACACAGCTTAGAAGCACACGGACTGAGGATTCAATGTTATGTTTGTAGATCTACTTTGGTAAAATCAAGGTAAAAGCTATTCTTGCTGTCTATTAATGGCTTGTTTACTCAGAAAACACAAGTTAAGATTAATTGATTGGTTTGAGTGCCATATTGTCAAGCAAATCTTACCATTATGGTAATTCATGTTCCCTTTGGTTGGGCACTTGGAACGTTGTTTGTGTAATTCTCTTCATTTTGGTGCAGCTGTGCATCAAGAAACCACAGTTTGTGGTTTCAAAGGAAGAGAAATAATAAATAGGTCACTTTTAAAAGGTGATCTTATTTCTAACTAAATGTTGTTTATTAGATGTTTAATTTTCATATTCAGTAATGATGTTTTAAAATTTTTGTGCTAACGCTGATGTTATGAACATCTTGTGAAACTTTTAATTGGGTATTTGTATTATCTTGCAGCTGACAGCGTTTGAGTCACACACAGATTTCAACATTCAGCATGCAAACAACAACAATGGTAACAATTAAATCTTATTTAAAGTAAATTAAGTACTCTCTACAGTTCTTTTTAGTTACTAGAACTCTCGTGTAAGTGAACTATACTAACAAAGCTTTTGTCAGTACAACATACTATTCCTCTTTCACTTTACTTGAAGAAAATCTGGAAACCGATTGCACTTAGTTTTTTAAGTCTCCATAGCTTAAAATGGCAGATTAAAACCATGTTGAGAATAATAGTATTTAAGATGTTTGCAGAACACAATAAAACTCTGTTAGTTAAATGGAATTCCTCCAGTAATCTTACTATTAAATCTTAAGTAAGATTAGTAAATATTCTAGTGTATGTTTACTAGAATTGACATTAAACTAACTTGATATTTATTTCTTAATTTACTTGGAAAGAGTTTGCTTTCTTTACTTTTAGCAGATTATTAACATAACTTAAGTTTTCCCTTTAAGTTTGCTTTGCAAAAATAAGGCAATTGGTTTCCAAACTTTTTTTTTTTTTTAAGTAAACTGAACTTGTTAGAATTTACAGTGTTGGCAGATGTGGGACGGATTTGGGCCGGCAAAAGTTGCTATCTGGGAAGTGTCATTTGGAGTCAAAACTCATTTATAGAGTTGTTATAGAGTTATTTTTATTAAAAATATATGTTGAAACACTTCAGTGTCCTCTAAAGGCACCATTTTAGGTAGTCTATATAAAGGGATGGATTGTGTGTGTGTGAGAGAGTGGTCACTCTAATGCTACAATGATATAAATAATTTAATGAACAATGCCTATTTTCCTACTCTTTAAACCAATAAATAAAAATGTTTAAGGTAAAGTAGTTGTATATAAATCGTTTCCCTCCCAAGGAGATATGGGAGATCATATTTGGGAGTACTTGGCATCAGTTTGAAAAACCTTTTTAGTGCACAATAATTTTGCAAGTAATGCAGTAATTACAGTTATCACACTATATTAAATTAGGGAAATAAATAAAAGTTTTTCTTTGTGAGTATTTGTTACTATACAAGGGGAAATTTAACAAACAACCTGACCTGGATTTTCTTAATACACTGTACTGTAGGCAAATTTTCTCTGTTTGCGCAACTGACGCGCAGCTTTGATGTTGTTTAATGTACACGCAAACGTACTACGTCATGCATTACGTCAGTAATGCTCTCAACGTCTGTTCTTTCTGTATTTTGTGTATATCTGCTTTTCGCTCTTTACGATAAAGAGTTCTTTCGGTACATTTTAACAAATATTGATCCGTTCACGTTTGCTGGCCTTCACAGTGTGAAAGTGTAGCGATGCCGGAGTCAGCGCATGCGCACTGCTCGCCCGTAAGGCCGTTGCTGTTGGAGCGGGAACACGCACAGGGATTGTGACTGACTGACAGCAGCACATCTCTCACCTTTTCTGATTATACAGTGGAAATAACAGGATAGCATGCCTCGAGAAATCATCACCCTGCAGCTCGGACAGTGCGGGAATCAGAGTGAGCCATTCGCTTTATTACGTTCTGTTTGCTAATAAGATTGCCATCTCTGCATAAACAGTTAACGTTAGCTAGCTAGCTATCAGACTGGACAGCTTTAAAATGATAAAATTAATAAATAAAGTTAATATGACCATGGACTGATATTGATTGTTTATAGTATTTTTCCATCTGCAAGAAGTCAAGGACTCTTTGACCTCTCTTTGTTTTTGTTTGCTAATCAATAATAATATTTCATGCTGTCAATTGGAGATAACTTGTAATGCATTAACTTGTAGTGTAACTTAACCTGCCCAGCTACTGTGTTTTCGTATGCACATAATTCGAAACGTTGCTTTTTAGTGTTTACCGTCACGTTTGATAGTTTTAGCTTGAGGGATTTGCATTGTGTTTATCATTTTACTTTGAGAAAGATGGTTTTCATGCAGTATGAGTCTCCCTGTGAGAGGAGTCAGACTTAGTCAGCAAATGATCATTTGATTTTGAAAGATTTACTGTAACTTCTAAAAAAGATGTGATATAAACAATAGCCATTACAATATTAATCTTCAATCAGCAATATATAATGGCATATGATGAAGCTTACAGCTTTATTACAGGTGTTCTGTAAGCATCCTGTATTAATGGACTGAATTGAATTGTGTCTTTATTGTCTCTCTGTGCAGTTGGTTTTGAGTTTTGGAAGCAGCTGTGTGCTGAGCATGGCATCAGCCCGGAGGGTATTGTAGAGGAGTTTGCCACTGAGGGCACTGACCGGAAAGATGTCTTCTTCTATCAGGTACACAAATACAGACTGATGATGCATTCACAGCGTGCCAATCATCAGCCATAACCACATCATATCAAGAATCCTACTTTAAAATCTACATTTTATTTAGTGATATTAACCATTGAGTTTCTATTTAGACACCTGGAGTATCAGCATCATGGCATCAAGCAACATACTTTGCTGCTGGGCCATTATGGCCAGTGTGGACTATTTTGAAACAAAAATATACAATATTAAAATAATAAATAACAATAAAATAGTATTAAAATTATGTGCTAAGCAATGATGGTATGATCCACACGGAGATCTGATCTCACCATCATCGATTCTGTCTGGGATTACATGAAGAAACAGAAAAAACTGTGTCAATGTCTCCAAGATACTTTAAGAAACCTACATGCAAAGATACAGTAGCCTACTGTGAAAAGTTTTAGGCAATAGGCACTTCTGTAAAAATGCTGTACAGTGAGGATGCTTTCAAAAATAATGTCATATATAGATTTTATCAATTAACTTCTATTAACTAAATCAAATCAGTTTTTGGTGTGACCACCCTTTGCGTTTAAAACAGCTTTTGTCCTAGGTACACTTACATAGTTTTTCAGGTAGCTTTGGAGGTAGGTTATACTAACATGCTTAAGAATACTAAAGTGCCTAAGACTTTTGCACAGTACTGTGTATAAAGTAAATTTAACTCATTATTAGTGAGGAGTTCACGTAATTTACCACCAGGTGGAGCCAGGTTCCAATGTTTGCGATTGTCATAAGTCCATTATTCCTCTGCAGTCATGATGTGAAGGCATGTTCACCATCTGATGGAAGACTAATTTGAAATAATTGGTGCAGCTCCTAGTTCCATTTTTCGGATAAAAAAAAATGTAAGATTTAATTAAAGACCTAAATTAGTTATTTCAGTGAAACTGCAGTTTCAGAGGGGCTACGTATCTTCTGATGTGAATTGTCACAGATTGTGTGAGTCACAGTATTATAGTAATTTCCTCTGTATTACTTTTTTTTTGATGGTGATGCTGATATCTAAAGAAAATAACATGCTGCAATGAAATTTATATTTATTTTACATAATTATACTAAATTAGAATCAAATATTTTGAAAATTAATCAATATAAAAAAAATTGAACCTAATGAAAAATTAACTTGTAAAATAAACAGATTTATACTTTTTGAATAGATAGCAACGTCTTGATTCTGGAATCCTGTTATAGTGATTTTACTAATAAAGAAACTGTTAAAAACAGCAGTAGTCACAGTTTTATGCAGGCTACAAATGCACACTTCTGAGCTGAGTTCACTAAAGTTTGTGTGGCTTGTGGAATTAAATATTTATTAGATAGTCAAAGACTTATTTAAAAAATATAAATGTGAATGCTGATGTTATATGAGAAAGTATTACTGCATTTGCTTTCTATTAATAATTAGCTGGCTCTTTCAGCACTATCAAAATAAAAGTTTCCCTTCTGACATTTATTGGCTAGATAAATTATTGGCTGATGCTGATAATTAAAGGATGCCAAATATCGGCCAATATGTCAGTATCAATATATCAGTCGACCACTCGTATAAAGCAAGGCCTAAACTGCGCAAGCAGCTTGAGTAGACCTGAGCTGCTTCTCTTCATTTCCTGATAATGAGCACTTATGAAAATGCAATTTCCATTGATACTTTTTCTGTTGTTTCACCCTCTTAAGGCAGATGATGAGCACTACATCCCTCGTGCTGTGCTGTTGGACCTGGAGCCCAGAGTCATCCACACCATCCTGAACTCCCCCTACGCCAACCTGTACAACCCGGAGAACATCTACCTGTCAGAGCATGGCGGTGGAGCCGGTAACAACTGGGCCAGTGGCTTTTCTCAGGTGCAGTCATGTTAGATGTCAGATAATTGCTGACACATTTTTTTTCTTTATAAAGATTTTAGATTAAATTTGTGTTATATTTTAGGTTCTATAACTGGTTATCATTTCTTTTTCTCTATATCATTTCCTCTTTTTCTCTTTTTTTTCTGTGGTTATCATTTCTTTTTCTCTTTTTTTGCCCCTGTTTAATCACTTTTTTTGCAGTTCACATAGTGTGACAATTTAATTTTTACAATGATACTTATACAGGCTGTAAAGACCCATTATAGTTTCTTATTTACAAATGAGGTCATAAAAACTGCATATATAATTGTACAAGAATGAAACAAAAATAAAAATAAAAACTTGAAGAACATGATTGCAAAGCTGTCACTGTTTGGCAAAATTATTATATAATTATAATTATTATAAGCTAAAACAGTAAAATTGTCATGTTTGACAACTTTTTTAGGTTTTGTCTTTTAATTCAAATGTCAACATATTTGTTTATTTCAGGGAGAAAAAATCCATGAGGACATCTTTGACATCATCGACAGAGAGGCAGATGGCAGTGACAGTCTTGAGGTATGACTCTCATTGACTGTACACTTCTTTGTCTTTGTTTTTTTTGTTTGTTTGTTTTTTTTGCATAAAGTGATTTACCATACTATATCAAATGTAGTTCAGAAATAAATGCTGAAAAATAGCTTTAAGTAAATGTTGAAAGTGATGGTGTATTATCAATGGGTTGGTTTTTACCCTTTTATTCTGTCATTCATTAATACTGTTTTCTCTGACTTTTGGAGAATATTTGGGTTTTTAAACAGATTATATTTTTAAACAAAGTAAAACGCTTCTGATGATCTCCAGATGGTAAAGTGACGTACCGTTTGACGTACTTTCATTTTTTTTCCATCCCTTTTTTTTTTCTTTCCTTTACCCCTTTCTACAGTGCTCTGTCTACTCTTGTTCAGGTTGCTGACATACATAGAACTATGTAAAATTGAATATACATATACATTATATATGTATGTGAATGGTTTAGACGGTTATACAAAAGTGCTATTTTATGCCTTATTTTGCACTCTTAAATGTACAAGATACAGATGTTCCTCCCATTAAAACAACAGACTCAGGCCTCCCTACGTAATCTGTGTCGCTCACTTTATTACCCACAATTACTGGTGTGTGCGTGTGTAACTTGTATGTAAATGGAGATTAGGGAGTGGTTTGGAGAATAATGTTAAAAGTGTGTGTGGCATTACATGCTAACTGCTGAAGGTGATTGACAGTGTCAAATTAATCAGGGCTCAGGGCAAAAATTCCCCAGATTTTTTTAAATGTTGGGGCAAAAAAGCTCCCTCCTGTTTTTTTTTATATTTTAATACATTTTAAACTGCAATTTATTTCAGGGATGTCAAAGCTGATTTTTCAGGATCACTACTCCAGTCTTCAGTGTCACATGATCCTTCAGAAATCATTCTAATGTGATGATTTGCTGCTCAAGAAACATTTCTAATCATTATCAACGTTGAAAACAGTTGTGCTGCTTTTTTATTATTTATATATTTTGGTGGTAACCATGATACTTTTTTTTATGATTATTGATGAATAGAAAGGTCAAAATAACAGCATTTATTGAAATCTTTTGTAACATTAACGTCCTTACTTTCACTATTGATCAACTTAATGCCTTTTTTGCAGAATAAAAGTATTACTTTCTTTCTTTCAAAAAAAAAAATAGTGACCCAAACTTTTGAACAGTACTGTAAATGCTTTGTGTTTCTAATATATTTTTAAAAGAATATGCCCTCGTAAAGACTAAAATGCCCCTGTTAATCCGTTCTAGTATGGTAAATATTCCCACTTGATAAACTGGCACTATATAGTGGGCAGCACAACTTTAACTATTTCTTTCTGGTTTTAGTTAGCACCTAAAGCAACTTAATCATATACATGTAAATTGTGTGTATTTTTAATATTCTGTTTTTGTCTTTTTTTTTTTTTAGGGGTTTGTGCTTTGCCACTCTATTGCTGGGGGAACAGGATCTGGTCTGGGGTCTTACCTACTGGAACGACTGAACGACAGGTGCGAAAACACAACTCACTGATATAGGACTCAAGAGGACTTTGTATCCCCCTGCTCTGACTGATTTTTGCAGTCCACACTCCCTCTCCTGAAGTGTAGATCCACACCCTCCGCATTGTTCGTCTAGACTTGCAGTCATGAAGCGTTTGGGTGGCAGTCAGTGTAATTAGAGGGAGATGCAGGCAGCAGCCATCACCGGGTGTAATTACCTCTCTTTAGGGGTGTGTTTAATACCATTGCGTGTGCAACCTCAAGGGCACCAGCGGAGTTCAGCTGGGCGCGTGTTCTTGTGCCTTAAACGTTCAGCTATTCTTCTGGTTTTTTTTTTAGGTATCCTAAAAAACTAGTTCAGACCTACTCGGTCTTTCCTAACCAGGATGAGATGAGTGATGTTGTCGTACAGCCATATAATTCTCTTCTGACACTAAAGAGACTGACCCAGAATGCAGATTGTGTGGTGAGTGAATGAACACATGCAAACACACACACACACACACTGTCTGCTAACCTTTTCAGCTGGCCTAGAATTTGGGAGGAGGTGTTAAACACACACACACACACACACACACACACACACACACACTCCTAGGTTGTAGATCTTGAATGTGTTTCTATTTGAAACAGAGCCCTTCTCATATACAGCCTGCTACTCTAACTGCACATTTCCTCACAGTTACACAATCCACCTCCCCAAACAGACCTTTTTTTCTCCCCTGCTTTCATTCCTCAAACACCAGCAGATGAAGAAAAGGAAGATAGTCTTACATGATTTTTCACATCTCTCTTTCCATTTCCTTCTTATTAACAGGGACCAAGCTATTGAGTTAATTCCATAAACCATGCAGAGTGCTGTCATATCTGTACATCTGGAATGGAAGTTTATAGATGTGTCAACAATTGCTGTTTTACTTTCTGACTGATAACCATCAGCACATGATTAAGCAGATATTTATTCGACAAATAACATGTCTTGTTGACTCTCTGAGGAGTCAGTAATTATGTATATCCTTATTTGAGTTTTATAGAGATTGATCGGTTTGATCATCCCAGCAAAAGACATTATTCATATATCCAGCAAATCTTTGTGTGAGAGCTGCGGTTCAGAATAGATTGAGCTTTAGTAGAGCAAATGTCATTAGTAAAGGGTAAGATCTGTTTTATGCATATTGTGTTTCTTGCAGCTGTCTGCTAGCTTCGTGCTCCTCTCTGGCTTATATAATGTCAGATCAGAGAGTCAGCAGAAAAGATAAGGAGGTTAATAGGGGTAGATGACTTTCTGTCTTTCCTTGATGAGAATACAGATCTAGACTTAACTCCAAGTATGAGGTGTTATTAATGTAAACTTAACTTTTATTTAAAAGGATAGTTCACTCCAAAATGAAATCATTTTGATGACAAAAATGTAATTTATTCACCCTCAAACCCATACAACCTTTGGTCAACTTTAAAATGCAAATTAAGATATTTTTCTAATGAAACCTGGTGAGATTTCTGTCCCTTCTTTGGAAGTCCATTTCACTAAAACATTCAGGCCTCAAAAAGTTTGTGAAGGTCAACTATGGGAACTATCCCTTTTTCTCTTAAGAGGAAAACATTCTCTAGTCATACAATATATATATAAATTGATCCTTTCTATACAAAAAAATATTGTATAAATATTGTGTAAATGTAATACAAATTAGGGACAAGGTTTATTTTAAGAACCGCCCAGACAGCAACATAGTGTCGGCCCAGATCCGGCCCACATCTGGTCCGTGTGTAATCCACATGTACCAGATGTGGGCCAGATCTGGGCCACACTATGTTGCTGTCTGGGCGATTTGCTCTCAGTTCATTAACTGGAACTTAAATAATCATTAATTCAATGCAGTACTGTCAAAAGAATGATAAAGAGACTAATTTTTCCATACAGCACCACAAAATATTCACATTGTTTTATTTTATTTTATTTTTTAATAAAAATAAATAAATATTGATGTTAAATACTATGGTAAAAAATAATATTGATATTGTTCTACACTGACTGTGAGATTAAACTCTAAATTCTAGATTAAACTCTTACATCAGTTATATGAATTTCTTTCATTTTGATTCCACTTCCTTCATTCAAAGAGACTTGCAGTGTTTTTAAGGTATACTGTACCTTATGTTTGTTTGTGTGTTTTCTGGCAATCGACCACTGTTAGTGTCATACTCTGCCAGTTGAGTGTTATGTTTTTCTGCAAGATTGTATTTTGAATTGAGTACCTCAGGGATGACGTGTTTTTGTGTGCAAAACCTGGAAGCGAGTTAGCATTTTAGGACTTTCGGTTCCATCGGCCTAAAGTCTATGGGTTTTTTGAATAGGTTTTTGCTAAATCGCCTGAAATAAGGTCTGTGGTTAACAAAGCCTCTAAATATTTTCACGGTTTGATCTATGACATAAGACACACCAGTTATAACCCACTTGTGATTTCTTTTTTTTTTTTTTTTTTTCTTTTTTTAAACCTTTATTGTGTCTTAAAAACTGCGGTTGCTAACAAGTTGCTAAAAGGGACTACTTCCTTTGGCGGGGACTTTAGACGTCATCATGACAAACAGGAAATCACACTCACTAGCCTCACTAGTCTCACGTTCTTAGAAGTTTTACCTGTCAGTTAATATGCATATATATATATTTAGTCTTTTCAAATTGTAGTTTTTAACATATTGTAGTACACAGAATTCAGTGATATTAAGTTAATCGATTACTAATTCTTTATTTCTCTTGAGAGATTGTAGTTCGACAATGGTTTTTTGTTTTGTCCCAAGATGCAACCACAAATTGTGATTATACAATCAAACATAATACAGTGAAAGATAATCTTTAAAGTTTATTTGGGGCACAATGATCAAACATAAGAATTTTTAAACACAAAGAAAATAATATTAAGGTTTATATAAACTAACAAAATAATAAACAAATAAATAAAACATTATTAACAAAAGATAAAAATATCTCAGAGAGGCACGCATAAAATTTTCTAACATTTTAGGACAAAACGAATGGACAGAATTTCTCATGAAAAAGTGGATAAGTATTCATACACAGCGCAGATCATAATCAGCGAGCATGTTTTTAAATTAAGTTGTTTTTTAAATAAAGTTTGAGGAAGATTGGTGGTGGTGAGGTTGATCCGCGACCATGGTGTGCTGTAGTCCGTTTATAGCCTACTGTTAGCTTTTTATATCTGACGACTTTATTTAGGCTTCAAAATGTATAAATGTTGTGTTAACTTGTAAAGATTATCTTGATAGACAAAACATGTAAGTGTCATAACCCTTTGTTAAACACAGAGCTTATTTTTTGCGATTTTTCCAAAAGTCTATGGGAAAAATGCATAGGCTTTCGATCGAGGGAACCCATGTGCCGCTAACTTCCAGGTTGGCCTACAAAAACTCGTCATCTCTGATGTACTCTATTACAATTCTGCATCCCATTTGATACCTCGATTCAAATCCAGTAATTGAATTGGAGTTCAAATAGCACAAAAGCAACACACAGTAGGTCCTCACGGCTCTACTTGGGTCTCGGGTAATTTAAAATAAATGCGTTTTTACCCAAGAAGACCTGAATTTTTTAAACAAATGCCAGCTTTCCATTATTTGTTTTGAGCGTTTAACAATATTCTATTATTTAAAATGAATACATAGTAAATAATTCCATAATAACGTTATGGACCTGAGAAGACCTCTAACACACAGTTCTGATATGGTTAAAAATCTCTTTCCTTTTCATTCTCTCTCCATGTCTCTTTCAGGTGGTGCTGGACAACACGGCTTTGAACAGAATCGCCACAGACCGGCTGCACATTCAGAACCCCTCATTCTCTCAGATCAACCAACTGGTGAGTTTTAAAAGACATCCTGTGTCTGATCTCTCTTTTTGGAGGACACAATCACTGATAAACTTGTACAGTAAATCTCTGAACAGTTTTGCCTTCTGAAGAAGGTGATTATGGATGTTGACAAAATTTCAATACATTTTTGTGGGTTGCAATTAGTAGCCTCGGGTCTTGGGTAATTTTAAATAAATGTGTTTTTACCGAATGGACCTAAGACCTGAATTTTTTCAACATATGCCAATTTTCCATTATTCATTTCAGGCATTTAACAATATTTTATTATTTAAAAGAAATACATATTAAAGGTGACCTATTATGCCCCTTTTTATAGGATGTATTATAAGTCTCAGGTGTCCCCAGAATGTGTCTGTGAAGCTTCAGCTCAAAATACCCCATGGATTTTTTATTATACCATGTTTTAACTGCCTGTTTTTGGGTGGGAGAAAAAATGCGCTTGGTTTGGTTGCTGATTGGTGTGTGTACCTTTAAATGCAAATGAGCTCGTGTGAAAATAATGAATGAAAATAACGCCATGGCTCTGATCTCCGTGAATACAGTAAGAAACAATGGTAACTTGAGCCACATTTAACAGTACATTAGCAACGTGCTAACTAAACACATTCAGAAAGACAATTTGCAAACATCACGAAATATATATGAAATTGGATCATGAACTGTTGGTATTGATCCATCTTTGAGAATCAACTTCTGTGCAAATCCTGTTTTACTGACCCTCATGTGCAGAGCAGTCTGGTGTAAAATGACTTGCACATACTGATATATGAATTTATCTGGACACATTCCCTTCATAAATAATAATTACACCACTGCGTCCTTAGTGGCTCAGATGCCAGGAGTTTATGGAGACTCATATGTTTACTATTATAGCCGTTAACAGATCAGTGATAATGTTTACATAGCTGAGACATATCACAAGCTCAGGGACGGTCGTTCTTGAGTGCTGCTGTCCTGCAGAGTTTTGCTCCGACCCAACTCACCTTCCTTCGCGTAGCTTTAGTAATCCTGAAGACATTCAAGTGTGTTTGATCAGGGTTGTAGCTAAACTGTGCAGGACAGCTGCACTCCAGGACCAGTGTTACTGGTACACCGTTGTCGCTTGCGAAAACAAAATTGCAGCGCCGTGGGTGGAAACGTACAGATTAAGGGGTGGTAATATTATAATAAGATCCCCTTCCTACGTCACAAGGGGAGCGAAATCTGAGCAGCTCGTTTTTTCACATGCTTGCAGAGAAAGGCTTACCAAAACAAAGTTACTGGGTTGTCCCTTTTCACATTTTCCTGGGTTGGTAGATGCACCGGGGACCCAATTATAGCACTTAAACACGGGAAAAAGTCAGATTTTCATGATATGTCCCCTTTAAATAATTTCTTAACATTGCCATTATCCCCCCTCGTCCTCTGTCCATCCCTCTTGGATACTTGTCTGTGCAGCAGTGGTGTGCGGCGCTCTCATTTGATGTGCAACATAAAGCTTATGAGCGGTTTAATAAAAAGATTTCATTACATTTCTAGGGGCTGCAAAACTACTGGGCATGGATAACAGTTTCAGCATCTTTGATACTGATGAAGGGACTTTTAAAAAAAGCATTTTAGAAAAGCAGTTTGATATCAGTATCTTCTGAAATCATAATTTCTGAGGACTCAAACCTGCTTGGTGTCTTTAATAAGATACAGAGGCCTGTCTTATCTAAAATATGATTGTGCAGCCTTGTGTTTAAGGTGTTTTACATGCTGTTTTAAAGCGATCATATGATGCTATTTTAAAAGTTCATTATTTGATTTATTGGGTTAATATAATAGCTTTATATGGGTTAACATGCTTTAATGTAAAAAAAAAAAACAAAAAAAAACCACACATTTCCACATAGTTTACATTATTGCAGCTCCTCTATTCCAAGTCTGTCTGAAATGCGATGATTTCTATAGTGCCTCTCCTTCTGAAAAGCTCAGAGCACTCTGATTGGCCAGCAGACCCAGTGCATTGTGATTGGTCAAAAACCTCAAGCGTGTGTTGGAAATGTAACACCCCTTTCCATAATCATGATCTTCAGCTTCCAAGGCTTTAAGCAACTGTAAATAAAGTTATTAATGTCAGGTTTACCATATAATTTCAAGCCCAAGTTGGATTCTGAAAATGTGGATGATCAAGCCGATCAATTGGAACCAACTTTGCAAGCACGACTTGAGCAGAATGTTTCACAGTAGTCTTTGTATATATCCGGCATTGTACTCTCCCAGGTTCAGGAAGCTGTCCTCTGTAAAATGCGCTGTGCACAAGCAAACGGTTTTGCTTTCGCGTCCAAACACACAGCGTCTCCGCGACATGACGACAACACTACAATTGAATGAATCCTCGTCTTTTTTCTTTGCGTATGCCTTCGGCGGGCATTATGCTAATATTTCACATTGTGACATAGACATTTGAGGAAGTAATATCAAGACTTCTATCAAAGCGTTTTAGGCAGGTCTGGTACCGTGTTCTCTGCTAGATAGAATAATTTCCTTTATGGGAGACTATGAGCTTTGTAACTTTGCAGATACATGCAGTAACAGATACATTACATACTAAGGGAAAAGGAAAACATTAAAAAGCATCATATGACACCTTTAAGCATAATTGATGAACACACTTACTGACATTGATCCTAAACATTTTTAAAATGTCCCTAACATGGTGCCATTCTGTATAAATCTTAATGTTGAAAATACAGGGGCCTATTCATCTGTCCTAAGGCTTCCAACCCAAAGTGTGTCCTTTTCATTTTAAAGCCCTTCCCTGCAGCAGAGAGGGACTGGCCTGGCGTGGTTCAAGTTGGGACAGTAGAGTCACTCATATATTAATCACAGTTGGGCGCTGGCAGCTCTCCTGTGACAAGATGTGCATTTTCTTACATCAGACAATCAGAAAACCAACCTAACTATAAAGCCACCAAGGGTTTATTAGGTAACGAGACAAATGAAAGCTTAATTTTGGAGTGTATATACACGTAGCTGTCAAGAAAGTGAATAAGCTAAACCACAAAATTTGAAACACAGAATGTCAGTTTCAGGAGGATGCAACACGGGGAGTTGCCTGTTCTGAAAGTTGTAATCGGCAGCCTGACATGCTGTCGTGTCACATTCTAATGAGGAGGTAATAAATAACCAGTGACATTCCGTTTAGACCTCATCTATGCTTTCCTCTTATACGCCCATTCTTACAGCACCCTGCTTCAAGGTGAATAGCTCACTTTGTCGACTCATCCATCACTGTCTTCATCGCCTCTAATAGAAATGGGTCATATGGTGAACCTCAACTTTCATAGTACAGTGCATAGATTTCAATAAAGGGTGACCAGAGTGTTAATAGAAAACCTGTTTCACCAGTCCAGGCTATTGTGTTCTTAAACACCAGCTGCGTTTACATACACGACAGGTTTCAAGTGTACCATTAGCACACCCAAATAATTAAGACGACACAGTATAAAATTAAAACGTGACTGTTTTTTTTTTTTTTTTTTCACATTCTTTGTGTCACCCATCCACAGACTGTCAAAAGACAAGTGTTCCTCTTCTCTAACAGGTGTCCACCATAATGTCAGCAAGCACAACAACCCTCCGTTACCCTGGATATATGAACAATGATCTGATTGGTCTCATTGCGTCACTCATCCCCACTCCCCGCCTCCACTTCCTCATGACTGGATACACACCACTGACCACCGATCAGTCCGTATGTTGAGACTAATATCTAATTTCATTTCTTTCCTTTGTGTCCACTATCTTGGTTTTGATACTTTTCTTAAAAATGAATGCTCTTTAAATCATACTATGATTTTTTTTTTTTTTTAGGTGGCAAGTGTGAGGAAGACTACAGTTCTTGATGTGATGAGGAGACTCCTGCAGCCTAAGAACGTCATGGTGTCCACAGGCAGAGACCGGCAGACCAATCATTGCTACATCGCCATTCTCAACATCATCCAGGGAGAGGTGGACCCCACACAGGTGTGAGCTTGTAAGATAAACACAGCACATTCTGAGCAATATGTGCATGCCCTCATGTTTAAGTGTCCTTCCAGGTCCATAAGAGTCTGCAGAGAATCAGGGAGAGGAAGTTAGCTAATTTCATCCCATGGGGTCCAGCTAGTATCCAGGTGGCACTGTCCCGCAGATCTCCCTACCTGCCCTCAGCTCACCGTGTCAGTGGGCTTATGATGGCTAATCACACCAGCATCTCTTCAGTAAGCCCTGACCTTCATTTATGTATTGCTCAAAAATTGATTTATCAGTATTAATCTGTATTGGATGTACTCTACCGTTTACAAGTTTGGGGTCAGTAAGATTGTTCAATGTTTTTGAAAGAAGACTCTTGCTTAAACAAACCTGTCAAAGCAGCATCTCTTCAGTAAGCCCTAAGAAACTAAAAGCTACTGAGCAAATACAGATGGCAGTGCATTGAATAATATTACTACCTAAAACAAAAAGGAAAATTGCCTAGGCCAGCATATTCAAAAATTTGGTAAAACTTTATTTTAGTGCCGTAGTTACACGTTACTACATGTACTTACTATAGTAATAACAGTAAATTATGCATAATTACAAGTAACTAACCCTAAACCATTCTCTAACCCTAACTCTATAATAAGTACATGTAGTTAATTAATAGTACTCAGTGCTTATTTGTGTAATTACAATGTTGTTACGGCACTGTAAAATAAAGTGTAACCAAAAATTTGACTCAACGCTATCCATAAAATAAAAAAGTTTTAAACCACCAGATATAAATACGTCTTAGATACACAATTTCAGTGGTTTTACCATGAATACACACAAGTTGCCATGATACCACCACCACCAAAAGTAATTAATTGTGTCTGCTTTACTATAAAACACACACTCGTTGTGACGCATTTAACCGATACATAATTTCATCGTAAGTTAGAACAGCTTGAACTGCAACCAGTGACAAACAATAACAATATAGCGAAATAGTCATCTAACTACGACCATCTAGCCCTCTAAACATGAAAAAAAAAAAAAAAATGAATCATACCTTTAGCCTATTCCTTAGTGCTGCATTCTTTGTAACATGGGAAGTTTGTAGATCAATGTGTCAAAAATACAGTGCCAATCAAAATGTGACTGCGAAACAGAATGTCTAAAACCAAAATGTTGCTATAGTAGCCTAATATTAATGCTAGAAAGTCTATGCTCTTGGCAGCTGTGATAAAATAGTCTATTCTATTTCAATGTTAAAATCCTTTTTCACATTCATCTTGACTGAGGGGGAAGAATATCCCGTAATCACAAATGACTGAAAAAAAGTCATGGAAATTCATTGGTCTAAATGTAGAGAGAAACTTTTGAGCAGACTTTTCTAATCTCTGTTCTCCTCTCCCTCACTCCTAGTTGTTTGAGCGTACCTGTCGTCAGTATGATAAGCTGAGGAAGAGGGAAGCCTTCCTTGAGCAGTTCAGGAAGGAGGACATATTCAAGGACAACTTTGACGAGCTGGATAACTCTCGTGAGGTGGTTCAGCAGCTTGTGGATGAGTACAGCGCCGCCACGCGTCCTGACTACATCTCCTGGGGCACACAAGAGCAGTGAAACCCCTCCGACTACTCCCTAAAGAGCCAGGAAAGAAAGCCTCTAAACTCATCCTATAAAATGCGTAGTGATTCCGGTAGCGAATAACAGAATTTCAGTAGTTAATGCACTTCTTAAGACTCATGTCCATAAATCTTTCATGGCTCGTCATACTGTTCCTCCAGAGCCTATTTCTGCATTACTGGTGTGGCAAGAGCCACTCGTTTATGTATATACATGTGATTTCTCATGTTTACAGGCCTATCAGACGTTCTTCATAATTTTGTGCCTCTATCCTGAGCTGTAACTTTTCTCTTTCTCCCTGATTTCCTTTCTTTGATCAGAGAATTTATGGCTCTGTCTTAATCTATTTTTGTACTGCACTCTGCACTCTTCTGCACACAATCTACATCAATCTACATCAAGGTGGCCTGCACACAAACTTCCCTGACCACACACATTTTGGACGTCTACACCGATAAGACTGGGTGGTCTCAGATGAATGTAACCGTAGGAGGGAGTGTGAAAGATTAAGCCTCTTAGAAAAGATCAGACTCGAAGCAGCTTATGAATACACCATCTTACTCCCTCACGTTCACGCATGCATGCTTTTAGACAAAAGGCGCTTGCTTTCAGGGGATAGAATATGATTGTGTGATTGAATCATTTTTTTCTCAGTCTCATTGTCATGGATTATTCTAGATGATTATCTCAGAGTTTTGAGAGATAATCAGTAAGTCCAGTGTTATGCTGTACCTCAATCCCATCCAATCAGTGAACCCTCATCAGGTTCTTTTTCTAGTCAATTCAATCAGTGATGTTACCTCAAAGTCTGGCAGACTCGATCACCAAACACCAAAATCCAGATGTATAACGTTTCCTCATTTGAATAATTTAATCTTCTGCCTCTTTTTTTTTTTTTTTTTTTTTTTTTTTTTGTATTGGGAGTGGTAGAACTTTCACATGGAACTCTCATGCCAGATTTATTTCTCAAGTGCTTTCTTTTCCTCGGTTACCACATGTTCTTATTATTAATGTTATTCTGTGTATATAGTTTGCTGTCAGACTTGATGCATTTATTGGAAGTTCATGAGATTGAATAAATGTTTTTCTACGAGAACATTTCCATGATTGTTGTTCATTAGAGTGTATTGATTACCCTCACAAACCATCTGCAATCAGGTCAGAATCACTCTCAGCAGATGGCATGTGTCATTTGGCCTTAAAACACATGAAATAGCTCAGAAATGGAAGCTATTACCTATGATAACCTCTGGTTTTCATCTCTTTACCATATTCCAATACTGATGGATACTGATAAACTGAATCAAGGACATAGGGGCCCTCATTTATCAAACGAACGTAGAAACCAGCATACATTCGAACGGAAAAATCAGCTTATGACAGTGCTCACGTGTGATTCATTAAACTTTCGTAAGCGGCCAATTTCGCACGAATGAACGGGTGTTGATAAATGTGGCGGCCGAAAACTGTCATTTAAATATCACGCCCCAAATTTTAGAAACCACGCCCTATAGTTTACGACACAGAGAAACGTAACCCGGCCATGAAGAGGAAGTAATCGCATGAAAAAAAAATGTATCTTACTCTAGAAACACCCCTCAACCTCGTAATTTCAAACAAAAAAATTAATTTAAATAATAATACTGGTAAATAAAACTAAATACTTACAAACATTATAAATATATATATAAACTTGGTTATTTTAGTACCTCACTCCACAGAAAATCCTTTAAATTTATTCATAACTGAACAAGGATAAAAAATAAGTAAGCTATATGTTGAAATACAAATTAGGCTATAGTGGCATTCATTATAAAGCAAAACTGAATTGGGCTGACATAGCCTACCTCTCTCATTCGGGAACAATCCAAACCTTTCCATATTCGCAATGTAACATTTATTGCTTGCTGAACTACTGTTCATGTAAACTACTGTTCATGTAAACTCTTGTTTCAATATCCACGTAAAACATCATCCTTCACATGCACAAAAAAATGTGTTTGGATGGGCGTTGCGCGCGCCGACTGGTACAGATGTACTCCAAGATGTACTCGGACCATTAAACTGAGCGGTGTTAACTTTGTCTGCATTTTAGTTTGCTGATAAATGTAAAGTTAGCAACGCTAGAACTGATATGTTGTGTCTGCGTGTGAGTGAGGCGCCTGCGCGATCAACTGAATTTAATAAAATAAAGATAAATATTTAGAAAAAAATAAAGAAAACGAATACAACGCGTCAAATGAGCGTAGCCTGTACTAGCCCTACTTGCTGCACAGTTTTTCTCTTTTTGTTTTGTTAATATATTTCGTGTAGTCCTATTTTTTATTCCTTGTAGGCTATTTTCTGTTCTCTGCATGCGTTGCAGGTGTATGATGTGTGAATCTTAATGTTCTTTTGATGTTGCCATTTGCGCATACTTTTGAGTGATTGTCGGTCAGGATAATAAACTAAATGTTCATAACAAATCTCCACCAGATTTACTATGCTGCACGCAAGTTCCCGCTGACGCAAAAACATGCGTACATGAGCTGAGACCTGACGTGAGATTTGATCGTAGCCACCGCTCACGCTCATATTGATAAATCCCAAATTTTGCGTGGAAATGAGCGTACGCAGTTTTCTGGCGTGCGATCGTTTGATAAATGAGGGCCACTGAATCCAATCCTGCTTAGTTGATGGCCCCTTTGACTTCCATAGTATTTTTTTTTTTTCCATACTCTGCAAGTTACTGGGGCCCATCAACTGTTTGGTTACAGATATTCTTCAAAGTATCTTCTTTTGTGTTCAGAAGAAGAAAAAAATGAACTATCCCTTTAAGTTTGGCTCCAACCTGACCTAACACACTTAAGTAGAAGTTGCTAGTAATCCTGAAGAACTTGATTAGCTTGTTCGGGTGTTTTTAATTAGGACTAGTGCTAAACGCTGCAGGATAGGACACCCCTGACATACATGGTAGTAGTTGCACTTTATTTCTTCCAATGGTTGCTGTATTCATTTCATGTCTTTCCAATGCATTTTTTTATTTTTTTTATATATATTAGGAACAAAGTGTTAAATTAAATTTGCATAAATTAAAAATTGCATTGGAGACAGATGAAATGAATACAACAATTGTTGTTGTTATTATTGTATTATTAACATTTTATATAGTATTCAAACCCCTTCATTTTTTCACATTATGTTGCTGCCTTATGTTAAACTATACTACTTTAAATGACTTTTTTCACATTAATCGACACTCCATACACCATAATGATAAAGCA
Source organism: Mylopharyngodon piceus (assembly GCA_039654765.1). Lineage (NCBI taxonomy): Eukaryota > Metazoa > Chordata > Actinopteri > Cypriniformes > Xenocyprididae > Mylopharyngodon > Mylopharyngodon piceus. Next base: position 20,011,643 of record CM077457.1, read on the forward strand.
AAAAAACAGATTTGTTATAACTTTGCAAATGTATTAAAAATAAAAAACTGGAATAATTACAAAACATAAGTTTTCATACCCTTTTCTGGGACACATGAAATTTAGCTCAGGAGCATTCAAATTCCATTTGTAGATGAAATACACTTCGAGTGGAGTTAACCTGTGGCTGATTTGGAAAGGCACACACCTCGCAATAAAAGGTCTAACAGCTAAAAATGCATATCAGAACAAAAACCAAGTTATGAGGTCAAAGGAACTGCCTGTAGCGCTCAAAGGCAGTGTATCAAGACAGATCTGGGGAAGACTACAAAAGAAATTCTGCTGTACTGAAGGTTCACAGAAGCATGTAGCCTCCATAATCCTTAGTTTGGAACAACCAGGACTCTTCCTGGAGCTGGCCTCCTGGCCAAACTGAGCAACTGATGGAGAATGGCCTTGGTTAGAGTGATGACCAAGAAGCTGATGGTCACTCTGGTTGAGCTTCATGATCATATATGGAAATGGGAGAAATTTACAGAAGGACAAACATCACTGCAACACTCCACCGATCTGGGCTTTATGGCCAGACTCAAGCCTCTCCTCAGTGAAGACACATAAATACCCACTTGGAATTCCCCAAAAAAAGCACCTAAAGGACTCTCTCAGACTGTGAGAAACAAGATTCACTGGTCTGATGAACCTCGGTTCCAAGCATCATGTCTGGAGGAAGCCAGACACTGCTCATCACCTGCACAATACCATCCCAACAGTAAAATGTGGTGGTGGCAGCATCATGCTGTGGGGGTGTTTTTCAGCGGCAGGGACTGGGCGACTTGTCTGAATAGAAGGAAAGCTCAACGCAGAAAAAAATAGAGTTAGCCTTAAAGTGATAGTTCACCCAAAAATGAAAATTCTGTCATCATTTACTCATCCTTAAGTTGTTCCAAACCTGTATAAATTTCTTTGTTCTGTTGAACACAAAGGAAGATATTTTGAAGAATGTGGGAAACTGAACAGTTCTGGGGCACCATTGACTTCCATAGTATTTTTTTCCCCTACTATGGAAGTCAATAGTGCCCCAAAGTGGCCTGGTTACAAACTTTCTTCAAAATATCTTCCTTTGTGTTCAGCAGAACAAAGAAATTTATACAAGTTTGGAACAACTTGAGGGGGAGTAAATGATGGCAGAATTTTCATTTGTGGATGAACTATCCCTTTAATGGAAAACCTAGTCCAGAGCATTCAGAACCTCGGACTGGGCAGAAGGTTCACCTTCCAACAAGACAATGCAAGAATGGCTTATGGACAAATCTGTGAATGTCCTTGAGTGGCCTAGCCAGAGCCACGGCTTGAACCCAATTGAACATATCTGGAGAAAACTGAAAATGTCTGTCCACCGACGGTCCCCATCCAACCTGACAGAGCTTGAGAGGATCTGAGGAGAAGAGTAGCAGAAAATTGCCCAAATGCAGATGTGCAAAGATTGTCACATCAGACACAAAAAGACTTGAAGCTGTAAAGGTGTTTTAACTAAGTACCGAGTTAAAGGTTTGAATACTTATACAATGTACTTATTTCATTATGGTGTATGGAGTGTAGATTGATGGGGGGGGGGGGGGTAATTTAATGGAAAATAAAAGTGATGTTGTAATGGTGCTGCTTTTTATTACATACAGTATTCATCATTTTGCATTATTGCACATTTAAGTTAGCTGTACAAACAATAGTGCAATTGACTATTACATGTGTAACATAATAAAGGTACCATGCAGCATACAAACTATCTAAAGCAGAGTTTGTCGTTCGAGTTTTGTTACATGAATGACAGTGGGTCGGAGCTGCCCGCAGCTAAAGAGTGACATGAAAAGAAGACAAGAGTATGTGACAACCACTACTGCCGTCACAGGGGCTGTAGGAGGAACACGGTTTGGGCAAAAGACACTTCTTAAAACAAAATAAACAACATTGAAAACATGATTGCCCTCCACCTTTGAATTTCAAGTAGCTGGTAACCTTTTTTTTGTTTGTTTTTTGTATTCAGGCAGACGAACTGCTGTAGAGCAAAGATAGTTCAGAACCAAAATACTCTGAATACAGAAAAAAATGAACCTGATTATGGAGTATGAGTGAATTAAAGATTGTACAGACTGTTTGACAGGCACTAGTGGCTCCTCCAAAGGCAACCTGAAGCCTCATACTGAAAATGGGCTCATGCTCAGGACGGCTAGGCGGGTTTTATTGCTTCAGTGATAGTTTGGCAGTCATTCGAAGGGAAAAAAAGACCCCTAGAAATTTGGTCCACTTTAAAAGGGGCGAATGACTCTTCATTTTTTTCGTTATGACAAAATCTCAAAAATCCTATTAGATCTATAAAATAAACTGATTATTAACAAGTTATTTGCAGACCTCACATGACAGGGGGAAAATAAACAACAAATAACCAAAAAAGTAAATAAAGATTATGACATCATAATTTAACTATGACGTCATCAGCTCTTTTGTAATTATTTCAATGCAAGCACTAAAATACAAATACAGGTCTTTATGAAAGATATATAAAACAAAAGTAAAAAGGACAATAAAAAACTCACTTTCATACAATGTATACAACAGACAGCCATAAATAAAACTAGTAGAAACTAACACACATTAAAAGGAGACAATGAGCCGTCATAAAGCCGGCATAAGGCTTCATAAAGCACAACAGACAGAGGCTACAGGTTAGGCTTAAAGGGATAGTTCACCCAAAAATGGCAATTCTGTCATCATTTACTTACCTTTATGTCGTTCCAAACATGTATGACTTTCTTTCTTCTGTGGAACACAAAGTTATTCTGAAAAATGTTTTTTTGTCCATACATTGAAGGTCAATGGGGTCCAAACAATGTAATTACATTGTTTGGACCCCATTGACTTTCATGAAATGGAAAAAAACTGAAATATAATATCTTACTTTGTGTTCAGCAAGATAAAAGAAAGTCATACAGGTTTACAACAACATGAGCATGTGTAAATGGTGACAATATTGTCATTTTTGGATACACTATCCCTTTTAATGGAAATGTAATATCTTTAGAATATGGGATGATAATGTTGCATATCAATAGTGTTGATTATTTGTCTATCTTCAGTGTTTCAAAGTGTGTTCAAGAGGTCTGGGAAACTTGGTTTGAACCAAAATTGTCATTTTTTTGAAAATGTCAAAATGCCATGTACCTTCACAGGTACCAGGCTGCAATAGGGTGTCTAAGTTAGTTGGTTTTAAAGATCTAAAGATCTGAGGCTGTTGTGGCTACAGGACGCACAGTGCAGAGTTACCGTAAGCTAACAGCACAGTCAAGCAGCACCATGTAAGGCTCAAAGCATTTCACAAATACACTCGCATCATTCAGATGAGCTAAAGATCCTTTGGTTTCTACAGCTTAAAATATTCAAATCTGTCTCTCACGCACACATGCACCACTGTCGGTTCGGTAATGGACAGTTCTGAAGGGCGGCGTGAAAGTGACTTCCACCGGCTTTCATTTAAGGTTTGATGAATGAGTTTAACAGCGAGCCAGGCCGGAGTTTTGAAAGGAGTGTTTAAAGCGCAGCGACTGTGTATGTGAGTGAAATGGCAGCATGTTTGTGTCATCTTCCTGTAGTGGAATACAAAGACATCGCTGCAAAAAAAAAAAAAAAAAAAAAAAAAAAAAGTATTTTTGCCTTGTTTTAAGAACATCCTTAAAACAAGATAACACAATAATAAGAAAAGGAACTTAATTCAAAGTGAATTCCTTAGTCTAAAAATGAGTAAAATGAAATTTAAATTTTTCAAATTAAGTAAAAGTATATTCATGTTGTTTTAAGGATGTTTTAAGATTTAAATACTAAAAAACAAGACCAAAATACTCCTTAAGAAAATGATTTTTTTGCACAGTTCATCTCTGAAGTCACGCTATTTTCCTTTCTGTGATATTTGGCGGGCTCCCAGGTGGCAGAGGCCGTCGAGGGCCCCATGTCCTTTCTGGATTTGGCTGGCGGTGTCGCAAAGTGAGTTCCTGAACCTGCTCTCCTGTTTGTGGCTCTCTGGACACCTTCCACTCCTCCTCCATTTCCACAGCATCTGCTCCTTTCAGTCTCATCTGAGTTAGTCCTCTTTGCAAAGCTCCTCACAGGGAAGCAATCAGCCAGGACTGCATATGCACGTGTACATCAGTCAGAGTCAGTGTGTGCGTGTGTGCAAGCGAGCGAGTCGTTCTCTCTTCACACCGGGTGAGAGGGGAGCTCAAGTAGGGAGGGGTGGAGCTTAGGGTTTGTTTCTATGGAGATGCAGTCATCTTTGCCTAGCTGGCGACGGGTGGCACTGAAGTAAGCATTCATCAGCTGCATGATCTCAGTCAGCTGAGAGAGAGAGAGAGAGAGCGAGAGAGAGAAATGACTTTAGTAAATTTCCACTGTGAAATTTGTTACAGTGCTTTGCACTTTACACTAGTACAATGACTCTGTACACACAGTAAAAACACACAGTAAAAACAGTAATATCGTCAAATGTTATTACACTTTAAAATAACTGTTTTCTAATTGAATGTATTTTAAAATGTAATTTTATTTAAATGTATTTTAATAAAATGTAATTTATTCAGATTCAAAGCTGAATTTTCAGTATCATTACTCCAGTCTTCAGTGTCACATAATCCCTCAGAAATCAGTCTAATATGATGATTTGCTTCTCAAGAAACATTTCTTATCATCAGTGTTGAAAACAGTTGTGCTGCTTAATATTTCTGTGGAAACCATAATGCATCCTTGCTGAATAAAAGCATTAATTTCTTCTCAACTTTTGAACTGTATTGTATGTAGTGTGAAACAATGTGATAGAATGTTTTGATAACACTTTACAATTAGGTTTCATTAGTAACATTAGTTAACTACTTTAGTTAAACTAAGAATGAACTGCACTTCTACAGCATTTATTAATCTTTGTTAATGTTAATTTCAACATTTACTAATACATTATTCAAATCTTGTTAACAGTAATGCACTGTGAACTAACATGAACAAACAATGAACAACTGTATTTTCATTAACTAATGTTAACAAAGATAACAGTAAATACAGTAACAAATGTATTGCTCATGGTTAGTTCATGTTAATACATTAACTAGAGCTGCACGATTCTAGATAAAATGAGAATCACAATTTTTTGGTTTCAAATAGAGATCACGATTCTCCCACGATTCTGAATATACAACCAATCAAAATAACATGTAATTTACTAGAGGTTCTGACAAAATATAAATTGCTGACTCTAATTGCTGGAAAATGTTTGAATGAATTATTTAAAAAAATGAATGAATGAATTTTGAATGAATTCAATGACTCATTAATAAATACTTGTTTCATTGCTGGATGAATCGGTGTTTTTGAACGAATCTTTTGAATGAACGATTCAATGACAAATACACTTTTTAACAGTCAGTTGTCGCCACCTAGTGGAATTAGATGTAATTGATACAACCGTTATTTGACTTGCCAAGTTCGTTTCAAAAGGTAGTTTGCTCTATTTTGATCGCTATCGTAGACATCGGTGTTTAAATACTAACTTAAAACTTATATCTCAGTACTTCTGTGATAATGTGAATATTTGTAACAGAAATAACTAATGTGTGATTCAAAACGGCTCTCTCTGGCTCTGGCAGCACAAACACAGATTTGAACGTTCCGGTATAATTTTGTCAAAGGTTTAATAGACGCGGGAGAATCGTTGTCATTGATAAAGTAGGATCGCGGGGGTGCTTGAATCGAGATCGCGATCTTTTTACGATTAATCGTGCAGCTCTAACATTAACTACTGTTAACAAATGAACCTTATTGTAAAGTGTTACCAAAAGTATATATGTATAATTTATATAAGATTTCATAAGGGACTATTTTTTGGTAAATATAGTGGAAAGTGCTATAAAAATGAATTTAAATTAAACAGCAATTGACAGATGTACTCACTTTTAATTTGTCATATTGATTTTTATAAGAGTAATTTGGGTTCAGAACAACTCTGGACGACCGTTGATAACTGGCAATGACTGGACGTCATTAAAAGTATGTGTGAGCTAGAACAGAAATTCTTGCATCACTCAGGAAGAACATAGATGTATTCTGGCAAGAAAACTCAAAAGATTCTTGAGGTTAAAACGCATAGGAGTGAGGCACAGGATGGGTGTGAGCCTGAAGCTAATATCAGGAGAAGATAAACTGGTTGTCTCAGTGTTTCCACATGTGTGCACACTGAAAGTCACAGCTGGTCTGACCTGTATTGTGTGAGCACTGGAAGGAGGTTTGTAGTATGCATTATAAAAACCCTCTGACGTCAACGTCTTTCTAGTTTAGAACTGTGGCATCATGATTCATGTTAATGAGGGGTATATGCTTCTTGAGTATTTTGGCCTAACAGTATAATGCATGATGCCAACACAAGTTACATCTGCCATTATTGCTAGAGTAAACTTATAGCATCTGTGTGTATATAAAATGCTATAGAAATAGTTTTATTCCTTAAAGCACTAGATTTTTTTAATTTTCCTGAAAAAAATTGAGTGGTTTCTCCAATGCAAAGGTATTGTGGGTGGTTTTGTGGCTGCCTGTGTTATTTTAGTATTATTTATATACTGTAGTATTATAGTATAGGGCGTCCTTGGTGGTTTCTATGGTGTTGCTAGGGTGTTTTGGGTTGCTTACTGGTCCAAGTCAAAAGAGCTCACCACCAGTCCGCTAAGACTTTTTGGCTTTTTGATTTGGCTTGTATGGCTTATAAGTCTTGGCTCATAGTTATGGTGTGTTTTTAATCACCTAACAGACTGATATTGTTACTAACCACTTCAAAAAAAAAAAAAAAAAAAAAAAAAAAAAAAATATATATATATATATATATATATTCTCAACAAGTTGCATGGTTTGAAGAATATTTCATGTCACATGCACAAACATTGCGATAGCAGTCAGAGCCCTCTTACCTTTGTGGTCTCAAAGAGCAGGTCTCTATCTCCTGCGGTGATCCTGAATGTGTTGCTATCAGAGACGCCATAGGAACAGATCTGACCTATCGGTAGAGACTCCAAAGCTTCGGCTTCACCCTGACGATACAAAGACACGCAGGAAGCCGCCACACCCAGCCACAACTTCTGAGAGAAGCTTCCTGTCGAGCTCTACAAGACACACAGAAGGATGTCAGACACAGCTGTGATTGTCTGGAAATATGATCCTGTGGTAACCTACCAGTCAAAATGTCACATGATCCTTCAGAAATCAGTCTAATATGCTGATTTGGTGCTCAAGAAACATTTCTTATTATTATCAATGTTGAAAACAGATTTTCTGCTAAATATTTTTGTGGAATAGACAATATTGCCGTTTTTACTGTATTTTTGATCAAATAAATGCAGACTTTGTGAGCATAAGGGACTTCTTTCAAAAACATCTTGATGATTACAAACTTTTCACCAGTAGCCTTATCATCCACTCACAATGTAGAAGTCCACTTCATAGAGTGTGCAGCCAAACCCCGACCACTGCCGGGCGATGGTGAGATAGGCGGCCATGCTGTCTCTGCGACTGTATCCCACTAGGGCTTTCCAGCGCTCTAAAATGGTCGACATCACCACGGCTCCCTCCTCCCTCAGCCTGGCCCGCAGTCTTTGGTCCTGTTCCTGACGCCGCTTGTGTCCCCACAGTGTCCCAGCCAGCAGACCCCCGGGGAAGGAAGGGCAGCCAGGGGGATCGACGGGGGCCAGCAGGGCCCGGGCCTCCACCACTTCAGCCGGAAAGAGCTGCTCCAACGGCGGGTACGGAGAGAGGGCGCTGAAATCTCCCAGTAGACACTGCAGTCTCAGCGCCGCCAGAGAAAGAAGGTCATCCTCACAGGCTGGCAGCTGCCCCCGCACCACCATCTCATGACACTGACACAGAAAGGGAGGGAGGGAGGGAGGAAGTCAAGCAAGGGAAAGTTTACTGAGTTCAAAAGTGTGTTGGGTTTGCATGTTTGCTTTTCATTCGACTGATAAAGACGATATACACACATCTATCCACACAAGTGTGAAACTAGTCCACATTGAACACAAACAGAGAGAAAGAACTGGAAAATCCCTCTTTCTTTCATGCACATATATAATGTCTTAAATGGATGTCTGCAGACAGATCCAAACTGGGTTGGCAGCAGTCGTGTTACACTAACCCTGCTTTTATTATCCAGCAGGAATTAATGGCTTGTAATACAAATGTTCTGAGGAAGACATCCATTATTAGGCCTTTATAAAACACGCTCCACAGAAGGCCATTTCTCTTTTAGGCTTCTGTCAGACTCTTCTAGGCCTAATTTTTTACTTAATAATCTACATTCAACTTTCTCATTTCTGCTCTGCCCTGCCTGTCTCGTGTCGTTTTACCTGCTCATAGAGGAAGAGGTACTCAATGCTGTCGGTACTGATGTTATCGGTGTCCAACAGACAATAGAGTTTGAAGCAGAGCCGGCACTGGCAGTCAGAGTCTGGATCTTTAGCTGACAAACTGGAAGACAGAGACACAGAGATTTGTTAATGGAATATGCATATTGATCAGATATACATGTGAAGCATTAAGCAAATACACTTTGCACTATAGATACAATTTTGTAGGCTACAAAAAACGCACACCTCATTATAGGGGTTCAATGTGCATCACAAAGAATGGCTTAATTTAACAAGAAAAGTCTTGAATTTGTCAGATTTACCTAAATAAGCATTTGGGGAAAAAAAAAAAAAAGAAAGAAAAAAAAAAAAGCAGTTTTGAAATTTCTCTATTTGTATGTTCTTTGACATTTTTTATATTTAAAAAATACTTATTTTTATGAATTACATATATTATTATTTAGATTTGATATACATTTCATATTTAATAAATAAAGAATGAAGATTATTTTTATTTATATTACAGTGGTTATACTACAGTGGCCCCCATTGTCCATAACCAATATTTGAAGGCCTTTTAGCATTTTATTAATCAATTAATTAATTAATTAATTAAAATTAATTTTATTAATTTAAATACTTTTAATATACTTTTTTTATTATACTTAGTTTTTATATTATATTTAATATACATTTAAAATTTAACAGATATATATATATATATATATATATAAAAATTGTATTATTGGTGTTTATATGTATATTTATTATTTAAAAAAAAAAAAGTCTTTAAATGGACAAAAAAAAAAAAAAAAAGACAATTCTGTGAGACTTCCAGTGACTTCCATGGTAAAAAAAAAAAAAAGTTCTATGGAAGTCAGTGGACCCTATCACCTGTTTGGTTACCGACATTCTTCAAAATATCTTCTTTTGTGTTCAGCAGAAATAATTCATACAGATTTGGAACAATTTGAGACTTAAATGATGACAGAATTTTCATTTTTGGGTGAAATATCCCTTTAAGCACCCTAAAGCTGTTTCAGCTATGTTTACACAAGTCCACGTCTTTAAGTAGCTCAGGAGACTTGCGATAACAAATTAAATCCTCCAACGCTCCCTAAACACACGACTAAAATCACCCCAACAGAGCGATGTCATCATTCTCAATCACATGACTCACCCTGATTCGCTCAGCTTTTTCTGCTGCATGTGCAGTTTTGCATGCGCGGGTTTGTGTTTGTGTGTGTGTGTGTGTACACACATATGAGTGTGAGAGAAAGACTAGGCGTGTGTCCATGAACCCATTTCTGGGAAGAGTTGGCACCGAGACGTGCAAAAGCACACACAGACAAACACAAACACACTTCCCAGAATAAAGCGGATGCCTTGAATTCTGGCTGGCTTGGCTTATCTCTCCTTCAGTTTGCCTTCAACATCAGTTAACGCGATGACATCAGTCTCACCTTGAGATGCCTGCTGGACCACTGAATACTAATAAAGAGCCGCTTGTCCATTCTCACAGTGTGTGTGTGTGTGTGTGTGTGTGTGTGTGCGTATCAGGTGGGTTGGTTAAAGTGTGCTAAAGTTTTGGGAAAGTGGATAAATCAAAGATAAAGAAAAAAAACAGACCTGCACTGTACTGTACTGTGGCGCTATCGTGGATGCTAATATCATGGTACCTTGATGTATATTATGGTACTAAATGATACCATATTCATGTAACATGGTCTTTACACAGTACTTAAAAAATACCATAGTATTGTCCAATTGTCACATATGTCCAACAAACTATGGTAGTAATGTGGTACTTTAGGTTTGGTACATTCAGCTATTTGTTGTATTCCACATAATACAAATGGTTGAAGAAATTTAGACTGAGTTACTTTTCAAATCTGGTGATGACATCAGCGATTATGGTGCTGCCTCCGATAGCTTTCTCCCAGCATGCATTCTGCTCAAAAAGAGCAAATGTGTTTCGGCTGTCCTGCAGCCCGAGGCGTTCCGCCATCTTCCTCACAACCTGGACAGAGAAAATGAGATAGAGAAACAGTGTTATTTTAGTTTTATTTATATACTATTATAGTTTGAAGTCAATATTTGAATTTGTTTTTATTTGTATATTTTCAGTTTTTATTTTAATTTCACAGTTCAAGTTTCAGTCATTCTGTTCTGTGCTTTTGTCATTTTATTATATATGTAATAAAATGACAAAAATTAAATAAAGCCGAAATGAAATTTAAATATTAGCTAAAAAACTTAAAATTAAAATATATATATAAAATTAAATATATAAAATATATAAATATTTAATATATTAATATATTATTTTTTATCTAATATTTATATTTTATTTCAGCTTTATAAAATAAAGCCGAAATGAAATTTAAATATTAGCTAAAAAACTTAAAATTAAAATATATATATATATATATAAAATTAAATATATAAAATATATAAATATTTAATATATTATTTTTTATCTAATATTTATATTTTATTTCAGCTTTATTTCAATTAGCAAAACCACTGACGAGAAAGAAAGTAAAATCCATGTTAAAATGACACAGAGTCAAAGAGTTCACAAAGCTTTGTTTATATGTGAAAATGCAATAATGTGTTTACAGTATCCACATCCCTTCTACTTGTGGTAGTAGAGATGTCTGGTATGGAGCAGGGGGTCTGTAATATTTTTGCCAAAAACAATTTAAGACCTTAAATAGACAATTGAAGAAAAAATCTCAAATATTTTCTTAAATTAATATATGTAACAACAACAACAAAAAAATTTACTTATATTAATAAATCAATACATTTTCTTACATTTTTGTGGAAGGATAACTGCAAAAATAGAATTCAACATTACTAAAAAAAAAAAAACTAATAAAATAAACTACAAAATGAATGTGTCTCGTTCTTATTGTTAGTGTGCTAATGATGACTTTTTTTGTGTGCCAATAGTGGCACATGAGCCTAAGGTTCCCAATCCCTGCTGTAGAGGAAACGACTGATGCAATACCTCATTAGCCGTAGTGTGCGAGGTGATTGGTATCTGGCAGCAGCCCGGTCCAGGGTAGTGCACAGTACACAGTATCTCCTGCCTTCCCATCAGCCCCTGGATCTCCTCCCAAGAGGGCACACACTCACGGCCACGCGTCTTTTCTAGAGCCTGGGCTATGAAGGATGCGTAGCTCTCAACCTCCGAGTCCGCACTCAAACTTTGAACCCTGATACATGGGGGAAGATATTAAAAAAAAAAGAAGATTTCAAACTTTACAGGGACCATTCACAGAATTTCACATCCAAACCACAAAATTTCCCTCCAAAAAAATCAGGGGGAAGTTGTGTGGCCTCTCTGTTTAGTTTGTCTATTTGCGATATGAAGTGTCAGCCACTTGGTAATCACATGCATGGCGTAGGCCCTAATTGCGTTAAGTAAACACACGCGGGAAGCGTCTGGGGGCCTCAGGAGAACAGAGAGTCCTCCGTCTGCATTACACCAGCCGCCTCTGTAATCAAAGCCCTGTGGTCAACGCACCATTTCCTCACGGCACACTTGTTTATTTAGCCATTCTCTTATTTTCTGCCCTTCTCCCCTGTCTATCCTCTGGCCTGGCAGTACTTTAAAAGTCAATTAGCCATGGGATGCAGAAAGCATTGTGACGTTTCCCAACCCCTCAAGGAGAGGAAAAGAATGAGTGAACAGGAAGTGAACATTCCAATCCAGTCAACCTCAGGCAGCCCATATTTCCTACGCACTCAACCGCAGGACCGGAGGCAGTGGCGCGTCTTTATACTCAAGGCCTTCTAGGTAACGTTTATGTGTGTATGTTGAGATCCGGCTGCACTGAAAAAAAGCGTACACATCCAGTGGAGTGTATATATTTATGTTGCAACTCTTCAGATTAACTCTGCTGTTATGATGTAATGCCGACGCTCTCTGAGAGTATTATTCGTGTGTATTATTTGTGTGTAACTGACCTCTTCAGGTGAAAGCGCAGGTATTTGAGTATGCTGCAGCTGGGCAGGAAGGTGCAGCTCATGCAGGTGAGCAGCTGCCAGTATCTGAGCTGCGGGTTCGGCTGCGTCTGCACACTTGATTTGGTGACGCTGGTCTGTTTGATGAGCTGGCAGTAGAGTTCATCTCGGAGTGGCCGGAGGTCGAGGCAGGTCTGGAGGATGCCCTGTATGAGAGGAATGGGCTCGCGGGCCAGCTCTAACTGCTGGAGGCAGTTAAACAGCCTCACCGCCTCCTCACGGATGGATGTGTAGCCTTTACCAGCCATATCTAAGAAGAAGAGGGAGAGAAGGTGTGTTAACTGGCACAATGGGAAGAAATTGAGTAGGACAATATAAACCAGCTTTTTAAGAGAAGCTTTAAGGACTCCCTACGGTTTTCCGTCAAAATAAATGCTTGGTGTTTTAACATTTGAAAACAAACTATAAGTATTAATATTGTAATTTTACAGTGCTGTAAAGTAAAAACTAAATTATTATTTTTTATATTTTTATTAAATACTTGATTTTACAGTGAAATATTACAATAGTAATGTTTTATTTTGTTTAACATTTTAATTTAGTAAAATTATTATTAATGATGATGATAATGGGGATTATTGTTATTATACATTCATATTTATATATTATCACAACATTTCTGGACAAACTGTGCTTCTCTACAAACAAACTCGGCAAACCTGGAGGTTTTTTATTATTATTATTTAAAAATTTCATTTTAAAATGCAATAATAATTTTTATCAGAAAAATCACTATTAGATTTTCCTAAATCACATAGGCCTACATCTCCATACTTCATTATTCATTCCTATCAATTATTATAATTACCAGTGAAATAATACAATTAAATGTAACCAAATATGCCATAATTTCCGTAGATTTACAATTAGATGTGATTTAATTTATTTTAAAAAGTTGATTTGAAATAAAAAAAAATTGTATAGAATGGAATGCAGATAATTATACTACATCCTAAAAACACCATAGTCTCTGTCAAATAAAAGTGGTTGCAGGTCACAGTCAGATTCTTTTTTTTAGCCAATCAGAACGCCTTTGAGGTGATTTCTGCCTGCCGATCATTTTGCGCATTTAGAGTGACAGTCTATATATGGTGAGCCAGACACTGAAAGCATGATAGAATAACTTCATGAGTTTGGAGGATGCAAAATGTGTCAAGAACAGCTTACACAGACAAATGTCCTTAAAGTTGGCATGAAACGGACATTGTGATTGTCTTCTCTATTGTGGCATACACTGATGACCAGTTACAGGAGAACTGAATATCATTGATTATCTCCCAACAGGGAGAAACTGGACCTTGGAGCAGTGAAAGAAGCTAGCCTGGTCCAATGAGTCCCGTTTTCCTTTACAACATGTGGACGGCCATGTACGTGTGTGCCGTTTACCTAGGGAAGTGATGGCACCGGGATGTACTGTGGGACAACAACAAGCCTGTGGAGTGAGTGTGATGCTCTGGGCAATGTTCTGCTGGGAAACCCTGTGTCTGGACATTCTTATGGACGTCAATTTGACACATGCCACATACCCAAACATTGTTGCAGACCAGGTACACCCCTTCATGACAATGGTGTTCCCTGGTGGAAGTGGCCTCTTTCAGCAGGATAATGCACCTGCCACACTGCACACATTGTTCAGGAATTGTTTGAGGAACATGATGAAGAGTTCAACATGTTGCCATGGCCTTCAAGTTCCCCAGATCTCAATCCAATTGAGCATCTGTGGGAAGTGCTGAACCAACAAGTTTGATCCACTGAGACTTCCCTCACAACCTACAGGACCTGCTGTTAATATCTTGGTGCCAGATATCACAGCACACCTTCAAGGGTCTTGCAGAGTCCATGTCTCAGTGTGTTGGCGCTTTTTTGGCAGCACGCGGTGGACCAACAGCATATTAGCCAAGTGGTCATAATGTTTTGGCTCAGTGTATATGCAAGTGAAACGGCTTCTCTAAGAAGAAGAAAAAAGCAGGGCATGCCTTGATGTCGTCCATCAGAAAATGATTGGATCAGTGGATCTTTGTTGTTTGCTAATCGCTGCAATCTTATTTGAGTGACAGGTTGCTGTAGTCCCTACCAGTGTTTGTTGTAGTCCTTAAACAGCGAATTCTTTAAAAGAAAATATCTCCCTTTGCTTTTTAATGGGAAAGTGCCCACAACAACATCGCTTGGCAAAATTGCCCAGCAACATTGCTCAAAAAGTTGCCCTGTGTATCATCACCTTAAAGACTAAGGCTCTTCATCACTGAAGAAAGCTGAGAGCTTCAAAGCACTTAAAAACAGATGCTGAGTTTGCTTTTCTTCTGCTCAACAGGTAAATATATTGCTTGTTCACCATGGTTACACCAAAGCGGCAAGGTTGTAGAAAGAGGGTGTGCGTCTTATCCGATTGGCTGATCTTCCAGGACTACATGAGCAGGGGTGTGTATGTGTGACATATGCAATATAAGTGTGTGTGCGTTTGACTTACGTGTGTGGTGGAGACTTATTTGAGTGTGTAATGTTGCTGTTTGAGCATAAACAACATCTGCAAAGTGACGACGCTCAAAGTTCAAAGCAAAGGGAGATATTTTCTTTTAAAGAATTCGCTGTTTAAGGACTACAACAAACACTGGTAGGGACTACAACAGGCTTATTCCCGGGTTAGTGACATCACTAACCCTAAAATTTACATAAACCCTGCCTCTGAGAACAACAATGGGTGTGAGGCCATGTTGGGCTGCTTTAGAGAAGAGGAAGAGTTGTTGTAGTAGAGTGTTGTTACCATGCCGTCATTTTACACCAGACTGCTTCACAAATGAGGGTCAATTCAACGCTGGATTTGCACAAAAGATTAACATGACGGCACATGCTAGTCGATGTGTTGAATCAACTCCACAGCGACAACATAAATTTATCCACTAACCATCCAGAAACATCCAGTTGCTTTCTAAAAGTTGTAACTTCTTCCTGAGTCTCTCCATCAGTGTTCGACTCCAGTTTGAACAATGTAAGGCTGAACACCGTTACTGACAATCCTCATTTTGGCTGCGTGAGATTCTCCAGCTTTGTTGTTGTTGAGCAACCGAAGCGTGAGCTGTTAAAGCTCCGCCCTCTTCTGAAAAACGGGCAGCAGCTCATTTGCATTTAAAGGGACACACAAATACAGTGTGTTTTTGCTCACACCCAAATAGGGGCAAATTTGACAAGCTATAATAAATGATCTGTGGGGTATTTTAAGCTGAAACTTCACACACACATTCTGGGGACACCAGAGACTTACATTACATCTTGTAATAGGGGCATTATATCTTTAAAGATTGTGCGTGAATAAATCATTTATAATATAACAATGCAATTTTCGATTAAAACAAGAATTGTCAATTTTTAATTTATGGTGAATTCAAAGAAATAGGAAGACTTGGAGTTAAATAAAAAGACTAAAAGGTAACAAAACCAGAACAGAAGCAAGACTAAAGACTAAGGCTCTTCATCACTGAAGAAAGCTGAGAGCTTCAAAGCAGATGCTGAGTTTGCTTTTCTTCTGCTCAACAGGTAAATATATTGCTTGTTCACCATGGTTACACCAAAGCGGCAAGGTTGTAGAAAGAGGGTGTGCGTCTTATCCGATTGGCTGATAGAAATGTTCTTCCAGGACTACATGAGCAGGGGTGTGTATGTGTGACATATGCAATATAAGTGTGTGTGTGTTTGACTCACGTGTGTGGTGGAGACTGCCGTAGGGGAAAGGCAGCAGTGGGGCGTAGAGGGGGCTCTGTGTGTACCTCAGGATGGGATTATGCTGATAGATGTGCTCCACAACCTCTGGATTGAATTTATTTTCCTATACAAAAACAATGCACATAAACACATGTAATGCAAGGCCAATTAGACACCTTGAAATAAATAAACCCAAGACAGATATATCTGCTGTGAACCATTATGTCTCCATAAACAGATGACCTCTTTGTTATGGGGTCGATAATGAAATGATGAAATGATGTTTCAGATGTAAATGCTGTTTTGGGGAAACGGATGAGAGAGATGAAGGAAAGGGAAATGAATTTCAGCTTACAGACCCTGGTCAAGGTCTGCTCTGTATATGTGTGTATAATGAAAGCTGCTGTGTACATTTCAAAGGTGAATAAGGCCAGTTAATGTTTGTTGTGGGATGTTTGCTTATAACGGACCTGATAAACCAACCCAATGACAAGACCTCCTACCATTACCACTATGTACTGTATGTGTAAGTTTGTGAGCGGTCAAATAAACATAAATAATATGGTAAAATAATAGTATAAATAGTACTGTAAACTTAAGTTTATTATATGCATGTCAGTAACTATATCTTCACCACAGCAAAATTTCTTATAATATATGGTATCCATTTAAAAAAAAGCAATATAGCAAGAATATAATGTCTTTTAGTCATAACTATATTGGGAATACAACACAGCCTCCTGTGTCTTATTGCTTAATATCCACACATAACTTATCTTTAAAAGATATATAGCGATCAGCAAGATCATTTAGGGGTCTGGCCACTTAACATTTCAACCACTGCGGTTTTCACGCCTGTCTGTCTGCCTGTCTGTCTGCTGTCTGTTTATATGCAACCTCAATGGGATTCCGTGGAGTTCTGTGGGCTAGCAACTAACATCCTATTAATACAGATCTCTCCGAGAGTGCCGGCATTACATCATAACAAGAGGGATTTTCTGAAGAGCTACTCGCTGCCTTCAAAACTATTTCCAGGGACACGAGATACCGAGCAGCACATCTATAAGTGTAAAATCACTAGCCAACAAACTAATAATAATATACTGGGGCAGAGAGATGACAGTGGGTGGGGTTTAGATGGTTTACACAAAGTGTCTGTGTATGTGTGCCATCCTGACCATAAACTCTTTAGGGGCTAAGCTGCCATATATATGTATGTGTACATGTATATTCTCTGAAAAAATATTAAGTTATATTATAGTTTATATATATATATATATATATATTTATTTATATTTATATATATATTTATCACCTCAATGTCTCGTATGAGGAGCTGTGTTGGCGTCTCCACCGGCGCTTTGCTGTCGATGACTTTCTGCACGGCACACGCCCAGTGCACCGCCTCATTGTAGTGCTTTGTGAATAGTCTATAGCAGTGCTTGCGACCATACACTGTCAGGCTCCAGTAACCTGTCACAAACACATTTCAAATATTTTAGTTCTGCTCTTCAAAAAGAGAACTCATCAAAGCCGAGCAATACAAAAATAGCATCTCCTAACAATTACTAGAATATATACATAAAGAAAAGTAATATGCAATAAAACATATATGTGCTTATACTGTTTCTGATTAAAGACAAATGTACTAGAGCTCCAGCATTCTGACAACCTCATATTTCACGTGCCTGGCCTGCAGTAAATGTGTTCAGATGTTCCTAGAGCTGAATCTGGATCTTTTATGAGGATCTTACTAATATATAATTTCTCCCTTGTTGTTAACTTTGGCAGTCAAAAGAATGACGCTTTGGTTCAAAACTGAGACATTTAAAGACACACCAATTCTTTACAATCTCCATAAAGCCCACCAATCTCTCTAGACTAGGCAAGTTTTCGCTTTACACAATACTCACAAAGAACAATATCCAGCCAATTAAATATTTTAGAGCAGAACCATGTATATCCACAGTAGAAATTTCTCTTTAATTCATTTCTATGACTATTCCATGGTTAAATTCCTTGATATTTCCAGGTTTTTCAGGACCACTGTGTTTATAAGATTTGCAGACCAAAATACCACTGTAAACAACTCCCATTTCTTGGGCACGAAACTGTACCTCATTAACGTTTTCATTAAAGGATCTGTTTTACTTTGTGGATGAGCCAAAGCATTAGACATGATATTATATGACAAATTGTTTGTTAAAAGAAGAAGTCATTTCCATCGTGTCTGCTGTGCTGGATAATGAATGACTCCTGACCAACCACTGCCCTTGTACACACACTTTCAAACATATACACACACTTTTATCTAGGAAAGTCCCTAAAGTTAATCTGGGAAAAGTTCAGAGTTTTGTGGACTGTGCTGTTGAAAGCTGCCATGTGAATATGCACTGCACACACACACACACACACACACACATATATACAGTATGACTAAGCCTTTGAGTCTGTCTGGTCATTGCCTACCATCTCCCCAGACAACAATGCATGTTGTTTGTCTTCCTTCATTTCTCATTTGGCCTCAAACAATCCTGCATTTCATTTCAAAGTCGATCAAAGTCTTCCCACAAGAAAGATTTCACGCCAATGTCGACAAGAGATCAACAGGTCTCACGGCTGCTCTGTGCCTGTGATCTGACCAAAAGATCTGCTCTCTCTGAAAAAATGCATGTCATCGCGAGGGCAAATCCTTAAATAGTGAATTAAATACTGTGTTTATCTTCCAATGGACTTTAAAAGGTAAGGTCACACCATTTACTAACCGGGATACAAAAAAGTGACAAACAATAAGCGATTTTGTAAATATATTACTGCGATGTCAAACATGGATGAGGAGAGATTGATTGTGGAAGTAAAAAAAAAATTAAATATAATATGGTAAATAACAAGGACAACCTTAAAGAGATAGTTCACCTAAAAATGAAAATTATGTCATCATTTTGGGCTTTATTATAATTTACAATTAATAATAATTTTATTCACATATGAACATACATACAGAGCACATCATATGGTAAACATGGAAACTCGTATGTGTGTCACATGCTTGAACAAACCAAATTGATTCTCACACAACCAATCACCTTCCATGTTTACCATATGTGATGTGCTCTACGTGTGTCGATGATTGTTTAGATGTAGATCTCTTCACAACACTGAAAGCATATGAAACCGCTCAATTCATATGGATTCGTTTTACTACGCCTTTATGACCTTTTGGATCTTCTATGATTCCATTACCTGGACTCTCAATGGAGGGACAGAACCCTTCAGATTTCACTTAAAATATTTTCATTTGTGTTTTGAAGATAAACAAAGGTCTTCTGGGTTTAGAACAACATGATGATAAATGTTGTTCCAAATGATGACAGAATTTGAATTTTTGACTGAACTATCCCTTTAAAATCATCACAGAAAATATGAATTCAGAGAATGTATTCTTAGTTTTACACTCTTTCAATGCAAACAGAAAGAACTGCTCTGACTGGTTGTTTTTAATCCTCCTTTAAAGACATACTCAAAAGATAAAAATGATGCATAAACAAAGTAAAAAATCTATTTATAAACAAGAAAATGCAAAAAATTATTTTTTTTCTATAGTCTCAGAAAAAAATTTTGCAAAAAATGTGCCTTTAGTGATACAACAGCTTATCAATGGGGCAGTACACTTAAAAAGACAACTTTGTACCTTATCTACCCTTAAAGATGCCTATTATTTCCCTTAAGATACGACTATAGATATTTTAGGTGTAAATAAGGCACAAAGTTGTCCCTTCAAGGGCACTGCTCCAGTGACAAGCTATTGTGCCACTAAACATAAAATCTTTGCCCATTTTTAGAGAGTGTACACAATAATAGAGAATGGTCACTGAGACTTCCTAGTTTATTTGCAGGTGTGTTACCTGTCTGTTTGTAGGTGTGTTTATCGGGCCACAGCACTGAGCAGAGGGACGTGAGTACAAGCGTGCCCAGTCTGCGAGCATCTCTGTCCGGACCGCTGTAGTAGTCGAGAGAGTCGGTTGTTAACACAAACCAGAACCTCCTCTGGCGGAGCCAGCCTCCCTGCACCTCTCGCAGAAGCCAGCCTGAAAAAGAAAGAGAAAAATACCCATATTATACATGATAAATATTGTAACAGACCAATCTGAGAATATGAAGGTTTCATTTCAAAACCTGACAGAAATAAATGATGTGTAATTTGAAATATCATTTTTTGAGAGCCAGCGCATCACAGTGCTCATGCAGAGTCAGAATGAGTGCTCATGGAAAACGTCGGAACAGCACAAACCAGCCCGTCCACATCCAGTCGAGAGCAGCGTACCAAACCACCGCTCACACAACTTAATAGAGGGTTGTGTTAAGGTCACACTGGGGATAAAAATCTCCCTCCAGACCTTCAAACCAAGTTTGTTGGCTATGCACAAATGTGTACCAGAGCCAATTATCAAGAAACATTTCATGGGAAAACTGCTTTTTTTTTTTTGGGAAACCCTCATGACACCCGGACCATGTTACCTTTTTTCCGCTGCTGCTTGCAGATGTACTGCACCTGCTACCTTTCCCTTTGAATATGTGTGTGTGTGTGTGTGTGTGTGTGTGTGTGTGTGTGTGAGTCAGCCAGACAGACTAGGGGAAGACTGTCTTATTTAGCAGCTCCGCAGGCCAGCATGAGACAGGCTGGCGGAGCATTTGGACCCCACTACACTAATATTACTCTGCCCTGCTTATTATTACTCATTACATGTGATTGAGTATTATTACCACTCCAGTGCAGCAAATACCGCACAGTGCTCACATTTACACACTCTGAGATCATAGACAACCCTGAATAACACACACACACACACACACACACACACACACACACACACACACACACACTTAAATCTGTGGTCAGCAACTTAAGTGTTGGTTAACAATGTCTAACTGTCTCAATTAGTGTGCACTGTGCAGTGTGTCAGCCAATCCGTGTGTCACTGATAATACTGCAAGCTATAACTGATGCATGTGTGTGTGGACTTACCTATAGATTGTGGACAAAACTGTACACAAAAGTGAGCTAAAGACGACAAAAACTTCCTTTGGGTAGTACTCATACTCGTTTGAAAAACAATTTATAAATATGCATAATTTTTTTAATGTAAATATTTTTAATGGTTTTAATAGTTGGGTTTGTGTCAGATTGATTAATATTGTTTTTTCCCAACAAATAACAATACTGATTATTAGTGTTCAATAACCGATAATAAATAATAATAAATAATGCAACATTTCAAAATTGATAATAAGTTATAAATAATAATGTTTCTTTAGCATCAAATCATCATATCAGAATGATTTCTGAAGGATCATGTGACACTGAAGACTGGAGTAATGATGCTGGAAATTCAGCTTTGACATCACAGGAAAAAATGATATTTTAAAATATATTCACATAGAAAGCAATTATTTTAAATTGTAATAATATTTCACAACATTCCCGCTTTACTGTATTTTTGATATAAATAAATATAAATAAATGAAATAAATGCAGCCTTCTCGAGCATAAAACATTAGACAATACTCAGATTCTGAACCGTAGTATCTGTAAATAATTATCAATAATGATTATGTTTAAAATCATTAATGTCTGCAAGCAAAATTGGTCCATTTTATTCAGTTTATCTGAGTTAAATTATAGTAATATAGTATTATATATAATATAATATAATATAATATAATATTTACCTTTATTTTAAAATTTATGGCATGTCCCCAATTAGACTGCTAAGTGTGTGTGTGTGTGTGTGTGTGTGTGTGTGTACTTGTACAAGTATCTTTTTCACTTTCTGAGACCAATTTAAAGGCCTGTTTCAGGGTCAAGACTTGCTTTTAGGGATGAGGTTATATTTAGGTTAAGGGTAGATTTAGAGTAAGGGTTCAGGTTAGGCACTTAGTTGTGATAGGTAAGGTTAGGGTAAGGAGTTAGAAAATGCATTGTGTCAATGAATGTCCTCACAAAGATAGGCAAGAATATGTGTGTGTGGACACTGTTTAGCCTGCTGCACCCTGGTTTATAGAGAGGTAGTTATGAGTCAGATTTCAGATTAACTCACTACAGATAAAGTTACCAGGTTGTCATAAAAAATAAAAAAAATCACCTTAGAAATTGCAATCTTCACAATAAAACTGAAACAAGTACAAATCTGATTCACTTCAGATCAATCTGATTCCAAGTGACCAGTAGAATCATTGTTAATAATGGACATTGTTATACCCACAAATGCACCAATGCATGCAAACAGTACATCTTGTTTTATAGCCATAAAGACTATTTCTCACCCTTCACGAGCACCTCTGGGTCTTCGTCCATCGTCATCTTGCTCTTCTGTGTGATGAGACTTCTCTTCTCCTCAGGAACTCCTGACAGACTGAACAACACGGAATACAACACAGACGTCAGCAATGTGCCTACTGTAACCCAGTAAGTACTGTACAACCCTCTCCCCTGGCCCCCAAAACACACACACACACACATATATGCACACCCATCCCTTGAGTAAAGTTGGGGTCAACATCATAATTCTGCTGCTAAAACGGACTCCAACATAGCACGAAACCACTTCGCATATGCAGACATTTCACATCTCACACACAAACACAACACACACACGCACATCCCTCCACCCTCCACCACCATGGCCAGGCAGGCAGAGCTTTATCGGTCTGGCAGCCAGGGAAAAGACTGAAAATAAACGTGACTAAGAGACGCCAAGGACACTCGCACGCAAAGAGAGAACTAGGAAGAGACGAAGAGAACAAGAGTGGTCTAGGGGCAAGAAAATAGTTGTCACTAAAATTCACAGGGCTTGGGACAAAAAAAAAAAAAAAAAATTGGTGGGTGCAATAAATATGCTATACTATAAAGGACCTTAATGGAACACTCCTCATCACTGGGTCATGGACAAATTTTTTCATATATATATATATATATATATATATATATATATATATATATATATATATATATATATATATATTAAAATATTTTTCCATATATATATATATATATATATATATATATATATGTGTGTGTGTGTGTGTGAAAAAATATGACTTGTTTCTTGCAGGAATCAAGTCATATTATCATCATCATGGATAAAAAAAAAAAAAAAAAAAAATCAAGGCCACAAGTGTCTACTGTACACTTGGACTAAAAGAGCAGAATAACAACTTGTAATGAACAGGTAAAAGATTAGTCAGAGGACATCAATAGCTAACAACTGATAGATGATTTGGGGAATGCTGGGAGCACAAGCACCTTGAAGCAGACAGTGACGGATAGATGATCACTCTGATAACACTGGCACTCAGACGGTCTAAAACACACACAAACACAAATGTGGGGCTGTATTGGAGGAATTGAATGTGGCAGTGTGTTGGTTAATCAAACAAGACACTCCTGACTGAACCTCCTTGTTATCTGAAGTCAGAACTTCATTTGACAATAATTATTTGAACTTGCTAGTTTCTCACCCAAATTAGCCATTTGTTAAGTCAATCAAGTTGAGAGTCCGGAAATAATAGCATAATATTATGATGATATAATAATATGGTACCGCTATACCATGCTATAATAGTATGGCCAATATGGTACATCAATAATAATACCTTAATATTCTTTGTAATACCTTGGAATACCATGTATATACTATAGTACATGAATGGTAAATATATGATATTTGCCACACAGCTTAATAATGACAACATCTTTTATCATTTTTAAGTGAACTTCTGCTTTATGTTAAAGCAGTTCTACATTATGGCTGCAGACTTTCTGAAATCACTGGTGCCTAAGGCCTACGATTATGCTGCCTCTTAACTAACCTCAGATACGATAGTTGTGCATCTGAGTATTTTTGTGTTCTTTGAATCTCTCGAACCATATTGATGTTCTGTATATTTATTTATAGGTCTGTTTACAAGTGTATATGTGTAATGGAGATGCAGTGGTCGATCCCTGCAGATTTGCATCACTCTCTAATTTAAGTTGAAGCTTAGAGTCAAGAGTTTACAGATATTCATCAGGAAGAGGGAGAGAGAGAGAGAGAGAGAGAGAGAGAGAGAGAGAGAGAGAGAGAGAGAGAGAGAGAGAGAGAGAGAGAGAGAGAGAGAGAGAGAGAGAGAGAGAGAGAGAGAGAGAGAGAGAGAGAGAGAGAGAGAGAGAGAGAGAGAGGGGGGGGCAGGCAGTACAAAAAGAGGAAGCCTCCATTCGCAAGAGCTGTGAAGGCTGGAATCAGCCAGTCAGAACCTGCCAGAACCGGTTTATGGATCAGAGCAGAATCAAGATCAACAATCCGGTTTTAACAAAAAACCTTCTCTGTCCCTCAGGTATGAGAATAACCCTCATCCTAATCTAGACAGCATTAACACACACATACACACACAGATAAAATGAGCCGAGCTCTATCTCTGCTGGAGGCTGCTGGAATGAGACCAGCACGCAGATACAGATAAACATACTCTGCTATATAGAGACTTTAGAGGGCAGTAAGATATCTTATGGATATGGGGTATAAAAGTGGAGATGAGCTTTATGACTCATGTCTCGGGAGCTAGAAATGTTTTACTATCTGTCTAGACTATCAGTAAAACTAAAAAAGTTTTTTATGAATATGGGGTCCAGAGAAGTCTGTGACGGTGACCTAAAAGGATAAATATTTTGGTGCTAAACTGAAAAACCGGAGCAGCAGGCGATGACTGATCCAGATCGGAGTCAGTGCACGCCTCATTTCACTTAAAAGTTATAGAGAGATATGAAACACTGACTCATCAGATTACCTCTTACCTCTGTACAGAACATGACAGTACAGGAGCCCATAATACTCAACATACGGTGTGCAAAAAAAAAAATAGGAACTCATAATCTAAGGCCTGATTCCAACAGCATGCATATGCAGCATGTAATTGGCACTGTGGCGTAACTGCAACAGCAGGCACAGACAGAGTTTTGGCTATATACAAGGGCCATGACTCTATATACTGTAGAAAATAAAGTGATTTCAGGGTTATACTGAATACTTTCTTCAAGAATGATGAACTTGATTTGGATGGATGGATGGATGGATGGATGGATGGATGGT
This sequence comes from Mylopharyngodon piceus, assembly GCA_039654765.1. Lineage (NCBI taxonomy): Eukaryota > Metazoa > Chordata > Actinopteri > Cypriniformes > Xenocyprididae > Mylopharyngodon > Mylopharyngodon piceus. Next base: position 20,036,898 of record CM077457.1, read on the forward strand.
GCGTCCGAAATCACGTATAGAGTAGGTACTATGTTTGAATTTGAGTTTACTTCACGAGTATTAAAAAAGTATGTTCTATATATGAATGAATTTCGGAACACTTCACTTCCATCCATAAATCCCCTCCCATGGCCTCATGGGGTAGTAAAGTGTCCATCGAATGGCCACTTCAGAATCTCGGCGGAAGTAGTAGGTCATCTAGGGACTTTTCGCCTACTGTTTTCAAACACTATGTATTCGGACATACTACTCTTTTGGTGTCCTCAGTAGGGAAGTATTTGATTTCAGATGCAGTGATAGATAAATAGATATGACAAACGAACAAACAAATGATACAATCAATAGATTGATAGACGTATCAAGACATCTCTATAGTGAAGAATGGCTCTTGATAACAGAATGGTTTCTAAGTGGCTGAAGAACCTTTTTTGTTTAAAGTGCAGGCATGATCACAAAACTATGTTATCTGCCCTTTTCTCTGGGAAAATACAGTTAGTGAGTAAAGAAAGCAAGAAAGGCAGGAAGTAAGGGTTACAGTAGTTGGGCTTTGGCTGTCTAAACAGTGGTGCCCTTTTGAGTGAATGAGCCACTCTTGATCAATATGAGCACCTTGGACCCTCAGAGCCAGATAACACGCAACACAATTACATGTCGTTGATTACCTAACAATACCAGCTCCCGATCGACACGAAGCAGGTCACGTCTCGTTCAAACCTCTCAAAGTATACATGTACACATGCGTAGCAGTGCGCGCACACGCGCACACACACACACACACACACACACACACACACACACACACACGTGTCTGTGCAGTTATTGTGTGTCTGAACTTGAAATGCCACACCTACACATGAAGGCACTGATAAAGCACAGGGTTTGGCGTGGTGTGACTGTTTGATCTATTATATAGGATAAAAGTGGCGCACAGTGACATCAGCATGGCACTAGGCCAAACCTATGCACTCTGACTCGGCCATCCTGCCAGCTAAATGAGGAAGAAGTAAGTAATATTTCCTCTATAGAAAAAGGAATGTTGAAATGAACGAGACACTGCCATTCTGACTGAAAATATGGTTTTAAATGATGATGATGTGATAATTTTTAAACGATTAATATGTAGCATGATGAGATCATCATGTATGTTTACAGATTGTGTGAATATGTTTGCCCAAATTAATATTTTATTGTTTAGACACTGATCTTTGATTGCTCAAGAGACTTTATGAAGTTCTCATTTGTGTTTCTTATTAACTTTACCCCAGAAGTTTCTCCTAAAATTAATTTGGAAAAATAAAAATGTAATTTTATAGAACTATAAAATTAATGTGAATAGCATAGCTCAGATAATTCAGTATGGGAAGAATTTAAATTCATACTGAAATTATGAAGAGGTGACTAAAATGCACAGGGGAAAAAAAGGATATGCTTGCTTGAGGTGGATACATTTTTTTTATTTGGTAAGAAGACATGCATAAACTACGTTGGAAACACTCTTACCGAATAAATTCCTAGATAAAGTCATGAGACTTTGTCTCATGTCATGTAACTGAACAATTTACACTTAAAGGGTTAGTTCACCTAAAAATGGTAATTTACTCACCCTCAAGCCATCCTAGGTGTATATGACTTTCTTTTTTCAGCCAAACACAATCGGAGTTATATTAAAAAATATTCTGGCTTTTCGAAGCTTTATAATGGGAGTGAATGGTACCCGAGATTTTGAAGCCCAAAAAAGCACATCCATCAATCATAAAAGTAATCCATACGGCTCCAGGGGGTTAATAAAGGCCTTCTGAAGCGAAGCGATGGGTTTTTGTAAGAAAAAAATCAATATTTATAGTCCCCCTGTAGTCAATCATTTTATCCCTTAAAACTCATCTTTAATCACCAAAATGCCATATTCAAACGTTTTTTCCTGTGAAAAAATTTCTTCATGCCTTAAAATAGCTTGAATGTAACTCTACACCCTTGCCCCATTTAGTATACGAGGATCAATGCAAATTAGCCCCGCCTCCACTCGCTCAGGCCATCTCAGAGATAAACTCGCTCAACTTACTGAGGTAAATGCTGCACAATGGTATCTCTCTTTACAACATCAGACACATAATGGTAATTAATATGATTAGCCTTTTGCTTGACTATGTTATCAAACAGCTAATTATGTATTGCTAATGTTGCACAAATCATGTTCCCATTCGCAAGTCAGACAGCTGTCTTATAACAATCAGTATCCTTACAAACGCTTTGAACATCTCAGAAAGTCGGTGGAGAAAGGCATATAGTTCATCATAATTGTAATATACATCATACACCCGCCATATTGCTAAATCTACATGATTTTTCGGGAAAACCTGGCTTCTCTCGAGACTCCCCTGCTAGTTCGCTGTTAATGATATGCTAAATCCCGCCGGCATGTTGACGTGATTGGTTACAAGGTACAGGTGCTGGTCATATAATTAGAATATCATCAAAAAGTTGATTTATTTCACTAATTCCATTCAAAAAGTGAAACTTGTATATTATTTTCATTCATTACACACAGACTGATATATTTCAAATGTTAATTTCTTTTAATTTTGATGATTATAACTGACAACTAAGGAAAATCCCAAATTCAGTATCTCAGAAAATTAGAATATTACTTAAGACCAATACAAAGAAAGGATTTTTAGAAATCTTGGCCAACTGAAAAGTATGAACATGAAAAGTATGAGCATGTACAGCACTCAATACTTAGTTGGGGCTCCTTTTGCCTGAATTACTGCAGCAATGCGGCGTGGCATGGAGTCGATCAGTCTGTGGCACTGCTCAGGTGTTATAAGAGCCCAGGTTGCTCTGATAGTGGCCTTCAGCTCTTCTGCATTATTGGGTCTGGCATATCGCATCTTCCTCTTCACAATACCCCATAGATTTTCTATGGGGTTAAGGTCAGGCGAGTTTGCTGGCCAATTAAGAACAGGGATACCATGGTCCTTAAACCAGGTACTGGTAGCTTTGGCACTGTGTGCAGGTGCCAAGTCCTGTTGGAAAATGAAATCTGCATCTCCATAAAGTTGGTCAGCAGCAGGAAGCATGAAGTGCTCTAAAACTTCCTGGTATACGGCTGCATTGACCTTGGACCTCAGAAAACACAGTGGACCAACACCAGCAGATGACATGGCACCCCAAACCATCACTGACTGTGGAAACTTTACACTGGATCTCAAGCAACGTGGATTGTGTGCCTCTCCTCTCTTCCTCCAGACTCTGGGACCCTGATTTCAAAGGAAATGCAAAATTTACTTTGGACCACTCAGCAGCAGTCCAGTCCTTTTTGTCTTTAGCCCAGGCGAGACGCTTCTGACGCTGTCTGTTGTTCAAGAGTGGCTTGACACAAGGAATGCGACAGCTGAAACCCATGTCTTGCATACGTCTGTGCGTAGTGGTTCTTGAAGCACTGACTCCAGCTGCAGTCCACTCTTTGTGAATCTCCCCCACATTTTTGAATGGGTTTTGTTTCACAATCCTCTCCAGGGTGCGGTTATCCCTATTGCTTGTACACTTTTTTCTACCATATCTTTTCCTTCCCTTCGCCTCTCTATTAATGTGCTTGGACACAGAGCTCTGTGAACAGCCAGCCTCTTTGCAATGACCTTTTGTGTCTTGCCCTCCTTGTGCAAGGTGTCAATGGTCATATTTTGGACAACTGTCAAGTCAGCAGTCTTCCCCATGATTGTGTAGCCTACATAACTAGACTGAGAGACCATTTAAAGGCCTTTGCAGGTGTTTTAAGTTAATTAGCTGATTAGAGTGTGGCACCAGGTGTCTTCAATATTGAACCTTTTCACAATATTCTAATTTTCTGAGATACTGAATTTGGGATTTTCCTTAGTTGTCAGTTATAATCATCAAAATTAAAAGAAATAAACATTTGAAATATATCAGTCTGTGTGTAATGAATGAATATAATATACAAGTTTCACTTTTTGAATGGAATTAGTGAAATAAATCAACTATTTGATGATATTCTAATTATATGACCAGCACCTGTAGTTTGTGACGTCACAGACACCAGTGATTTCAAACCGCGGGTTTGAGACTGTCTTACTCAGCAAAAAATACTCAGCAATGGTGTTGACATGAGTTTGCACATGGTTTGTCTTAAAGCATATTAAAAACACCATAAAGACATAAACAACATTAAAAACTTGATGTAGGAGTAGCGTAAACTTGAGACTTGAGAGTAGACAGCTCTCGCGGTTCAAACAAATAGGGATGGGCAACAAACTCAAGCTCCTCTTCTCTTATATCCAAATCCTCCAACATTTCTCTTTAAAAACTCTCATTCTAATTCATGACCGGTGTTTTGTTTTGCTCTATCCTCTACACTTCTGCATTCATCAATACGTCACGTGTCGGGTCAGAGGTCACTCTTCCACCGGAACTAGACTCGTATACGGCAGTTGCTGGAAGCCAGTTATTATAGTATATAAAGTTTTAAATATGGATATTTTTCTTACAAAAACCCACCACTTCACTTCAGAAGCCATTTATTAACCCACTGGAGACGTATGGATTACATTTATAATGGATGAATGTGCTTTTTGATACTTCAAAAACTCAGGAACCATTCAATCCCATTCCAAAGCTAGGAAGAGCCAGGATATTTTTTAATATAACTCCAACTGTGTTAGGCTGAAAGAAGAAAGTCATATACACCTAGGATGGCTTGAGGGTGAGTAAATTATGGGATAATTTTCATTTTTGGATGAACTATCCCTTTAAATTTTCCTATCAAAATGATTGGCTCCTATGGCTCTTTAATGTAAAGTATTTACCACTGATTGCAGATGAAATTTGGCAAAGTACTTGTCGCACTCTAAAATGTAATTCATTTATTACATGTAATAAAAGAGCCACAAAAGGCTTTCCCAGTAAATACCACTACCGTTTTATACTGTGCCAATTTCCTCAGAACTGTTTATCACAATTTGATAAACTCAACTTGGATGAAAATATAGCTCTTCCTGAGATTGATCATTTAATCTCCATTTGCTCTCTGTTTGTGGAGTAGAAGAATTAACAGACATTTAAAGGTCTCATTTATCATTTTCTTTCCTGTGGGAGACTGAAATTCATAGGCAGATTTGTGCTATGTGATTGTGTGAGTGAGTATGTGTTAGATGTTGGAAGCATTTGAAGTTTAAGTCTGGAAACTGTAAAGTAGATGTTTATGCAATAGTCACAGCTGGAACGCAGGTTTGGACTGCTGTAGAGGATATGTAGGGGGGTGAGGGTGGTGTGTATGTGTGTGTGTCTGTGTGTCGGAGGGGCTGGGGGTCTCCAAGGTTTCCACAGCTGTCCAATCAAACCCATCCCAAACCTACCCACTACGGCCCACTCTTTTCCCAGAGTCCACAACAGTGGCCCCCAAGAGGGGCCTACGAGTCGACTTCCTGTAAGAGGGAGAGCAGAACAGGAAACAATTTGTCACACAGGATTAAACGGCAGGAATAATAGAAAGAGGAGAGGAAAATGAGTGTGCCTTTCTCCAAATCTAGACATGGAAGCCTTGAGGGAGAAAAGGCAAGAGAGAAATGCAAATAAATGGAAATATAAGATAAAAGGGCCTCGACAAAATATCAAAACGAACTGTCAATCAAGTGGTATGGTGACTTCTCTTGAAACATGGATAAGGGATAGAGACATAGACAATTCAATTCAACTCATTATAAGATGGGTTAAAGAAATTGAGAGAGAGCAAGAGAGAACAGGAAGGATGATTTGGAAGGGAACGTGGAAAGGTGGCTGTTGTTTGGTGAAAGATGTCAAATTAAACACCCTGAAAGGAATGGAAAATCATGCTTGTTTATGGAAGTGACAGCAAATTTACCCCAAAAAAACCTCTGCAGTCCAGCTGGTTTATAAAAAAAAAAAAAAAAAAAAAAAAAAAAATACTGAGCCTGCACATTAGGGGTCTCAAACTCAAATGACCTGGGGGCCACTTGGGTAGTTAAAGTACTTTTATAAGCATAATAATAATTAAAATTATTATTTATTATTTTAATATTTTAGGGTCAGACTAAAGACTAAAAATAAATTGCAATTAATGCACATTTAATATTTGTAAATAATTTTATGTCAGAAACATTGCTTTGTGGCCAGTGCAACAGTGCTTCAGGCAATCCAATTTCAAGTTCATGTTTTTTTTCCCCCCATCCCGTTTCCCTCTCCTATGACTTCTCTGCTTCAACTATCCGATCATATTAAAGGCAAAAAATATAACCTAAAAGGATATGCTGTAGCTGTGAAGCATGTGAATAATATTAAAAAAATGAATAAATAAGAAATGTTCTTGAATGCCAAAACATAGAGGAAAACTAATTTGCAGATTTAAGGATTAAGTTTTTTTACGTGTGAGGGGGGCAAATGAAACTACCTTGTGGTTGAAGACGTGAACTCAGATGTTTTGATTGTTTTCAGAGGAATAGCGTCATGGAACTGGAAACTCTGGGGTTGGTAATACTGCCAGGCAAAACGGTTAATATGAAGGCAACGTAGCACTGTGTGCGTATCCCTCCCTCTTTGACGCTCTCTGTGGCCTAGGCTCACTAACCTAAACCATCTGTGTGGCCTACACTGACAGGAAACTGATAAAAGAAATGGAGGGATGGAGGAAAGGTAGAAAGAAGGGAAACATATTTTATGCACCCCTCCATAAACGTCCACCGAATCAAGGGGATTTCTTTCGTGTGTGTGTGTGTGTGTGTGTGTAAAAAACTTTTACTGCCAACTCCACATGACTTACAGTAACCGACATCAATAGTTTGAGTAATCAATGGTTAACACAATAATGATAAAAGCTAATATAACCCAGTAACCCATTATACTCACACGTACACACTGTTGAAGTTTAAATAAATCATTGGTTCGTCACTGTGATGACTGCTAACTCCCCACTGTCATAGCTGACATTATCATGACATTACAAATAAACAAAGAACTAAGTAGGTTCTTCACTCCTTGTTTACACTTATACTTCTCTCTGCAGTACACTTCAGAGTGTGCAACAATCTCCATATTGACTATAGTTCACTTATGTGCCGTGTTGAACTGTAGTCAATAGATGATTGATTTTAATCCAATTAAAATGGAGTGCTGCTTATTTAGTAACCAAATAAGCTATGCCCTTGCTGGAAGGCTTGCACACACTTGACCACATGTGTATGTATATACAGTATGTGTGCGTGTGTATACTGCCATGATTGAAGGCAAAATTGTCCCTATAAGTAGAGAAAATGGGGGACATTCAGGAACATCCTCATTTGGAAAAATGATTCATAAAGAAAGATAATATTTTGTTAATTCTAAAAAGTTTGCTTTCTTTCCTAGTAATTATATATTTGGGTTAGTTTCTAGTCATTTTAATTAGCTTTTAGACTACCATTTAGACAGCTAAGTAAACGTACGTGTGTGTGTGTGTGTGTGTGTGTGTGTGTGTGTGTGTGTGTGTGTGTGTGTGTGTGTGTGTGTGTGTGTGTTTCAGGTATTCCCTACATTATAGGGACAAAATGTCCCCACAAAGATGCCATTATCCGAAATCCTTGTCCATGTGGGGACATTTTTGGTCCCCATGAGGAAAACAGCTTATAAATCATATTTTATGTTTTTTGAAAATATAAAAAATGCAGAAAGTTTTCTGTGATGGGTAGGTTTAAGGTTAGGGGATAAAATATACAGTTTGTACAGTATAAAAATATAATGTCTATGGAAAGTCCCCATAAAACATGGAAACCCAACATATTAGAAACCATGAAAGTCCAGGCGCTCAGCTGTTGAAACGTGGGAAACACATTAGCAACAAGCTGTGACCTGTCAGGTTGACCCCTTAAATGGACTGACAGTGCAGAACAGCTGGCCAAGAGGAGAAAGACCTGAAACCTACAGCCAAACATGAACAAAATGTTCTTTTGTTTGAGATAAAAAAAAAAAGGCAGAGAAAGGAAATAAACCAAGAGACAGATACAAAGACAATACATTCTTTCAGATATGGTGATTGAGGACAGTATGATGGAGTGAGACTTTCTGACCTCGGCTAAAAATAATACAGTTTACTCAAGAATACTGCCAAGACATTCCACATCCAGCCAGCTGAGCGAGACAGAAAGCACTCAGGATGACAGGACGTATGTGTCTAATCCGTGATGAGACCGAGCGACCTCTAAACGCGATAAAAGAGACTGAGTCACTGTCTGGCTGAAGGTTTCATGCAAATCTCAACCTGCTTTAACACACACACACACACACTCGCTCTAGATTCAAGGCTTCACAATCTTGATAATACAATAAAATAACTGCTCATTTGTAGTGATTAATTGTACAGTAAAACTTTTTCTGTATGTGTTTGATTCTTTGTGCTGTGACACACCCAAAGCTATGACACAGTCAGGCTGGCTCACATACCACCTTACAAGCGGCTGTATAACCTGATGCGTATATTTAAAAAAAATGCTGTTCTTTTCAACCTTCTATTCATCAAACAATATTAAACAGTACAGTCATTTTCAACTGATAATAATAAGAAATGTTTCTTGAATACCAAATGATTTCTGAAGGATCATGTGACACTGAAGACTGGAGTAATGATGCTGAAAATTCAGCTTTGACATCACAGGAATGAATTACACTTTAAAATATTCAAATAGAGAACAATACCTATTTGAAATTGTAATAATATTTCACAATATACTGTTTTACTGTATTTTTGATAAAAATAAATGCAGCCATGGTGAGAATAAGAGCTACTTTCTGTATGCTGGTATATATCAAAATGCCATGGTATTACAATTTGATACCACTGTCACTGTACCGCAATACGTTTTTGTAAGAGTATGTGCTGTACGGACTGACAAATTTTTATTCACATCTTCCTCTGTCCAGGTTGGTGAAGGAGATGTAAGACAGACACACATGAATGCTCACATACACACACACACGTCCTATTAAACATCATTAATGTCTGAACTCACCAAGGTGTGCCGTTGGCTGTGCGAGTGGGCTGAGACAGAGTGACCTCTAGTTGCCCCTGTAAAGGAGAAAGGACAGAACACATGGGCATCTGGCAGGTATTGATCTCACACTTCCCTTCCAGTAAACTCTGCTACATATTCTCAAAGGATATGCAGTACGTGGAGAACATTCAGTCTCTTTCACTTCCTCTGTTTCGATATCTTTAACAAGCATCATACGGTTTGATTTGCTACTTCAGTTTTGGGTTGGCATGGTACTAAAGTTAGTTTCTTCTCATTTATGTCATCATTGATGTACATCAGAGTGTTTTGTTCCATTTCTTGTTTGTTTAGTTAATGTTTATTTTAGTGTGCTGTGTTAACCTAATGGTGTTTTGTCTCTGTTCGTTTGACCCTGTGCACCATCTATATATATTATAGTATTGGCCATTTTCTATGAATAGGCCACTTACGATGAATTGTGATTCATCATGTGGCTTTATATTTTACTACCTGTATTATGATCAGTACCATTTATGTTAAAAAAGCAGATTTAGGCAAGTATATTATCATTATATCGCTTAATGAAATATACAGTTCTAAGTTGTGAAAAGCTTCGATATGCCATCCTGTAATACCTGAAACAATGTCACAGTATGTTAAAGTGAATTTCTAGCAACCACATCTGCTGTTTTATACTGTAAAATTTAACAGGATATTTTTTACAGCGACCAGTGTAATTGTGCAATACTCAATACCACAGCAAAATTTAATAGCAACTAACAAGCTAATAATACACTTCTATAGTTAATAATAAGTTAAACTGAAGTAATAAAAGTATTAATATAAACATTTTAAACTACATTTTGTTGACATTCCAGGTAAAAAAAAAAAAGTGGTTTAGTATTATACCAAAATGTCCATTGTTGTCCAATCTAGTTGCACAAACCATTCACAATGTGCTAAAAAGAATAGTGGACTCAAAAACTAGCTATCGGAGATGTTTTGGCTGTTGACGCCTATGCAGATGATTGACAGCGTGGGGGGTTATAGGCTTCAAGGGGATGTCCGGATTCTTTAGTGCATTCCTCAGGTCTGGCTTCCCCTTCCCAATCTCAGAGCTCATATTAAAGAGGGGAAGACAGAACCAGAAAAGATCTCTGGACTGCAGCAGGGGTCCAGGAAAGGTCAACCTGAATGACCTGGAAACCCTTTGATGTGGCTCAACGCAGCTAACCAAAAGAAAATGTAGCAATTGGTGGTATTGGCAGTCAGCTGTTTGTATGGTGTTTCATCAGTCAGAATTATGAATTAATGATGAATTTAGTCATGTAATTTGTATAGCAATTTGTCAAACAACTGTACAAATGCCTAGTCTAGTGCTGTGAGTCATAAGGGCATTTCCTAGACTCAAAAAGTCTCATTTGGTTGGAGAAAACCTCCAATGCTCTGGGGATATAAAGCTGAGTGGTACAAAATTAAACATACTTCCTCTTTGCTACATTATATAGGTTAACATTCTGAAACTATCACACAAAATCACCTAGCAGTCTAAATTTGGACTTCCCATTGACCTCTATTGTTCTTAAATTAAGCTAAACAAGGCAAACATCACTATTACTACTCACGCTTAAGGTTAGGTATTTGAACAAATCCTTAGATACTAAACTAGTCTTGCACTATTTGATTTTGTCAAATCATGCAGCTTTTCAAGGAGACGTGCTATTTCATTTCCCTGTGGACTTACAACTTTCACCTGAAAAAAAAAAAAAAAAAACACAGAGAACACTCCAGTAACTGCACAGAATTGTGCTACTCATTGACCCCTAGAAACTGTATTGCAATGCGCCAAAAACACCCAGAACACCTTAAAAATGTATAAAAGTTAAAATCTAGTTACTAATATTTCTCTAACCAATTCCTAAACCCTGACATAAACTGACATAAATAAAAGGCATTACAGAGGATAAGCGTTTTGAAGAATGGATGAAATGAAAATTCACTCTATATATTTTCTAAATGCATGTTATTGATCTTATTGTGAATGATTCATCCATGCATGTTTCGTTTTTTTTAATGGGGTCATGACATGAGAAATCAAATTTTCCTTGGTCTTTTGGCATATAAGAGGTCTTTGTATCATTCAAGTTCCATAACCTTAAAACGTCCTCGTCATCAATAAAAAAGCATTTATATAATCAAGCTGTAAAAAAGCTTCGTTTGGAACAGAGGTGGCATGTGACGTCACAGGGGCAAGACAAGACAAAACGCCTACTTTTACATCATCGCATCGTTGTCCTCGCCCACTGGTGTTCAGTCGATGAGCAGCGAGTGGAATTAAAAAGTAGGCCTAGTTGTTTACGATAAAATAGGTTGTTATACATCATCCTTGCATAAGCTGCCAAAGGATAGCGATGTCAGAGAAAAATGGATTCAGTTTATTTTTAACGAACGTCCTAGTCACATCAGTGCTGACTTGCATACTGTACATTTTACCAGCGACTGTTTTGAGAACAAGTCGCAATACAATATTGGCTTTGCCCAAAAACTTTTGCTCAAAGATCAGGAAACAACTGTTCTGGAATCAGCAAGGACCCCGCAAACTATAAGTAACATATTTCATTTTTAAACCGGTAATGACAGTTAAATTCATAATGAATAATCCTATTATTTTTACTTCAAAGAACGTTCTCTTTATAATGGCTGAAGCGGTCGATCACGCAGCGTGAGTTTATCTGGACACTTGCCAAAACTCCCGTTATAGTGATGCTCTTACACTACACAGTGAATCTCTTACTGTATTTAAATCGTGTTTGCATTGTTAGTTAGTTATGGTGAAAGCATTTCGTGAGAGCGCAGAAATTGCATTGCAATGACGAGATCACTGCATTCACATGATCGACTGTCATCTGCTCAATGCTCATCACTGCAACCTTCTATGTGATAGTAATAGATATAATTATAATGCAATAATCAACACTTTTCATGATTTGCTAATCTCGACAGCTGTAATAGTAAAAATGTGGTAAAAGTATTCGAAAGGATTCCACATGTAAGATGTCAGCCAATCACAGCAGTGGGTGTTTACACTGAAGTCTCACAGCAGACACGCCCCTTAAAACAGAGCGTTCAAATCAGAGGCCTAAAATCAGGGTAGAAAATAGCCATTTATTTCTAAATTATGGCAATTCTTTGATGTAAAAATCATATTAAAGGGTTAGTTCACCCAAAAATGAAAATAATGTCATTTATTACTCACCCTCATGCCGTTCCACACCCGTAAGACCTTCGTTCTTCTTCAGAACACAAATTAAGATATTTTTGTTGAAATCACTGAGGCCTGCATAGCCAGCAATGACATTTCCTCTCTCAAGATCCATTAATGTACTAAAAACATATTTAAATCAGTTCACGTGAGTACAGTGGTTCAATATTAATATTATAAAGCCACGAGAATATTTTTGGTGCGCCAAAAAAACAAAATAACGACTTATATAGTGATGGCCGATTTCAAAACACTGCTTCATGAAGCTTCGGAGCGTTATGAATCAGCGTGTCGAATCAGCGGTTCAGAGCACCAAAGTCACGTGATTTCAGCAGTTTGGCGGTTTGACACGCGATCCGAATCATGATTCGACACGCTGATTCATAACGCTCCGAAGCTTCATGAAGCAGTGTTTTGAAATCGGCCATCACTATATAAGTCGTTATTTTGTTTTTTTTGGCGCACCAAAAATATTCTCGTCGCTTTATAATATTAAGGTAGAACCACTGTACTCACATGAACTGATTTAAATATGTTTTTAGTACATTAATGGATCTTGAGAGAGGAAATGTCATTGCTGGCTATGCAGGCCTCACTGAGCCATCGGATTTCATCAAAAATATCTTAATTTGTGTTCTGAAGATGAACGAAGGTCTTACGGGTGTGGAATGACATGAGGGTGAGTAATTAATGACATTATTTTCATTTTTGGGTGAACTAACCCTTTAACATTATAAGTGCACCTCAGGAAACATAACATAATAAAAAAATCCATTTCATGACCCCTTTAATTTATTTTTGACCTCTTAATCAAAAGATTATAACTTATGTAACGGTGAAATGACAGACTTCTCTAAGGTGGCATATGCCAGACTTCTCCAATAAATTTAGTCAGTTTAAACTCTTTCTTACCAATCGACTGCAAGCTCACATTTAGATCTGCTGCCCTCCAATCAACAACCGGATAGAATCTTCTTTCTTTAAATTATTATTATTATTATTACATTTACATTATTACATTACATATAAATTTTCTTCTCATACCTTTTTTTCCCTACCATTTCATTCAAATGTGTCAGAATAAGAAAGAAAATATCTGTCACTACTTCCGTTTCATCGACACTAACGTATGTTAGTGTAACATTACATTAAAAATGTAACATTGTTAGTTTCTTTACAAACCTTTCAGCTTTTGAGCTTTTCTGATTTGGCTAAAATTCTTCAGTAATTTAGTCACTAGGTCATAAACACACACACACACACACACAATCACACACATGCATACCTCTATGAACAAGTGCACTTAGTAACAGCACCTCTTCTGTATTAATTGGCAGTGGATTCAAACACACACAACACACACTCAACTGCTGCAGGCAGATCATAACATTCAAAACGAGGGCCGTTCACAGAACTGACAAAGACACAGAGAACTTTTGTGCTCAATCCGTCTACACGCAATACCAACCCAGTTCTGCCCCACCCAGCCCCTCTGGACCAATTCTGTCCCGCAGCCAGCCCTTCACACCCAGTGGACAGTAAATACACACTGTCCTTCCCTGTGGACAGATCTGATGTCAGCTTTAGTTTCCTCTCTGTGCTACTTGACATGCATGTAAACCTGAATATTAACCCCAAAATGAAAATTTTGTCATTATTTACACAAGATTTTCATGTTGTTCCAAAACTGTATGGATTTCTTTCTTCTGTGGAACACGGAGAAGATATTTTTGAAGAAATTTTCTAAAATTGAACCCCTTTGACTTTCACTGTATTGAAAAAATCTTTTTTCAATATATTTTTTGTGTTCCATAGGCATGAGGGTGAATAAATAATGACAGAATTTTCATTTTTGGGTGAACTATCCCTTTAATTGCATACGAGGGGAGGGGACGAAGAAAAAAAGAAAAAAAAAAGAAAAAAGACAGAGGGAAATATTTCCTACTTTGAATTATGTTGCCTCTGTCAACACTATTAACCTAAAACACACACAGAGTGAAGCCTTCGATACCTTCTGGGAGGCGATGGCTACAAATAAACGTGTACAAAAGTGTCCTGAAGGATTAGTTTGCTCCTACCGTTTTGCCAGCAATTTTCTTGTGAATGGTGCTGTAGTCAATAACAGCAGTGTTGCGCCATACAGGCAGAGAGCAGCCCGCAATTTGCAATAAATACTGTTTATGAGCGGATTCTAGTTAAAGTTGATTTCCAGGAAAATTACAAGGAGACTCATTTATACAACCATGTATTTCTACCCACTGAGATGACCATCTGACCCCTGTCAACCGCCCACCCACTGGCAGGCCCGGGCTGCGGTGCCACACTCGGCTTGTCTGCGGGTTCCCGTTAACGGCTGGTATGCGTTGGCTTTGATTCTGCCCTTTGGTCCAGTGACTTGGTGAGGTTTATCAAAATCGATCCCGGCTGTAAACTGACTCATTCTGACTCCCCACATCAGCTGTAACTCTAACCTCCCCTCACCTTGACCTCATTCACAGACACGCATTTCTATGTGTGTGTGCGTGAGCATGTGTCCAAGTCTGTGCCGCTCTGTGGCATCATGTTTCGGGGCTTTGGCACAGCCTCGGAGGAACGTTCCGTGCTGGACCGGGGGCTCCTGAGGGTCACGAGGCTAAGGAGTCAGGAAGACGGTTCTTTTATTACACGAACACTTTCAAAGAAACTCAAACATTTCAATGAAAAGCAAATACCATTTTTCTTTTTCTATTCCAAGTTTAAATTAGATTTCATAAGATTTCTTGTAAAATTTCGGTAACACTATTAACTACGACATTCACCTCAAACTCCTTATTTACTGCTTATCAATAGTTAGTAAGGTAGTTGTTGTAGTTTAGGAACGGGGTAGGATTAAGGGATGTGGAATATGGTCATGCAGAATGAGGCATTCATTTGTGCTTTATAAATACTTATAAACAGTCAGTATGCAAGCTAATAAGCAACTAGTTAAAAGTAAGAATTATTCCTCATACTAAAGTATTAGCAAAATTTCATTTAAATGCAGCAAAATGTATCACTGAACACTATCTGAATGTAATAAATCACCGTGTCAAGAAAAACATTAGCGCATTCTGAGGTGCATGTGACAGGTTTGGCACTATATCTATGAAACGCCATCCAGGTCAGTGGCAAGACGTTTCACAATTAGCACGCCACAATTTACAACTACAGCTGCTAAGTTTAGTACACACACGCATTCACAATGATGGCCTAGTAAGATGGACGGCTGCGGTCTCTGCCAGAGGAAGAGTGGAAATAAAAGAGCAGGAGGATGGGGGTGAGAACAAGGTAAAGTGTGTTACAGAGCAAAAGGGGTGTGTATAATGAGACTTGCTTAATGTTTAACCAGGGTGGAGAGGCACCATAAATGTTGGACAGGCTCAGCCGGAGAGACTGAGAGGTGTCATTAAACCTCTCTTTCTCGCTCTCTCTTCACCTTTCAGTTCCTCTGAGTGACACATGCTGCTTCTTTTAACCCGTAGAGCTTTAGGCACAAAAGCACAGATCAGAATTCAGAATTCATCAAATTCAGATGAATTTCAGGAAAGGACACATCCAAATTCTTCTTTGGTAGCATGCCTTCCACAGCGAGCCACTTCCCAAAACATATCAAGAGTTTACAATGCTCAAATTTATTTAGTTAATTTTTTTTTTTTTTTTTTTTTTTTTTTACACAATAGAGTGATGACATCATTTTGTTGGCCAACCCGGCTCCCTGGTTCACACGACAAAAACCCAATAGGATTTTTCCATTGGATTATTGCAAAAAAAAAAAGGTCTGTGACCATCAAAATGTTTGGTTCATCATGATAATCTTCACAAATGAACACAAAATTGATGAATTTTGAAGCCTAAATACAATCACCATGATGTAAACAGCTACACATAGGCTATAAAAAGACTACACCATGGTCAAATTACTTTAGCGTCACCATCACTAAGCTTCCGACAACTCTTTATAGTCTTTATTTTTTTTTAATTTCCTTGCAAGAGCACAATTATAAACACAATGAGGTTGTAAAAAGCGGACTAGCGAGTAGATGAAGTTCCCTGTTCGGTGTGATGACATTTAATGTACCTGATAACCTCTGTAGTCCCATTTAGCCACTTGTTAGCAACCGCCTTTTTCACAACAAGAAAAAGCTTTAAAAAAATTGAAATGGTGTATTACTCATGTATTTTATGTTGTGGAATAAAACGTGAAAAAATGAGCTACTGTTCAAAAACCAGACTCTATTTCAGGCATTTAGCCAATAACCTATTCAAAAAAACATTGACTTCGGGACGACTGAACCGGAAGTTCTAAAATGCGAACTGGTTACTGGGTTTTGGCCTACAAAAATATGTCATCCCTGCAGCACTCTATATCCAAGTAGAGTCTGATCAGGGGTTTAAGTCAGTCAGGAAGACTGGGAAAGGTATGGCGTGTGAGCGGGACCTCTGGCAAGAGTATTCTGGGATGAGGAGCAGGATGAATCATCCGGGCAGGAGATGCCGTGATGGGTTTGTTCCGTGGCTCACTTCCGTTCGTATGCCCCAAGAGACAGGGTTGAGTAAGCAGGCGGAAATGCCACTGCTCTGCCAACCACGGGCCTCTGGAGCAGATGTTCGCCTGTGTGCGTTTTTTTTTTTTTTTTCCTATGGTTCTACCCTGAAGGGACTTTTAGGGACAGGCAGGACTAGCCAAACAAAACATAATATTAATTTACCTTTTTTTCCCCGAGTGTTTGTTATTTGAAACACCAACACTTCAACTTTTTATACTGAATTTCAAAGTATCAATCAAACCCGTTTTTATGTTTATGTAACAGTTTGTCTAAATTACGGTGTGTTGCTGGCAAGACTAAAAAGTGAAAACATAAGGGGAAAAACAAATGTAGCATTATGGAAAATCAGTTTATTTTGCCCACATCTCTGTAACAAAAACAACAACAAAACATTAAACCTCAATTTAAACCTGCATAGCGCACGATTTTGGCTCGCTGTAGAGGGTGTGGGGGAAATACCATCTCAAAGCTCTGTGGTTCTACCGTTATACATTAACAGCACCAGGTCTGTGCCAGAAACTCCTGCCAGTTTGTGTTTCTTTCCCAGGATGCCCTGCTCCTCACCTCAACAGCTGCAGTGGGCGGGTGTCCTGGTGTCATAACATCTTCAAGGCACAGCGTGAATGTCAAAAACAAAAAGAAAGAAAGTTCTGTGTCTCCTAAGAGGAACACAGAAGAGTGAAGCGAGGGTAGTTCGTCACTCTAAAATAGGAAAGAGGGGGGAAAGCAAGAGCATGAAGGACAAACAGAGGCGCTCTTTCAGCTCGCCTGCTGTCTGTTTGGCCAGCTTGATTACGGGACCACTGCTGACGTCAGAGTCTCTCACATGGAGGAGCAGATCCCTGAACCAGCACTACAGTGCTGCACACCTCCAACAGGCTATAATGGCCTCAAAGGGAAAGTTTGTCACCTCTGTGTTATTCCAAACCTGGTTTCTTCTGTGGAAGAAAGACATTTTGAAGAATGTTTCAACTGTTTTTGCACCCCATTGACTTTCATTGTATGGACAAAAAACAGTTGAAACATTTCTCAAAATATGTTATTTTATGTTCCACTGAAGAAAGAAAGTCATTTGACATGAAGGTGAGTAAATGATGAATGAATTTTTATTTTTGGTTGAACTATTACCCTTTAATTTAGCATTATAAGTTATGAGCCAAAATATTCATACTGTACTAGGATGAAATGTACAGTGTTGGGGGTAACGCGTTACAAAGTCTTTAGATTAGATTTAGAAATAAGACTGTTGAACTCCCTTCTCCTGTATCCTATTCTTCTTTAATCCAGAACGGCAGCACAGCTGAAAGGTTTGTTAGAGCTGCGCCCTCTACTGTACAGGAGTAAATATGCATTTCCTTCAGCCTCAAGCTTATTCATTTCACTTTGGATGTGAAAGGGCCTTAACATTTGCCAAAATAGAACTTTTTTGTTGTTATTAAAAAACAAACAAGCAAGCCCTTTTTTGAGAAAAAGTAACGCAAATGTAATGTAACGCATAAAAGAAGTAACTAAGTAACGCAATTAGTTACTTTTTTAGGGAGTAACGCAATATTGTAATGCATTACTTTTAAAAGTAACTGTCCCCAACACTGGAAATGTAGGGTTTGTTTCAACATATAAATATAGTACAGATGTACATTTGAGTTAAAGGTGGATCTGTCGAGGTGATACATTCAGCTGCGGTCTCCTGTGGCACAAAAAAAAAGGACCGTTAACAGTCACTGCAGAGAGGAAGTATCCAAACACACACGTCTGTGGGGTCTGACCACCTGCTTGAGTGTGTGGCCTACAGAGGGTTGGGTGCAATGGAGGAGGTCTTTGTGTAAACACGTCAATGGATGTTTCCGGAGCGGGCTTTCCTAGACTTCAGCCAAACCAGTCCTCTCCGTACCCTCCATGTCTTCCAAGCATGCATTTCCTCTCTGGCAATAATAGTTGACAGTGAAAGCCCAACTTCCTTAAGTACCTGGTTTTAAGTCTGACTAGGGGGAAAAGCTTGCTAATATTTTATCAAATTGAGCAAAATGGGTAATTAAACTTCCTTAATCAGTTCTTTGAAGGACATTAAACTTATATAAATGAAGCTAAACTGATTTAGCCTGCAAAATTCCCAATTGGAAAATCCAGTAAGCTGTTAGCTATGTTTTGGAATAGGGTAGCTAGCTAGTCTAAAGCCAGGTGTGGTCACATTAGAGAAATTTAGAGGGCAAAAAGGTCGTATTGTTGGTAGTATAGCGATGTATGAAACACAAGTCACTTTCAAACCAAGCAGCTTTCTGTTGGTCAATGTGTCAATGTGAATTCACGTGACCAACTTAAACCCCATGTGAAATCTGCATGGGGAAATTCCCATTTGTGTGGATTCTTAGTGATATGACTGGGTTTCTCACACGGCAGTTCACCAGTAAATGTAACTACACCTTAAGCAAGTCATTAGCTGGTCCAAACTGATCATGGGCTGGTAAAACATTTTGGACCAGCTTAAGATGGTCAACCTGGATTTTGATATAAACCAGCTACCATGTTGCACAGTTACCAGTTTAGCTAAATTTTCCAACATGTTAGAAAGTCCTTAAAGAATCAGCTTTGTTAGTCCAAACCCCCAAAGGGCAGAGTGCTAATTATAAACAACAAAAAATAGACGTCATCACGACCTAAGAAGCAACCACACCGTTTCTTCTAGAAAGGACAACTGAAGGTTGTTGCTCGGACTATTGATCCTGCCTGGCATGAAGAGGAAGCCAGGCTTTGCAAATGCACTCTAGATATCAATATATTTTTTTTTTTATCAATAATCAATAATGTCACCGTGGTGACAGTGAAAATAGCAAGAGTGAATTGTGGTGGTGCAACAGCAAGAAAAGGCTGATGAATCATAATTAAAGTTCAGACTGTGTGTGCCCTTAAACAATGACTCAGCAAATGGTAATTCATATTACAATAGGCATTCAAACAGTTAGAGCTGATTATCAAGTCTTTAAAGCTGCTTCATTACTGTATATGTGATACCCAAAGATGTGGCAACCGCTCAGTTGACTATGTAACATTATCTAACGGTTACATGACATACCGGAGTCTGGCTGTGTTCAATGAATCAAATTAATCAAATTTAATCATGCAATCAAATTCAAACTGAGTTTGTCTAAAACTCCAGAAATCACCCATTCAGATGTCTAAATTTAGTCTGTGCCTTTAGACTATCTCATCTTACACTTTAAAAAGCGTTGTTGTTTTTTTCCTTTGGACATGTCTTTTCTCGTTTATAAGGACTGCCATTGGTTCCTCCTTAGAAAAAAAAAAAATAGGCGCATGATGACCCTGGGGAAAAGGGGGGATGCACTGACCTATTAACCTCCTATATTCTCTACCCCCATTACCCTGACACATGCGCACACATGCAGAAATCCTTCACAGAGCTATAAATGGGTTAATGGCATAAGACTTCACCAAGGAAATATGGAGATTATTGATTTTAGAGTGATTAGTCCGTAGAGGATGGATGGGGTGGGGATAAAGGGAGTAGGGGAGATAAGAGGTCAGTCCATAAGAGATTGCTGCAAAAGGTCCCTTAGGCTGTTTCTTATTGATTGGTCCAGTGTATTGTGTGTAACATGATTTCACAATATGGGCCTGATTATAAAACCAGTGAGAGACTCATAAAGTGTGTGTGTACATATGTCCAGACATGTCAATATCTCTTCATACCTGCCTATCTGAGGACTGATATAAACTGTAGACAGTGCATTTGAGGTAAGTCAGCATTACATGTGAGTGTTGGGTTATAATTGAGTGTGGAATACTTTTAGTTGTCGGTGATTAGCCATCCCAGGAAGTACATAGGGTCTACTGGAAATATTTCCGCTTTAATTCAGAACAGCTCAAAACAGCCTTTGTGTGAGTGTGAGAAAGTCTCACTGGCTGTTTGAAAAACTCATTTAGTGTACAAGAGGGGATCAATACCAGAGATTTTACTGACAGAGGAGCCATTATTAAATATTTGATCATGCGGATGTGTTCAGTTGCACAGAGGCGTAAAATAGATGGGGAACCTGAGTGCTGGCTCAGCTGAATGCCCTTCACTGTTCATTACATTTCATAGGAACCCTTCATCTCTGTTCTTCACTGTGATTTATACCTTTTTAACGCACATGGGCTAATCATGAAACACCTCAACACTAAGCTTTTGTGTGTGGGAACAGTGGAAATAATACATAAGAAGTACAGCTGTCTTACAGACAAAGGATCAACTACATATTTTGTCATTGA
Source organism: Mylopharyngodon piceus (assembly GCA_039654765.1). Taxonomy (NCBI): domain Eukaryota; kingdom Metazoa; phylum Chordata; class Actinopteri; order Cypriniformes; family Xenocyprididae; genus Mylopharyngodon; species Mylopharyngodon piceus. Next base: position 20,057,984 of record CM077457.1, read on the forward strand.
TTTTTTTACTGTAATAGGGTTGCTAGGATTAAAAAGCCCTCAAAACCACATCCATAGTGAACATGTATGTATGAAAGACTCACAAATTATATATGGGAAGCACTGGTATCTAGCATGCAAAGCTTGAGTGCGTCTCTTTAATTCTCAAAATATGACCAGTAAAACTGGTTTTGCTAGAATAACCTTGGTGTTCTCATCACACTCCATTTCCACCACTTAAAACTGAGAAATCAATACATTTGTCCATGTCAGTGTTGCTTCAAATTTATTTCAACATTATTATAAATAATTCACACATATATGAATGAATATAAATAAAAAAAATCATGCTCTTTTGAGCATCATATGCATATATAGAATGTTTGAGAATGCCTCTGATTATGGCAATAAATAATAAAAATTATAATTTTAATGTTAATTAACATTTTTCTAGTATCCTTTCCAATTTCACTAGTAACTATTCATTACATTTTAGTACTTATTCATTAGATACTAGCACTTATACCAATATAAGACTAGTAGCTATTCCATTAACTGCTAGCACTTATTCTTTACATAGGCACTTATTTATTTTACTACTAGTCATTAGTTTTAATAGTACTTATTAAATAGACACTAATACTTAATCATTATACATGGCACGTAAAAAAGGCAATTGTGACTAGCAAGACAAGTAATATAACTAATGATATTCAGAATAGATGCTAGTAGGGTCTCATAAATAAGTACAAGTATCTAGTAAATAAGTACTAGTTTAGGAGGACTAAATACTAGTAACTATTGTGAGAGTTTCTATACCTAACAAAAAGTACTAGTACCAAATAAAAAGTTACTAAACTGGAATTGGCATACTAGTTGAAAGTGAGATCTGAACCACACATTCCCAGAAAATTCGATGTGTTAATTTATTTTGAAACTATGAAAGTTACTTGTTACTTTTGTGTTAATGACTAGAAAAGTATTAAGTTACTAGACCATTTGAAAATGATAAATATACGTTTTTAAAAAGTTAGAGTAACATCAACACATATTAGTTAACTTAAACTAAAGGAATGAACCATGACGGATGTCATACTGTGATGGCCAAAACTGCTGTCTAGGTAGTCAGCTTACTATGTTTTGAGACAGCTTTAGTTTTGTCTACATACCCGTCCAGTGTGTGTGTGCTCGTCCTGATTGCGTAACTCGAAAGACTCTTCCTCCTCTTTCTCTCCATGATCCCGAGCCAGCAAACTGAAGCCTTGTCTGCAGCACACAAGCCACCAAAGTCCCTGCAAAGGCATTCAAATCACGGCGTGTTGTCCAGTCTTTATCCGTAAATGTCCAGTGATGTCCACCGTCCCGGTGCTGTCGTGCAGATGGGACAGATGGAGGATGTCTAGTCGCATGAAACGGGCTGATTCAAGAGAATAAACTCCTCGATTTCGGCTGGGACTACTGAGAAATGGCGCGTTTTATCACACGGGGTATATCCAAATACGTGTCCAACTTCAGAAAAAGACTGATAAAAGACTTTGATCCCACGGGTACTTTCAAAATGAAAGTAGATAAAACATCTCGTCTTTGTCGGCTTCTGCCGCGTCTCTGATTCTGCGGGACATGAGCATGCAGACTTTCAGTAGCATGAGTGAAGGGGCGGGGCGAGTCACCCCATGCGTTCGCTATCGCAAGGTGATTGGCTCATTACGCACACGCCCAGAGAACGTCACGCCCCCTGTCTGGCTCGCTGCACATGTGATGTAGGCATTTCAGGAAATGGAAGCAATTTAGTGATGGGAACAAAAATATTGAACTCTCACTCTAAAGCAAGCAACAAATGTCAAATGCCTGTGCTTAAGCCTCAAATGTAGGCAATGCACAATAAAATTGTACCTTTTTAATAACTTTTTTGCACTCTGCACTCTGTTTACTTAGTAGTTGTTATACATAAGAGTTATAAGAGTCCTTGTCCGACTCCAGACTATCACGATGTAATCACATAAGGGTTATCTACTTTGAATGGCAAAGTGAAATTCGGCTCCTATTATTTGGATAGTGCTGGAACGTGGAGACTGTGCAGTTGCATTAACAAGTAAGTGTGAAGTTCTGGGTAAAGGGGTGAATGAGCACTCTGTGTTTTGTGTGTGTGTTGGGGGGTAAATGTAGTCTCCTGAAACACATTATGTGCCTGAATGGAAAGCAGATGGACTCCTTTATTCCAGGAAACTCCTGTCACGAGAGGCTCTGAAGAGAGGGAGACAGACAGAGAAAGAGAGGGTAAGAGCACCAGAAAGACTTTTTGTGTGACTTCCAAAAGGTCTGATGATCCCCCTTCCTCTTTATTGTCTTGTGCAATGTCTGTTTTCTACATTTTTTTCTGTCATTCATTATATTTTTATGGCTTGCAAAGCAAATGACTCCATGTGGACAGCAAACAAACAACGCTAATTTTCGTTTAGTTTTATTGCACCTATCTTCCAGGAAATAACTAGTCAGATCAGTGTTAGCATTAATCAAACGAATCAGTCTGAAAACTGAATCCAAATAGCTGAAATATTATAAATAAAAGTGACCATGAGTTGTGTATTGGTTCATAAAAACGTTTCTCGACCCTGCTAAACTACGCTGATTTGCTGGTCTTAGCTGATTTAAGATGGTCTCCAAACCTAACCACTTAAAAGTGGGCAAAACTCCTCTAAAACCAGCAAACCCCATCAGCCATTGGTCAAACAAATAGATAGTCCTGCCCCAAATTCACACCATTGGTTGTGCCTTTGTTGCTGTGTGTTGCTGGTTGGGAATGCTCAAACAACTTTTTGGGGAAATCAACCTATACTACTGTTAAAAAGTTTGGGGTCTGTAAGAATTATTACATTTTTTTAAAAGAAGTCTCTTATGCTCACCAAGGCTGCATTTATTTGATTAAAAAAAAAAAAATACAGTAAAAACAGTACTAATGTGAAATATTATTACAATTGAAAATAGCTGTTCTGTATTTTAATGTATTTTAAAAATGTAATATATCCTGTAATGTCAAAAGCTGAGTTTTCAGCATCATTACTCTAGTCTTCATGTCACGTGATCCTTCAGAAATCATAATAATATGCTGATTTGCTGCTCAGTAAACATTTCTTATTATTATCAATGTTGAAAACAGTTGCGCTGCTTAATATTTTTCATTTTTCTTTTATGAATTAAAAAGAATAAAAGACCAGCATTTATTTGAAATAGATTTTTTTTTTTTTTTGTGACAAAATATCTTCACTTTAGCTGAAGAAATTAATTTCTATCCATAAAAATCCTACTGACCCTAAACTTTGGGACGGTAGTGTATGAATGCCTTGCATAGTTGCCTAAGTATTTTAACATCGAAAAATTACTCAATTTATCCATAATCCAGTTAGCAAACAAAATTGAGAGAAAATATCACTTTTTGAAATTTGATAATTTCCTCAAAGTTCATAAATTTTACCAATTGTGTCTTGAAGCTTATTTTTTCCATCACACATTGTCCATCTTTCCACTCTAATCCTTCTTTCCCTGAAGTCTCACACAGAATCCAGCTCGCTCATGTACACCCATAAATCACGCTTTCAAAAAGCACACCAAACACACTCTTGCTGGAGCACAAGCACGCCGATGACACATGATATTTTTCAGGGCCCCTCTGTGCCTGCACTCTCTTCGCTCTCGCTCTCTCTCTATGCCTTCATTTCCTCTCGTTTGCTCCGCTCTGCTCTCTGCTGACTCTCTCCACACACTCATCATTCCACAAGCTGGCCCTGGTGTTTGTCTTTAAGTCTGCCTGTGGCTTTACCAAACACTTACGCACACACTCGAGCAGGGTATAGCGTGCTGTCCAGTGAAAACCCCCTGCTTGGCATCTCTCTTTCAGTATCTACCTCGTCCTTTCTCTCTCTCTCTAACAGATCACCGTATCATTTTCCTCACGGCTTATAATTCTGCTTCTCTCTCTTCTCATCTTCCTTGTCATGCCGCGTCAGACCTGCCTCCCACCTGACCTGCTCCTGGAACAGATGGTTTATTTTTAGAGTGCTCTTTCTTTCTCCCTCTTTTTCACTCTCTCTGCCCACGCTAAGAAGAAAAAGGGAGTTTTGTGTCTATATATGGCTTGCGAGAGAGTGAGGTTTTCAAGAAAAAACAGACTGTCATTATCACACCCATCTTTTGTCTCTGAAGACAAGGGAGTGAGAGGAATTTAACCACACTGATGTTTTCAGTTTTCTGTCTCATTTTCACAAAACAAACCTTAAATCTCCTTGTTGGAGCCTTTCTTTCGGTTTCTGGTCTTGATGCCACAGTCCGTTATGCCTCCACCTACTCTCATCTGTTTACATGAGGTTTTTTTCAGGGTTTTTTTTTTTTTTTTTTTTTGCTATATTGAATTGGTCTCACTCATACTGTAGTAACAGCAATACTGACATTACTGCATACTGTTTAACTCTCCTAAACTTCTCAAAAAATGGTCACACCTCGGGTGTTTGTGGTCATTTCTGACCAGGAACAGTAAGAGTGTAACTTTTTTTTATGGAATGATATAATGCTAATTTCCCTGAAGCAGTAACATTAATTTTAAATTCCATGATTTAAAATAAAAGTGTGATGATATTGTGTAGTTTATGGGAATGTGATTTTTCCTCTGCTTCACTTTTCCTCTCTCCCTTCATGCCTTGCATTCAGGTCCCAACTTGGTGTGATTGACATTTCCTGTCTGTGAGGTTGTTTTAGGCCTTAAGGTGTTGATGCTACTTGAGAAATGGGATGGAGTCAAGCCCTGAGTCAGCCTGACATTAAACAGACACCACACTCATAATATTCATCTTATAAAGCTCTTCCACTTTGAACTGCTTGTTCATGAATACACTTTTTCTCTTGTTTTGTTAGTACACAGTCTTGTTTCTCCAGACTTTTTTCTATCTTTGTTTATTCGTCCTACTGGCTTGTCTGAAATGTGGCTGAATACCTCAGAAGCTGTAGAAGTCAGAGGTCACCTCTGGCCTTGTAAATCTAAGTCTAAGACACAGCAAATGACCACCATACAAACATTTACTATACTGTGTCATGGTAGATGTGTTAGGAAGATATATGTAGTAATGCCTTTACTATATAGTTTTTTGGCACAGGGGCCACATTGGGCTTTAAATAGCACAATAAGGCCATATATAATGCCCTCTGAATTATAACTGCAATTGCTTGATTGTTGATTTTTGTGCACTGTTGACAAAAAAAAAAAAAAAAAAAGCATCCGGAGTGAGAATGACAACAAGTGGTTTATACAATATCTGTGTTTGGTTTCTTAAAGGTTATCACTAAGAAGGTTTGCTCACATAAGTGGCACCAAACAGAGCAAGCTGCCTCTGCAATGAACACGTGAACTATATTAAACTTTTCTGTGCAGAATATTGTGCTTAGCAGTCCCTTTTTGCAATAGACAACTTGGAAGTGACTCAGAGTAAAAAGTAATAAAAGGTAATTGTGAGATGAAGTTTAAAATAAAGTCACATTGTGAGATATACAGTAACATTGTCAGATATGAAGTCACATTGTGAGGTATAAAGTCAATCTCAGATATAAATTTGCAATTAGGAGAAACGAATCACAATTACACGATAAAAAGTCACATTGTGAGCTAAAATTTTATGAAATTAAGTCAGAATTCTGAGCTACAAATCACAATAACCTTTTTTTTTTTTACTCTGAGGTGGAAGGAGAGAGGAGAGCACATGTTCATTGCCAGATTGGGTGGTTTGGATTTTGAAATCTGGCAACACTGAGCTTGTTAAAATGCTCATGAAGGTATGTTAGGTCCTACTGTAAGATAATGGAGCTATTAAATGAAAAATGTTTTCATTATAAATGACCTGTAGGCCTGATTAAACTGTGTGGAAGGCTGGATCCGGGCTGTGGGGCATAGTCTGTACATGTCTGTTTTAGAAGAATCAGTGTATTTGTATATGACTCTCTCTTCTTTGTTTGTGTGTGTGTGTGTGTGTGTGTGTGTGTGTGTGTGTGTGTGTGTGCGCGTTTTTACTCCTCTCCCAATCTCTCTGGAAGGAGGGGTGTCAGGATTTATGAGGACACAAATTTGTATAATGACATGGGTATTACACTGGTATTACGACATAAACATGAAATATGAGGACATTTCATGAGTCCTCATATTTAAAATAGCTTTAAAAACATACTAAACAATGTTTTATAAAAAATGTAAAAAAGCAGAATGTTTTCTGTGATGGGTAGGTTTAGGAGTAGGGGTAGTGTAGGGGGATAGAATATACAGTATAAAAACCATTACGTCTATGGAATGTCCTCACTTTGATAGCAAAACAAACCTGTGTGTGTGTGTGTGTGTGTGTGTGTGTGTGTGTGTGTGTGTGTGTGTGTGTGTTTACTCCTCTCCCAATCTCTCTGGAAGGAGGGGTGTCAGGGAGAGGGCACATATGAGAAAAAAATTCTCTCCATAAACTTCTGACCTCTATTCCCATCCCCCTCTCACCTCCCTTCATGGTCTCCATTACTCTATCTTTAACCCTGGTTCCTTCACCACTTTTCCCCCTCTCCTCTTACACAAAAACCTGCTCACAGCCCATTTAATTTCCGTAAAGCACACTATATGTGTCCCTCATATAACGATCTCCCTTGTGGACACATTCTGCTGCTCCTTTACAGGAAGTTGTTGTTTTACTCTGCAGCTATCAAGCGAGTGCCACTCTTTGTCTTTATGTTAACGCCATTCAGAGTGAACGTCCTGGTATTTCCTTCTGCAAAATATTTCTCTCATGGTCCCAGCAGTGACAGAACAGGATCTGAGACACTTCTCAGTTATCTGATAGTAGCTGATTTCTGTCCATTGTGAACTGGCCTAGAAAATTAAAGGAGAAAAAAGGACATAAACAAAAGCAGACCTTATCACGTCTTGCATCAGAGTCGTACAACAATAACCAGGAAGAAATGCTTAGATCTGTGAATGCATATACAAACACAGACACATATATTCATATAGGGTTGGTTGGAGCACAGGAGGAATAAGACAAAACAGTAGGAAAGCAAAACAAGCAGCAAGAGAAAACCAGCATCCAGACACCCACATTCTGCACGGTATGTGCACACTAAAGAGGGAGAAAGATAAGACCACCTGGAACTCTCCCACTCCATCTCGTCTTCTCTTCTCTTCTCTTCTCTTCTCTTCTCTTCTCTTCTCTTCTCCTTTTCTTGTTTTTTGCACTTCTCTATTTTAATTTGTCATGATCTACTTTTTTGTTTTATTATTAACTACAGACACAGACAAAAATGTGCACTTCTGCACTGATTTCGGAAGGAATCTGTGGAATTCTGCTGAATGGATTTAAAGGGGTGGTATAATGCCACTTTTGCAAGATGTAAAATAAGTCTCTGATGTCCCCAGAGTGTGTATGTGAAGTTTTAGCTCAAAATACTGCACAGATCATTTTTTATAGCATGTTAAATTTGTCACTTTTGAGGGTGAGCAAAAACGCTCCGTTTTTGTGTGTGTGTCCCTTTAAATGCAAATGAGCTGCTGCTCCCAAGAAGGGAGTGGAGTTTCAAGAGCTCCTGTTAGCAGCTCTGATTACCTCATGCAGACTCACTGAAAATGTCAGAAACTGTTCAGCCTTTTATGTTCAAACCGGAGTCGGACAATGATGGAGAGACTCAAGAAGAAGTGACGACATGTAGAATGCAACAGGACGTTTCTGAATGGCTGGTTGATGAATTTAACTATCTAGTTAACTATCTTAAAGTCATTGCTTAGCATATTCTGTCATGATAATCTATAAATCGCTCGTGTGGGAACTGTTGTAAGATCCTACAGAGCCAGAGAATATATGCTGCATGAAGGTAGAACAGGTATAGTTTAGTTTAATTACGGTTATAACTTATGTTGTCATCTTGCTTTTATGACATGCTATTGCATTTCTATTACATTCTGTATTGCAATAACATGGCCTCACCCCTTTGTTGCCTGTTCTCGGGGGCAGGGTTTATGTAAATTTTAGGGTTAGTGATGTCACCAACCCAGGAAGAAGCTCACTGTAGTCCCTACCAGTCGTTTGTTGTAGTCCTTAAACAGAGAATTCCTTAAAAGAAAATATCTCCCTTTGCATTGAACTTTGAGCATCGCAACTTTGCAGATGTTGTTTATGCTCAAACAGCAACTTTACACACGAACTAAAGTTAAAAAAGTGAAATCATAATCAACCACCCCTTTAAGCATGGTAAAATCGGTTAAACTACATTGATAGTACTAAACTCCAGGGGCCGTATTCACAAAACATTTTATCTTACCAAGAGTTCTCCTAAATAGCAGTAAAAGTTCTTAGCTAAGAGTTTTGTCTTAAAACCTATTCACAAAGCTGCTGAGACAAACTTTTACTAAGGAATAGAGACAAGTCTTAAGCTAAGAGTAAGGGCGGGGTTGACCTCATTGCTATGGATGATGTCAACACACTTACTAACTATGCCCACAGTGATTGGCTGATGGGGGAGGAGTCTCTGTCAGCGATTTAATCATAGAAATATTGTAAAATGAGATATCATGTTTCCATATTCAAATAAAGGTTTTAAAATACAAATGTTGCCATATTCAAAGAAAGATTTTTTTAATAAAAATGTTGCCATATTGAAATAAAGATTTTAAAATGTAGGCTAAGTGTCACTAATTAAACTAGTATATGTTCAGGTAATTGTCAGCCTCTTACATGTCTGTGTCTCGAGAGATTTCAGAATTCAAGTAACAAATGATGTTTTATAAACAAAGGTTTTGAAGGAGCATGTTCAAACGGTCTATCTAATCAGCTCAAGTGGAGGTATATATACACAGACGAGAGCCAACTCACCTTACCTCGACAGTTTTCTGCATCCCTCCGCCACCTCGTTCCTCACTCTCAGCTGGGATATGGGGCTAACTCTGGGTTTGGGCTAAATAAATTCTAAACTCGGAGTTTGGGCTAAATAAATTCCAAGATCGGAGCCCTGGATCCCCTTGGACAGCACGCCAAATTCGCTTATTATATATATTTTTTTTTACTCTATTCGATCATTTGTAAGTGTGAACTTGTGAAAACAACTGCCACAGGTAATACATTATTTATTTATTTATTTATTAAAGATTTATTTTTGGCATTTTATTGTATTCAAATCTATAAATCAAAATATGTATTGCATTTATGAAGAAAAGGTTCAGCACCCAAGGCTCTATCGCTATTGCCTCAATGGTGTACAGTGTCTTTGGGTGGATTAGGATTGTTTGTGATTTGGTCATAGTGACTTAGGAGTCCTCTTGACTACTTCTAACATTTCACAGATTTAGAGTTAGTTTTAGCGTTAAAATGCTTTGTGATATACTCTTAGAGCAAAAATTTAGGAGTCCTAAATTTAGGACTGACACGCCCATTATTTTTAAGAGTTTCTCCTAAATCGGCAAGTTAGGAGCTACTTTTAGCCTTAAGATGTTTTGTGAATATGGCCCCTGGTAGCTAAAAGTAGAGATGCACCGATTTTAAAATTCTAGCCAATACCGATAATTATTTTCATGTTAAGGGTGATAACAGATAAATGACTGATATAAAAATTCTTTGCTATTTTGTTGTGTGAATTAAAATAAAAATTAGCATTGATGAATTTAGGATACATTTAAATGTACATTTTGAATGTATCTTTAGCAATTTATCTGCTATATATAATTGTTAACATTTTAACAGAGTTAAATTATTAGTGTTTTTAAAGGTTAATTTGAGCATTAAATGTAAAAATTGGGCATGCACAATCTTCTATATACGGTATATTCAATGTCGACTGATAGAATAAATTTAAAGCTGCAGTCCGTAGTTTTGCCTCTTTGTCGCCATCTCTCTTTGAAACCTGTAATTGCAGTTATTTGCGGAATTATCATCTTCACGAGCATTGTGCCTCGGCGCGACTCCTCAGCGCGGATGAATCTAATGGCTGCTGTCAATCACCACATCGGTGTGGATACTGTACTTTGGAATCACAGATTGGAAATATGACCAAAATAAGAATTTCCAACGGAAAATGTCATCTGAACAAGTAAGTAACATGTCTGCCACTTTTGTTCTGACTGAGGGAAAAAAAAGCATTACAGTAAATCACGCTGCCAAAGGTGATTAAATCTAACGATCGATTAGCTCGGATCACGTCAAACTGTGCAAATTATTATTATTGTTATACTTTCTCAAAATTGTTAATATTAACAACATCAGCATTGCGTGACTATGTGTATTTAGTGTGTATTAGCTTTACCTATAGATCTAATCTCTAACATTAATTTGTCAAACCATACAATCCGCCATCAAAATGATAAGTTTAATTATTGCAGCTGCTGTGAGAAAAGGCTATAAATGATCCGTCTCACATGCGATATAGCCAACTAGCTGGAACTCGTTTACAGACGTGATGCAATGACGCAGAGACAAACAGCGACATGCTTGAATTTCCCGCGAAAACCCACCAGTACCACCCGAAATATAAAACATTATTACAAGTTTACCGTTGTGAATCGAGTTAAAGTGAGGAGATAAACACTGGCTGTTTATGTACATGCTGAAAAATTGATTTTGGATAATTTTTAACCAAAAGTTATGGACAGCAGCTTTAAAAAAAAAAGTCTAATAATCAGTATTTTACCAATATACTAATATTGTGCATTCCCGACTAAAAACATTATTAAATTAGCCACAATATGTAATAAACAATCACACAAGTGGTCTGGGATGCCACTGATATACTGTAGGTAACTACATTTTATTTCATAACTTTAATAATTCTATGTCAGAAAATCTGTTTTGAATAGAGCATAAGCTTATTTGTGAACTACAGTGAAAATGCAGGCTTATTTTCTTTTTCATCCAAGCTTCACAAAACTATGAAATACCCATCTAATGCTTCTAAAAGCACCCAAAATCCAGTATATTTATAAGTGTGTTTACGTTCATGTTCATGGCATATGCTCTCTTAAAAGAGGCTTTCTTACAGGTTTGCGTGTGAGCAGAAGTGCACAGCCCGTAACTGTAGGGTAGACCCAATGGTTATTAAGAGTTAAGGAAGGGTGGGCAGTCATCCAGAGGCCTTGCTCTATTTATAGCCTCCAGACTGTGTGAAAGTACTCAGAACTCGTACAGATCTGCCAAAATCCCTGAACCTCTCTCTCTCTCTCTGTGTGTGTGTGTGTGTGTGTGTGTGTGTTTGTTGCATGTGTCTTTATACATGTGACAAAGAGTATTAAACCATGTCAATCTTAAAGAAAGATTTCAACTTCGATCCGTGTGCTGTAGGGGTAAAGGAAAGAAATGTTGGAACATCTAGGGTAAATAACTGATGGTCTGTTATACTGAGTGGAAATCTGTGCATGTTCCCAGATCTCATATAGCTGTGATGTGATTTCTTATGCATAAGGCCTCAGAAAAACCATGGCTTACTTTGCTTTAGGGTAGGGTGGAAGTCACCGTGAACAATCATAGAAACCTGCAATTTCACCCCGAATACCCATACACATACTCGCATTAAAAAATATGGGTGAAATGAAGCCTATTTCGGTATTGAGGTGGGACCAAACTGTTAACCATCAGACCAGTGTGTCGAATTTACAAGCCATTGTGGTCAAAAGCCTGAGCAATTATGACTGTTAATGAAAGACATTAGCTTGCTGCTTAGCCTGCAGACACGCACACAATGAGACGTACAAGGACATATATTCGGCATACTGTAAACTCACGTTCATATGTATAGCTGTCTAGCAGAACGGCCAAGAATAAGAGACTGTGGGTCAAAGGGTTGGCAGGGCGTCCACATGCTCGCTGGATCAGTTTGCGCTTGGAGAGTTCAGTAAAGCTTCCAGTACACACAGACAATCACGCTGCACACACAATATACAGTCCATTTGTCATATTGACGCTTTTACAAAACCTTAAGCAGCTGGAATGAATTGTGGCACTGGTGGCTGGGGATTGTGGATTAAAGCTCAGACCCCTTTTATTTCAAATATTTACTCAGCACGGCACCACATACATCATATACACACATTCTTTCTTATATTTAATTTGCATGCACTGAAAAAAATTAGGTGTTTGTAAAACTTCAGAGAAATTCAGAAAAAAGGGGTACAGTTTGTATTGGTTTTTTTAAGTTGAATTCACTCGGGTAATTAAGTAAATGTTCATTGAGTGTCAAATTGTCATGACTTAAAATCAGCTATTACAGCTGTTACAGTGAACTATTTTGAAGTGTGTCCGAGAATATTTCTGAAGTTGCAATATGCAAATTGTTCCCTTTGTTTAAATGGTTTTATTGTTTAATATTATGTGCTTCGTCTCAAGTTTTCTATGTGTACATGTGCATAGCAATGTGAGAACACTGTAAAAATGTTACATTTTACCATTAACAAAACTGTCACCAGAAATTCAATGTTTCAAGCATTAGGGAGGCAGTTTGATGTATGTATATTTTACAGTTCATTACAGTATATTTCATTAAGCAATATAATTAATATCAACCTATCTGAACAACTGAAATCTGCTTTAGAGCGCTATAGCTGTTTTAAACTATTGTCAATATCACATGAATATTTGTCACATGAGCACTCATGAGACAAAAAACACCCAAGATACACTGCTCTATAAAACTTAACGCCCTAGGTTTCAAAGTGGAGTTTATGGAGAATGTCAGCATAAATCCTTAACATTTCTTGGCTCAAATACAATAAAGTACTTGCAGTTTTGAAGATTATTAGGTGAACTCATGTGTATACTTGTGATTAAAGTTAGTGATTTCAATTAGAGTTAGTGGACAACAGATTAATTACAACATAGTCTAGAGATGCTTTATAAATAGCGATAGTGTTTTCAGTGTACTGCGTTTGTTAATGTTTTATGATTAGGTATGTTTGCATATTGTCCCTTATCAAAGCAAAATCACAAGGATTTATGCTGATATTATCTAAAACTTAAAATTCATCCTAACGCAAGACATTAGCTAACTTAACATGAAAAATAAAACCAACATGTAAATAAAACTGGTAGAAGCTCAAAGAACACAACCATATTAATTATTCATGGGCTGGTGCATTCTGGGAAAAGGGAATGAACTGAACTGACTGAACCACATTTTGATGCAACTTACCTGTTGTGTTTGTCGATTTGACTTGAAAAATTATAGTGCAAGTTGTTAGAATTTCAGAATAGTATTTGAACTAAAAAAACTACAGAGTAAATCTTTGCTATTCTAAAGAATATTTTTTTAAAGTACAAAGGACATTCCTCTCACTGCTCACATGCATACATTATAGCAGCAACAGTCACATATAGACTATGTCTATACACACACACACACACACACACAGTTTCCCACACGTCTGACAGGCCTTGCATGTTTGGTCTGCCCGTTTGTTTGCACGCCAAAGTGTTTGTTTGATATTGACAACACTATGCTGACTATCATACTTGGCAGCAGTTACCAGGATTGTGTTTCAGAGTCCAATGTGTGTGCTTGTGTTTCTGTGAGTCTGAAAGTGTGCAGATAGCATTTTGCATTCTTCCATATGCAATTGCAAATGTTTGCAATTTTCCCCCACATAATTCTCTAATACCTCTCTACAAGCATGTGCAGTGACTTCTGTAAAATCAAGGAGAGAATGGATGGGTGTTAATTTCATTTCAAAGGTGTTGGTTGATGGCCATTGACACCCTGATAAGGCAAACACTATTCTAGCCTGTGAGCTGAGCCGCAGTCATGGTTATTTAAAACTGTAAAGTGGAACTTGATGACAGGACTAGTCTGGGCTCTGTAAAATACAATACTTGCTTACACCGCTTGCACACTAATGTGCCTGCTATTGAAACTCTTGCTGACAGAGCTAGCACGCTAACCTCTGCAGTGTCTGCATGCACTGACCAAAACTGTCCAACACAGGTTATTACGAGACTGTCCTCCTCCAAAAAACGACCCTATAGGTTGTTTTTTCAAGCACCTTATTACGACCTATATTTACGTTTTAAAGTCATACGCCCTCTAGATGGCGTAAAAATAATGACAGTGTCGTGTTAGGTCTGTCGTCATGAAATGACGCATGACCGTCGTTACCAATCAAAATGTGTGTTCATTTAAATACAGTGTGTGGACCTTTTACACAGTCCTTTACCCGCCATTTGTCCTATTTCCATTTAGCAAAACTCATTTTTTTATTAACGACTACACTTACCCCACCCCTAAACCTACCCTTAGTGATTTATAGTGCATATACACTTTATGAGCACAGGCATTCCCTGGGATCGAACCCATGATTGTATGATCTCATGATTGCATATTGTTGTATATTGCAATGCTCTACCAATTGAGCTACGCGAAACTCAAAATGTGACGTAGATAAAAGGGTACAATGCATTAAAATGAAAGTGTCCTGTTGTCAATAGGGGCGCAACTTTAGTAAACGCTCCTATGGGTCGTATTTCAGGGAAGTGACAAACAACCTATATGGTCGTATTGGTTGGAGGACATGTTGGTTATTACTTAGAGGGAATTCACATATTTAGGAAGTGATAATTGGTAATTTTCTTTTTTTAGATTTCTCCTTATTGTCCATGGTAGATGGTGTCAGGCAGCTGGCTAGTGCGTGCGGTCAGGTTATTTATTTGTTCATTTGCCCAATAAACTCCACCACAGCCATTTTGTTGTAGCAGCTGTCCTGTCATGGGATGATGAGCCATGGAGAGGCTGCAGGTGCCCTCCACCAACACCCCCTAAGACTCTGTTTGCCCCTGCAGAACAGCTGAAGGGTTCGAGGACAAAAACAAAAAAAAAGTGGATGAAATGCTGCTTTGAATCAATTTCTATTGTAAAGAATGCTTTAAAAGCACTATAAAAATAAAGGTGACTTAACTTGACATTAAAAATGTAATTCATACTTATAATGACTTATAATGATTACACCTCTTCTATGGAAGTGGTTCTCAACCTTTTTGACTCCAAGGCCTGTTTACAAGAATATTCATTACTATGACTTTTCTACTTATTTGTGATTTATTTGTTTACTCACAATTTCTACCTAATATTTTAGAGATTGACAAAACTAGAAAAATTCTTTTTCGTTATACAAAAAAATGGACATTATAATATTTGATTAATTTACATGACTTTTACAGGTCTAGAAATCACACTTTTACAATTATGCTTCCTCATATATCCCAGTTTTCTAATAACATGTGAATCCTGGTTCTTTAAAGAAAAAACCAGTAGTGTCATGAAGTAAAAAATTTTGGGGGGATGTCTTGATATCATAATAAAGAAAAAGGAAAACTTTATTCAGTATTTTGGCATTATCTTGTTCTTTCATAGAAAACAACGTTTTAACAAAACCGCTTCACAGCTTATTAATATTTTTTTTAAAAATCTGCCAAATCAAAATCATAAAACATATAGCAAAAGTTACAGGAAATTATGTCATAGAGAGGACCCATGAAGGCCCATGTGTCAAGGTCAACAAGTCTCCTAAAATATCAGATTTGACCTTCTTAAGACAAGTCAAGGATAGTTCAGACTTGTTCAGACTCGCCAAAAACAAACATTAGGAATTTAAGAACATTACATTTATTTTTCCATCCTTTTCCTTTCTTTATAGTGGACTTTTATATGTCATTGACCCAGTTCTCCACATAAAAAGCACATAATTTGTATTATAGGCATAAATTCCAGTTATTTATGTTTTTGGCCTATAGACCCTTAAGCAAGTCTGATCTGGATCTCTCTAAATATTTTTGACAAGTACATGCCATCTAACATGCTAAACTGTAGGCCTATGTTTTTGCCTGATTAATCTTAACTTTGACAGAAAAGACCACATCAGCAAAACTTGAGAATGTTTAGAGAATAACCAAGAGATAAAAATGCAAATACCCATGTGGAAAATTCATATGCAGGGTAGTGACACACACATATGCACATTTACACAGATCGTCTGATAAACAGAGAAGTAGCCATCAGATCAAAAGAAAATCCCATTGAATGGAGGAAACAGAATAGAAGAGAAATTTTTAGGGGCATGTGTGGTTTTATGTTTTGTGTTCATGTGCATTTCTGAGTACAGAGTATGTGTCTGAGCAATACAGAGAAGGGAAATGCTTGACAAAGGGGAAGAGATGAAGAAGAAGTGCATTTACATTTGAATGTATAGTTCCTGTTGTCACTATTTGCATGATTTTGTAACTTGAGTAAAAGCAGCACAATTTGTTCGATCAGTGGTTTCACTTTCTAGCCAAAGGTGTTTCACAGCCTGAGAAGGATAACTGAACCAGAACCAGCTAAGCTTTAACCTGACGAATGACTACCTTGGGACCAAAGTAAACCAAACAGCTGTGAGTGTTCTCAACGTGAAACTTCCCTCACGTGTGGAGATCCAAAGACAAAGCTCTGTTCCCCACTGAGTCACACAAAAATGATTTCCTCTTTTTTTGGAAAGTCACTGGTTGGAACAGAAAAGGGAAGTGGATCTAATGACCAATCCCAAATGTTTGACCAGCATCTTCATTTGATATCTTTTGGGGTTGCACGCTGGCATTTGTTTAACTGGAAACCTCACGCTATGACTTGTGTGCGCCATCTGGTGCTCACATGAGGCATTTAGTAGCACCTGTTTTTACTGTAGATACACAGAGACTGTAAACAAAGTTTAAAAGCAAGGCAGGATAATAGAAAACCTCTTTTCAAAAGAATATTTTTTGAAAAAATTTCGGTAACCAAACTGTTTTGGTTACTCTTGGCTTTCACTGTATGGACAAAAAAGACATCTCAAAATATCTTTTTTATGTTCCACAGAAGAAAGAAAGTCATACAGGCAGTGTTGGGAAAGTTACTTTTAAAAGTAATGCATTACAATATTGCGTTACTCCCTAAAAAAGTAACTAATTACGTTATGTTACTTTTCCATTACTTTTTCTCATCTGGGCTGGGCTTGCTTGTTTTTTTTATAACGAAAAGGTTATTCCATTTTTAGCCAATTTAAAGGTCCTTTCATACCATAAATTCACACCTGTACAGTAGAGGGTGCAACTCAGACAAGAATGTTCAGTACTCTTCAACAATAAAAACAAAAATGAAACAAATGTTAAGTTTAAGTCATTTTTGCTTATTAGTATGGTTGAAATGGATCATTGAAGGTCAGCAGCAAAGACAATGGTTAATAAAGTGAGATTAAATACATAAAGATTATTTGTGTTTTTTTAACATTTAATTAGTGCATGTTTGCATAATATTCTGAGTTTGCACTGTTTTTAATCGTTTTGAGGAACACTGAAACTGTTAAATGTTCATTTTATACAGCTGTTCGTTTTATACAGCCCCCCCCCCCCCATATGATGAGAGATGTTGATGCAGTGACTTAAAAGATGCTGATTCTATCCTGTGTGTGGATGTACTTTAACCAGCATCAGTTTAAATGTTCATTTTCTTCCTTTTTGCCATTTCTAATGATATTAAATATGTTGACAGGAAGCAAAATTGGATAGAGAAGGCAGACGGGATCTGGAAAAATCCACAAGCTTGGACTCAAACCTAGGATTCGTTGTACGCAACTGCACCAGAGGTCAACACACTGTTCACAAAGCCATCGGGAAGTGCAAGATTGAGTCAGTTTGATAAATATTTGAAACTCATGGGGGGGGGGGGGACTTTTTTATCGATGGACTTTAACGAGCATCAGTTTAAATGTTCAATTTTTGCCTTTTTAGAATCTTATTGAGGGGGGGGTTGGGACAGAAATCGACGGCAAATATCCAGAAAATTCCACGAGCCTGGACTCGAACCTAGGATTCTTTGTACACAACTGCACCAGAGGTCAGCGCACTGTCCACAAAGCCATCGGAAAGTGTGAGACTGGCCCAATTTGATAAATATTAGAAACTCATGGGGGGGGGTTACCAGCTGTCAAAATCCGTCCACCCCCAAATGATGAGAGATGTTGATGCAGTGACTTAAAAGATGCTGATTCTATCCTCTGTATGGATGGACTTTAACGAGCATCAGTTTAAATGTTCAATTTTTGCCTTTTTAGAATCTCATGGGGTGGGGGGAACAGAATTCGACGGCAAACATACAGCTGTCGAAATCCCCCCCCCCCCCCCCATATAATGAGAGATGTTGATGCACTGACTTAAAAGATGCTGACTCTATCCTGTGTGTGGATGGACTTTAACCAGCATCAGTTTAAATGTTCATTTTTTGCCTTTCATGATTCTTTTTGAAAATGGAGCGATTATTTTTGAAAATGTAGTGATTCTTTTTGGAAATGTAGCGATTCTTTTTTACGAAAGTAGCGATTCTTTTTGGGAAAGTAGCGATTCTTTTTGGGACAAGTAGCAATTCTTTTTTTGAAAATGTAGCGATTCTTTTTGAAGAAAGTATTGATTCTTTTTGGGAAAAGTAGCGATTCTTTTTTAGGAAAGTAGCGATTCTTTTTGGGGAAAAGTAGTGATTCTTTTTAAAAATGTAGCGATTATTTTTGAGGATCCGGAAAATTCCACAAGCCTGGACTCGAACCTAGGATTCTTTGTACGCAACTGCGCCAAAGGTCAGCGCAGTGCAAGACAGAGTCAATTTGATAAATATTAGAAACTCATGGGGGGGGGGACAGAATTAGACGGCAAATATACAGCTGTCGAAATCCGTCCACCCCCAAATGATGAGAGATGTTGATGCAGTGACTTAAAAGATGCTGATTCTATTCTCTGTTTGGATGGACTTTAACCAGCATCAGTTTAAATGTTCATTTTCTGCCTTTTTGCCATTTATAGTGATATTAAATATGTTGACAGGAAACAAAATTTGCCTGAGAAGGCAGACGGGATCCGGAAAATTCCAGGACACGAGCCTAGACTTGAACCTAGGATTCTTTGTATGCAACTGCACCAGAGGTCAACACACTGTCCACAAAGCCATCAGGAAGTGTGAAATGGAGCCAATTTGATAAATATTAGAAACTCATGATGAGAGATGTTGATGCAGCGACTTAATAGATGCTGATTCTATCCTCTGTATGGATGGACTTTAACAAGCATCAGTTTAAATGTTCAATTTTTGCCTTTTTAGAATCTCATGGGGGGGGGGGGGGGACAGAATGGAAGGTGATGGATTGGGATCCGGGTCTGACTGTGTTCCAGAGCAGGGGTAGACGCTCTCTAGATACTTGACAGCTTCCCTCCAGTAAAGTCCTGTGGTGTCTGGGAGGTCTACTGGGTGGTGGTAGTTTGCCCCAATCCAGAACAATGACTTAAGGGTCTCACCATCAGAAGGGCAGGTGATGGCAAGATAGCAAAAACTCTCAGTGAAATCAAAAAAGTTGTGGCTCATTTGAGCCACCAGAGCAAACCGATCAGATAAATTCACTTGTAGTTCGGTCATCTATCACCAGTGTATGCACAGACTGAATTTCCAACACGAATATTTAATAATAATAGTCCACAGATAAATAATACAAAAGGCAGCAGCAAACACTCCAAACGCAAATGTGACCGAACACTGAATTGAGGAAATGCAGGAACTTAAGTATACAACAAATGAGGTAATAATCAAACACAGCTGAACCAGACAAACTCAAAATCATCTGTAATCATAGAAACAAAAGAAAGGCAGGAAAATCAAACAAAGGAACACAGGAACTAATGAAATACAAACTAAAAGTCCATGAAAACAGAAACTAACTGAACATAATTGTGACAATTATAAAGATATGTTGTCTGCTGTGAAACTCTAGAGGGCACATGCTGATAGGTCCTTTACATGCAGTCTGCAAGCAATCACATCATTACTGCATGGCACAAGCTGATTAGCCTCTGTTGATCCTGCATCCAGTGAGCTTGCTCAACATTTAAAGTCCCCCTGTAGTCAATTATTTTATCCCTTAAAACTCATCTTTGATCACCAAAATGACATATTTAAACATTTTTTTCCTGTGAAAAATTTTTCTTCATGCCTAAAAATAGCTTGAATGTCTCTCTCTACACCCTTGCCTCATTTAATATACACGGATCTATGAATATGCAAATTAGCCCCGCCTCCACTCAAACCAGCTCAGAGTCTACTGTTGCTGCAGTGACGAGCATATTTAAGAAAAAAGTTTGCTTCGCATCGTATATTCAGTTTAACAGATGTGTAACTGAACTGCTCACATATTTTTTTACGCTTAAATTGTGTTCTAAATTATGAATTGGTAAAACGCCTTTGCAAAACGGTCTGAATCCACATGCATTCGTTTGGACTGCTCTCTCACTGCGATTTCTCAGTAAAACAGACAGTATCGAGAGAACAAGCAGCGCTGTTTTTCAGTCGTTTTCCTCTGTGAACATGCGCTAAATGGATGTCTGACAATTTCGTTGCTTTTTGGAGTTTTCGCATTTAAAAACGTTTAAAACGTCTAGAGATAGAGCTACACTTGTTCTGCGGTACCGTTGCTCTCACTGATGGCCCGTAAAGGTGCGTAATAGTTAGGCTATAAGGCTTATTAAACTTTTTTGTTAAATAAAAAACCCTTTGTGCATCTCTGTCCATGCAATAAATGCACATCCTTGAATGAGCGCGGATTTCTAGCAGATTTACTTGAACTTCTCAAGTAATATGTTTGACCCATTCCAAAAGGCGGCCAATATCAGAATTTAAAATGGACTGAATAAAGCTCTCTCAGAACTTGACGTGTGATGCCACACTGACTGACATATGCACATGAATCACGGTCACACGCACACGGTTAGAGCAATATTTTTTTAGCTATGTTTTATAGTATTAAAATATTTCGAAGGACAAAAACATGAACTTTATTGGCTTTACTTCAAGTCAGCTGTCACTTTACTTTGGCGCGAGGCCCTATGCGCTCGCCCACTTGGCACAGCCCTTGCGATGGTTCTGTCGGACACATAACAGTAATTAATATGTTTAGCCTTTTGCTTGACTACGTTATCAAACTGCTAATAATGTGTTGCTAATGTTACACAAACCATGCTCCCGTTCTTCATCTCAGAGTCAGACAGCTGCCGTCTAACAATCATATTCTTACAAACGCTTTGAACAACTCATATTTTTTCATATGAACAGAAAACATACCGGCATAACTTGGCTTCTCTCGAGACTCTCCTGGGGGCTGTACCATGAAGCCGGATTCACTGGCTAGCCAGGTAAGTTTCAGATTAGTTTGCACCAATCCTGGGTTTTAGGTACCATGAAAGTGACTTGGCTTTTAGCGGTGTTAATCACCATAGTAACTTGCGCTCCACAGCTAACCTGTTCCGGGGCAGGTTATGTTCTGGTTCAGAGATCTCAAACCGAAATTGGACCAATCAGATGTGAGCAAAATGATACTGACACATCCAACGCAATAAAGTCACGCCCCCGGTTTCACTTCCTCCAAATTAAAGGTCACTATATAGTAAAAACAAATATTTAAAGATGAAATTGTCTGGCTTTAATGATAATTAGAATTATTTTATGATTTATATAATTATTATATGATCTATATTATTATTAATCCATTACACACAAGCAATTTTAGTTTAGCAGTTATTATTAAGCATTTAGTTTAAATGAATATTGATATATACAGATCTTATGTAATATAAATAAGCTGTAGAATCAATAGTTAACTCTTTAAAAATGACTACATGTGACCTTACATGTTTGAGTCTCTATTGCTATATATTATCAAGCAACTATATAAACTTCACAAGTTTCACTTGCACTGATAGAGCAAGATCATTTCTTTTATTTTTCCTCTTTCATGGACAAGTATTTTCTTTAGTGTAAATGCGTTTAAATTCTTCATTTTCTTCAATCTCTTAACCTTCAGCAGAAGAGTTTTGAATCACGCTGGCTCTCTCGCAAGAAGTGGATCACAGTTTCTCTCTGTTGCAAGGCATGTGATTGGCTGTTGACCGCTGATGTCACGCATTCATGTGCACGCGCTCCACAAACTCAGGATCAAAGCCTGAGTTGACAGAGAAAGTTGATGATCAGCATCATGGTACCAACAAAGCCGGATTGGAGTGGTTTGGTTTTGTCAACTCGAAACTAATCCTATAACCCTGAGTTTGTTCAGCTACCATCATGGTACAGGCCCCTGCTTAAGAGCGCTCATGGTTAATGATATGCTAAAGCTCACTGGCACGTTGTCTTGATTGGTTACAAGGTAGTCTGTGACGTCACAGACACCAGCGATTTCAAACCGCGGGTCTGAGACTGTCTTTTTTTCACTGTGGTTTTAAACAGAAAATACTCAGCAATGGTGTTGACTTATGAATTTGCACATGGTTTGTCTTAAAGCATATTAAAAACACCACATAGACATATAAACAACATTAAAAACTTGATTTTCACCACAGGGGGTCTTTAAATCTGGTTCAGTGTTTGCTGTAGAGTATATCAGAGAGTATATGCAGTGAGAGTACACTGTAAAAAAAAAAATCCTAATTTTACGGAAAATAACTGATTTTTTTACGGTCATTTTCTTTTATTTTAAATGATTCTCAAAACTCTGTAAAATTACAAACAATGTATGTAAATTAACAACTCGGCTGTTATTTTATGTATTATGACATTAATGAAAAATTAAAGTAATTCACATATTTTTTACAGAAAATTTACTGTATTATACAGTATTTTTTCTGTTTTCTTAAATTACAAACAAATGTATGTAAAATTACAAAAATAATCAGTAATTAAAGAGTAACAAAACAGTTAATTGATAAAACAGTCAAATGAATGGCAGCCAAAAAACCCTGTAGAATTAAAGTAAAATATCCTAATTTAAATAAACCGAAAAACACTGTTATTTTACAGGTATTTCCTGAATTATTACCTTCACTTTAAAAAAAATCCTAAAAAAAACCTGTCAATGACTGGCAGCTATGGCTGCCAAACAAAAAACATAAAATTAAAGTAAAATATTCTAATTTAAATAAAGTGCAAAAAACTTTAACAAAAATTTTCTTTAAATGTTAAAAATTATTTTATTTTACAGGTGTTTCCTGATTTGATTCAAATGACTGACAGCAACAGAACATTAAACACTAACAGATCTCTCAAGATCTCAGCATCTTCACTTATTACAGTCTAGACTTTATTTCTTTTACACAAAGGTTCTTATTGAGAATTAACAAAGATTTAGATGTTGATGTCTTATTGAGAAAAAAAAGTTTGATGTCACCGTTAAGGAGTTAAGCGTTTGCTTTAGTTGGGCTCTTGACCCTTGACTTTTTTCATGTTAGTTTTTCTCTGACTGCTTTAACTGTGTGTCTAATGCATGTTTGTTATAGCAAAAAGTGCAGGAGAAACTCTGATCAGATGATTTTGGCAGCTTATTGGTGATATAGTTATCATGAAGTGGCCTGATTCACTAATATAATGTAGTGACAAATCTCTGAGTATATTAACTGTTAATTTCTTGTGATTTACTGTAACCTTGTGGATCATATTGTGATAACCTGGTATTCTGATTTTTAAGTCATTATGCAGAAAATGTTTTCAGCCTTTTTTTTTTTTTGGGAGCACAGAGACATCAATAATCAACATATGAACCTCAACAATGGTGACAATCAATTAAGCTTTTTTGTGACGACGTGAGTTGATCAGAATTTTTTTTTTTTGTCACCATTTTTGAGATTCATACGCTGATTCTTGATGTCTGTGTGAGTCTGCATGAATTTGACACAACCTTTTCTGCATAATGATTTAATAAAATTGTTTATAGTATCACAGCACTGCAGTAGTATTGGCATGTTAAATTACAATTAATATTAAACAATTTAGTCAGAGACCAGACTCTGGTATCAGTGAATCAGACCACTTTATGATGACTATACCATCACTTAAACCAACATCATCTGAGCTTTTCTTGCATTAATTTTTTTTTTTTTTTTTTTTTTTTTTTGCTAAAACAAACATGTATCAGAGAAACTCTTTTGTTAAAAAGTCAAGGGTCAAGAGCCCAACTAAAGCAAGCACTGACCACCAGAATGGTGACTTCAAACTTTATTATTTTATTCAATAAAACATCAACATCTAAACCTCTGTTAATTCTCAATAAGAACTTTAGTATGAAATAAAGTCTGGATTGTAATAAGTGAAGATGCTGAGATCTTGATAGATCTGTTAGTGTTTCATGTTCTGTTGGGATTTAAAGGGTTTCTGTATTGTCTGTTTTGTGGGTCACCATTGTGCTGGAGAGTAGAGCCTGTGCTTCAGTCCAGGATGAGCCAGAAAATATTGGTGTTGTGCTGTGTTTTGCTTTATTTCAGAGGCAGTAGCATATAGTTACCTTAATTCATTCATGTGTGCTGTTTCTGGTTAAATACAAGAGTTTCACATTTTACAGTGTAAATGTGTTTTGTTAGTAACAATTCAGGATATATGTATAAAACAAGTGTTTTTTTTTTTTTGTCAGTGAGTGTTTTGCATTTTATTTGAATTAGGATCTTTTACAGGCTTTGATTGGCAGCCTTTGCTGAAAGCCATTTGACTGTTTTTTTTTTGTTTTTTAAGATTATGTTTTGCAGTGAAGGTGTTTTATTGAAATAATTCAGGGAATACTTGTAAAATAACAGTGTTTTTCTGTAGAAAAATTGTAATTAAAATTTCTGTTAAAGTTTTTTACACTTTATTTAAATTAGAATATTTTACTTTAATTTTAAGGTTTTTGTTTGGCAGCCATAGCTGACAGTCATTGACCATTTTTTTTACGTTTAATTTTTTTACAGTGTAGAGTATATGCATTGAGCTATCAGAGTTCCTCTGAAAACCTCTACCTCCCCCAGCTCCACCTGCCTAGACAATGGAAGTGATGTCTCGCACTCATTGAAGTATAAGCGCGAGACATCACTTCCGTCATCAGAACGCGTTTTCAGACCTCACCAACCGGATGCGCAAGGCAGTTGGACATAGTGGTGTTTTAGAGGTGAAAAATGATATAAATACTGTTTGGTTTCTCGCACAAACCGATCGTTTCGTGTCTTAGGACATCACTGTGTCGTCACGAGCCGCAGGGTTTAATTTGGATTTGAATGAGGATAGTGATCTTTCTTAAATAAAAAGACATCTTAACCCCTAGCGCTGCAAATTTCTTCCCAGTGCATATCCATATTTATGAATGAGTATTGATGTGTGTAAGATGATTGTAAGAACAGGGAGGGACTTTGATAAAACTCCAATCTGATTTGATTAGAAACACTGCAAATCCCTCTCTGACCCTGTATATGCCCCTTCTCCCCCCTGCTCAGCTTCTGTCCTACAAACCCACTTCTTAATCCCAAAGCCTTTTTATATCACAGAATCATGGACAGAATGCCTTTTCCAACATAAATCCGGCTTTTCCACCCACCTTTTACAACCCCCACAAACCAATCTGATTGAATCCAGTTGGGTTTATTTTAGTAATGAGTTTGTGGTCTCTGGGTAAACCTGCACTGCAGGGAAGGGAGGCACCAGAAATGCAGACTTGTGAATTTTAAAGTCATAATGTTAGATCTCTGCATTGTTGTAAGGAACAACTTGGCTGAACTATTATATTTCTCACATGACACAAAAAGATAAATTGAAACATTGCACGTCATAGTGAGCGATGTCTGGATAGTGAACGAATTAATCAGATAGACCAGTTCTCAAATTAACAACTCACTTGCTAAATCCAGAATCTAATTATACTTTTACTGTTCTGAACTGATTGAATCGAGAACAATCTCTTTCAGACATGTCCATCTCACAGTGATCATCAACTTAACAACTTTACCAGTTTATTCAACCGTCTTTTCGTAATGACCTGATAACCAATGAATAAGTTGATGTGAGCATTTGGAGTGAACCGAGTATTTGGCTAATTGGGTAAAAAGTTATAAATTATATTTAAGCTTTAAATGATGCATCAAGTCTGCAACAAACTGAACTGGGATACATGACAATAAAACATGCTTATTAATAAAACTAAATTAGGTTTTATTAATAAGTGAACAGCAATTCAATATGTGCCTGCTTAACACCAGGATGTCAAGGACAACGTGAGCGCGTCACTGCGTAAAAGAATCATTTTAACCGGCTGTTCAAAAGAACCGATTCGCGGAAATGATTCGGATTTCCATCACTATGACGAACTGCATGAGTCCAAAACTTTTTTTTCTGTTCTCATCTTGCGCCCCCTCCCTCACTGCGAACCCGGACACTAAAATCATGGCTGTCCACTGTCTACCCAAACCATACGACTCCACTCTCCCTCTATATGAAATAAAAGAGAGTTTAGGTATTTATTTCAACCAGATAGTCACAACTTTCCAAGTTTAAAGAATTTCGTTTAATGAAAGTATGCGCGCTCCCGCCAAAACGCAGCATCAGCACCGCTATCTCGCGCGCGCGCGCCTCTAGCGAGCGAATCTATCGCCATCCCGGCCGAGAGAGTTAAAGTTGGCCGAAAGGACGGCTAAACGATGCTGTACTGTTCGGTGACGAGGAAAGGATAACATTTGATTTACTCATCTAAAATCGACTCCGTCTCCCGGAGAGGATGGATATCAAAATTCTTGCCCCAAGCCTTTTACTCTTTCTCGCCTTTCAGCATTGCTCGTCACGTAAGTGAAACTGCATATGCAAGATGTAATGCAAATACAATGTTTCTTATCTGCCATATAGGTGACTGTTATTCTGTATCATAACAAGTGCATCAGTAAAGCTATGACATAATTATTTTTCATAATTACTCAAAATTGCGATATCTATAAGCTTGTATTGTTTTAAATAAGAGCGAAATTCTTAAATATTTTTGTTAATCTATATTTACAGTATTCAGTCTAGAGGGTTTGGGCTGAAAGTAAAGCGCTAATGTAGTCCTGAGTCCGGGCTCGCGACTCTGCCTGTGTCTATGGGCTCTTTCTGCATTGCAGTGCTTCCGCGCGCTCACTTGGGCAAGTTTCTGCATGGAAAGGTGCGTCTTGCGCAGGGGACACGCGGGAAGGACACACTCTCCTGCTGTTAAACAGAGACTGCTGAACGCATCTATTTGCAGATTTAGCCGTGTTTTTAGTGTCTTGCGCGTGAAAAGTTGAGATTGTCGGTGTATTTGAAATGGCGTGGTGAAAAATTCCTATTCCGTGAAGTTGCTTGTGGGAGCAGCCCTATGCGGAGACAGAGGGCGGGCACATTAACTCACCGAACTCCCAAATTCATATGACGTAGAACATTGCATGCGAATTCTCACGTAAGGTTACCTTTAAGACAGTATTGCAATCTGCAAACCATCAAAATGATACAACGAATCGATATTCTTATTCTATACAATTTAATAAATATCCACCAAGCAAGTGCTGCAAGAAAGCTTGTAATATTTTATTCTAAATCTTCTTAAAGTAATCTGATTGTGTGCCATGGTATTAAAATTATTTGGTTCTGACAATGTGCATATGAGTCATTCTGTAATACTTCCAAAAATATAATTTATTTTTTAAATTGAGTTTAAAATGTTTTACTTTTTCTTATGTCTGCAAAAGTTCTGTTAACTAAAATATATTTATGTCATGTCTGGATATTTCAATTTATATGAATAAGAGTGAGCTCTATTACTAAATCTGCTAATATTAATTAGTGATGGTTTTTCAAAACAGTGTTATGTTGAAACCATAATAGCACATTGTATCTTGAAACAATGAGGTTTTGTGAAATCCCAAAAGAGGGGGTTTTCTAGGCTTCTGCTTCACTACAAATTCTTTGACAACAAAGAAAGCTGATGTATGATGTATTGTGTCCAGAGGATAATCCAGCAAGCTCTGAGCAGAGAAATGAGACAGCATGAACACAGCACTCTTGCTGTAAGAATTCATTTGGCATAAATCTTTGGGAGGGATTGGAAACTATCTGAACTGAAAATGGGTGCTCTGACGATACAGAAAATTGCCATTTTATTGAGATTTAGGATGCCTTGTCTGTCTGTTACAAATTAGATCCTGTTGAGGGAGGTGTGAAAGATTCAGAGAAGATGCTTGTGTGTATTTTTAGACTGTAGACAGACATGCTGTGGCGTCTTGGATTGGCTCAGTATTTTGAAGTCCTTTTTGAGCTTATCTTTTTGTTTCATTCAAAGACAGCCACATACTGTGCTGCCAGTCCTGTTCTGAATAATTTATACCAATGTGACCCTCTATTCTGCATTCGTCCATGCTAAAAATGCTAAACACAGCCTCTCCACCTGGATGATAGTTCAAATCCTAACCAGCCCAAAGAGATTAATCCAAACCAGCAGTCTTAGTCTAGACCCATGTGTACCGCGGCCTCCTTACAGTGATGAAAGATAGCTCACATGATATGCCCTCAGTTCTCCTAGAGCAGAAGTGCTGTGTCAGCCTGCAGAGACTGGGGAGTGCCTGTAATTCAACACATGTGTCAAGAGAGAGAGAGAGAGAGAGAGAGAGAGGCATGTTCAAGATGCTCCTTCATGTTTTCCCTTATCTGTGAGTGGAAAGCAACCAAGGGCTTTGGAATCACTGGACGAAAAGTAAATGGTTGTGAAATTAGAGGGTTTCAGCAAGGTGTTTTGCAAAAATTGGAAACACCACTTTGTGAGCACAGATTGAGTGAGAGAGAGCAAGAGAGGGATGGCTAAAGGCTAAAGTGGGAAAGCGTGAATTTAATTTTGCACTCTTTGTTCTGTTCCAAAACCTAGTAGGTGCCCACAGAAGCAACATTTTAAAGGCATTATTGGTAAGATCCAAAATGAAGAATGTTCCAAAAGGTAGCCATCTTAAATGTTGATGCCTCATAAGATATCTTCATTGTGTGCACTATGTACTCAACCACTTATTGTACACAGTTTATTAAAGGTTAAAATATTAAAAGGTTATTTTGTCATCCGGCATCTAAATCTGATAGCCCCTCACCTTTCAGTACAAAAGGAAAGCTGCAACAGTTAAGTGCATGAAGTGGCCAACATTTTACAAGGTTTTTTTTTTTTTTTGCTTAACCCAAAATCAACTGTCTACACAATCTACTACATGCCTTCTGTTGTCTGATTGATAGTTTATATTTTTTTTACCAAGTGAAAGGCCCTTTAGTATAAAATTTTTAAAAATGTCCCCTTTCAGGTCACGTCTTTTTGCTGTGAAATCTTTAATGATTTGTATAAGTAAATGTAAGATTAACTCTTATATTGTTAGTAATATTTCAAGATGAACACTTACTGGACTGCGGGTTTATTTAATTATCCATACATCTTTTTTTCATGTTAAATTGTGAGCATCAAATATGATATATCAGGCATTTAAGGAACGTTTATTTGTACATCTCTCAATCATCATTGTTGGATTGCATTATTTGCCCCTACAATAAAAATCTTCAGAGCTTTTATCATAATACTAAGCACTTAAATTCTTACAAAGACATATTATTGCGAGATACACAGTGACAACAGATGTTTATATGCATTTTATGTAAGTAGTCTGCTATACAGATCTCATTGATGCTATCAGAATTTCATCCTTACTTTTTTGCCACTTCTTTTGGGAATTTTCAGTGTGAACACAGTGCTCACTTAGTTTATATATAAAATGGCATAGGATAGTGCAAGTACACAAATTGGGACACACCTCTTGTTTTAGCCAGATTGTAAAGCAGAATAGTATGGAAGTGGAATATAATTTTTTTTCTTAGAATTGCAATATATAAACTCACGATTCTGAGAAAAAAAAGTATTTTTTTCCTCAGAATTGGACTTTATAACTCACAATTACGAGTTTATATCTTACAATTCTGAGAAAAGTCATTGTGAGAATGTGAGATGTAAACTTGCAATTGTGAGAAAAAGTCAGAACTGAGATAAAAAGTCACAATTATCTTTTAATTTTTTTATTCCATGGCATAAACAAGCTTCCATAGACAATCCCAGAATGCACATGAAGAATTTCAGTGAAAAAAAATCCAAGATGGTATCAAAAAGCAAGGGATGTAAATGTATATTTTATAAAATACTGGAAATGATCAATTAAAAATAGTTTAGTGTTCACACAATATTCATTTATGCTGTGTTTTTATGCTTAATAAAGGATTATGCTGTTAGCTTAGCTACATGTTAACATCTAACACTATTGAAATCAATTGAGACGAGTCTCCTGTGCTATTTCACAGTTGCTGCCAGTGTAGAGAATTCCGAATCTGTCACTTATTAAGTCCCATAACAGGATGCTGCCTTAGAAAACAGCTGCCTAAGTGGGCTGTGGGAAGTAAGGCTGCTCATTGGTAGGTTTAGGAGGAGAGCTTTTGTATTAGGTTTTGCACGGGCGCGTTTGCAAGTCTCTGCATACATCTTCATGACCCTTTCATTGCTTATTCCTATTTTCCCCTGCAGCTCTTCTGCACTGAGTGCTTTAATAACTGTAATGCTTCTCCTGCAGGGCAGGCACTCCTCTCTGCTCTGCACAGCTGCTAGGGGAACAGAATAGCACAGGGTGGAAACCATTGATCTTAGAGCTGGTGAAGAGGGACAGACAATCTCTGCAGCTTATATTTTACAAAGATAGATGAGGCTGGGTCACATTCAATCGATTCATTTATCTGCCTAATGTGAATCAGAATATTGCACTGCAGCTGTTGCTTATGGGAGAATATGGAAGTGAGGCTAATCTTAGACAAGGGTCTTCAACCCTTTTCAGGCCAAGGACCCGTTTTGGGCTTTAGTTGATCAAGAGACTGAGCATGGACCTCGTGTTACATGAATCTTTAAGCTTATGCTTATAGTACCATGTTCATGTATTTACATACGTTAATAAGATGCTTAATTAGCAAATCCATTTAAATACTCATTAATGATGTACAGATTCCTATAGATATATATATAGGAATCTGTACATAAATACTCACTGGCCACTTTATAAGGTACACCCGTTCAACTGCACGTTAACGCAAATATCTAATAGCCAATCACATGGCAGCAACTCAATCCAGTTAGGCATGTAGACATGGTCAAGACGATCTGCTGAAGTTCAATCTGAGCATCAGAATGGGGAAGAAAGGTGACTTTGAACGTGGCATGGTTGTTTGTGCCAGATGGGCTGGTCTGAGTATTTTAGAAACTGCTGATCTACTGGGATTTTCATGCAACCATCTCTAGTGTTTACTGAGAATGGTCCAAAAAAGAGAAAATATCCAGTGAGGGGCAGTTTTGTGGGTCAAAATGCCTTGTTGATGCCAGAGGTCAGAGGAGAATTGCCAGACTGGTTTGAGCTAATAGAAAGGCAACAGTAACTAAAATAACCACTTGTTACAACCAAGTATTTAGATGGTAGGGTCAGAATTTGGTGTAAACAGCATGAAAGCATGGATTCTGCCTTGTATCAATGGTTCAGGCTGCTGGTGGTGGTGTAATGGTGTCTGGAATATTTTCTTGGTACACTTTGGGCCTCTTAGTACCAATTGAGCATCATTTAAACACCACAGCCAGTACTGTTGCTGACCACATCCATCCCTTTATGACCACAGTGTACCATCTTCTGATAGCTACTTCCAGCATGATAACACTCCATGTCACAAAGCTCAAATAATCTCAAACTGGTTTCTTGAACATGACAATGAGTTTGCTATACTCAACAGGCCTCCACAGTCACCAGATCTCAATCCAATAGAGCACCTTTGGGATGTGGTGGAATGGGAGATTCACGTTATAGATGTGCAGCCGACAAATCTGCAGCAACTGTGTGATGCTGTCATGTCAATTTGGACCAAAATCTCTTAGGAATGTTTCTAGCACCTTTTTGAATCTATGTCATGAAGAATTAAGGCAGTTCTGAAGGCAAAAGGGGTCCAACCCGGTACTAGCGAGGTGTACCTAAAAAAGTGGCTGGTGATCATAGAGACATCATACAAACTTTAATCTGTGGTAATCTTAAACTGATTCAACAGCATGAATGATTGTTTTCCCTTTACCAACCACAAATCAAGGCCACAAAGATACCCAGACATCTTACACACAAACACACACACAGGACATTCCCATCAGGTGAACGTGTTTTCACCAAGTAGAACATGTTCCTGGATCAACATCCTTGTTGATCCTGGAACAACATTCCAATCAACCAATCAGAATTGAGGGATTTTTTTCAGTTTATGTGAAGTTTAGGCTTACAACCAGGGTTAGGGGCTTCTACAATAGTTATCCATCATTTCCCTCTGATTTTAGTAATAATTTATGGGTAGAAATAGGTTTAGGGGTAGGGGTAGGGATAGGGATAGGGCTATGTTTTTGGACAGGAATATTGTTCCAGGATCATCAGAAGATGTCTTACTTGGCAAAATCACAATCACAATTTCCACCACAAGCCATTTCTTTCAGAAGACTTTCATAATGGAGTTCATGGCTTGATGAATCCGACTAGTCAAAGGCTGAAAGATGACTGAGCAGAGGACTGAATCAGATGGGAATTGAAATAATTTGAGAATGAACTAGATGACTCATGCAATATTCTGTTACATTCCTTGCTCTCTCTCTCTCTCTCTCTCTCTCTCTCTCTCTCTCTCTCTCTCTCTCTCTCTCTCTCTCTCTCTCTCTCTCTCTCTCTCTCTCTCTCTCTCCATCAGACGGTTTCTTTTTCCCCTCTGTTCCCTCACTGGCAGTGCAGTGGTCAGAATACTAATAACCTCTGCAGTGTTAAGCAGTCTGACTCCTGCAGTCTCTTTGTAGGAGCTACAGGATATCAGAATAATTGAGAAATACACACAATTAATTGAGAACATAACATAGTGGACTTCTGTTGTTCTTAAAGAAAGCTAATTATAAATACAAAAAATATAACTTACTCAATCATTATACTTACCCCCAAAAGAAAACTCTTTACATTATAAGATTTAGGCCCAGTTTCATAGACAGGGCTTAGACTAAGCTAGGATTAAGCCTTAGTTCAATTAGTCATTTAAGTAACTTTTATAAACGTGCCTTAGAAAAAAAAACATTACTGGTGTGCATCAAGAGACAAAACAATGACACTGACATATTTTAAGATATGCCAGTACAATTTTCTTTCAGTTAAAAAAGCTCAAACATGCATTTTAGTCTGGGACTTAAAGACTTAATTTAGTTTATTTACATTATGAACCATTCTTTTGATGACATTCCCAATGTTGGATTTAAAAGATCTATGAAAGTTCTTGGAACATTTGTAAGGCAGTTGTTGTTGTCATTGTTGCAATGTAAATGTGATTTTTTTTTTAAATATATGTGTGATGCAATTTATAATATTGGATATTACATCTAACAGTTAATATCTACAAAAACTCATCTGCTTGCTTATGAAGCAAGGCATCATTTTGAGATATAAAGTAAAAATTCAGTGATTTTATATCACAGTTAAGATGTCTGCTTTCTTAAACACATATAGGCCTCATAGGACCATAATCCTTCTTTGCGAACACTATTCATAAAATAGGATCTGCTTGAGAGCTTTTTATGGTATCACAACAATGTACAAAGTCACTTTCCAGATCCTTCACACTCTCTGTTCCAACTCCATTCTATCAATTTAGTCCTTCACTATCTTCAAAAAAAAAAACTCCTGAAGACACAGCTCTGCTGTAGGCACTTATCTCTGTTCTGTAGAAAGTATCTTCATAACCATCTTCAATAAGGCACATTCAATATTTCTGAAATGAACCCCTTAAATATATTATTCTACTGTCTACAATTTGCTCATGCATTTCTATAGAAGCTTCTGACCAACCATAATACTTTGCATTGAATTTTCTCCTTATAAACTACTACACTCATATATTTCCTTTGGATAAAATCATTTAATACATGAATAATTGTAAATTTAGAGGAATACTATATTTTGAGTGGAGGATATATCACTTATGTCGTTTGTAGACCAATTTTCTTGGTTGATTTTTCATTTTATAGCTTGTCACCAGTTTCTTTTCATTTCCTTTCCTCTTACTCTTGTTGGTTTGTGTGTTGGCTGTAGTTAGAGAGGTAAGGTGGATGTGATGCCATTTGGGCAGATGGCTTTATTAGAGCTCTGTTGAGAGGGTGAGATTGAGGTGGGTTTATCTGACTCTGCCATTTAGATTAGGCTGAAATGTTGCCAGGTCTAATTGAAGCAGGGATTTGTGTAACAGAGGTACTGATGAAATGCCATGGCAAGACTTGCTAAATGGGCCTGATTTATATTGTGTCCCATCTATCCACTATGACACACACACATTATTGTATATAATACAACTGTAACGCTCATTTCCCACATGATCCGTTCATATGCTCATTGTGCAAATGAGACTCTAACAACATTAACACACAAAGTGGGCCTGTAGAGCCTGGTTTTGTTTGATATTGTTTGATAAAGTATAAGATCTGAACATACTGTAATTTTCTCTGACAGATGTATATGTTTTGTTGTTTGCCTTGTTTGTTGATTCCTTTTTTAGCACAGTGTCAAATGTTATTGTTGTTCATTCGGCCTAGTAATAATCTCATCTAGAACAGCCACAGCAGTCCTTTATGTTGACCAATGGAAGTTCCAGTAAATAATATTTTCACTTTGGAAATGGATATTTAAAACCACAGATACTTAGTTCTCATGATGGGTTTTATTGCATTTGTGGTGATTCTAGATTAACTGAACTGGATGAACTGAATACTTTATGTATATATCTTATACTAGTTAAAGGGACACTATGTAACTTTTTTCTTTTCTTCAAAATTTACAAAATTTATACAATGAGTGAGAACATTATGAATCCATCTTCCACACCATGTTTTTGTCTTATCCTGAATCACTACAGTACGCCTATAATAAGTGTTTCATTGTGTTATCCTGTTTGTAATAAACTGCAAAATAAATCTTGTGTCAAAAGTAAAAAAAACAAGAAAAAAAAAACGTCATCTTGCTTTTATGATAATGCATTCATAATGCATTCATAATACTTTTATGAAATGCTTTTGTCATTAAATATTCTCTGTAATTCTCTTTTTCTTTTTCTCTGTTCAGGGCCATGCTTAGATCCGCTGATTTCTCCTCTCTATGCGTCCTCTTTCCATGCTTCTTCCAGATATAACTTTTTTTACTCTGCACACTTTGCCAAACTGTATGGTAAGTGCTAGTCAAGAGGTATGTGTTGCACTTTGCATTTTGAATAGGTCTGGCTGAGAATAGTGATGAGAAAGAATATTATCCTCGTATTCCCATCTTTGATTTAGCCGATACATTTGCGCCTTTTGAAACAAAAAGCTTTGCTTTTTTGTGAACAAAAATGGATGTAACTACTATGTGACATCATTGAGCCATGAATAAAAAAAGTCAATAATAATATGAGAAATAATATGTAAATGTCACA
Source organism: Mylopharyngodon piceus (assembly GCA_039654765.1). Lineage (NCBI taxonomy): Eukaryota > Metazoa > Chordata > Actinopteri > Cypriniformes > Xenocyprididae > Mylopharyngodon > Mylopharyngodon piceus. Next base: position 20,093,333 of record CM077457.1, read on the forward strand.
AGATCACTTTGTTCCATTGAAACGTTTTTTTAAGATCCAGTATTGTGTATATTGTCCTCTAGTGTTAAATTATCAAAATGTTATTTTTTTATTTTATTTTATTTTAGTTTAGTTTAGTTTGTTTTGTTTACCTTGGAGAGAAAATATTAATAATTTTAATAATAATAATAATAATAATAATAATTGTAAGACTTTATTTGAAGTGAAAAAACACAGAAGGCATGTTCTTTCAAAAAATATTACAAATCTTTCAGGAATTTCTCTCAATTTTCCCCCAGAGCAAAAAAAAAAAAAAAAAGTAGATTACTTGGATTTTTATGACAATATCTGTCATTTTACATATGACCAAAATATGTAGGACTACTGACTAGCCCATGACAAGAAATCTTAAGCACCAAATGTCTACATGCTTGTGTTTTATCAGCTGAATTTTCAAATGTGTGTGTGTGTGATGATGAAGGGAGCAGCGGCTGGTCTCCTTCCCCTCGGGACAGGCAGCCATGGATGCAGATTGACTTGGGGAGGAAGTATCGTATCATGGCCATTGCTACTCAGGGTACCTTCAACTCTTATGACTGGATCACCAAATACATGCTGCTGTACGGGGATCGATTCGACACATGGACTCCATATGTCATGAAAGGAGGAAACATGGTAAAAATTATCGATAGTTTATTAGTGTTTGGAATGCCCACCAAAAAGTATAATATGTGCTGAACAAGTACTTATGTTTGGTTTAAAGCAGTGGTTCAGGACAGGCGTTTTTATCTTATATTATATTATTATCAGAATTTAGAGTTCAACTTTTTATAAATACATTTTTGATGTGGGATTAGTTGTAGGGGAGAGAAGTTGTTGATTTGTTAAATGGTGTGTAACATTCACAGAGCCTTTAATATCAGATTTTTGTGTCTCTCAGACGTTGCCTGGCAACTGGAATTACTACCAGGTGAAGAGGAACGTTTTTCATTATGCGTTCACTGCCAAACATCTGCGCATCTATCCCATGGGCTGGAATACTGAGAACGGAGGCAAAATTGGCCTTCGCGTAGAGCTCTACGGCTGTCCTTACGGTAACCGGCACATATCTGGACTGAGGCACTCGCAACTGTTTGTGTTTTATCAGCTGCCAAGAACTTTAGCATATCATGATAAAGAAAATCTCCTCAGTGCCTTGTAATGTGAACCGGTCCTTTGAGTTGCACAGCAGAAATTCATTTTTTAATCAGTATATTGGTCTTGTTTTCCAGTAAATATATCTCAACACCCTACATGTACTTGAGAAGGAAAATGGCATGCGATAAGTTGTTTTCAGAAAAAAAAAAAAAAAAGTGAGGTTAATGTTTACAACAAGGAACATTTTTCCTCTAAATGAAGTGAAAACTAAGTTATTTTTTCATACTGCAAGACTTAATATATAATTTTTCTTCTCAAGTACTTATCTTGTTTCAAGGATTTTTAAATATTAATACTGAAAATCAAGAGAAAAATACTGTGTATAAAATGTATTTTTGCAGTTTGCCATCATTTAAATGTTAACACATTGCAAAAAATACCAATACTTTTTTCAGATACAACATCAAGCACACACACATACTGCCTGTAAAACGTATGTGTAAATTCAATAACTATGAACAATGTAATGTGCTGATTTGTGCAAGAAAAGAAGCAATGTGTACCCCCTGATGATCTGGGCATCAAAGTAGGTCAAGGTCAACTTCTTCTGTTTGCGTGGCTCGAAAGAAAACAGCCAGACACAGTGGCTTGTATATTTTGTGTTTGGTTTCTAGCATAAATAGAATTTTGTAATACAGTTTTTAACAATCCTCTCCATACTCTTGACCTTTGACCTTAACAGATTCATATGTGATGCAGTTTGAGGGGGATGACATGGTGGCATACTCATTCCCACGAGGCAGGATGAGGACACTTCAGGACCACTACGCTTTGAATTTTAAGACCTTGGAGAAGGATGGTATTCTCCTGCACAGTGAAGGTCTGCAGGGAGACTCTGTCACTCTGGAACTAAAGACTGGACGCCTCTACTTACACATCAGCCTGGGTAATCTATCTATCTATCGTTCTATCTAACGTTCTATCGTTCTATCTATCTATCTATCTATCTATTGTTCCATCGTTCCATATATCGTTCCATCTGTCTATCATTCTATCATTCTATATATTGTTATATCTATACCATTCTATCGATCTGTCATTCTAACGTTCTATCTATTGTTGTATCTATCATTCTAACGTTCTATTTATAATCATGAGGACATGTATTCATGATCTATTTAAGGGAGCAGCACAGTCCATAACACCAATGGGATGACCACAGTGATGCTGGGAAACCTGCTGGACACACAGCACTGGCACTACGTCACCATCAAGCGTTACGGGCGAGAGGTTAACTTTACCCTGGATGGACAGACTGAGACTGCTGTCCTTAACGGAGAGTTCAAGTACCTTGATCTGGACAAACAGGTGACATGTTGGATCAAACGCATGAACTATAAATGCACACTGTATCACTCTTCACTGATAAATTACATATAACTCACTTTTTTACAGAACAAAGAATTAAATAGAAAAATAATCAGTGACTCTGTTAAAAGTGAAAAGTGTAATTTCTGTGCCATTAGTATCACCAAATGGAGTAAAATAAATTATGTTTTATCAACAAAGTTTGGAAGGAACACGTTCAAAGGATCTATCCAATCAGCATTAGAGGAGGCCTCTATATATACATATATATATATATATATATATATATATATACGCAGCCGACTCACCTGTTCCTCGACAGTTTTCAGCATCCCTCTTCCACCCCGACTCCTCACTCTCAGCGAGTTCCTATCACAGCCGGGGGGAGTACTCTGGGTTCGGGCCAAATACAGAGCTCGAAGCCCTCTCCTCGGACAGCACGCCAAATACACATACTTTTACTCTATTTGATTATTTGTAAGTGTGAACTCGTGAATCACTGTTAAGTAATTAAGCAGGCATCACAAACACTACTCCTGTCTGCCATTGGTCAGACAATCAGATAGTCCCGCCCCAAACCCATACCATTGGTTAATGTTTCCTGCATCCTGATCATAACAATTATCCATTTCTCTTTAGATTTATGTTGGCGGTGTGATTGAGAAAGACACGCCCCACTTGCCTGGTAAGGTTAACTTCCGTGGCTGCTTGGAGAATGTCTTTATCAATGGAATCAATATCATCTACAAGACACAGTACCAGGAGCCTGAAATTCGACTAGCTCCTAAAAAGGTATGTAGAGTTTTCCTAAACTCACACAACCTAAAGCAAGAGTGTAATGTTGGATGAACTTATAATCACATATGATATCACATTTGGATGTCCATTGTATTGCAAAATATTTGAGATATTATTTGCATATTTCCATATTCTCATCTGTCCTTTTTCAGAAAAAGATGCATTATACCTGCCGTGACCTCCTCTGGAAGCCCATGACCTTTGCAGGGCCCAACAACTACCTGCAGCTGCCTGGGTTCTTCCGGAAGAACCGTCTAGCGGTAAAGTTTAAGTTCCGCTCATGGGACTACACAGGGTTACTGATGTTCACCAGGTTTGCAGATGATTTGGGCTCTCTGGAGCTTGGCCTCAGTGAAGGACAGGTGAACGTCACTCTCATGCAGCCTGGAAACAAGAGATTACGCTTTGCTGCAGGTACAGTATGATTGAGGATTGTGTGACAGTTTGAACTCTGTTTCTGTAAGAGCAGACGGAATGGAACATCTATAGACCAAGAGTTTAGCAGGACCAAAACTGGTCCGGTCTAAGATTATATACAGTAAATATTTTACTTTTTTTTTTTCATGTTTAAGGGTACCGTCTCAATGACGGCTTCTGGCACACAGTAGACCTGACCGCCAAAGACAACTTACTAACTATCACTATAGATGAAGATGAGAGCTCACCACTGAAGATCACCAACCCCTTCATGGTTCGTACAGGAGACCGCTACTTCTTTGGGGGTAAGTAACAGATCACAGAATATAAGGAGGATTAGTCTATTATGATTAAGTGCCTCATGACTAAAACCGAGTGCCACTCTTCTCTAAAACAGCCTCAAAAATGTCTGTAAATCAATGTTAACGTAAACAAGAATGCTTTAAAATAATATGCATGTTACATATACATAAATATGCACATCTAATGCCATAACTGCTGCCTTAATGTTTAAAATATATGCTAAATGAGAATGTGTTTAGTGCCTTATAGTTGCATAGAAGATAATTAGATGAATATTTCATATTTTGCAGGTTGTCCTAAGACCAATAACACGGCTCGCTGTGTGACCAAGCTGTCTCGCTTCCACGGCTGCATGCAGCAGATCTTTATAGATGATGAGCCGGTGGATATAGATGTCATGCTGCAGAGAAAATGGGGCAGATATGCCGAAATCCTGCTGGGCACCTGCGGAATCACTGATAGGTGTGTGTGTGTGTGTGTGTGTGTGTGTGTGTGTGTCTGTGTGCAACTCGAGTTTGTGTGTGGGGGTTTTGCCAACACTGAAGGACCAAATGTCCTCACAATGATAGTACCCAAACAAACAGTCCTCAGCAGGAAAAGTGCTTAATAAACTCAAAATTATGTCTTAATGAAAATGAAAATGAAAATGTGGAAGGAGATAAAACATATGAGCTCAGCTCTATAAAAACAATAGATATAAAACCTTACATGTGTGTGTTTGATACACTTTTAGTGTTCATTTCTTACCACAAAGTCTAATGTCATAGTCTGTAATGGCATTTAGGATGAACAAAAAAATTAGAAAAATGCACTGCAGTATTTTTGTCTTGTTTTCCAGTAAAAATATCTAAACTTCTTTTAGCAAAATGACTAAAGATGTTAAGTCTTGTTTTCTGAAAAAAAACTTTTACAATTTGTCTGTTACTGTAAAAAAATTAATTATCAATAATATAACATGAATATATAATCACAAATGCTCATAAAGGACACACAAAGCTTCGCAAAGGAGAGAAACAAAATGCCCAATGTAATATCTTGAGCCGTGCATTTTTAGTGCACTGTAAGTGTCAGCCTTTCCTTTTTCTTTTTTTTTTCAGGTGCACTCCAAACCCATGTGAACATGAAGGCAGGTGTATTCAGTCCTGGAATGACTTCTTGTGTGTGTGTAACAACACAGGCTACAAGGGGGAGGTTTGTCATAACTGTGAGTGTCCTTAACCAAGGAGATTCCTCTATATTGACTTTTTATTGGTGAAATATGAAAATCGCTCTTTTTTAAGTCTCTCTCTGTCTCTGTCTCTCTCTCCATCCGTCCCAGCTGTCTACAGGGAGTCATGTGAGGCCTACAGACTGAATGGGAAGTACTGGTCAGGAAACTACACCATAGATCCAGATCTGAGCGGACCACTGAAGCCTTTCACAGTCTACTGCAATATGTGTATGTATGAAGTAGAAGAGATTGACATGTTGAAAGCAATTTTGAAGGATTTTACGTGAGTTTGGTGAGTTAAGATTGATCACATCACATTTTAGTGCAAAAATCATGGACCGTCATCGAGCACAACCGCATGAAAAGCACCAAGGTGAGCGGCTCCACTGTGGATCGACCTTATATTGGGGATGTCCAGTATGTAAACGCATCCTGGGATGAAGTCACTGCCCTAGCAAACACCTCCTTATACTGCGAACAGTGGATTGAGTTCTCATGCTACAAGTCACGCCTCCTCAATACTCCACGTAAGTTTTCACAATGATTGGTGAAATTCAGTATGTTGGATATCCTTGGTCATTTAGTGCATGAATAAAGTTAAAGGGATAGTTCACCCAAAAATGATAATTTTGTCCTCATGTTATTGCAAGCTTGTATGATTTTTGTCCGTGCAACTCAGAATGTGAATTTTTGAAGACATGAGGCAAATAGCAATGACCGATTTCATCAACCGATTTTTCAATCAGTTGATTAAAGCTGCAGTCCGTAACTTTTTTGGTTAAAAATTATACAAAATCAATTTTTGAGCAAGTACATTACCAGCCAGTGTTCAAAACTATCTCCTTACCTTAGCCCGATTCACAACTGTTAGCTTGTAATAATGTTTTATGATAAAATGGGTTCTGGTGGGTTTCCGCGGGAAATTCAAGCATGCAGCCGTTCGTCTTTGCGTCATTACGAAATTAAAATCTACAGGTAACGCTAATACACACTAATACACACTTTGAGAACAAAGTATAACAGTAATAATAATTTGCACGGTTTGACGTGATATGAGCTAAGCTATCGTTAGATTTAATCACCATTGGCAGCGCGATTTATTGTAGGCCTAATGCTTTTTTTCTCAGTTAGTCAGAACAAAAGTGGGAGACATGTTACTTACTTGTTCAGATGACATTTTCCAGTGAAAATTCTTATCATTATTTTATTTATTATTTCTTATATTCCAAGACGTAGAATCTGTGATTCTGAATTACAGTATCCACACCGATGTGGTGACTGACAGCAAAGATGATAATTCCGCAAATAACTGCAATTGCAGGTTTCAAACAGAGATGGCGACAAAGAGGTAAAACTTACAGACTGTAGCTTAAGTTCACAAAACTGGTCTGAATGATTTGTTCTCCATTCAAACTGATCCGGTTGTGGAGGTCAACTCACTAGTTCAAAGATCTAGTCAAAGCTATCACAATAGAAACAAGTAGTAAAGTATTTGCGTTAGTAATGACATGCTTTAAGAAGACTGGGAATAAAATCCTTTTGTTATCCATTATGATGTATTTTTGATGTTGTTGTTTCATGTTGTTGGTGCTTGACATCCCCAATTCTCATTCACTTTCATTTTATTAAAACTTGGAAAGGTGTTCTTCAAAAATTCACAGAAGAAAGAAAGTCATACAGGTATGGGATTTTAATTTTGGAGTGAACTAGCCCTTTAAATAATTGAACATATTTGAATGTTCTGTTACTGTGTAGTATATATCTGCAGCCAACTGTATAACATAGTAGAAGAAAAAAATCTTGTGTAAAGGAACCACAGCTCTGAGTTTTTAGATGGCTGTTCAAGTATTGATCTGAGCTAGGGATTTAGTGCAAAAACACTAGAAGAGTCTGACTAGTCTGATTCAGCTGAACTGTCAAGAGCTTGAGCATAATTAGTGTCACTGACCTTTTTCACAGCCTTTTTCTCTGCTGAGTAACACTTATAGGAATCTGCTTAGTCTTTACTATTGAGTATTTTGCAAAACTATATTCAGGCCCAGTTATCATGGTCCCCTGCTCTGTGGACCCCAGTAAGACTGGCTCGTCTACACTATTAGTGGTTTGCCATTGCTCCATTTAGTTTTTCTTTGATTACATTTATTATTATTAACAGATGGAAGACCTTACACTTACTGGATTGGTCGGCATAATGAGAGTCATGAATACTGGGGAGGAGCTTTCCCTGAAAGTGGAAAATGTGGATGTGCTGTCAATCAAACTTGCACTGACTCCAAGTACTGGTGCAACTGTGATGCCGACTACCGCCAATGGTGAGACTGAGATGAGAAAGAATGACTTTTAAGATACCTTTTAAAATAACTTTTAAAATTTGTCTATATGGTTGTGTTTAATATTATTAAAGAAAGAAAAATACACAAGTAAATACAAAGCAAATGGCAGACACTTAAATATTAACTCCAGACAAAAACTGTGTATATACACTGCTGTTCAAAAGTTTGGGGTCAGATTTGTTTAAAAGAAAGAAATTAACACTTTTATTCAGCAATAATGCAATGATCAAGACAGAAAAGGCATTTATAATGTTTAAAAAAGACTTCTACGTTGTATACACTATAACTACAAGCTAAACATAATTTTAAAGGCTAGTTTCACTCTTACTTCACACTCATTCTTTACACTTACTAGGCACTCAGATAAAGGCTACCTGTCGTTCCGAGACCATCTGCCTGTCAGGAGGATTGTCATAGGGGACACTAACCGCACCGGTTCAGAAGCTCGCTACAGTGTTGGGGCGCTGTACTGCCATGGAGACAGTGAGTAATGAACATTACAAAGATACAGTGGATGAAAGGTTTTTCTTATATAATAAGAAGATCCTTCCTGACATGTAAGTAAAGGGAAATGTACAGTTTTTTGGTTTATTATAACAAAATATACACAAAGCAGAGCAGTCTTATATGATGGTTATGATTATTTTAATGGCTCACTCTACATTATCCTCCTAAATACATGTATATTTACTTTTACCAAATAAAGCACTGTTGTATGTTAATGAGAAATCCTTTTCTTAGGGAGTATCTGGAACACCATAGCTTTCACCAAGCCCACCTATCTGACGTTCCCCACCTTCAAGCCCGGCACCAGTGCCGACATTACATTCCACTTCAGGACCTACCGCACTAACGGAGTGTTTGTGGAGAGCTCCGACGACCACCTCCGTAATTTCTTACGAATTGAGCTCAATTGTGAGTGTCGTTTCCATGGCCGTGGCATTGTGAATACCATGGTGAATCTTAAAACTATATGGCATATATAGTGATTCTGATATCTCCTTCATCAGTTTCTCCTTAAATTTTCACAGCTACAACTGAGGTGGTATTCATTTTCATGGTGGGTGATGGAATTAGAAACGTGACCCTGCGCTCTCCTAAACCGCTCAACGATAATGAGTGGCACTATGTAGAAGCTGAAATTAATGTTAAATTGGCTCGACTAAAAGTTGATTTCTTCCCTCCGGCCATACACAAGTTCCCAGGGCAGACCTACATCACAATGAAGTTCACACAACCCCTGCTCGTAGGTAAGAATCACACAGCTGGAGTTTATGTGAAAACATTGCTTCAAGCAGTTGATACAAAAACATACCATCCATTTGTATTCAGGTGCAGCCAATCACACCTTAAGGCCTTTCCTGGGTTGTCTGCGTGGGCTGAGGATGAACGGGGTGCCTGTGGATTTAGAGGGGAAGGTTGACGAGATGGCTGGGATACGTAGGAACTGCACTGGAGCGTGTCTGAATGCCTCCATACCATGTCGAAACGGAGGCCAGTGCATTGATGGGTACGCTTCATACGCCTGTGACTGCAATAACACAGCCTTCGATGGCTATTACTGTCATTTAGGTGAGTTAACACAAATTTGCATATGTATGTGCTCTCTCACACACACGCTGGTTCAAATTGACATGGTGCAACACAGACTACAGTTGTTTCCTAATAAGCATATGCAAATTTAAAGTGATATCTTTTCATCTTCAGCTGTGGAAAGACTAATTATTACAAACGCATTTTAATTTTATGAGATTTAAAATATTAAAACAGATTCAAGTGCAGGATAATAAATGGGAGGAACAAACAAACTGGTGCCTCTGAGAACATGTTAAAGAGAGAGTCAATGCCTGAATAGAGAGTGACAGACTTTGGCTTTAGTTTCCACTTTCCATTTCAAGCCTCTAAATCCAGAGCTGATTTAGGCTAACAGGGATTTGTCTGTTCTGTGAATTAATATGCTTTTTTTGGATGATCTGTGTGGGAATATTTAAAACTTTGGCTAAGAGCTGAATTGTGTTTTACAATAAACCATAATTTACTCGCCAGCAGGATTCATAATGGTTGAATGTTCAGTCAACAGAAGGTCGAATCCAAGAGTAAATTACATATTTAGTAGGGCTGTCAAAGTTATTGTATTAATGTACGCAGCTAAATAACTAAGCATCCTCTTTTTTTAATGGATGCAGAGAGTATGCAATTTTGGATGTAGCCAGTGACGTTTATTTGGCGAATAAATAAACGAATGAATGAATGAATGAATGAAACCAGTTGATTTAGAGATTCAATGACTCATTGCTGAAGAACAATTGAGTTTGAACTGATTGAGTGAATCATTTAAATGACTTACTCATAAGCTCACTTGTTGCCACCTACTGGCATAAAAATTGAAAGAAAGAATCACTGTAAAATCCCCACAAAAAAACAAAACAAAAAAAACCCATAAAAAGTCTTAATGCTGTTGAACTGGAACACGCTTGACCAATCAGATTTGAGGACTGGATTTTTTTTTATTAAAGATATATAGATAAGGATATTAATGCAACTGCATACATTATTTAGTTTTTCACTACATTTGTGTTATGTTTCCTTAAAAAGTAACTGAAACACAAAAAAATATTATATTAATTGCTATCAAATATTTGAATTGTTTGACAGCCCTAATATTACAATTTAAAGACCAAATCCCACAGAGGTCAGAATAAAAACCTCTTGTACTACAATATTCTAAACTGTTACATTCCTAGGTATGATGGATTGCCAGTGATGAGACTATTCAAGACTTATGATGTGTTATGAAAATTTTGCTATTATGTATATTTGATTTTTTATAAAAAGTTAAATCAGCATGTGGGATAACACATTGTCATAAACAAAAGTATGATCTCTGCTTGTGTCACATCCTTTTAGATATCGGGGCATTCTTTGACGTGGGAGCGTGGCTGCGGTATGACATCCGCAAAGAGCCCATTTCCTTTGACGCATGGTGGGCGAACTTCTGGATAGAGCCTCACTGGCACAACTTCACTCTCGGCTACAACACGACAACTGATGACATAGAGTTCAGCTTCAGCACTCTACAGGCCCCAGCTGTGCTCCTGTATATCAGCTCCTTCGGCAATGATTACATCGCTGTCCTGCTCAAGAAAGATGGTAAACACACATACACAATCACACCAGAGTATAAAAACCATTAGCTTTAGCACTGATGTCACTTCCTTTGCAGGCACTCTGTCACTGAGATACCGACTTGGGATAATAAGCTACAAATTTAAGTTGACTGACAGAAACATGGCCGATGGCTTTCCTCATTTTGTCAATATCACTCGACACAACTACACAGTATGGACACAGGTAGGATCTCAAATTAGATCTGACATGTTTTTTACCGTTATTAGCATACCAAAAGCACACTGTTTGTATTTGTATTTGCACCTGGATCTAGGTGGACTACATGGATCCGTGGATTGAGAAGTTAATACCAGGAGAGATTCCCAGATTTGACTCACCAAAGTCTATATTCTTGGGTAGAGTCATGGGTAAGACGAGCATTTTTATCTTAAAGGTACTATGTAACTTTTTCAGCCTCTAGCAGTTAAAAAACAAAACTGCATGCATTTTGCGAAAGAGCATTGTTTTGGTTGTGCTTCGGTTCTGCGTGACTGTGCGGATAAATATGGTTATTTTACTGCTCATAAAACATTCACTACTAGGCTTAAGAGATATAACCAGTTTAGATGGAAAGGATCTCAAGCTGACCAGCTGAAGACGTTACTGCAGCTATAGCCATGAATAGATACGGTACTTCCTTGAAAATAAATTCCAGCACAGCACAAAAACAACCATAATGAAACAACCCTTCACAATAGATAATGCTTTACAATCAACTCTGTTAGAGAGCTACATATGGCAATTTATCTGTTCAATAAAATATATTACTCACCTGTTGAGTAATAAAAACACCGTCTCCATGTCGCTTTTACAACATTTCAAATCCCTCACCATCTCTGAAAAGCCAAGCCAATGTTGATTCTTGTTTTATTACGAGCTCTGATGGTTCTCTTTTTGCCAGCAGACTGATGCCCAGAGGTTCAAGATTTAGCTGCTCCATGTAAACCTTTCTCTCTCGTTGTGACAACTAACCTATGCCACTCCCACACCATACACGTGTCAAAGTAGAGATGGGAGAAACAAAGCTTTTCAAAGCTTCGAATCAATTGAACCAATTGCTTCGCAAAATGATTCACTGTTTCGAAGCGTTTGAAACACCACACGCTGGTGACGCCTGCTGGTCAGAACAATGTAAATGCAACAAAAACTCATGCCAAACACACATAAAAACAGCTTTTTCAAACCAATTGGTTTAAATTTCTTAAATTATTACATTATTAGCTAACTGCATTCTCTAAATTGTAACGTTGACATGCATTCTCTGTAAAGCTGCTTTGAAACGATAAAATAATAATAATAATAATAATTCCTTACATTTATATAGCGCTTTTCTGGGTACTCAAAGCGCTTTACATATGGAAGGGGGAATCTCCTCAACCACCACCAATGTGCAGCATCCACCTGGATGATGCGACGGCAGTCATATTGCGCCAGAACGCCCACCACACACCAGCTTATTGGTGGAGAGGAGACAGAGTGATGAAGCCAATCAGTGTATGGGGATGATTAGGAGGCCATGATGAACAGAGGCCAATGGGCAAATTTGGGATTTTTAATGACCACAGAGAGTCAGGACCTCGGTTTAACGTCTCATCCGAAGGACGGTGCTTTTTGACAATATAGTGTCCCCATCATTATACTGGGGTGTTAGGACCCACACAGACCACAGAGTGAGCACCCCCTGCTGGCCTCACTAACACCTCTTCCAGCAGCAACCTAGTTTTCCCAGGAGGTCTCCCATCCAGGTACTAACCAGGCTCAGCCCTGCTTAGCTTCAGTGGGCAACTAGTCTTGGGCTACAGGGTGATATGGCTGCTGTGAAAAGCGTGAAAAGCGTGAAAAGCGTGAAAAGCGCTATACAAATAAATGTGAATTGAATTGAATTGAACCAATTGGAAATGTTTTATTGAAATTATAATCTATCAGATGCAATTAACTAACCATCTAATACCATTAAATATTAAGTGTCTGTATAATATGTATTCTTTTATCAATTTTCAGGGCTTGTTTTGTTTGTTCTATGGATGGGTCAGCTAACAGAGATTTATTAACTACTATTATTCCTTTTAATTATACAAATACCTCATTAAAATGTCTACAAATGTATAAAACTCATCAGAGATCAAGTAATAGACACTTATTAGACACTTAATATTCAGGTAATAGACATAGACACTTGTTCAATGATTCGCCGCTGGGGGTGATCTCAGTGAATCCACATGATTCATGGGTTCACAGAGATCGCCCCCAGCGGTGAACCATTGAAATTTCAAAACATTTTGAAACAGTTATGATGTAACGAAGCCTCGTTTACTGAAATCACGTGACTTTGGCAGTTTGAAACATGCTCTGAAACACTGCTTCGAAAGATTCGTAAAGGTTTTGTGAAGCAGTGATTCGAAAGCGCCCATCGCTATGTCAAAGTAGCCGGAGCAACTTTTCTCTATTTACGAATATGACAAAACATGCATGGGCAAGTGATGTATGTACGCAATTTCCTGTGAAAACCATACTGTCAGGTCTAAAATATAAACACTTATAATAGGCTTAGTGAATCTGGGTATGACAAAAACACGTTTCGGAAGAAGGATCACGTATGGACTTTTGTTAATTTTGAACAAAAAAAGTTACATAGTGCACCTTTAACTTGTTGCCTGTGAATGAAAAGTTGCATTTACTAGATGAAGAGTAGATTGATTTGTTTTCTGGTCTTCTTCATAGAGGTGGGAGGTGTAGACTACGAAATTCAGAGGCACAACAGTCCAGGTTTTATGGGCTGTATATCAGGGGTCCGCTATAATATCTTTGCCCCACTGAAGGCCTACTTCCGACCCAATGTAACCAATCCACCCGTGACGACTCAAGGCTATGTGGTGGAGTCTAACTGTGGGGCGTTTCCCCCCGTCTTAGGATATGTCCCTTGGGAGGATGACCCCTGGTTCACTGGCCTGTGTAAGACTACATATCCTGACATCACATGAATGCCTAACATACACTACTGTTCACATTTGTGATCAGAAAGATATTTTTTAAAGAAATTAATACTTTTATTCAGCAAGGATGCATTAAATTGATCAAAAGGAACAATAAAGACATTTATAATTTTTTTTTTTTTTTTTAAATTCTATTTCGAAGAAATGCTATTCTTTTAAACTTTCTAGTCATCAAATAATCCTGATTTTAAAAAAAAAGGGTTTTCAACACTGATAATAAGAAATGTTTCTTAAGAAATGTTTCTTATTATCACATTGAGGAGCAAATCATCATATTAGAACGATTTCTGAAGGATCATGTGACACTGAAGACTGGAGTAATAATGTTGAAAATTCAGCTTTAAATTGTAATAATATTTCACAATATTTCTGTTTTTACTGTATTTTGATCAAATAAATGTAGTCTTGGTGAACTTCAAAAAATCTTTTTGAATGGTAGTGTAAGTAAATAATAGTAGGGTGAAATTTGGTACATTTACATATTTACAGTATGTTATAGTGGTTGTACTTTTCACTGTGATTGAATGTTTTTTTTTTTTCTTTTTCATTTTAGTCTTTTATTATATTCATGATGATGTTACCCCACCTTGGATGACACGTAAGTTTACAGTCACACAGTTTATTATCTTGTTTTAAATAATATTTAGCACTATTTTCCGAACACCTCTTATACCTGTTGCTTGCTGTCACATTTCCACCATCCTCTCAATAAGGTGACAAAAGTGACAAAAAAAATATTTCTGTTAAAAGTACAATTCTATATTCTGTTCTCGTTTTTTTCTTTTTGTCTTTTATTTCCTTTCAGCCAGTCTTGCAAATTATGCTGATCTTCTCTGTTTGTGAAGCTAAAACCTATTTTTAAAATCCTCTTAATTTGCAGAACACAGGATTAGGGAACATTCATGGGAATATAAGCTTCTGCATAAAGCCGAGCTTCTGCACATGACAAAAACATATCACCAGTGATAAAGTGTCATAAGGATAAGGATAATATACTTTATATAGAATAAGGTGTAATATGCATCAGATCTTTACAAATGACCATGACAATGCTATATATGTTACTGTTACATTAGTATTTTATATTCATTTCATTGCTCTAAATGTTACAGAACCTCTTTTATAATACTAACAAGATCATTTTGAGATTAAAGACCCATCAAAACAAAGACAATTTTTTAAATTGAACACTTCAATTTTAAAAAGATTTATCAGTATCCTTGTTCATTTTTTTGCAATCATCCTTTGTTGCTTAACTCAAATCCTCTTCTCTAACTGTCTGATTGTCATCTCTCTTCCAGGATAAACAAGACTTGTTTCTCCTACACACCCACACACTCTCTCACACACACCCTTGATCCTCTGCCAGCGGGTGCAGATCTCACAGCAAAACAGAAATAGAAGAAACAATAGAAGAATCTTCATGCAGCTCTTTTCCATAATAACAACAATTCATATATAGTGACCATGTCAAAGTGACTAGAACATCAAAAAAAAAAAAAGTCATAAGTTACTATCATAAAAGTAATACATATGAATTGAGTTGCATTAAAATTCTCCATTTGTGTTCCACAGAAAAGCATTCAGATTTGGAACGACATAAAAGTAAATGATGGCAGAATTTACATTTTTTGGGTGAACTATCCCTTTAACGCTTATGAGTAAAGCTTATGTGGGCTGACAGTCAGCAGTCGCTCATGTGAATTCTGCAACATGATACAAATTATGTTTAAGCCATCATTTGCAGACAGCTCAGCTAAAACACCATAAGAGTATTAAGCTTAATGCTAACGACTGCTCTCTCTATGTGTATGTGTGTGTGTGTGTGTGTGTGTGTGTTTGTGTGTCTTTTTCTCCACAGTAATCGTGACCGTGTCTCTGATGTTGCTCTTCCTGATCCTGTACGGCCTCTACATTTACCTGTACAGGTATAAAGGCAGTTACCACACTAATGAACCGAAGCAGCTGGAGTCCCCCAGCTCTTCTCGGCCCCTCACTGATACTCTGCGCAAGGAGAGAAAGAACCTGCCGGAAATACAGGAGGAAAGTCCCAATGAATAACACACAACTACAGACTGAGGGATGTCTGGAAGAAAAGAGAGGAGTAATGGTGATTATGAGGAAGGTAAAAAGACTGAGGAATAAGTTGCAAAGGTGATTTTTTTATGTAATTTTTTTTGCCTTTATGGTAATGTAACTATATTTATTTTTCTGTCCCATTATTTTTACAGTGTAATCTGATATTTGGTGCTTTTGGCAGGGTTCAAAATAAGCAGGCTAGAGACAATTTACCATCTGATCAATGAGCACTGGCAGTGCAGGCTGACTGAAGTGCCTCAGCAACATTACAGGAAACTTTTAAAGACTGATCCAGGGTTCCCACAGTCACAGAGACCTGGAAATATCAGGGAATTTTAGAATTGTGATTTCCAGGCCTATAAAAACGTATCGGAAATGAATACAATCATGGAAAAGTAATGGAAATTTTTGTTGAAAATGAATATTCTTTATAGTTATGCCCATCTCAACAATATTTCATTGGTCACTTTTTTTTTTCTTTTCTTTTTTTTTTTTTTACAACATCCATATCATTTTTAAAAATCAAGAATGACTGGAAATGTCATGAAAACAACAACAAAAACATTTTTGTATAGCTCAAGTAAATCTTTCTAGTTGTGCCGAAATTCACTTTTTGTTACTAGAACTGGCTAGAAATGTCATGGATATTGAAAAAATCTGGAAATTTCTGTAGTCAGTATAAATCTTTCTAGCTATGTCCATCTCAAAAATATTTTTTTGGTTGAAAATTCACTTAAAATGATTTAAAAAAATAAATAAAATATAACTAAAATAAATAATATAATAAAAAATCTGTATTATAAAATGACTGGAAAAATTGAAAATGCATTTGTCTGATGGTGTGGGAACCCTGTATATAATAAGTGAAATCTTTTTGGCTCATTATTGTGTACTGGCAAAAGTAGTGTAGATTTACTGTAAGCGTTTTTCATAGTCATGCTGTTGTGTTAAAGAGAGAATCTGCACAAAATGCACAACAACCTTCAGAGTACAAAGTTTTGAAGATGTAGATATGTTTACACATATCTGTTTTATCATCACTGAAACTTAACATATAGTATGGAGGAATTTGCTCAGACATAGCTAATGGTATTTAAGTATATGTATTATACTACTGTCTAAATTCGGCCGCGGCGCTTATAAGAGATGGAGAGTCAAATGGCATTGAATGGCTTCAGCTTCTTTAGAGCACAATGATTTTAATGTGCTGAACAATAATCTGTATGGGGAAATATTATTACTGTGGCATTTTAAAAACTGCGGCATTTTAAAAACTGCAGAAAGGTGTTTTTGTGATAGTAGCCATATTGCATATTGCTTGTGAACAACAATGAGGTATAACATTCATGAAGATTAGGACATTTTTGTAAAATTGGATCCATGAAAAGTTTACAAAGAAAAGTTTCTTGACTAAAGGCCAATGGTCAATGTGTAACCATCTGCCCAAGCATCAGACATGAACACGGTGTGTTGTACTGTATGTCTCAGGGTTGGTAACAGTGATCATGATGGCATTGGATAGAGAGTTACAGTATGTGTTCTTCTCACTGCTGCTACAGCAACACACACCAGCCTTTTCAAGCCATTCTCTAGGCATTTTGACACTGAACTTCTAAATGACCTATAATGAAGAAATCTCTTTATATTTCACAAACCCAATGCAGGCAGGAATAATTTTATATTGTGTCAGATGAGAATCATCCCACAGATCAGAGATTGTTTAAGCTGTTTTCCTCCTCGTGTCTTCTGTCTGTTCAAGAGAATTCATCCTGTAGGCCAAAGCAAACTGACAGTTTTTTTATAATAGTGTACAGTGATGTCATACTTCTGTTCAGTTTACACAATATTCATGTCACGGGATTGATAAAAAAGTGTTTTAGACCAGTGATTCCCAACCAGGAAAAAAAAAAAAAAAAACTTATTGGAATTAATATCCCCCCCCCCTCCCCCCGTTTTTTTTTTGTTTGTTTTTTTTTGTTTTTTAAGGAAAGAAAACATTTTGTAATGTGTGCAAGTTTTACATATAATTATTTATATTTATGTGGTCGATTTTGCATTCATAGCACATTTTTTCTTCAACATTAGTTTTTTTCTTCAGTAAAAATAATAATGGGGTACTTCAGCCTTATTGATGGGCCTATCAGGTACACAAGACAAAAAAAAAGTTTGGGAAACTGTTCTAGACAGACTTTTATAGTGTGGATCTTCTGCTGCCTGAATGTATTTACTTGCAGTTGTGGGGCCTCATTTATAAAATGTTGCGCAGAAACTGTCCTGCGCAGAGACTGTCCCTTACGATCATTTCTCAGATGTGCGTACGTGTGATTCATAGAATGAACATACACGCAGAAAACGAGCGTACGCCCCTCTTTCAGATGTGAAATCTATAAATCGCAAATGATCTTGAACTTGCGCACAGCTGAATGGTTTCAGTTCTCTGCGTTATAAACGACACCTAATTAATGTAATTTACATATAAAAGATCACCAGTCATTGCCCAAATCCTTTAATTTAGAATGGCGAGCTGCAAGAATAGCTTAGATTTCCAAAGACCTGCAGTAATCTGACAAGGAAAAGTGTGTACGTCTGCTACATCTGTTTTCCATGTCAAAGACCGTTTTTATAAATATGAGCGTTGGCGTGGATTTAAGCGTACACACACTCTAAGATCAAATCTGTGCGTACGCACGCTTTATAAATGAGGCACGTGGAGTCTACAATCTATAGGGCCTATATATTAATCAGAAAAAGGTGAACAGAGATCTTTTAGCTTTGGATCAATAACTGAATGACAGAAACACTAAAATACCATCTTTAGAATATAGGGGAACAGCAAACTTGACATGTTCTAATATCATAAATTGCAATCTGGTTGTTTAAGGTAGTTCAAAACTAGACCATCTAGAGTTTGGACAGAAATAGTCATAAAGTAGCTGATATTTTTGCACGAGGTCACCATCAAAAGCTTTCTTAGCATGAAACACTGAGAAGTTCAGAACAAGTCTGGTTGTTGTGCTCAAGAGGCTTTCACACGTCACAGACTGAAGTCTGTGGATGGAAGATGCCCTTGTATAAAGTCATGTTTTTTTATAAATTCATTTATGCATTTGCTGTATGCCACCATTATTGCTGCTGCTGCTTCTTAGCTGTTTTGACTGTGGTCTTACTCAGAGCTTAGATCACTTCCATCATCTTTCCAGATGTAAAACGAGCTAATAAAACAAAAAAGCAAATAAGGTAGAACATATATATTATCTTTAGAAGCTATGCATTTTGCATGACTACTGCACTTTTCATCGAAATGCAATAAGAAAAAGAAGAATCTGCTGCTTCCAGTGCCAGGCACATGTTCTTTAGTCTTTCTTTAAAAGAGCCATAAGAGCTTTTATCAAAGAGATTGCATAATATTCACCCACAGATTATGCTGTTTATGTATATGTATAAATAAAGTGTACTTCTCTTTTTATCATTCTAATTTATATAAAAAGGTAGGCAAGTGAGAGTATTTTGAATAGATGAGTGTTGAATGGATAGGTTCAGCTTTAACCTCTTAACCTCATGACCTCTGCCAGGTTTCTAAACCTCCTCTTTTGTCTCTTCTGTTATTCTTTTTTTTAATGTATCCCTCATTCTTTTACTTCTTCCCTTCCATCATCCTCTAAACCAGTGGAATATAGACTTTCAATTCATTTTTACTTTGAAAAAAGTCTTGAATGAAGAATGAAATGCTATTAAATTGCACAGGGACAAACACCTTTCAAAGTCTCCTCATACTTGACATTTACTTTAAGTTTATAGTGAGTATAAATGATTACACCAGATTGTGGTTGTTTTCAAATGAATGTTCATGTGAAATGAGAAGAGAGCGGATGGTATAAATGGTTGGTACTCAGCACTGTGTGATGTATGTTTGTGTAAATGAGGTATTGTGCGTCGTCCCTGTCAATGGTTTTACCAGCTGCAGCTAATAGGAACGTTACCTCACTGACATACATTTGACTGAATGTTTGAAGAAAACCATATCACTTAGCATGTGGAGGTCCGTTTGTTTCATTTGGAGAAATGTATCACTTAATATGCGACCTTGACCTTCACTTTTGTAGGGATCCATTTTACATGTAAAACATTTTTTCATGTGTATATAGAAACACAATAATTCACTGTGAAATATTTTCTTTATCATCTTTTCCAAATGCACTAAATATTTATAAGTTTGACCAAATAGGAAATATTTGTTGCTACTGTATTTGTATTTGGTGCAAACAGTATATAACATTATTTACTCTTCAGTACACTGCCATTTAAAAGTTTGGGGTAAAATTGATCAAAAAAAAAAATTTATCAAAAGTTTAAATTGATCATAAGTGACAGTAAAGACATTTATATTGTTACAAAAGATTTATATTTCAAATAAATGATGTTCTTCTGAACTTTCTATTCATCAAATAAAAAAATGTAGCATGGTTTGTACAACATTAAGCAACACAGCTGTTTTCAACATTGATAATAATAAGAAATGTTTCTTGAGCAGCAAATCATCATATTAGACTGATTTCTGAAGGATCATGTGACAGAGTGAAACTTCAGCTTTTAATCATTACATTAATAAAGTACATTTTAAAAAATTTTACAATGGGAAAAGTTCATTTAAATTGTAATATTTCACATTTTTATGGTTTTACTGAATTTTGGATCAAATAAATGCAGTCTTTGGAAGCAAGAGACTCTCAAAGACCCCAAACTTTTGATCGGTAGAGCATCTACTGAGGGTAAATGAATGCTTCTGACATTTTTTGTTCCTTTCCAGGATTCATGCTACCTTAGAGCTACTAATACAAAGGTTGCAGATTCAGTCTCATGTTGAGGTGATCACAATCATCTTTTATTACCACTGTGCCCATGAGGTTGATTCAGGGGAACCGTAGGTTCTGTGAATGCAAAGCATCTGCCAAAATAGTTCCTGTGAGAACACCCAAGGCAAAAAGATGAACTAGATTCATGGGATCAGACAAAAACCTTATAATGCTATCCCTCAAATTGTTACAAGAAGGTAATTTCAGCTTTGTGGTCAGGTGTGACAAGGTGTTAATTTTGAGTTTTCTTCATTTTTTAGTTCTGGTTTTGACTGTCATCCTCATTGTAAATGACCATGACTGTAGAATCAACACAAATCCCAAATGACACTTTAATAAAAAGTCTGAAGGAAACAAAAACTCTGAGGACTCTTTTTAAAATCAATCATTTCAGACAGGCGCATGTCTTGTTTTTGTCACTTGCCAAAAGACAATTCATGTCTGAGTTAAACGTGTCCAACACAACATTACTACATTTTCTACACATATACCTGCTTTTAAACACATCTGTAAACTCAATTGTACTTGACTTTTTTCAGAAAGCTCTTTTTGTGGGCTTCAGTGATTTGGGTTAAATATAAAGCACTAAATAGTTATGCAACTAAATTTACAAGACACTAGGAATTATTTTCTCAGCATATTGTTCATTTAGTGGAAATGTGAAGTGCAGTTACAATCTAGGGCATGTTAAACAAATATGGTCATTTGGTTTAGCTCTTTATTTTACATAAAATGGTACAGTGGAACCCAAACCCTAACCCTTGTTAGGCCTATTTTGTACACTCACTCTTAAAAAAAGCCTGCTAAACAATGTCCTTTAAGTTGCTCTTTAGCTCACAGTTCACATTCAGTCTGTCGGTTTATATGGTTACTTGTTTTGTTTATTTCTACACAACATTAACAATATTTAACCTCATACAGTTTAAGCAGAAATGAAGATTAACTGCCTTAGTGCTATGTTAGTTAGAATAGTAATATCTGACAAAATGAGCCAGCATTGTGCAATACAGCAAGCAGCTTACAGCTGATGAAGAGATATAGATAGATAGATAGATAGATAGATAGATAGATAGATAGATATGGACTGCAAGAGCAATGTACATTACAGTAACAGGCTAACATCAAATGACACCAGGTTGCAGACAAGTTTACTGAAGTTTGTTCTAGAAAGAGAAGATACTGACCTGACAGACTATAAGTGCAAATGTAACAATGAAATATTGCTTGATGTTTTGCACTACAGAATATTTTGACCAGAAACAACAACGACGGCTAGGTGTGATGCATTCAGTTTGCAGTTACAGTATATATTGAGCATATAGAGGTTATAGCTATTTCAAAAGCTGTTTACAGAGCCTTTTGAATGGAAAGATTTAATGTATTAAAAAAATGAAACAAACAAAAAAAAAAAAACTTCATGACAACTGTCTGAACTGGCATTCTTCCTTCCATGACAGAGAAAATGATGCCGTCTATCAATATCCTGTGGTACTGGCCATATAGTGCAAATGTGGAGGAGTGGATTTATCATTTTGAGGACACCTTTTGGTTTCCTCTATGTCATCACAAACATCATCACAAAAAAGTAAACAAAAACGCTTGTTTAGACAATTCAGTTAAACCACAGGTTAAAGTAGTGACATCATCTTCTGACTGCATCATCAGATCAATCTGTGATGTCATTACAAAAATATGCCCCATGGGAATTCTTAAATCTCACCCTCGGTGAAGTGCAAAGCATTGTGGGTAGGCAAAAATGTTACCAGCTAAACATGGACACGCTCAAGATGCATATCTACACAATGTCGATTTCCCTCTCAATGCCCACATACTTCAATGCATCCGCTTGACTGTACCTAAGAAGCAGAAAAAATAAAATAACATCACAAAATCATCAATCTCATTAGAACACATATATGAGTGTTTAACAAAACCTACCTGTAATCAAAAAAGAGCTCTTCTCCTCGTTGTATGGAGCGCTTGGCAAAGATTCCGATGCGGTGATCGCCGTTAACCATGACAACTGCGATAATAACCGGTGTCAGACGTGCTTAACAGCTTCAACTCAGTGTTGCCTTTGCACTTTGATATTTATATGATGAAATAAAGTACCTTTTGCGTAACAGTTGGGGTTGACAGAATGGTTGGCAAATCGTATTTTATTCCCTTTTCGAGTGGCATCCACTACAAAGTCTGGAAGAAATAAAAACACTTGTGAAAACGAATATAATATAATATAATATAATATAATATAATGAAGCCTCTACCATTGTTCAAGTTGAACAGAAAGCTGGACATGTACTTGTCGTAGATTCTGCCCCTCCTGTCTGCTTCATCCTGGGAAATAAGCTACACATACAATGCATTAATCAGACCACTAAGAATATAACTGAAGAATATAGCAGAAGAATCACAGAATCTATTGCTCATCATTAGGGGTGCGTGTGATTTCCACACACCTCTCCACAGTACTCAGAGATGAACTCGTTCTTCTGGACTGGCTCTTTGATAAATGTACCCCACCCTGCAACATCAGATGGGGCCAGGAGCAGGTGCTGGCAAACAGGTTAAACAACATTCATATGACTAAAGCATCTTCTTTATCTCTCATTTCCCTTTGATTATTAGCATGTACCATATTGGATGAAAACTACATAGATAGATAGCAATGTACACAAATCAAGCACTTGATTAAAAGTACAGATACCCCATTAAAATATTACTATATAAACTTGTCTGCATAATATATCATATAGTATTTTAAAAATGGGGAAAACTAAATTTGTGTAAATATGTGGCAACAATTCATATAAAAATACAATGTACAGACGTCACATGGTGCAAAATGTGTTAACATTTTAAGAGGAACTCTATGCAAACTTACTAGTTTATATCATCTGTAACTGCTACAACAGCAGAGAAGACACTTAGGCATTAATTCACGTTATTTTACTTAAAATCCTCTACCTCATACAGAAGATGCAACACAAATGCGGACATGTCCACATTTAAGCCTTTCAATGGGCTTAAAAACCTGCCCTTTTACAGCAGATTTAGTTCACAAATAACTGACAGTCATGACCTAAATATGATTTCATTGACAATAATCAATACTAAAATTCATTAGTATCTCCACACCACGCACGCACATTCAACTTCCAATATCCCTGATCTTCGCTCATTTCAAACAGGATCATTGAATCAGCGAGTTGTTGACTCAAGAATAGTTGCAATTGGATCAGTCCAATTCACGAATGAATTGTTCAGTGTTGTGTGAACCAATTCAGCAGGTTCATTGGAAAAATCGGACATCGCTTTTGTGGTGATTTCTTCAGTTCAAAATAACGATGAACAATATGTCTTTATGGAATGTAGTGGAGTAAAAAATATAATATTATACTTTGGAAAAAAGTAAAAGTTTCCCAAAATAAAAATACTATAAAATATAGGGTATAGATACTTGAAAAAATGTACTTAAGTACAGTAATGAAGTAGAAATACTTTGTTATTGTCCACCACTGATAGATAGACAGACAGATAGATAGATGTGTTGATCATTAACAGTGTCACTGAAAAGTAGTTCATACCTTCTTGAGTCCTCTCTGGATGCTGCAGTTCTTGCAAGAGACCTGTTTGCTGTCCCAGTGGTCTGCGGCCCCACAGGTCATGCAGAGGTCAGGGTCACACTCCCGCACGGCCAGGTAACACGGACACTGCTTGGTGTTACATTGAGTCTTGCAGCGACAGCCAGGAAACCGATTCGGACCTAGAACCAAACACAGAGGGAAAGCTAGGTCAGGGTGACCTGTGAATGTTTGAGATGTTCATATGCCTAAAATAAACTGATGTTCAAAATGACATGATTCGAGCAAAGGTCAAAATGGTACAGTGACTTTTTAAAGATAAAGTGTGTAATTTCTTTACTGCATCACTAGGGGTCTGATGTTGTTTTGTTGTCACCCCCTAGTGGTGTACAGACATTGCACCTTTAGCATTGAAGAACTTGTAATGTAAACAGGAGCAATAATTGACCACCAGAAATTCATAATTCTATAGACATTGTATGTATTCACAACATAATCTTTTTTAAAGTGTAAGATAAGGTCAAGGAAGAGAGAATGAGGAAGAAACTTCAGAGTACACAACTACAGGAACTTTCCTTAACATTTATAAACTATATATATATATATATATATATATATATATATATATAAACTGAAAGCTTTATTTTATTTCTTTATAAATTAAATGTTATTTGTTTATTTCAGAACTGTATACTTGAATTTGTATGTTTTTGTATGTCTATATTTGATGTGTTTGCATGTGTGTGTGCATGTTCATTCGTGTTGAACTCACACTCACGATCACACTGGCAGAATTTCTCACAAAAGTTTTGTGTCATCACACATGGACAGGAGCTATCACATGGGTGTTCAGGGTGGTCACATGGCTGATAATTGTACACTTGATTGGATGAGTTGTCTGTATGACAAACAGGAAGGTAAATAAGAGTAATAACAAAGGTTCCAATGCAGTTTGAACAAAGATATTTCATTATGTTTCCAGTCATTTGTGATTACTGCATAAAGATTGTTTAAATATTAAAAACAAACATCAAACAAATAATTATCTAACATTAACAGAGATTAATAAATACTGTAAATTGCTGTTCATTGTTATTTCATAATAAAAAATTAACCTTATTGTAAAGCGTTATTGCAATTTTGTATATTTAGTAATTATATTTAATATAAATGTAATATTTTAGAACAAAATTATATTGACTATAGACAATAGGCCTTCTGCCATTTTATAACAAAATGCCAAGAATTGTACATTTTAAATACTTAAAATGTAATAAATGTTATATAAAGAACTGAAACATTTAGAATATTTTGTTAATGTCATTCTACACTGTGCAATATTTATTTGCAAAGTCTTAAAAACTTTGTTTGCACATTTAATAAGCTTACAATGTAATGCACATGAACAAAACAGACAGTTAACTCTTTCCCCGCCATTGACAGAATTTTCCGTCATGACAACGCTTTCCCGCCATTAACGTAAATTTCCATGTTTTCACTGTTATATGGCTTGAGGGCGCTATTATGCATCTTCTGAAAGAGTACAGAATCTCCGGATCAAAACACAGGCAAAAAAGAAGCAGAAACAAGTGATAAAAGCATTGCTTTAAAAAGCACTGCAATAAATCATTAAACATTAAACAGCATATAAATCAAAACTGCCTAGCGGTACCAAATGAGAGATTGACCCAGGAAGAGGTATAGGCCGGTGAATGCTTTGGGGGTGTTTATGGACTCGATCTATGTTTTTTGTTCGTCATTCTGAATCCGATCCGGACATAGCCTTTGACAAAAACATGATTTTCTCAGCTTTTTTGTTTTTGAAACATACCTACATTCAAGTGTTGATAAAAAAGAATGCATGAAGCTAAAATTTTTATTTATTTATTTTTTTAAGCAGAGGCTTTGTTCTTTTATATTTCATGTTTCATGTTCAGATATTCATACAAAAATATTCTGGGGGCCATGAAAAATTTGTGAAAATGATCAAAAATGCTGGCGGTGGCTGGCAACTTTTTTTTAAAGAACGCTGGCAGGGAAAGAGTTAATTTAATAATTGCCATTATCTATCTGACTACCAATCGCCAGCCAGAATGTCGAATCGCCCTAACTATAGAAATCTCCATGACTTTTCCTTCAGTTTGTCTATTCCTGAACCTGCCAAGCCACTGAAACCACGTCTCAGTCTGGTATTTCAGTTGAGATTCTTACCTTTCTTCAGCTGTATCTTTGCCCATAACCTATCAAACAAACAGATACACTGTTGATCTCTAGTGTCCGTATTTTGCTGCCTGTGTAACATCCAGCTTATTAAAGCATGAATATGAAGCAGGTGAAGGTGGATGGTGTGTGAACATCTTGCCTGTGCTTTCGTTTTTTCTTCTGAGGTGAGATCCCACCATCCTCCAGTGGAACACGGTGAATCAGCACCTCTTTCACTGCAAACTCATATACCTGACACAAACACACATAGACATAAACACAGACAGAGCATTGCAACATGTACATTCCCCCACACACACCGCAACACTTAATGGGCGTTAGTCAGTACTTTGAAACCCAACTGAGACATAACCGCTCATTATCATGTTGATCTTTGCCATATGAGCTCGCACACACTAACACACACATACACACATAAACACACAATCAAAACAACACTCTTCTAGAAAAAGATTTGGACCATTCCCTAAATGAAAGAAAAACACATGATTTGAGGTAATCACATTTCCAGTTAGCCAAACCACAGTCTTTCTGGGAAAAACACACAGGCACACATGCACACAGTCGTACTTTTAAACAGATATATTTTTTGTTGTCTTTGCTTTTGAGTAAATATTGTAGAACTTTCTGCACATTCAACATAATTGCATTTACTTTAAATCTGCAGTAATTATCTACAAATGGACATTATCAAACAAGCAAAAGAAACATATTTGACCTCCTGTTCTATGTCATTTTTGTACATACCTCTCTACACGTCTTTGTGCCAATGAGTCGTGCAATAGAGCAGAAGTTGTTGTAATATGTGCCGTGCAGGACTCTAAACAGAGACTCCTCTGCTCCACTCCACTGAGAAGGCAACTCAGACTCCTCTGCTCCTTCCTCCCCTGGTCTCAGTTTGGTGGGACTGGGACACCGAGAGTTACCCTCTGACACACAAACATTCACACAGGTAAATGACAGGTTTTCATCCAAAACATTGTGTCGATCTGACTCTTTACGGAAGTAAATCAGAACTGAATAGAAAAGTTAGGTGTCTATTTTTAAGACATTAATACTTTTATTTAGCAAGGATGCATTGAATTGATCAAAAGTAACAGTAAAGACATTTATCATTTTACAAAAGATTTCTATTTCAAATAAATACCAAGTTCTCTCATGAAATACTAGATGGTGCAAACTTATCTTCTTAACGCAACCTGCTGGCAATCACATCATTAACTACATGGCACAAGCTAATTGGTTCCTGTTGCATCTGTAGCCAATGAGCTTGCTGATCAACATTTAAATAGTTGTTCAATGTTTATGTAGCACATAACAAGAGCAAACCTCTTCCGGAAGCTCAAACGCGCTGCGTAACCAGTGAGGTTCATTCGCGTGCGTTACGCAGCATGTTTGAGCTTCCGGAAGAGGTTTGTTCTTGTGCGTTATTCAAGTTAGGTTGAGCTTCTGCTTATGTTCACTGATCAATGTTTACATGTGAGTAAAAGCTTAAAATAAATCTTTTCATCATAACAAGCGATCGATTCTCTTCAGAAAATTTGAACTAAACCGCTCGATTCATATGGATTAGGGCTGCACGATTTATTGCACGATACGAAAAATAACAGTGAAATCGCGCTTAAACTCGATTCTTAAATCGATTATAAAATTGCAAAGGCTTCGATTATTTTTTATGCGCAGCTTGTCAATGAAGTATGGCTCCAAATGCTAATCCATCTGAAAGCACTGCTAGTTTGAGTCGCTTATAATGTACATTTGAAAAAGCAACACGCATCAAACATCTTTCCAGACATGAGAAGCATTTATTAACATCTTGTCCAACAAAAGACATTTAATAACATGTTTTTACTCCAAACTCCCTTCATAACGACAGTTGAGCATCCTTCTGTGAGATGATGTGGCTTCTTACACAGAATAAGGCAGTCATGTGTTTATTAGTCATGTTTAATCAAAGCGTTTCAATCTTCTGTTTATTCAGCTACAGCGATATGACGCGTTATCTACTTCTGCGGCAGGGCATATTTGGAGTTTCTGCGCAAGAGCGCCCTCTGGCTTTCAGATGGAGAAGCATTTACTACTGATCACAGAGCCGTACAGCTCTGACAAGTTGCGCATAAAATAATCGCAGCCTTTGCCAAATTGCATGCGGTTTAATCGCGATAAATCGTGCAGCCCTAATATGGATTCGTTTTCCGATCTCTTTATGAACTTTTTAAAGCATCAAAGTGGTAGTTACAAAGGCAGTCAATGGAAGGAAATCTGACAGCATTCTGTCATCAAAAAGATCTTAATTTGTCTTCCGAAGATGAACGAAAGTCTTATGGGTTTGGAACGACATTAGGGTAATGACAGAATTTTCATTTTGGGGTGAACTAACCCTTTAAAAAATGGTACTTATACATTGTGCATCCCTAAAGAAAGTTTGCAATGAGGTTGAAGTTGTTGTTAGTGCATTTCTATGTGGTTACTAGGGTGTACTGGTGATTGCTAGGATATGTTGATTTTGGATGTTTACTTACTGATGAAAGTCAAAGTCAAACCCACCCCCAAAATCTCTATCGTACTCTTTAGATAAGGCTTGGATCCCTCCCTTAAATGTAGGTCTGTGGAATTATAGTATTTTGTCTTTTCTAATCTTTATCATCTAGAATTTTAGCATCCAACAGGCGAAAATAATAATTATTGCCTTCCTAATAATGTTCTTGTGTTCCTAAAACCATTTTCAGTCTCTGGTGCAATAGAGTCAAACAACTCATGTGCATGGGACAAGAGTTATTTTTTTTATTATGGCAATGCTATTTTTAGCAATGGAAGGTTTGCCTGTGTGTTTCATTTCTGTTATTTTGGTCTTTATTAACCCTTTATCCACTGTACATTAAGGTGTGGATATGCATATTTTGTTTTGTATGTTTGTGTTTATGCACATTGGTGTGTGTACCTGAGGAACTGGTGGTCTCATGGTCGCTGTCTCCTTCTTTTCCCTCTTCACCAGAGACTGAGGGGCCACATGAACTTGAGGGGCGGGGCTGTCGGCGTCGACGCCGGGGCCTTTGAGACCTCAGCATGTTTTGATCAGCAAACTCTTTTGCTCCTTTCTGTGACCAAAGAAGGGAGAAAGATAAAGATTATTAATAAATAAATAGGTTGTAATTAAATTATAAATTGACAGTAAAGTCATGAAATCGTTATGTAGTTAGAAAGCTATACCTGCAGCAGGAAGCAGTCCAGTCCACAGGGCTCTGTCTCCATACGGATCTCTTTATTCTTCCTCTTATATACATTAGGAGACGCATGGAAAGCTGAGCACATATAAAAATTAATACTAAACATCAAAATAATTGCATTGCAGACTAGAGAAGGACATTATAATGTCTTACGGTGCAAGAAGCAGTCGTATTTAAAGCAGCGGCGACAGAAAAGTGTATGAAAAGAGTGCAGACTTTGCTCTCTCTGAACAGATTTGGCAAAGGGGCCATCCATGCTGGGCGTGCAGAGAGGAGGCAACTTCACAGGGCTAGACGGCTCCAGGAGATCCTTATATCTGCAAAAAAGAGAGAAAAATACAGTTACATTATTACTTGTAATAGCAGCAAAACAAAATTGAAAATCTAAAACTGTATGAACATGTGATATTCAAAGCCTCAGGACGTCATGAGCTGTATATGAAAACATGGGGTCATTTTCTCACCCTGACTGAGAATGTATCATGAAAAGAGAAATATTAATCTACTTTTCTCATCAAATCTCACCTATATGTGTGTGCTGTTACCTACATTTTCTGTAAAGTCAAAACTATTTTTTTGACCCAACTCTTTATTGATTTGTGTATTTATTTATTTTTAATTTTCTTTTTATCTGTACTGTTTTAGCTATTTCCTTTTATATTGTGTAATTTATTTATTTATTTATTTGGTGGAGGAGGGCTGGATGTTTAAGCTATGGTAAGGGGTAAAAACTAAAGCATGTCACTGTAAAAACATTATTGTTGAAGCAAAAAAAAAAAAAAAAAAAAAAAAACTGAAACTGAAACTGAAATAACCGTTTAAAAGTTGGGGGCCGGAAGAAGTCTCATGTTCACCAAGGCTGCATTTATTTGATTTGAAAAATGCAGTAAATAATATTGTAATATATTATTACAATTTAAGATAACTGTTTTAATATATTTTAAAATGTAATTAATTCCTGTGATGCAAAGCTGAATTTTCAGCATCATTACTCCAGTCTTCAGTGTCACATGATCCTTCAGAAATCATTCTAATATGCTGATTTGATGATCAAGAAACATTTATTATGATTGTCAATGTTGAAAATGGTTTTGCTGATAAATCTTTATCATTATAAATGTCTTTACTGTCACTTTTGATCATTTTAATTTGTGAATAAAAGGATTAATTAAATCTTTGAATGGTAGTATATGTGGGAGAACAGTGCATTATATGAGGATTTAGAGTTTTGGAATCATTTTGTCTTAGTGTTGTATTTTTATGGTGTCACAGATCAGTAGATGCTTTTAGCATTAGTTCACTTAAAAAATGAAAGGTAACACTTTACTAAAGCCTACTTACTGACGCTCATGTTGTTCCAAAACCATTATTAACAGCTGTGGTCACTAGTATCAACTGTAGTTTTGTGTGTAATTTATACTGTATGTGTATTTTATGTATTTTTTGTTCCAAAAAAAAAAAAAAAAAGGAAATAAAGTCATACAAGTTTGGGGTGAATACAATGATGACAGAATCTTCTGTCAAAACAATTTGTTTTACAAACATAACAGGGCATTAAATACAACTCTCACCCACAGATTTCCCCCAGCCAGTGGAAAGAAATAAAATGAGCACAGCTGGTGGAATGAACAATGATGACATGAAACAGTAAACAGTTGGATGATAATGCAAAGTGTGACGGGTTTTTGTTTCCACTGCTGCTGCGGGGGCTGCACAGCCAGCTGACAGCAGAGCCCGAGGAGCTTCCCATGAACCTTCATTTACCACGGCTTTAAATTGGCATGACATATTCTTTCCTATTCAAGTGAAGAATGTGCATGCATGTTAGGTTTGCCATTATGGTTGCATAAGCTTGTTGAATAAAGTTTTTTGTTTGGGACAGCATTATGCAACAGGGTGTGCAACTTTGAAATTAAATCAAAATAAGTTATACAGAAATTAATTGGATTTAACAGGACTGAACTGAAAATCCATCTAAAACACGGGGGAGTGTTCAGGAAAAAAATTGAAAAGAGTTATTAATATACACAATTCACATTTACATACAAAGTTTCACTTTTAAAAAGATCAGACGTTGACAGGATCAGCACACGCGCTCTACATGTTACACGTTTGAAAGAGGCAGGTTTGAATCCGGCCTGCTTCACGTCCTGATCCCATTTCTTTCTAAAAAAGGAAGTCTAAAAACTAAAAAAAAAAAGTTCAGATTTTCAATAGTGTGGCCTACTTGTTCTTCAGCTCCTCCATGGTGCCTTTGTATGGAAACATGGACGCAATAGCTGTGAAAATCTTGTCATGAGGAATCTTCTTATTAGTGGAGCTCTCTCTTCCTGGTGATGGGAAAGCAAGAGTAAAATCAGCATTTCCAAAATTTGACTTATAAAGTAAAAGTATACTAGTGCTTATGTGTGTGTGTGCATGTTTCCTCTGCTGTGGCGCAGGGGTCAGTGTGTACTGTAACGGGATACTGGCCTAAAACAAACTGAATGAACAAACAGGTTTACCCAGCTCTCCCTGGGAATAGAGGCGACACTCAGAGCAAACAATTGCACATAGAGACAGACACACAGAGGCTGATCTGATGGGCAACACATGTGAGTTCTAGTCAACCAGTTCAACCAGTGAAATTCAACTCTAGTGTCTCTGGTCGTACAGTGCTATACTGCAAACTGTCTATTAAAAGCCCTAATTCTTTGGTAATTTGACACAACATATGGCCATCAAACTTAAAAGATAATAAAATAAAATAAAATAAAAAGATATTATTTTTATAATACAAAAGCATTTAATTGTATTCATTTTACATTTAAAAATGAATACAATTAAATTAAATTATTTAATAATACAAATAATAGACTTTTTAAAAATGTATTATATAATATATATTTATGTGTATTTTTTATTATTAGAATTATTCATTATTTTGTTTCTGCTCAAAACCAACTCACCTTCAGCAGTGCTCCTCCTCTTTCTCTTGAAGAAGCCCCCTTTTGACTCCTCAGGTCCTTCTGCTACACTTTTCTGCATCCCTTTCTCCTCCTCCTCCTCCTCCTCCTCCTCCTCCTTATTCTCTGCTCTCTCTGTAGGCTCTTCCTCCTCTTCTTCCTCTGGGTCTGAGTATTGGCTCAATGCCTCCACCAGCTCCTTAAAGATCTCATCATTTATGAATCCTCCCTCTGTTATCAAGGTACAAGATACTTATGTACATCACACTGCCGGTCTAACACTCACAAACATATGACAAATTGATATCACAACAAGATGAAGAACAGCATCTACATTACCGTTCAAAAGTTTATGGTAAGTATGATTTTTTTTCTTTCAGCAAGGATGCTTTAAATTAATCAAAAGTGACAGGAAAGACATTTATAATCTTACAAAAGATTTCTATTTCAAAAAATGCTGTTCTTTTGAACCTTTTATTCATCAAAGAATCCTGAAAAAATGTTAAGCGACAACTGTTTTCAACATTGATGATAATCAGAAATGTTCTTGAGCATCAAATCAGCATATTAGAATGATTTCTGAAGGATCATGTGACACTGAAGACTGGAGAAATGATGCTGAAAATTCAGCTTTGCATCACAGGAATAAATTAAATTTTATCTGAAAACAATTAATTTAAATTATAATAATATTTCACAATATTACTTTTTTATGCAGCACAAACTTTTAACGTTAGGATTGAGTGGTTGAATAAAATATGGTAATAATAACTGTAAAATTATTTTATACTAATTTTAACTGTAGTAAATTTTATTTACTTTCTTTACTCTTGTGTCTTTAAAACATCCAGAAGAGATTCAGTCCAGGTCTAGTGACGCCTCTGGTAATGTGTGTAAATATGTATTGTAATGCTCACCTCTGTCACCATGCACCCCGTCATAATTGTCAATAAGCTCTTCCAGAAAAGCCTCATCCTGTTCCAACACCTCGTCTCCCATGTAAGGGATATTATGCAGAAATGTCTCATCTTCCACCTCAGAGACAAAGAGAGGGAAAAAAGATGGTAGGAAGAGGGCTGTGATTTTTCACTGCATTAGTGAGTTTTTTTTTTAAATGAGAGAGAAATGCACAACGATATTGTAAATGTGCGTTGCAGGTGGGTGTTTTTGTATATGCCTATATTTGTGCCTGTAAGTGAGTGTAGGTGTTTAAAGACGCACATCCTCCTCTACCTGAGAGATGATTTCAAAAACACATGCTTAGGGCTGTCTGAACATGTGAATGCGCTGCTGCAGGGTGACCTACTTTTAAAATGACCAGTGTCATAAAATGACGCTTTTCTCTCTCCTTCTTTTTCTGCAGACACAGGCTGCTAATGGTGATCATGATTGAGTGCTTTTTATGTGTTAATGTGTGTGCGCTTATTGTCCACATCCAGTACCATGAAGTTCTGCTGCAAAGGGGACCAGGAGTACATGAATGGTATCCCA
Organism: Mylopharyngodon piceus; assembly: GCA_039654765.1. NCBI lineage: Eukaryota > Metazoa > Chordata > Actinopteri > Cypriniformes > Xenocyprididae > Mylopharyngodon > Mylopharyngodon piceus. Next base: position 20,127,441 of record CM077457.1, read on the forward strand.
GCAACAGTTGTCAAGGGACGCATGGCAACTGCCTGGTTCGGAAAGGACGGAAAGCCAAACTCTACCATGCACAACTGTGATTGGACAAGAAAAGGAACACAGGAAAATAATGGATAAGTCAAAGTGTCACTCAGAACTATTAGACAACTGTTAAATTGCATTAGCTTTACATATATTAATTAGCCAATGTAATTTAAATATATATTAATTTTATATTAGTTGCATTTGAATACATTTTTCCTAGTTTACAAACAGATCACTGAATAAAAATAAATAATTTTATTAATAAAGGAAATGTTCACCCAAAAATGAAAATTCTGTAATCATCATGCTAATGCAAACTGAAATGACTTTCTTTCTTATAGGGAAGAATAAAAGAAGACATTTTCAAGAATTAAACTTGTCACTCATTTCCATGCATTTTACAATAAACATGGTTGAAGGCTTTCAAAAAGGATGCACAAGCATCGTAAAAGTAGTTCATACGATGCATACGATGCATCCCTATGCAGCAGGGAGATTCCAGGCTAGGGTACAAATATATGTGTTTATGTGGATTAGGAAGTACATCTGGTTGGCTGATGCCACTGCATTAGAGGAACCAATCAGCGCTCAGTTAGAGTTTCATGACTGAACTATGTATTTAGACCAGTTGTGTGTACTAGATCAACTGATTCATTGAAAAGATTCACATATCAGTCATCAATTAAAGAGTTCATTTGCAAAAACCGATAAACGCCACATTTAAAAAAATAAAAAAAATTAAAAAAAAAAATGAACTGACTGCTGTGTGTTATTCTCCACATATAGCACTTTCAAAACCCTAAATATGTTTTATCAGAAAAGCCGGTATTGTGTGCGTGTGCGTAAATGTGTGTATGTGTGTGCCGATCTGTTAGTGTGTGTGTGCGTTTGTGTGCACACGTGTGTTTGTGTGTTTTAAATGCAATTACAAAGCAATTACTTGGTTTTGTTTAACTCTGAAAAATGAAATGTGGAGTTATCTGCTTTTGCTAAAAAACAAACTTTTAATATATATAAAACACATACTTTCAATGAACTTTAATTTTGTAAGTTACCTGTATTTTTTGGAGTCATTATTACTTAATTAAAACAACCCAACTGCAGTTTGATTGGTATTTTCTTGGAATGCACAATAAAAAAAAACATGATTTGTGAGAATTAATCAAAATTAGAGTTATCTGTTTTTGCAAATGAACTCTTCAATTCTGCTCATAAGCATGGTATTGAGATCAAGGGTGGATGCCAAAAGTGTTAGAGACTTATATTTTTGTCTGTTCATCACTCAAAGCTTGTATGGCTTCAGAAGGAATATAGTGCACTAATCATACATGATTATGATATTTGATGTTCTTGTGTCCTTTTTGAAGGATGAAAGTTTCAGTCCCGCTTAACAACATGAAGGTGAGTAAATAATGAAAGGATTTAAATTTTAGGGATGAACTATCCCTTTAAAATATCACACAAAATCAGTGATAGAAACTACTAGACAGAAAAATCAAACTGGGTACAAGTGTGTGCCCGCGGATACACATTTACATTTGTGACAAAATCATAATCCACTAATCAAAAAATATTTGGTTTGGTTTATCTGAAGAACTTCAAGTGTGGTATTGTTTTGCAGTGCTGTTGCATGCAGGATCCAGCTGTGCTGGTATGTGGAGCAGTCTCTCTGTCTTCCACAGAGAACTAAGCTCTGCTGTGCCCGCCGGCTGCTTTTATTGTGGATATCACAGGAGTTTTAGATATTGAGCGCTGACTTGGCAAACATACAAATACATTTTTGGCAACAGAGCAATTTTATAAAGTGGAAAGCAAAAAAAAAAAAAAAAAAATCACACCTTGCTGCATTTTTACCGGTCTACTGGTAATATTTGCCCAGACTAATTAATTAGAGGTTAACTGTGCCACAGTCAGTCCACTAATAACATCATTAGAATGATCTAAACGCTTGTCAGGTACTGTATGATAAAGTGGGTACTGCAGGAAATGGAAGGCGAACTGTGGCACCTGATCTTGAGTCATTACTGGCATTTTGTTAGAATAAATTAGGTTTGGAAAATGCCAAGGCAAAGCTGACTATGTATTGATTCAGCTCATAAATCAGCTAGAGGGGACAGTCTTGTGCTGAATTAGCAGCAGGTTCAATTCACAGTAAAGCGATCTAGTGTCATAGAGCAGATGCAGGATGACTGACATCGGTTAGTAGTAGTCAAAGGTCCCCGGCTGTGTCATTCTTGCCTTTTTGTTGGGCAGAGAGCCACCGGTTGTGGACAGAGGAATGGACTGGATTCGGAGCTTGGACCATTCCTCATTCAGCAGCTCAGTTCTTTCTTCAATCTTACGGCGATTCGACTGGAATAGAGCCTGTGAAAAACACACACACACACAAAGACTCAGCCTAATAGTTAAAAAGACAGTGTTGTTAAAAGTACCGACTTCGGTACCAAGTCGGTACTGAAATTTTAAAAATGTGACGCTTTGAGCACTGTTGAGCGGATTCATAAACACCTCTGATTGGCCATTGTGTTGCTCATCGGATATGTCTGTGATTGGCTACAATGATCAACGCACAGGAGCGTTTGAAAGCACACAGAAGTGTCTGAATTTGAAAGCGTTTGAAAGCAGGTGTCTGGTCTGTGATAGACGCCTGCTTTCAAATGCTCCCGTGTGTATCTGTGTAAGCGCTCATTGAAGAGCTTCATTGATGACTATTTACAACGTTTTTGAAGCGCTGATCATTGAAGCCAATCACAGACATATCGGATGAGTGTGAACACAATGGCCAATCAGAGGTGTTTATGAATCCACTCAACAGCGCTCAAAGCGTCACATTTTTTAAATTTCAGTACCAACTAGGTACCGAAAGTCGGTACTTTTGACAACTCTACTGAAAGCTAAATTTAAGAAATTAGAACAGCATGGAAAAATATCAAGAAAAATAAAAGAAAGTAGAATGATTAACAAAAAAACTAAAAGAAATGCACTACCATTTAAAAGTTTGGGGTCAGTAAGATTGTTTTTGTTTTTGAAAGAAGTCAGTTATGCTCACCAAAGCTGCACTTATTTGATCAAAAATACAGTAAAAACAGTAATATTGTGAAATATTTTAAAATGTAATTTATTCCTGTGATAGCAAAGCTGAATTTTCAGCATCATTACTCCAGTCTTCAGTGTCACATGATCGTTCTAAATGATAAATCATTCTAATATGATGATTTGATGCTAAAGAACCATTTATTATTATTATCAATGTTGAAAACAGCTGTATGTTGTTGTTTTTTTTGTTTGTTTGTGAAAACTGTGATACATTTTTTTCAGGATTCTTTGATTAACAGAATTTTTTTTTTTTAAATGCCATTTATTGAAATAGAAATCTTTAGTAACATTATAAATGTCTTTACTGTCACTTTCAATCAATTTAAAGCATCCTTGCTGAATAAAAGTATTAATTTATTTAAAAATACAGTGAACATTAGTGTATATAAAAACTTTTAAAGAAGAGAGAAATGAAAAATACAGAATAAGACATAGTGAAAGGTCTGACAGAGTAAAAAAAAAAAGTGCAACTGCAAAAGACTTTCTACCTTGACCTCCTCAGCTTTGCGGAAGCGTTTCAACTGTCTCAACCTCATGTACTCAGACTTGACTCTCTTCTTCCATTCCAGCAGACTGCGTGGGGGCTTTGCAGTGCAGGACCGGGGACCTGACACCTCCTCCATCACAGGAGCAATACTTATGTATGAAAAAAATATACATATAGTTGAGGACACATTCAGAAAACATTGACTTTTTTTCTAAAGCTGGAAATAAACAGAATGTTTAAGGATTTTATAAAATGTACAACAAACACAAGTTAGGGTGTAAAATAAAATGGAGATATGGTACATAAAATCCTATCTATTAATATTTATTTGCATGATTCCATAGCCTCATCTTCATGTAAAACATATTCTTTGGGATGTGATAAACAGCACCTTCCAGAAGGGTTCCCGTCAGATGTGACTCATTCTCTTTCACGGAGACACACACACACTCAAGGGACCTATAAATCGCATGACTCAAACTTTATCATTCAATACTGACTCCATATAGGACTCACTCACTGCCCCCTGCAGTTCACAAAACACAACCAACATTACGCATTATACACCATTTAAAGGTCTCCAATTCATATTAGTACTTAAGATTAACGAAACTCGATAATAATTTAATGGAGATTGATAAAAACGGGTTGGCTGTCAGAAAGAAAACTGGTTATGCAAATAGCATCAAAGTGACACTGTGCACGGAAAAACACGCGCTCCTCACGCGTACACACTGGAAGTGGGCGTGTCTCTCTCGCGAGCTCATATCACCACGGTGCGGATAAGTGCGTAGTACACTTTTCACCATTTCTTAACCCCTCAATAATGTTTTCTCGAACTTTCGAGAAACTAAAATGAAATATAAAAGGTTTGGAAAGGAATAGCGCAAGGCTACACGGGCCACGAACGAAAGCGTTCATAATGAAGGACGCTAAGCGTCAACAACGCCACACGTTGAAAATATTTGCACGAGAAGCTGTGAAGCAAACGATACACGCTAAGACGATTTAACATGTCGTGCACACATGCTCTTTCTCTCTCGCACATGCTGGATAACGATACTCATAGGCGCTGTCGCAGTTTGAAATACCTTAAGAGTCCCTGCTCCTTCCTTTAAATCCTCGCGAATCAGCTTCAGCTTCAAGTGCGCAGCAAAGAAGTCCGCGTGCCCAAAAACGTCCTGTAGTGAAAAACGGTGTCCTGGCTACCGACCCACTGCAGATGTCGGTGCCAGAATGTTTGTGTTGACGAGCGCAGGGGATGTGAGGATTCCTCGGTCGTTCGTAAGCATGTCGAGATTGTAGTTGTACAGTTAAGAGCTGCGCACTTGGTTGGCACGGTCAAAGCACAGGGTGACGTCTTTATTATGAACATACTCCAGCGCTCTTTGGCTGGACCACAGGCTGCGTGCACTGGGGAGGAAAATAATAATGCAACTTATTTTCTGAATAATTAAAAGACTAAATACAAACATATGCATGAGCTCTGACATTTAATAGGCAGAATTAAAAATTATAATTAACCGAATGATAATAACTATTATATCTATTAGGTATTAGGTATTATTAGTAGTAGTAGTAGTAGCATTAGTATTAGTAATTTTAAAATTGTCTAATAGCGTGCATTATTACAATACACATTTAAAAAAAATATATATATAGCCTATATATGATTTCAAATATGAAAGTGCTGATATCATAAAACCGGCTGCCATATAAACCATTTAAGTTATGTACTTTATAACAATATACCTAATCATGTATAGACGTGATATGTACACGTGGATGTTAATATATGCAGAGACAGAAGTCTCCGCGCAAAGGGGCTTGGCTTGAGGATCCAATGCTTGTTGTTTTTGCACGGCTCCCTTGAGATCCGCAGCGCATAGCATGTGCCGTTTTTCTCCAGAGAGCGAGCGAGGGCAGCGAGTATGGCAAGCCGGTGTTGCATTAAAGGGATGGTTCACCCAAAAATGAAATGTCATCATTTACTCAACCTCAAGTTGTTCCAAACCTGTATGAATTTCTTTCTTCTGCTGAACACAAAAGAAGATATTTTGAAGAATGTCGGTAATTAAACACCCCCATTTACTTCTATATAATTTTTTTTCCATACTATGGATGTCAATGGTGTCCATCAACTGTTATCGACATTCTTCAAAATATATTCTTTTGTGAGCTATCCCTTTAAGTACCCCTGGCTCTTTTAATAGTAATTTACTCAAAATTCCAATTCCAGACGACATGCAGTTTTGACTTGTCGTAAAATATCTACAACATGATTCTGACTCAGTGGTTCGGAGCGTGTATCAAACGATCTCAAACTGCCAAATTCACGTGATTTCAGTAAACGAGGCTTCGTTACCTCATAAGTGTTTCGAAATTTCAATGGTTCACGTGACTTTGGCAGTGCTCCGAACCACTGATTCAAAACAAAAGCTTCAAAGCTTCATGAAGCAGTGTTTCGAAATCACCCATCACTAGATATTGTTGAATAAAGTCGTTATTTTGTTTTTTGGCGCACAAAAAGTATTCTCGTCGCTTCATAACATTAAGGTTGAACCACTGTAGTCACATGAACTGTTTTAAATATATCTTTAGTACCTTTCTGAACGTTTGAAAGTCTAAATTAACTTGCTGGGAATGGAGGCCTCACTGAGCCATTGGACTTCATCAAAAATATCTTAATTTGTGTTCTGAAGATGAACGAAGGTCTTATGTGTGTGGAATAACATGAGGGTGAGTAATTAATGACAGAATTTTCATTTCTGGGTGAACTAACCCTTTAAAATTCTTACTGGTCTAAATTACTTTACATATATCTGAAACATGCATGCAAATACATCTTTGCTAAGCCCCACCTTAAACATTTTATTAACCAATCCTACCTTGGAACTTGTCATCCGCCATTTTGTCAAAGAATTGTATAATAAAGGTCCTTTAATAAAGGTGTTTGGGTCATTTTAAACGGCTTTATACAGAAGTAATTCAAAAATTTGAAAATTAAAAAAAAAATAGCTGGGTCACATGTAAAAAATACCATAAGGTATGTAGAGAAATTTATGTTGAGTTTAAGTTTAATGTTGAGATGTGCATGCTGTGGATTAAATTGTTAGCCTTCATTACCAAACGAATAAATATAAAATCAGTAAGCATTTGTATACACCTCATGTGCAACATTTACTATAATTTTAAAAGAACTATTCAATGGACTGGCACTCATCATTGAAAACAGCAGAATATCGCCATTACGGATCTCTTGCTATAATACAATACTCCCACCTTGTGGGCTATTACCCTAATGACATGAGTATTGGCGGACACTTCGGGCCCCCATGATCCTTTGCACAGGGAAGTTGTTTGGCGTCACAGAATGGGTACAGGAGGCTCGGAGTTCGATTTTACCTATAAATGTATGTATAGTATTTTTCTATACTACTGTAATATTTTTAAATTTGGTACATTATTGTGATCAAAACGACATTGTACTTCAACAAAAAAACTTTACAGCTCCCTTTATCAGTCCATTCAAATGTTTAAAATACATAGACACAATGTACAATACGGTGCAATAAACCAAAAAGAAATAAATAAACCAGCGTACAAAATGTGCGACGAAGGCGTTTCGTTCGTTGATTGTCTCGTTAAGATGACGCAGAAGTGCGTTCCAAAAAAAGTTTTTTTTTGACCCCTACACCCTTCATCCCTTCGAAGCTCTCACTCCGGAGGGTAAACCCTTTGAAGGGATTAGGGAATAGGGATTAGCCCTTCCGAATGGAACGCAGGGATTGTCAGAGAAGCTTCAGCAGTGATTGCGGCAAATAGGCAACGACTTTTGTTGCAGTATGACGGCGTCTGTCCCCTAAAACAGAGCGTTTTTTCATTCCTATGGAAGTTGAAAACGCTCGCTCTTCTCCGCTTGCTCCGTGCCAGTTTTTTGACCTGAGGGAGGGGTTCTAGCAGACCAATCACAGCGCTTGCAGTCCGCATAGAATTGACGCGTTGTTACATTTTTGAAGAGGTGCAAGTCAGGCTTCGCCATAGGCTACGCATGCTACACACAGCTACGGCGTACACTCGACGCAGATGTATAAATCAGCCTTTAATACCAGTTAAACTTGTATTAACTTGTAATCTTTTTAAAATCAGCCTTCACCTTTTTTGATTAAGTCTGCCTTGATTCTGAAGTATTTTACTTGTCCGTCACACATTTATTTGCACTATATTTCACGTTTTTGGTGTATAAATTGTTCTTCACTCTTGCCTTTTCAAAGTGTAGCCTATAAATAAAATAAGTCAAGCAGTTTGCTGTTCTGTCTTTATTGAACATTCCAGTTGATCTGTTTTGCATGCTGGAGATCTTTTACCACATGAATGCATATTATTTAATAATCCATAAAGTAATTCTGAATAAATTCAGTCTCATGTCAAACAACAGCAGATTAGACTAGTGCAATTATAATTGCAGATATCTCTAATTATCATTCTGACTAGTCTGACTCGTCGAAATACAATTGTAACTATCTAAAATATATTTATGGATAGTTAAACCATAGTTTTATATGCCAACTCCGCCTGCCATACAGCGTGAGGTCCACCCGTCGCGCGACGCAGAAAGCTCAGCCCTTCTCTGCACGTCACACGTGACCCAACGAGAACGCGCCTGAATGGACGCGCTCGAGAGATAGCAACACAGTTTGATATTGCTAATACACATGCAACTAATACAAATTATAATAATGGATTACATTATATATATATATATATATATATATATATATGAATGAATCTTTTTGACATAATGTTGTGATATTTATAATTCCGCTAGATGTCGCCATATAGCAATTTATTGTTAATCTCGGTCCTATTTTTTAAAGAGATAGTTTTCCCAAAAATAAAAAGTCTTACTCAAGATCAAGCTGTTCCAAACCTGTTTGGCTTTCTTTCTTTCGTGAAACGCACAAAATTAGATGTTATCAGACCGACGGTTTCATTCACCATTCATTGTATGGAAAAATATGCAATGAAAGTGAATGGGGAAGTCAAGTTTGGAACAACATAGAGATTTTTATTTTCAATATTTTTGTCTTAATGTCCCATTGACTCTATAAGTTCCCTGCCTATATATCATTAAGTTACAAAAGAAAGAACAAACATTTTGTCGTGTTGCAGGAACATGGAAATGATATTTGGTTTGGTTTCACAGATTAATAGTTTAAGGAAAAATTTTTTTAAATTGACAGTAGTGGAGCATGCACTTTTTTTTTGCATGCTTAGTGCACGTGATACTTTAACACTTACATGTAGAAAAAAACGTATGTAGACTAATTCACCAAAAACTAAAAGAAAGAAAGAAAGAAATTCTGTCATCATTTACTCACCCTTGTGTCATTGCAAACCTGTAGGGGAGAGTGGGGTAAGATGAGCCATTTTTTACTTATGTGGTCCTCCAAGATAAGGGAAAATGAGGCAGAAAGTATTTAAAGTAATTTCAGGATGTTTCCTATCATTTTAAATGATCAGAATACATCTATGACAAAGGGTTCTAAAAATATGGCTTCTTATAAAAAAGTGTTCCTCTGGCTCAATTTACCCCAGGTTAGGGGTAAGTTGAGCCGAGTCAGTAGGTGGGTGTAAACTGACCATCTAACTGAATCTGAATCAAACTCATGTGAAATTTTAAAGATAATGTACCTATTTTAAAACTAATTTAATAATCAAATTTCCTTTTTATTAATATTCTTTGTAAAAATATTTGACAAATATTTTTTCTAAATTAAACAACATCAAACCAACCAAATGAAGTTGAAATTTCAGTATCTTTAATTGTTTGCATTTCTGAAACAATATGTTGAACATTAAAGTTGTAACCTTCCCAAAAACAGACTAAACAGAGAGTTTGTTGAGTAAAATTAAATAAAAACTAAATAAGAATGAATAAATGTCACTGAAACTAATAAACATTTTAGTCAAAAGGTTCTTGACATGGTAGTTTTTCTGCAATGTTGACCATGTTAGGCCATTAGAGACTACAGGTGGAAAGATATATATGATTAAACATCCTCTGGTTCGTATCAGAGAAGGATTTGGTGTAATAAAATAAACTCGAAAATACTCGAAAATAAAGATAAACTAAACCAGTTGCGTGTATTACATTGAAATGACACCAGTTTATACTTCAGATTTAACTTAAATTCATTGCCTTATGGTGGGGTAAGTTAAAACGCTGGCTCAATTTACCCCACAGCATTTGACTCACTTTGCTCCATAGCTGCCATTTTGGGAAAAGCTAGCTAGCTTACCAATTCAGAATAATATTTAGCTAAATGACTTGCATGGTTTTATACGTTGCTAAATCACCAATATGCATCATAAATAGTTTTAGACCTGGACAAATTTGCTTTGATGAAACAGCCATTACATCTGTTATGTTAAAATTTTTTTAAAGTAAATAAGTGACTTCCACTCCTCCTATGTGCTTCTCCTTTTCACAGTCTGGAAGAAATGATGGGTGGTTGTAAAATATATGGTCACATGACAATAAAATAGTACGGTTGCCAAGATACAGGGGGTGGGTCAACTTACCCACTGGCTCATCTTACCCCACTCTCCCCTATGACTTTCTTTCTTCTGTGAAACATAAGAGATTTTGAGATTTTATTTTAAGAAGTGTTTTTTGTCCATAAAATGGAAGTTGTTCCTTCAGAATAACTTATTTTGTGTTCCACAGAAGAAATTCATACAGGTTTGGAACTATATGAATGTGAGTACATTTTCATTTTGGGGTGAACTATCCCTTTGAGTAACAAGGATAAATTCTGACATGTGAAAACATTTGTAATGAACATTTAGTTTGTCAGATGTTGATATTCTGTTTACAGTATCAAATTTTCAATAAGAGTTTTTTTTCTTTTACAATTAAAACTTTTCTGGCGTGAGACTGGCAATGTACAGGTGTTTTAGCTTCTTCTGTCAATGTAGGGTTGAGGTGGAATTGCTCATCACTTCAGTATGTAATAGATAGAGTGGTAACACAATTTTTCCTCACACCCTTATCCCAGTAATGGGCCCATCCTAAAAGGGTTTTTTTAGGCCAGTCCGGTGTTTATCTTGGACCTCACAACAGAAGCAAACACAGGCAGAAAGATAGACATAAGAGGGAGGTCTTATCTTTGGAAAGTTTTTAATTATGTGCAGTGTAAACCCTGGATGTTGGTTTTGGCTCGGCAAATGAAGATTGGTATCAGTCGGTGTTTGGGGGTATACTGATGGATGAGCTCTTTGCTCTGAGGAAGGAGTTTAGAGGATGAATTGAAATATAATAGGAACTATGACATTTGAAAGGGTGTTGAACAGCTCCAGATACTGAGTCTTTAAAGGGATAGTTCACCCAAAAATGAAAATTCTGTCATCATTTCCTAACCCTCAAGTTTTTCCAAACCTGAATGAATTTCTTTCTTCTGCTGAACACAAAATAAGATATTTGGAAAAATGTTGGTAAGCAAACAGTTAATGGACCCCAGTGACTTCCATAGTAATTTTTTTCCATACTATGGAAGTCAATGGGGTCCATCAACTGTTTGGTTACCCATATTCTTCAAAATATATTCTTTTGTGTTCAGTAGAAGAAAGAAATTCATTCAGGTTTGAAAAAACTTGAGGGTGAGTAAATGATCACAGAATATTCATTTTTGGGTGAACTATCCCTTTAAAGCATGTAAATGCAAAAGTGTATACAAGCTTTCTGTATGACAATATTTAAATACAAAAGGAATAACTTTCACATATTTTATATTGTAACAATGTGCCATTATTACCACTAAATCCCCCAATTTTTTGTCTTTTCAGTGACCTAAGATAGAGGTTCCCAAATGAGGTCCCACCTAAACTTTTAACAAAGAAAAAAAATAATTTAATTAAAAGATTAAATTAATTTAAGAACAAAAAAATATTTTTTAACAGAGAAAAAAACATAATTGAGGAAAACAGTCTCTAAATAGTCACTGACATGGAACCTAGGTCATATGTTGATTCAGAGTTCAGTCAGTAAAGAATTCAAACTAAACTCCAGAGATTGTGAGTCTTTTTGAAAGATTCATTAAAATAATTCATAAGAGTCATTTGTTTCATGAATCGGACTACATGGGTCATGATCCATAGTTTGAAAACAACTAACTTTTTACACATTGCATTCATGGACAAAAAAGAGCATTGTTTATGTGCACAAACTTGAAGAGCTATGGAGAAAAAAATATTCTTTGACTTCATTAAACTTTATTTGCAATATAGTTTCAGCACTAGCCTATGTTAATATCAACTATTCTTGTGTGTAAAATACATTATTGTATCAAGAAGTCTTCAGATTTTGTCTTATGGAGCTCCAATTTTAAGAAATGTAAGTGTCCTGAACTGCTAAATAAACTCTGTGTTTTCTGTCCCTCTTAACTTAATCTGCTTTATAAACAGAGCAAACCAATTAAGGGTGGAAAACAAGCCTCTCCTTACTAATGTGAATCAAATGTGGAAGTAATTTAGGTCCTCAGAACTTCACAAGGCACCAGACCAAGTCCAGCTGAGTGAGAGTGGGGGAATCGCCAGATGACGTTGACTTGTACATCTGTGGCTGTGAGTGTGCATGTGTGTGTGTGTGTGTGTGTGCATAAACTCTAAGGGAATGATACTTTCTCCTCTTGCATCACTCCTGAGCTGTACCGAGTGCACGCCAGTGGTGGTCATAGTGTACATGCGTCAATGGCAGTGTTGTAGCTCTGTGTACGTCAATAGTGAGGGTAGACACTCCTCTGAGCCAATACTCAAGGGGTGGATTTGTCATCAGTCTTTATCTCTCCCCTCCTCACTGAAGCACAGTTCACTCTCCAAAGCACCTGGGGTAAGACCCCCTGTAGAGCCCAATGAGGTTAACCAAATCCCAGCCAGAAACATTAAAAGAAACAGTCTGTTTGGATTGAGGCTGCTTACTCAACTCTACAATAATAAACACTGTGAGACCTACCACAGAAGCCAGTTCTGGTGTAATATTTAAATGAAATGTCATAATTAAAATGTAACGAATATGTGGAGTAGTATTTATTAACAAATTATATATATATAATTTGTTAATAAATACTTTATAACAGAATTATACACCAGTTTCTTCCATTTCCGCACTGTTTCCTCAGTTCTGAATAACTTCCAATTGGTCTTAGACCAAAACATTATACATCACATCATATATATACACTCTACATGATAAACAAATGAACCAAAGTAAAAGTAAATTCTGGCTCATGCTTTGTTGATTTCAAAGCTTCAGTCCTTCCATTCTCCTACTCAAATTGATTGAGAGTAGTGTTAGAAGAAAAACATAAAACATCCTCAAATTAATGTATCACAAACAACAAAAGTGCTGTTAGTGTTAAACAAAGGTGTGCAGTAACAAACACACTGACTTTATGAGCCCCACATACTTTTGTAACATACATCAATTGACATGTTTGGCAGAGCCACAAATGTTTGGTAGAGATAGAAAAACAGTTATTATTAATGGTTTAAATTTTTAAAACATACACATAATAAATACTTAAAATGGTGGGCATAAATCAATAGAATGGTCCATGTAGGCTACGCAATGCAAAGCCATGACACAATATACAATTTGCATGACCCAATACACAATTTCAAAAACAGATAGTTACATAAATCATGAGAGAGAGCAAAAGAGAATATGAGTGCAAGGGAAATTCTGAGAGACAAATGATGGTAACATTGGGATATATTAGACAGCCCACTCTGTAATGTCTCTCCATGTATGAATCCACCACCCCTTTAAGGAAATGAGCACATCCTGTTGTTTTAATAGAGTCTTCCTGTTGAAGAGTTCATACATGTGATTTGTGCAAGCTGAGGTGGACAGACAGACAGAAGTATCCCAGGATTAAAGCATAATGGCGCACACAGCTATAGCTAGTTCAAAACCACAAGGGACTCTACTGTTCTGGGGTAAGATATGAAACCTTCAGAATAAAAGTTTGGTTTTATGTGCTTGAAACTTAAAATCAGAGGTATTCTCCTAGAGAAAATGGTTGTGAATGCGCAAAGACAGAATGAAGAAGACCGTAGCTATCTTCAATATATTTAGAAAATGTCCTTTGAGCTGTTTCTAATTAAAAATTTAGAGCTACACATATATATATATTATAATTGTATTTTAAATGTATTAATATTAATATTTTAAACTTTATATATATATATATATATATATATAAATTAACTAGAGGTCACACCAGAATTATTGTATAATAATATATATAATATGATATTGTATTTTAAATGTATTAAAGGGGTAGTTCACCCCAAAATTTTGTCGTCATTTACTCCCCCTCAAATTGTTCTAAACCTGTATGAGTTTCTGTCTTCTACTGAACACAAAAGAAGGTATTTTAAAGAATGTTGGTAACCAGACAGTTGACGGTAGCCATTGACTTCCATGGTAGGAAAAAAATATGTCAATGTTCAACAGAAAAAAGAAACTCATAAAGGTTTAGAACAACTTGAGGGTGAGTAAATAATGACAAAACTTTCCCTTTAAACCATAAAGAAAATAGAATGGAATATCATGTAAATTATACTGCTGACCTCTTCAAAATTATGCGGTAGATATAGATAAATAAGGAATTTGACGCTTCTGAGGAAATGACTGTCATGATCCAGCTGAACAGGACAAAGGGAGGATGTGCACATGTGCTCCCACTTCATCTCCTCCCTTCCTGCATCTTTTTCCATGTCTGTCAATATTCCCCTAACTGCAAGAATTCGCTGTCTTATAATGACAAATAAATGCCAGTGTGAATTTGAGTGTGATTCATGTGTATAATACAAAGTTTCTTTTTCACGAAAGTCTGTCTGTGTCTAATGGTCTCAACTCTGCAGACTCTGGTACCAAACGAACAGAAACACACTGTGGTGAGATGTTGAAATTTTTTCTGATAAATATATTCACACAAGTTCTATAAGAATTCTATTTGCTGTCAAAAAGTATTTTTGTAAACCCATGCTCTGTATCTCATGAACATTTATTTTTCTTCTGTGCTCTAGAGGCAGACTGCATCAACCCCACCGACAGAAGTACAAACCACTGCCTACACCAGAGCAGGTGAGTGATACAGCTGTATAAATATGACAGACATGTTGGCTCATTTTTTGTTTTTCTGAGTTGTATGTCCAAATAAACCCTACTGCGAGGGTGTTTTCAGTGTATGGATTCAATTGAGTGCATATTGAGCAGCTGATGTGCTGCAATGTAGCATTATATGGGTCAGACGTGACGGGTAATTTTTTTGTCCAAAGGCCTAAATAATAATAAAAAACAAAGATATGACATCCAAAGTATGTAAGGTAGTACAACTAGATCTCTTTTATTGAATCCAAAAGGTTTTAATTATAGTTTGCTACATATAAAGGTATTTTAAAGTTTTTGAAGTGTCAAAAGGTCATTTCGGTTTAAACGTCCAAAGGCCAATAAAGCCATTTAATTAATGATTAAAATATCTTAAAATGTAATAAATGTACAGATTTTTTTATTCTGGCATGATTTTATAACATCATATACTTTGTTGCTTTGTTATAAGAAAGAATGTCTGGAAAAAAAGAATTTCATTGATGTCATTCGGAGTAACCGATATAAAGAGACCATTTTGGATCAAGTCATGAGTTCAATATCATGTGACAGGATGTGACATCATTCAGACACCTGCAAAGGACCACATGGTTGTGAAGCAAAGTTACTAACTCTCTCTTAACTATTTGAAAAATTCATGTTTTCATTCGCTCATACGCATGTCCTGAAACATCAGGTCATTTGGTACAACCGCTATAAAACATGGAAAATGTTGTAATATTTTAAAAACTTGTACTAAATAGAAAATGTTTGATTGTCCTTTTGCTAGCTAGCTAGATAGATATTAGCCTGTTAGCATTGTTTGAAAATATCGTCATTCGGTATAACCAAAAGTGTCATTTGGTAAAACCAAAATTTTGGTTAAACCGAATGACTTTTGGTGACAAATTTTGTCCATCTTGTAAAAAAATGACAAAAAAATGGTGTTAATTGATTATAAAAACCACATAATCTCATTGTTAATACTTAATAAAACTTAATAAAATTAATTATATCTCCATTCGAGATATAATTAGAGGTTTTTTACACTTTTAAAAACCTTATTCGTCAATGACCCATATATACACTGTAAAAAAAAATCCTAATTTTACGAAAAATAACTGTGATTTTTTTACGGTCATTTTCTTTTATTTTAAATTATTCTCAAAACTCTGTAAAATTACAAACAATGTATGTAAATTAACAACTCGGCTGTTATTTTATGTATTATGACATTAATGAAAAATTACAGTAATTCACATGTTTTTTACAGAAAATTTACTGTATTTTTTATACAGTATTTTTTCTGTTTTCCTAAATTACAAACAAATGTATGTAAAATTACAAAAATAATAAGTAATTAAACAGTAACAAAACAGTTAAATGATAAAACATTCAAATGAATGGCAGCCAAAAAACCCAGTAGAATTAAAGTAAAATATCCTAATTTAAATAAACCAAAAAACACTGTTATTTTACAGGTATTTTCTGAATTATTACGATCAAATACCTTTAAAAAAATCATTAAAAAAATGGTCAATGACTGGCAGCCGCGGCTGCCAAACAAAAACTGTAAAATTAAAGTAAAATATCCTAATTTAAATAAACTGAAAAACACAGAGACATCAATAATCAACATTATGAATCTCAACAATGGTGACAATCAACAAAGCTTTTTTGTGACTTTAGTAGCTTGTTTTGTGACGTTCAGAGTTGATCTGAATTTTTTTTCTTTTTTTTTTTGTCACCACTGTTGAGATTCATACGCTGATTCTTGATGTCTGTGTGAGTGTGCATGATCTCAACAAAACATTTTCTGCAAAATTATTTAATAAAATTGTTTATAGTATCACAGCACTGCAGTAGTATTGGCATGTTAAATTACAACTAATATTAAACAATTCAGTCAGAGACCAGACTCTGATATCAGTGAATCAGACCACTTTATGATGACTATACCATCACTTAAAAAGTCACCAACATCATCTGAGCTTTTCTTGCTTTTTTTTTTTTTTTTTTTTTTGCTAAAACAAACATGTATCAGAGAAACACTAATGTTAAAGAGTCAAGGGTCAAGAGCCCAACTAAAGCAAGCACTGACCACCAGAATGGTGACTTCAAACTTTATTATTTTATTCAATAAAAACAAACATCTAAACCTCTGTTAATTCTCAATAAGAACTTTAGTATGAAATAAAGTCTGGATTGTAATAAGTGAAGATGCTGAGATCTTGATAGATCTGTTAGTGTTTCATGTTCTGTTGGGATTTAAAGGGTTTCTGTATTGTCTGTTTTGTGGGTCACCATTGTGCTGGAGAGTAGAGCCTGTGCTTCAGTCCAGGATGAGCCAGAAAACATTGGTGTTGTGCTGCATGTTGCTTTATTTCAGAGGCAATAACATATA
This sequence comes from Mylopharyngodon piceus, assembly GCA_039654765.1. NCBI lineage: Eukaryota > Metazoa > Chordata > Actinopteri > Cypriniformes > Xenocyprididae > Mylopharyngodon > Mylopharyngodon piceus. Next base: position 20,144,607 of record CM077457.1, read on the forward strand.
GTTACATTAATTCATTCATGTGTGCTCTTTCTGGTTAAATGCAAGAGATTCACATTTTACAGTGAATGTGTTTCAATTCAGGATGTACCTGTAAAACAACAGTGATTTTTCTGTAAGAGTGTTTTGCGCTTTATTTAAATTAGGATATTTTACATTTATTTTACAGACTTTGATTGGCAGCCTTTGCTGAAAGTCATTTGACGTTTTTTTTTTTTTGTTTTTTTTAAGATTATTGTTTTGCAGTGAAGGTGTTTTATTGTAATAATTCAGGGAATACCTGTAAAATAACAGTGTTTTTCTGTTTTTCTTACACTTTATTTAAATTAGAATATTTTACTTTAATTTTAAGGTTTTTGTTTGGCAGCCGTAGCTGACAGTCATTGACCATTTTTTTTACGATTTATTTTTTTACAGTGTATAAGCACTAACAAAGAATAGCAGACAATCAGTGCTTAGAAAGGTAACAGCATAATAACTGGTGGAAAGAATATTGTGTTGCAATTCTACACTGTGGTAAGAGATTTTGTTGACACTTTCAATCAGACTTTTTTTCTAATATTTATATTCATGGAAGAGTCTCTGGAACAAAGAATAAACCAACTGCTTCAGTTTGAGATTTGGATAAACACATGGGCACAGGGGAGATTTAGATTGGCCTGTTGTTAGGATCCAAAAACAGAAACAAAGACGGCATTGTTCTGTGAGTGTCACATGCATATGACGTTTAACAACACATACGGCGTGCTACCTATAAAGCATCTTTGCACAAACAAATATTGTCTTTCTCTGTTGTTTGCTTTCGTTAACACACATACAAAGGAAAGCCCTCATTTCTTCTCACTTCCAAAAATTCGTGTAAATAAAAAAATAATAATGATAAAAAAAAATTGGTCTCACATCTTAAAGAGCTCATTTCATACCTTTTATTTATTTTTATTTTTATATATTATAGAAATAAATATTTTGTTCTACCGTGAAATGTAAAACCCTAAAAAGAAACCTTTCTTAAATATAAACCAAACCAACCAGCTCCGAGGTGAATCTTAACATTTACTTTTTGCTTGAAGCAAACTAAATTATTTTAAGATGAGAAAAAAAAACTTTTGTGAGAATGAACTATTTAATAGCTTTGTGAATGAACTGAATAAAATGAAACAATATTTAAAAAAAAAAAGTCAGCTATAAGTCATTAATTCTAATGTAAAATAAAATATATGTGATGCTTGAGAGCCACTCTTTTCACAATTCTTGTTTCTATGTTAACAAAGACTTAGCTGATCTCTCTTAGGGTCCGGGAGTACGTTATTGTAGGAAATTTCGTGTTCTGAAAGGAGGTCTTTAAAAAGTAAGGCAAAAAAAATTTTGGGGTGATATATCATCCAAAAGTTTTAAAGTAATAAGGTTGCTAAAAAAAAACAGAACAATAAAAACTTTATTAAAAAAAATTAATACTTCACTAAATGGTTTCCAGTAGACTTAATCTATTGGTACCGATTGAAGACAAATTCACATGGCCAACACGTTACATAAACTGTTCCAGCCCTCCCTCGGCCCTGGATTCTCCTCTTTCTCTTCCTTTGAAGTGAGTGAGCTGAGAGTTTGTTTCAATCACAGCTGGGCTCAAACCAAAAGTGCGGCCCTTCGAGCACAGATGGCAAACTCTGATTATATCGTTTCCCGAACTAGATCTGTTTAATATGACCCAGTTATTCTTAAAAGTGTCCGTTCCATCAAGCCGCCCTGCTCTGCCCCTAAATGTTCACTTATGTTTCCTGTTTGGAAACAGATGCGAAAAATGCAAATAAATCAGAACCACTGAGCCAACGAGGAATCAACCTGAGAGAAACAGTGTTTTTTTAAAGGGGGAGACCCGCTTGCAGATGTGCATCTGGCCTGGGTGTTCTCGGCTCAGAAAAGATCCGCGCCTCAGGGAAACAGCTATCTTTTAAACACAACAGTGCTTAACATTATCATGAGTCGAGACTTGATCTGAGAACCGGTTCTTATGCAGAAGCAATTCCATTAAAACAAGAAGAACTTTCATGAAGCTCAGTTAACTTCTCTCGAATGGATATTGTAATGGGTATTGTAAGAGTTTCCTCTACTACTTACCACAACACAGCAAGCTCACACTAGGACTGTTAGACTACCTGAATTGCTGTGGTGCTCAGGCTACACAACAAGGTTTCTTGTCATCTGTCGTCATCTTGTCATAGCAGTGTGCATGCTACACAACTCTGACGAGGTGCACAAACTTTGGTCAAGAGGCAGTCCCGTGCAACAGCAAAAAAAAAAAAAAATGTACCACTTCACGAGTTCGCCTGCCCATTCAGTCTTAATAGTTAATGGTAAACAAACTTGGCTTGCTGTCCTCGAAGGAGGCTCGAACCTGAGGCTCGGCTCGAGCTCCGAGCTAAAACCCCCTATAACAGTACTATGCAGAGGGAGAATAAGAAAAATAGAGGAGGAGATGGGGAGGAGGAGGAACGCTGGAAGAATTGTCCCTGGGATGACGCAGTCACTGCTGCTTATATATGCTCGTAATGATGATTGACAGGACTGAATGTTTAGGCTCCTCCCGAACCTATGTTTGGAACTATAAATTCACGCAAGAAAATCACACAAGTTATTACAAGGTTTTTCCATTTATACCATCTGCACTGTGATTGGCTGGATTAGTTCCACCTTGTTGTTGCATTGCACACACTACAAGATCACCTTGCTCAAGGGCACCTCAGTTGTGGGTAATGAGATTGGAAGAGAGAGCAGTTCATTCACTCCCCCCACCAACATTTCCTGCCAGTACTGAGACTTGAACCCATGACCTTCGGGTTACAAGTCCGACTTACAAGTCTAACCATTAGGCCACAACTGCCCCCTAATGTGTGCAATGCAACGGCAAGGTGGAACGAATACAGCCAATCACAATGCAGATGATGTAAACGGAAAAATCTCATAATAACTTGCATGAATTTCTCTAATAATTTATGTGAGAAAAAGATTTTTTCACTGTTGGTCGGGACTGCCTCTTGACCAAATGTCTTGTAGTTTGTGCACCTTGTCAGCATTGTGTTGTGTAGTATAGGTGCTGCAATGCACAGAATGCACAGTGTGTGTGTTTTTTTTTGTTTTTTTTTTGTTTTTTTTTGGGGGGGGGGGGTTAATCCTTCAGATTACCTGATTAAAATACTGCTTGATCTCGTGCTGGACTACTATCGCAGGTCTAATCACGTGAAGTTAATAACATCTATAATCAAAGATTAGCTACTGGATGAGATCAGTGAATCAGACCAGTAATGATTATAGCTTTATCACCAACAAGTCACCAACACCATCTTATCACATTTTCTCTTGCTGTTCTGGCCATAACAATCAGTTACAGCTGCCAGAAAACAACTAATGTTAAAAAAGTCAAGAGTCAAACTGCCCAACTAAATCAAACACTAATCACCATAATGGTGACATCAACCCGAACATCAACATTTAAACCTCTGTTAATTCTCAAGAAAAACTTTTTTTTTGCACATATGACAGAAATAAAGTCAAACTGGTTTGTAATAAGTGAAACTGGTAATACTGTTTGTGGAGTTGTCCACGTCCAGTACAAATTGACCTCTAAACACTTTATAAGAATTTTAGGGGATAATGTAACAATGTTATCACTAAACATTTTTAGAATGTTTTTAAAGAATGTTATCCTACCTTAAAAGGTTCTGGGAACAAAAACAAAACTTGCCACTGAGAACATTAGAACAAACAAACAAACAAACAAAAAAATTCTAGCTGGGAAGAAACCTTGTTGTGTAGTGTGAGCGCCACAGCTTGCTATTACTTTCGTCATGTCCAACTCCAAATGAACCAAGAACTAGGCTATGTTATGATAGCCTACTTGGGAAGGCTTGTAAGACATAATTAAACTGAGAGGTTGCATAGTTAAACATAGCCTAGCTAGACATTAAGTTTTGTAATTAATATTATTTAAAAAAACAAAACAAAAAAACAATTAATGAACAAATTTATGAAATCTCTTTCACGTTTTTTTTTGTTTGTTTGTTTAGTAGATCTATTCAGTTATGACCAATTAATGGGTTGTATTTATATGGCGCCTAAAAGTCAGTGAAAATGCATTAGAAGGTTTTACTGTTTTTCTGTTCAAGTTGGACAGAGAGAGAGAGCGAGAGAGAGGGAGAGGGAGAGAGAGAGAGGGGGGCGGCCAGAGGTGGAGCATTATTACGTGGGAAAATTAAAGCGTTTTCGGTCAGCAGCTTTCTGAACATCTGGTAACCCCGATTCCACATGTGGAGACGGCGCATCACGCTTCCACCCGTCGCGTTTCCTGTTATGCCTCGCGCTCTTTGGTGTAAAAGTTCAGGCACATTCAGTGGCGGGTTGAGACCATCTCGTCAGCGCTCGTTTGCTCTGATATGAGGGTATCGTTCAGCTTCTTTGGCGTCTTTCTGTCTTTTCTCTATGGTAAGTTTTGTGTGCGTCGTGAACTTAAGCGTTCATTTAACCTAAATTAGACACAATGCAGTGCATGACAAATCTGTGATTGGAGGATGAATATATCACAAACGATTATCTAAAGTAATAAGTTGAATACGATGTAAGATGTACTTGTATACGATTTATGATTTACTTATATTATTATAATATTTAATGATATTTTTTAGATCCTGGACATGGAAATGGAGGAACATTTGGTATGTACATTACTTGTCAAAATAGCTTAATAGATAATTAGCCTACTGTATTTATATCAACTTGACTGTGACACTTAAAAGATGTAAGACGTTTGACATGATGATTCCTATTGACTTAATCATTATTTATTTCTTTTCATTTACATCACAGGCTGTGGTAACAAGAGCTTCTGTGCCCCATACTGTTCAGTTTGTGGGAACAGTTCCTTCAGAACATGCTATGAACTGCTGGTGGTGGAATGGTGTAGATATCATTTTAATGTGGCTATGGCGTCCATGAACAGTACTGTCTGGTGTTCATTGGAGAGAGTAAAAAGGTAGGCTATTTTCCAAGGATTCTTTATCAAATGCCATATAATGCTGTATGTGCTTGATAGTAATTGGTGGCTTTCTTTCTGTCTGTCTCTCTGGCAGTGCATACAACAATTTCACTGTGTGTACTGAGACTGTTGCTGATTGTCTACTGCTTCCCTGGCCGAATCATTTTGTTGAAAGCATATTTGTGGATATCCACACCACCTATTTTCAAGAATGCCCCACAGAGGCACTGAGGGACCCCCCTCCCAGCATCGTTCTTGCCCTTGTTATGACCCCCATATGCCTAATCCCTGCTATGGTGGTCCTAGTTGTTCTCAAGACTAAAAATGGAGACAGGAGGTCCTAGAGAAGATTCCAGGTGCAAGAACATTTTGTTCTTATTCCTTCATCTGCTTCATTTCTTCTTCAGTCAGGATGGTATCCCACCGCGGGATAATGTCCTGGCCCAACACTCCCCAGTGAATGTGTACATGGGCGTCTCCAGGTTCAAACAAACCAGAATGCAGGATGAGCATTTGCTCTGGGGGTGACATCTGACTGGAAAATGTTACTGTACTTCAGTGAAATAATTGGTGGTTAGAAAAGTATATTTTTAAACCTACAGCTGATGTGCATTTCAGAGCATTCAAGGCATTGTTATAACAATCACATCTCCAAATTGCACATATGTTTTTGTTGTCTTCAGGATGTAAATGCATCATCTAATGAAATGTGAAATAACAAGAGATAAAAAAGGTTCATTTGAAGAAGTCAGATGTACTGTATACATAACCAGGTGTACAAAACATCACAACACAGAACACAAACTGATTTGAGTGTCCACTTTATGCACTGTATGAAATATTTAACCCATGTTTTAATGTAGATTTTGTTGTTAGTTTGGGGACAAGAGCTGTTTAGCTGACTCTGAGCATAACGTCTTTGTGATTTCACTTCTATTTTGACACGTCATAAAGATTGACTTTTTAAATTTATTGTGACAATTATTGAAAAATTAACCATAAATGAGTCAATCTGAATTGCATGACAAAACAAAGCCGAATGAAAGTCGTCCATTTCAACAGGCAGCTTATTGAATATCTGTTTATTTATATAAGTTAATGACATACACATGTCTTTGAAGAAAAAAAAACATTTGAGAGGGAAGGGGATGTCAGAAATGGGAGGTTTATTGTAATGTCCACTTGCATTGTCCATGTTAATTTTACTCCGGCCTTTACACAAGAACTGCATTGTAATTTACTTAGCAATAATTACTATATCACTGTGGACATGAATGAGATTTGCGTTTGTGTTTTATAATTATTTCAGTAATGGATTATTTTAAATGAAGGAAAGCAATTTTAATATCTCTGATTTCATATGTCTTATAAGAGAAAACAATTTTTCAAGTGTATGTCTACAGATGTGTTCTTTTATGGACATCTGTACCAAGCACTTCGGAGAACCACTTCAAGAGCCTGTGAATAATTTTATACTTTTATACTTCACCTTTTACTTTGATTGGAAATGTTTTTATATAATTAAACCACATGTTTTACCTGGAGTCTATCATTGTGATTTTAGTAAAAGTGTCTTTTTTGTAACTTTCATGTTTTGTACTGCCTCCAGATGTAAAAGGTATGTTACTTGTGACAGAGAGCTCAAATATTCAAGTTCAAAATTTCCCTCACACTTCAGACAGAAGGATTGATGTTGGAGAGGAAAATGCTGGAATGAGTGAGTTAAAAAGCTGTTTATAATCTTACATCATGTTCCAGTGAACTCTATTAAGGTCAATTAGAAAAACTTGTTTAAGATGGTCTTCCAGCCTGGTCAGCCTAAAACAAAATGAAGAAAAAGAAAATCTCTCTCAAACCAGTTTAGTATCTTTTCTGCATGTATACTGCAGACTACCTTATCTCTTTACCGTCTTTTGTAGATGTACTAGTATTCCACTGTAAAACACACACTCAAACTCTTCTGTTAAATATTATGTGTTTGTCGGGACTCGGCCTGGCAGGGTGTGGTGGGAAAGAGAGTAATCACCCACCTCCTTTGTCTCGTTCTTCGGCTCTCCTCCTCGTCCTCCTCCAGCTCAGATCAGGCGTACGCCACGCCCTCCTCAAACAGCTCATCCAATCCGGCGTCACTCTCCCAGCTCCCGGGGGAGAGGACACACCTCACATCTTAAGCATTCATCCATTCACAGCCGGCCAGATGCTCCAGACCTTCATTACTGCCAGATTTCACTGTCAGATCCCCGGCACTGATCCAAAACACAGATTCACATCTGTACCCTCCCCTCGCCAGCGATTTATGCAATTAAGATCTTACAGATTCAGTGTATACAGCACTACTCACGAGGCACGAGCTTCCGACAAACCTGTTAGTGGTCTTACATATAAGATTAACATTATGGAGTATGGTTTGTTGAAATACATTTATTTTGAATGCATCTTAAAATAAACACTTCTATAAAATGTGAATGTACCGGCTATGGACAATATAAGGCCTACCTTGTTTGTTCGTTTCTCTGTTCTCTGCTCATTTACACAAAAGGCTCTCAGTTTAGCCTACTAACAGAAAACAAAATGAGTTAAAAGAAAGGTTTTTTGACATTACTGCCACCCAGCGGTTTAGTCATAAGCTGGAGTTATCCAAATCCAATAAAAAAGGCTATAAAAGGAGTTCCTATACTCTCAGTGTGGAGCTATAGCTCCACCGGACAGATAGTCTCCCAGCCTATAACTTTTCCTCGCGTGTATATCATACTATTGGTGGTTGTTAGTAGGCCTATTATAAAAAACAGATTTGTTGCTCTTTGAAAGCATGAATATCACACTAATGTCCAGTATCCTGGCTGCTGTGACTGTCCAATGTTATCTTGACAAAAATGTTTATTTGAATAACTTTATTCGGACTGCTGCAATATTTTATGCTGCTGTTTGTTTCTGATCTGTTTCACAATCTTTGTCATTAAAGCACAAGGTCACAAACAAAGTAATTGTTGATGTCCCTGCGATACAAGACAATCTAAAAGAGTATGTGTAGCATTAGCAGATGCGTTTGTATTTATGTATTTATTGAGGGTTTTATACAAACTTTTGGCAAAAGAGTTGAACGCATTCTTTTTACCCTCGTATACACTATTTTGTAAAACTTTCATAGCTTAACAGATGTTAACATTCATACTATTTTAACTCAAAGTTAAACATATTGATTTGAATAAAGACATAAAAACAAAAAGCGAGGAGCAGAAAGAATGATTACAGCATACTCAAAAAAAAAAAAAACATGAAGTAAAGATAGACAATGAAGAACCATTTGAAATGTAATGAAATTCAAAAAGGTTTGAGGAATATATAAAGGAATGTATTGATGAATCTCCAGCATGATTGTGCTGTCAGTGCTGTTGTATTTTTTTATTTTTTTTTGCAATGTCACCTAAAACTGCATACATAACATACATACAATCAATGGTTTGAACAAATCACTTTGGTTGTGTAAATGAATTGAATCAAAAATATGAACTATTCACAGGAACCTGTTTAAAGAAAACCGATCAAGTATTTTACTTTAAACAAGACATTGTTTATAGAAGACATTTCAGCAGGCTCCTGCTATAACTGTAAAAGAGAAATAAATAGAACAAAGACTTGAAGACAAAGACACAGGAGAGATGACAGCTGAACTATAGTAATCAACATTTGAAGTGGATCAAAACCTTTCATCAAAGTTGTCCTTAAACCTTCTTCTTAGGACAACTTAGTTCTTAGGACAACTTTGATTAACTATTTTTATCCACTTCAAATGTTGACTACTGTATATTGATGTTTTGTGTAACTATGATGTTGAATCTTGATGTTTTAACTTTAACGTAATCTAAAATGATCATATTTCCAAATCAAACATTTTTAATTATATGACTTAACACTTACCATGAGAAGAACACAGGGCAATATTACAAGCAACTTGGGGAAGAAAAAGAACATCTTTGGAACCTTTATGTGATCATTAATAATCACTCTTAGAAGAGAGAATGATATATTTTCTTTTTACTACTTTAAGATGCAGGAATTATTGATTAGACAACATTAAACAATCAATTTGTTAATTCCAGAGGTGATTTCTAAGAGCCGGTGGTCTTCTACATTGGTGATGAAGTTATAGAGCAAATCCACTTCTTATCTCCTACAACAAAAGATGAATCTGGTGCAGTGAAAGCACAGGCTTTAAAAATAAAAAAATAAAAAAATAAATATATATATATATATATATTTTTTTATTTTTTTATTTTTTCCTTTTCTTTTCTTTACCGATCAGGCATAACATTATGACCACCTTCCTAATATTGTGTTGGCCCCCCTTTTGCTGCCAAAACAGCCCTGACCTGTCGAGGCATGGACTCCACTAGACCCGTGAAGGTGTGCTGTGGTATCTGGCACCAAGATGTTATCAGCAGATCCTTTAAGTCCTGTAAGTTGCGAGATGGGGCCTCCGTGGATCGGACTTGTTTGTTCAGCACATCCCACAGATGCTCGAATGGATTGAGATCTGGGGGATTTGGAGGCCAAGTCAACACCTCAAACTCGTTGTTATGCTCCTCAAACCATTCCTGAACCATTTTTGCTTTGTGGCAGGGCGCATTATCCTGCTGAAAGAGGCCACAGCCACCAGGGAATACTGTTTCCATGAAAGGGTGTACATGGTCTGCAACAATGCTTAGGTAGGTGGTACATATCAAAGTAACATCCACATGGATGGCAGGACCCAAGGTTTCCCAGAAGAACATTGCCCAAAGCATCACACTGCCTCCGTTGGCTTGCCTTCTTCCCATAGTGTATCCTGGTGCCATGTGTTCCCCAGGTAAGCGACACACACGCACCCCGCCATCCATGTGATGTAAAAGAAAACGTGACTCATCAGACCAGGCCACCTTCTTCCATTGCTCCGTGGTCCAGTTCTGATGCTCACGCGCCCACTGTTGGCGCTTTCCGCGGTGGACAGGGGTCAGCATGGGCAAGCTGATGGTCTGTGGCTCTGCAGCCCCATACGCAACAAACTGTGATGCACTGTGTATTCTGACACCTTTCTATCAGAACCAGCATTAACTTCTTGAGCAATTTGAGCTACAGTAGCTCGTCTGTTGTATCGGACCACACGGGCCTTCGCTCCCCACGTGCATCAGTGAGCCTTGGCTGCCCATGACCCTGTCGCCGGTTCACCACTGTTCCTTCATTGGACCACTTTTGATAGATACTGACCACTGCAGACCAGGAACACCCCACAAGAGCTGCAGTTTTGGAGCTGCCCTGACCCAGTTGTCTAGCCATCACAATTTGGCCCTTGTCAAACTCGCTCAAATCCTTACGCTTGCCCATTTTTCCTGCTTCTAACACATCAACTTTGAGAACAAAATGTTCACTTGCTGCCTAATATATCCCACCCACTAACAGGTGCCGTGATGAAGAGATAATCAGTGTTATTCACTTCACCTGTCAGTGGTCATAATGTCTAAATGACATAGATTATATAAAATGGTTTGATAGAAGGTTAGTGAAACACATTGATCTTAGTGTTTTTACCAAATAGTTGTAGGACTGTATTAAAAATCATTGGGATTTTTGACTGACTCTTTAATTCTTAGGATGTAGCTATTGTGCCAATAGATGGCAGCAATTCTTTAGAAATTACTTTGTTTAGTTTAGTGTTCAGTATTTTGTTAAATCTCTACTGGATTTGCTTGTTTGTTTTTTAATAATACAGAAATATGCAGCCAATTATAGCCATATTTATTCATTGTATATAACTATACATATTCCTAATTTAAAAAGTGGAGGAGCAATCTCTTTGCAGCACCGGATCACACTGTTTGTCAGCAATGCAGCTCATTTCAGACACAAAACTAAAAACTGAAGAATGCTGAAGTACTGTATGTCAGACCAAGGTGTTTAAAGACCCTCAGAGTTCAATGTTTCACTGTGTCAAACTAGACTGTTGTTAATACAAGCAATTACCCATAGAGAGGCCAAGAGTGTTGTCGGCTCGGCTGGTGTGAAATGTGGTCTGGCTTGAGGTCAGCCAGTGTATTTCATTTGGACAATGACCATGGCATGGTGGTTTCAGACAGGCAGCAGTGGTCAGAGGGGGAGGGTGGGATGCCACATTTGGAAAAAATGTCTTTCACCAATGGCATGCTAGGAACTGTTTGTTGATTGTCATGGTGTTACACAATATGTCTTCCCACTCTTGTGACATGAGGGCATAAGAAAACAAACAGAAGAGGCTATGACCACAAAACGGCGATGGTCTGCCCTCATAAATTAAAAGTTTTGCTTAAAAATGAAAGCTACTCATGTATAAACAGAAATTAGTCTAATATTAACCATAGCACACAAGTATTGTTCTTTTTCTTCAGCAAGTTGCTAACTGTTACACTTACATGATATTTATCACAATTTTCCCGAAAGGTTGTATGTTACCTATAAAAACACGCAAATGCCTGCAGTCATTTTGCTTTTATAATTATAGGCTATAGGCCTATAATTAGGCAAAAAACACAATTTCAGCTGTCATGAAACAATGAGTTTAGTTAAAATACCAGCTCAAAAGCATATCTTAAAATAAATATATTAACCTTAGCTATATTTACAATTTATTTTATTTAAAATAATGACCAATCAGTCAAAAACTAATTTGACAAGAAGCAACTCATATTTTATTCGAAACACCTCATTAAAATGTGCAGAATACTGGACATAAATTCAAATTAAATAGCTTTTGTTGTACAGACAGTCACTGGTACTGTCTTAAGGGAAATTTAGTCTGAACCTCTGAAACCCTCTGAAAAGAACAAGGGCTCATCATCATGACTAAGTCTTTTGCCTTTGGGCTCCCAGTTCCTGTAAATCATCTACATACACACCAGTTTCTGAAAGCAACTGATACTTTTGGTATTCTTTGAGGAGATGAGGTTGTCTTATAATAGGAAAAATATGTGTCAAGACCACTGATTTAGCCAGAGAATAATTTTCCACCTTTAGCATACAGAGCTCATTTAAGAGTTGTCAAACTATGTAAAATGCATGAACCGTGAGGACATTTACTCTAAGTAAAGACTATAATAGTTTCTGACACATCTTTGAGGTAAATCCTCAAAGGGTTTTGTTAGTGGAATAATCTGTCAGAAAGCAGAAAATGTCCTATGATGATATAAAGATTTAGAGATAGAAATGTTTTGATTACTAGCAGTGAAGCAGAAGTATTTAATGTCAATAATTTAAACACATATTCAAAATTAAGGTGGAACTATTGAGAACCTACATTTGAAAAACATACCAGTCAATTACTAATTTTGAGGGAGTTAAATGTAACTACTGTTTCCCAAGAATATAAATGATTATAAGTCCGAATGAAAGGGTACATCCTTTGAAGTATATTAGAATATATCCTTCCAGTCCATCTTACATTTGAAGTTTAATTGTTTTTTTTTACATCCCCCACTTTGAACCTCTTCATGACGGGAAAATCAGTGAAAACCACAGAACGAGTAATGAAATGAACTCTGGGATACTCACATTAAGCTAGTACAAATGGGAACAATAAAAGACACTAAATTCATGATGATGTGCTTGTGTAGTTGAGCAACATTATATTTCATCATCTCATGTGCTTTGTCCTACATTATGTGACACTTAATATTGGTCTTCAAGCAGCATTAGCCTTTTTTAAAAAGTTTTAACAGTGTCATCCACAAGGCACTGAAAAATGGTCAAAAAAGTCCAGCGCATGTTTACAGAGAAAAACAATGGAAAATCAGCACAGTTGAATGCAAAAACATGTTCTGTGTGAACGGCCCCCTTAATATTTTCATTGGTGGGCCAGAGAAAAAGATATAAACTGGCCCATTGTCGGATATTCACTCAATATCAGTTTGTTTGTTTAATGAACTGTCAATATCACATTTGCAGCGATTGTGCTGTTGGTCTGAATATCAACATGTTGGCTAATGTTCAGTACAGCAGTACAATATTGCTCAATCAGGAATGACTGCCGTGTACGGAGGCCTAAATGACCGCACAATGTTTTCTGACATGAGTATGTTTCCTGTTCATGAGAAGAATTATTTTTTGTCTTTCTGTCTCTGCCTCCATCTGATGTGAGTATATTTACACTTTGTCTGGGATCTCGAAAAGAAACTTACGATATTATTTTGACTAGACTGTGTTTGCTGCAGCACGAGAAGCCAGAGGAAGTGTAGGTGATCTGCGTATGGTTTACCACTGCATGGCTGCTGCTCCCAGCCCATCTGGTGGAGGCCGCTTTTTCGCGGCCAGCCAGAAGTGGTCCAGCCAAATGCTGTAATTGAGAGTGTGGAGGTGGCAGAGATCCAAACAGTCTATCTCCTCATTGCATCCCCACAGGCACTGAGTCACCTCCCACAACATCTTATGCAAACAGGCCGCTTATGTTATCCTCAGCGGAGCTCTCATTTGAGGCCTCGGAGGCAGCTGTCTGTATGTTTCTGACACTTCCTCTGTCTGCTCCCTCCTTCTGTTTTGGTTTGGGAAGTGCTCATGCATTACGTTCCATTAGAAGGGTCCAACAACAGGACAGAAAGAGCATAAGGGTCATGGAGCTCATTCTGGGGGGGAAAAAGACAAATTTAGTAACACTTTATTTCAAGCCTGTATTATATATAGTACATTATAAAGGTATTTTTAAATAAATGTCTGATGCAAGCTCTATATATTAACAGCATGCTGTCGATTACTACTGCAAATAATTTTGACTTGCCCCTCAGTGTGTAAAAATAAACAAAAATCATGTTTACAGTATTGCATTCACAATGGAAATTTTTAAGGCAAGGCTTTGCTCCAGAATAAACATGAAAACACACAGTATACACAAAGTATAACCATAATAAGACTTCAGAATTATAAGTGTTAAAGGGATAGTTCAACCTGATTCTGACAGAATGAAGATCATTTAATCACCTTCATGTTATTCAAAACTTGTGTTGCTTTATTTTAAAGAATATTTAAGTTGCTCTTTTCCATATAGTGAAAGCAAAAACCAAGAAACTTCAGCTCAAGTATACAAGAAAAGGGATGTAACTATTCACATATGTGACCCTGGACCACATATGTCGCACAGGTATATTTGTAGCAATAGCCAACAATACACTGTATGGGTCAAAATTATAGATTTTTCTTTTATGCCAAACATCATTAGGATATTAAGTAAAGATCATGTTCCATGAAGATATTTTGTACATTTTTAACGTAAATATATCAAAAATGTATTTTTGTGAGTGGATATGCATTGCTAAGGACTTCATTTGGACAACTTTTAAGGCAATTTTCTCAATATTTACATTTTTTTTGCACCTTCAGATTCCAGATTTTCATATAGTTGTATCTCGGCATATCCTAACAAACCATACATCAATGGAAAGCTTATTCATTCAGCTTTCAGATTATGTATAAATCTCAATTTCAAAAAATTGACCCTTATGACTGGTTTTGTGGTCCAGGGTCACATATGGCTATTTATCTGGAGAAGCCTATTATTAGGCCTATATATACGATAACTGCCATTACAGTTATTAACAAGAACATACAAATGATATTAGGGTACATTCTAAGGTATTATGAAAGCATTAGGAATAACTATAACGCATTAAATATTTGAGCTGTAAGTGAAGTGACTGCCCTCTGGCCTGTAGGTGTGTTCAGTAATGAGGTATTCAAAGCAAGCATCCCAAGACTGCAAGTTAAGCCATTCAGCTGACAACCATACAACATTTTCCAGGCCTGTTTTGTGGTTTACGCTTTAAGGTAAGAAATAAGGTTGTGCAAAATTGCATACCCACTCTATGTTTGTCTATCCTCAACATTATCAGACAGAGGAGCTACAAAAGGCAGATGCATGTAAATTATTCCTGTCCCAAAAGCATCAGTCATCTGTGTCTTCAGATGTATGAGGCTGCACCATAGACTTTTACAAGCAGTTCAGAAAAACTGGAAAACCAGACAAAAAACAAAAGAGTCTCACCTGTTGTTGACCCTTTTGACCTGAAAGCCAAAAGCCAATGATCCCTGTTAACATGTAAAACAGTCTCTCCACATAAAGAAAATCAGCAGGAAAAAGTGCAGTATAATTCAAGACACAAAGCAATTCTTCAGCCAAATGTCACTGTTGTGATCTTCATTTTCAGGTGACAATGCCAAAAGCATAGGCCAGTGACTCTGAGCATGCAATCATCTCCTTGAGCTTTGGAGAATGCTGGCTCTAAATGGATGCATCCCAGTATATAAACATAATGCAGTATAGTTACCCTGGCATACAATTAAGTATTCATCACAATAAATCATGAGGAAAATTCCAGTGACTACATAATGAACTGACTAGTCATGTGTATGATTCATAAATATGACAATCTGCATATTTTGGTGGCATTCTGTATCAGTTCACACATTTTTAATTTTTAGCCTATAAATCCATTGCTTTCTGAAAATGATTGCAGCTCTTTTTGCAAAAAAAAAAAAAAAAAAAAAGTTTCCACTGTCATCTGAAATGACTATTCATTAAGTGTGGAAACAGGCTGGGACAGTAACCATTAATGAATACAGAAATAGTGAGCAATGTCTCACTGTAAAAACACTTACAAGCAGTAAAGTTCCACTGAAAATGAAATGTTTTTGTGGTTGTTTCGAGTTGTTTGCTCCACATCAACATGTTTAGATGAATATTAAATGTTACCAATCAACCACTATTCTCATTTGTAAAGGATGATAAATTTTCCAACGTACCATTAACATTCCTGTGTTTGTTTTGATGTCTACAGGCAAGTTGGAGTTAAATGAAAAATAGAGAGAAGCTTATGTCATAATTCCACCATATGTACAGGAATAAGGGAACAGTTTGATGTGTGTGTGTGTGTGTGTGTGTGTGTGTGTGTGTGTGTGTGTGTGTGTGTGTGTGTGTGTGTGTGTGTGTGTGTGTTGGTTACACTGCTTCATTAAAGCATAGTTCTCCCAAAAGGAAAATCCCTTTTTTAAATTCTTACTTATTGCCTTTTTGCCAGAAAAAAAGACAGGAAATAAGAGGGTAATGGGATTGGGAAATGTGATTTGGTCACAAGTTGGATTCAGACTCAGTATATTTACATTTTTACAGCTAATGCTGTAAGTCTATAGAGCCTCTAAAAATTCAAATAAAATCAAACAAATTTAAGCAAATTCGCTGTGTCAGAACAGAGAAAGACTTTAACTGCTGGACATTACATAATCACATAAAACAGCCCACACTCACACACCTAAACACACACATACAGCACACAAAGATGTTGCATTCCTCACATAGTTGTTCTAATACCTGATATAAGTGCCATCCAGTTAAACTTGCTTCTGCAACCCAAGGCAGGGATGGGCTGCTTTTCAAGAGTCCTTCTATTGATCTGACCCCTCACAGAACCTCTGGACACACTCGCTTCATCTGAGCCATTCTCAGCTCTGTGCTGGAGAAGAATACTTCACTATACAGAACATCATAAGCTAAAAAAAAAAAAACACACATACATACACAAACATACACATATATAACAAAACAACAACCATAATTTATCTTCACCTATAGCCAACAATATTGAAAAGACAGAAACTCCCTTGAAGGGTTAGTTCACCCAAAAAAGAAAATTATCCCATCATTTTCTCTCACTCAAGCCATCCTAGGTGTATATGACTTTCTTCTTTCAGCCGAACACAATCAAAGTTATATTAAATAATATCCTGGCTCTTCGCAGCTTTGTAATGGCATTGAATAGTGCCTGAGTTTTTGACACAGAACGTATGATACAGGCGTAGCATAAGCGTAGGTGACAACTGACAAACGCGGAAGCGCAGAGGGTAGAGCAAAACAAAACGGCCATCACGAATTAGAAGTCTAAAACGAGACGTTTTATAGAAAAATATCAGGGGATTTTGATATAAACAAGCTACGTACATCGTACGTTGGGTCTTGTGAACATGCGTACGGCCGTTGCCGGAAGCCAGTGATTATAGTTTATAAAGTTTTAAATATGGATATTTTTCTTACCAAAACCCATCGCTTCACTTCAGAAGGCATTTGTTAACCCCCTGGAGCCGTATGGATTACTTTTATGATGGATGGATGTGCTTTTTGGAGATTCAAAAACTCTATTTAATGCCATTACAAAGCTGTGAAGAGCCAGGATATTACTATTTAATATAACTTTGATTGTGTTTGGCTGAAAGAAGAAAGTCATATACACCTAGGATGGCTTGAGGGTGAGTAAATTATGGGATAATTTTAATTTTCATTTTTGTGTGAACTATTCCTTTAAATTGTCACTATGTGCAATGATGGATAAATTCAATTTTTGGTATAATCATTTAAAATGTAATTTAATCATTTTTAAAATTATACAGATTTATGTAGCTAATGAATCCCTAAAAATATTACACATCTGTTTAGACAAAAGACTTTTGTGATTAAAAATAAAATGCAACTAATTTCATTTGCATGGCAAAAAAAGTTCGACATAGGGGCCATAAACCCCCAATAATTATAAATGGCCAATTATGCAGCACTCTGTATGCATTTTGTTAGGATGACAAAAAGGTTTAAAGGATTTTTTTCTTGAATTGAAAATATGAATTTACGTGATTCATATAATTCCTGAGTGTGACGAGACAAGAAAAGTTTTACATTTTCGACACATTTTCATAGGCATACAATGTGTACATGTACATGTGTGCACATTTTAATGCAAATTAATGCAAATGTTATTTGCAAAATGTTCAAAAATGATTATTTCCTAACTAGAATTAGAATTTCCGGTTACACTTTATTTTAAGGTGTCTGTGTTACAGTGTAATTATATATTGAAGTACTGAGTAATAACAGTAAACTACATGTACTTGGTATAGGGTTAGGGTTAGGGTTTGGTTTAGGGTTAGTCGCATGTAATTATGCATAATTTGTAGTTATTACCACAGTAACTACATGTAATATATGTAACAAGGACACTGTAAAATAAAGTGTTACCGAATTTCCTTCACTGTTCTGTTTCTTTATGCTTTTGGTCATGTATGTGTATATCATGTATGTTAACATGATTTTTATAATTACTTTTATCATTTCTTTTACACAAATTATGTTGCTCCATCAATGTTCAATTAAAAAAAATTAATAAATTCTGATATCATATCCAAAGTTTTATATTTTTGGAAAGAATTAATGAATGTCACATTTTCCTTCAGGGAGACCTGTAGCCCCACTGAACCCCACACAAAATGCAATTAGCACCACCTGTATAAATAAATAAATAAATATATTAAAAAAAAAAAATGACACTCACATTCCTTAAAAAATACACTTACCATTAATCATTTACCCTTTCTATTGAAAACCAGCCTGGAAGGTGGAAGGGTGGGTTTGGAGGAGTTTACAGAGGCAAGACCTGAAGGAGAGCGGGGCGTGGCCATGTCTGTGGCACTCTCATCTCCTCCAGGGGAGTGTTTGTGGTACTGTGGCCTCAGCACACGTGGGCCAGAGTGACGAAAGAGAGCAGGGAAGATAGTTTTACAGAGTCCAAATCTTCCACCCACCTGGCAGGCCTGCGCTCATAAACAGGACAGTTACACAAACCGGGTCTCAGACTGTAGTTTTGACGAGACTCGAGTCAGGAGACAGGAGGCTGGCCTACAAAAAAGGGGCTGAAACACACACACAGGCACAATTACTATCAAACACACTTACTCTGCCAACAGAGACTACATAGACAGGAGAGTGGGACACTGCTGTGCCCAGGGAGCAGGGATTTACTACAGGAAGTGAAGAAGAGAGTAACCTGGATGGACAAACTCTGCAGTCTCAGTGGCCTGGACCCTCTCTGGGTGAGTCTCAGTGAGTCACTGTAGAGAAATAAACTCACTTAAATAGCCGATTAAAACAGAGTTAAACAGATATTAAGGTTGCTTAAAAAGAACTGCATGCTTGTGAGAGAACACAAAATGTGTCTAGTCATCAGTTTATGCTATTTAGGCCCCTTTATTCTTGGAAATGATCATTGTTTTTAACACTATAAAAGACATTTGGAGTGAGTCATGAATTTTTCTCCCAATGATTCATTGACTGAGATTGAATGCAGGACAGAATGCAACACTTAAAGCTTCAGTTATATGGTTATTCTGTCTCACTCATAACCTGTGTTAAATGTGTGAACTGTTTAAAAAATTATTTACATGCTTTAAATTTCTTAGTGTGTTTACATTCAAACAGCTGGTATCAGCAAGAGTGAAGTGCATAATGTAACTGTACTTTCACCTACATTTTTAGCGATTACAGATGTGCAATGTTGAAATTCGAGTTAATAAATAAAAGATTAATGAAGGGTTGCTCTTATTTTGAGTAATATACAAGGCTCTTTTAAAATCAGATGTAATGATATTGGTGTGTGTGACAGAACCAAGACGTTGAGAGAATTTTGTCCCAGGCCCTGTGATGAGGGGGTCAATAAGGTCTTCCATGGTAAACACTAATAATTAAGCAATATTTACCATTGCACAGTGATGGTGGACCACATGATGTACATTCAATAAGTAACTGACCGCATAGATGATTTTAAAATGCTAGAGTTGCTGCCTAGCTAACAGGGAACAGTATCAGAAAGTTGTCAAAATTTACAAACAAAACATTCTTGCAGTAATGTTGACACAGCAATCTTTAACGCTATCAGGCTTTATGTACGTTTTAAAAATATTAACATGCAAACATTATTAATACATTATTAGTGCACCGTTCTTTAAAAGTCACTACAGGGAAGTTTGACCATTGTTGAATCAACAAGTTTAGTTTAATGAAAGACTGTATATATCTATATCTATATATATATCTATATATATATATATATATATATACACACTGTACCAAGGCGGTTCGCTCATATTACTATGAATGGTAACAAATAAACATCAGTTTGTGAGATTTTATAATAATTTCCCCATTCAAGTAGATAAGAGTTGCAAATATGGTCCCAGAGTGAACTGTCTTTCCTTGAATAAGACTTTGGTTTAATAAAGTGTTTCTTTAGTTCTATTGTTTAATTATTTATTGTATATATTGTTTTACTGTTGTTAGAATATAATTTTGTGCAATCCTGTTTAACCCAATGGAATGTTATTCAGTACGTCATATAACCTAGGAAAAGTGTTTCTAAACATTACAAAAACATTTTGAACATTCTCAGTACTTTTGGAAATAATGTTTTCATAACGTAATGGACATTACAGGAAAGCGTGTGGAATGAGATGAAAAGGTCAATGTCTACTGAAGAATGTTTGACAGCATCACTCTTTGACTTGCTTGTGTACTCTTTGAACATTTATTAAGGGCCATTTTCAAAAGAAAAGACTGGAGATTTGTGAACTACAAGCCACCCTTACAAATTTCCTCTTCATGAATCCAAACATCACTGTTTTTAAAAGTTAGCCTATTTGTGCTGACCGGCAGTCTGTACTCCTACACTTGCAGGAAGGGTACACACACCACTCTGAATCACTTCCTGAGACTGTGGTTTCATTGGGTTCAGACCAGTGCAAACATAATCTTAAAGGATACAGGATGGGTAGAAGATGGTGTCCACTGAACTCCCTGTGGAAAACTGTGACTGTGCTGTGCGCTGCCACATGAATGAGAATCTCTTTCCCTTCCTGGGCCCAGACCACAGTACACCCCCTCATAAATGAGAACATATCCTGGCCAAAACAACAATGTAATGAACCGAGTGTCTCATCTTGAACCTGCAGCATGTGTTTGGATTGCAGCGTTCTAGATACTGGTCTAAAAAACATAATCTAGCAAACAGATCACCCAAATTAAAAATTCTGTCATTTACTCTCCAGTTCTTCTGTGGAACACAAAAGATGAATTTGTGAAGAATGTGTGAAGAGACTGAAGCAATTAAGCTCTAAAATGACCAAAAAAAAAAAAAAAAAAAACACAGAGAAAACATCATAAAAGTTGTAATTCCACATTCCTGAAATCAATAAATAAAGACCAAAAAAAGTCATTAATTACTGAAAATCTTGACAGCTTTCCTTTGGTGCATTTATGAGCAAAAAAGAAAAGATGTTTTATTTGTGAATGAATCATTCTTCTGATTCGGATTTTAATAGAATCAGGTCATCCAGTTCACAACACCAGTATGAATCTGATCCAGCTCTCGAGCCTTCAATAACTCAGCAATATGGTTGCAACAGTGAACAGATCACTGCAGGGAAAGAATATAAGTGAATAACAAGTTAAATTTTGGTCTATTCCTATCAAAAAGTTATTGCATGACCTCAGAAGACATATGGATGACTTTTATGATGCTGTAATGGTGCTTTTGCATCCTTTTGGAAGTGTAAAAGCTTCAATAAGTCAAAAATCTCTTATTTGAGTAAACTAATTCATACATTTAACTTAAAATTATCATGTAATCTCAATGTAAACATTTTCTTAGCTAGTTATAACTGGCTAATACAGAAAATGTTAAATTTCTAATTTGCTAACATGCTAGCAGTAGCATGTATAGCACTTGCTGAATGAGTACAGCAATATAAAACATTTAACATACTTGCTCTCAAACCAAGCCGAATGCACCACTTGTCACCATGATGGTAATGCTCCAAAAACCCACATTAACAGAAACTCTTCTAAATTAGCATAACAATCACTATCACATTAATCACTACTAAATCTCTCACTTAACATTAATCTTCCACAAAAAAACATTATATAACACTTAATTTTAGCATTTACTCTCCCTTTCGAGTGCCATGGGCGAAGCATGCTGGTAAACAGAAATCCCAGCCCAGTTTAGAGTTTAACTTAAGTTAATCTAAATTAAAATAAACAAGTTCATAGAACTCAAAGCAATGAAACAGTTCAGTTTACTTCAAATATATCAGTTCTGTGAACTCGAAATAAAAAGAAAGTGCTAAATACTCATAAAAGTTAATTTGACTGAACTAATTTGTTTAATTTAAGTTTGTCCTACTCAAACCAGTTAATTATGTTGAGTGTTAGGGTTTACAGTGTGGAAAAACGGGGTTTAGAACAACATTAGGCTGAGTAAATATGTTAGTTTTTGAGTAAAACAATGCACTGGAGAAAAATAAGACCTATAGGACAGATATCTGTTGAACTTCTCCGTCAGGCAACTGTATGTACATGAGCAAACAAGCTTAAACAGAGCTGTGCCTGGTGCTCATGGCCCTTCTCATGGTGTATATGGGGTTTACATTGTGGCTTGCCAAAGGTGCACTTCTTATATACTGCCATACCACAAGACTCCTTCCAACCAGCATGCAGTATTTATCAGAGCTGTGCCATTGCCGAAATAACCACAGCCAAACAAGTTCTCGTTAGTCCAGAGAAAGTTTGAAAGAGAAAAACGTAACATAACAGCTCTACAGCTGCGTTTGGACATCAGCCTATTTTCCAACATAGAAAAGCCAGAAATAACTGAAGAGATATAGTGTGAATTACTGATGTCTGAATAGAACGAGCTTGTGAAATTCAGCTTGAGAGAGAAGTCTTGGCAATGATTTCAAACTGAGTTTGTCCAACTTTGATGTAATCGAAATGCACACATCAGCATTTTTGTCACGTATCAAAGCCTGTTTGCTTTCAACTGTGAAATACATTTGGAATTACTTTAAATATACGGTTAAAAGAAAACCACGCTCACTTCAGACTATCGCTCAGCAGAAACAAAATGTGTTCTGCTGCTAGCAATTCTTCTGAATGGAAACAATATCTGTCTACAACAGTGAAATTTTGAAATCAATTTCTATGTATGTTACATTTGTGGAAATTGTGGCTTTTCTAAAATCAGAAGAGAATCAGAAAAAATCTATTTAATTTCTAGGGCTAAAACAGAAAAAAAAAAAAATGAATGCACCTTTAATATTTGAACGACATGTCACATCACTGCTTCAATAAGGATCAGTGCACTTTTGTGGAGATAAAGATGTTTTTTCATGGCATTACTTGAAATAACAGCCAAGACAAATCCACATATACTCATAAACCCACTTGGCAAACAAAGTGATATTTAAAAGCACAGAAAAACTTTATTTTTTACAGGAGCTTTACCTTTCACCTCTCTGCAATTTCACACAATTTGTCTCTTGCAAACACCACAGCACTGCAAGACAACTAACATAAATCACAAATACACAGAGCCATTTGGACTGAACAAACACTTGGGAACATCTATGAAAATTCAGCAAAATGAAGAATTATGTTTTGTTCACTGAGTAATTAACTATGAGTGCAGAGAGTGAACAAAATCTAATAAGTTGTAAACTGTGCCTAAGTAGTTGTTAATAATTACAGAATAACTCCTGATGTGACAAGTTAACAAGGACTAATGGTTTAACATTGCATTTTCAGGACTGGAACGTCACATGGTACACACCACATCCAGACCTCACCCAGTGTTTCCAGCACACAGTACTGGTGTGGTTCCCCTGTTTCTATCTCTGGGTTTGTGCCCCTTTCTACTGCTTGTACCTCAAATTCTACGACAATGATTGCATATCTATATCCAGCCTCTGCTGTGCCAAGACGGTGAGTCATCGAGACTTGACTAAATTCTAGTTACCACATCTCTAAGCCCCTGACTTTAATATAGCATCAGTCACCTGTAAAACTCACAGGTTATTGTTATGTGCATGGAAATGTGGAAATAGGTGACATCATTAAAGAGCATGTAAAAATATGGGAAGAAAAATCATCAAATCATATAATGTCATACATTTTGACCCAGTTGACAAGTATCAGTTCTAAAAGAGCACACGCTATTGTTCAAAAGATCAGGCTCAGTAAGATTTCTTTTTTTCTTTCTTTTTTTTTTTGAAAGAAATTAATACTTTTATTCAGCAAGGACCCATTAAACTGATCAAAAGTGAAAGTAAAGACATTTATAATGTTCTTTTGAACTTTCTATTCATCAAAAAATCCTGCAAGTATCAGTTTCCACATAACTATTAAGCAGCACAATTGTTTTCAACATTGATAATAATAATAATAAATATTTCTTGAGCATCAAATCATCATATTAGAATGATTTCTGAAGGATCATGTGACAGTGAAGACTGGAGTAAATATGCTGAAAATTACATTAAATTACATTTTAAAATATATTCAAGTAGAAAACAGTTGTTTTAAATTGTAATAATATTTCACAATATTGCTGTTTTTTATTGTATTTATTATCAAATAAATGCAGCCTAGATGAGCATAAGAGACTTTCAAAAACAGAAATTGTCCCTAAACCTTTCATCGGTAGTTTAAGTAAATAACAATTTTAGGGGGCATGACACCACAACGTTGCAGTTAATGCTTACATGTCTGTGTGTATGTCTTGCAGGGTTTGGGTCTCTGTCTGGCTTCCTTTGGTTTCCTGGAGATGGTCTATCTGTTGGTGGAAAGGAGGAGAGACATAGAGCGTCACATGGTCTTTCTCCTGAGCCCTATAATTCGCAGCCTTACCATGGTAAATCACAATATTACTATTCTCCTAACCCTCCCCTTTCCATTAATGACTGTTACGAAACACCATGATTTCAGAAATATAAGGGCCCAAATTTATGTTCTGAACTCTATATATTTTTTTCAATGGAACTCTTTTAGAGGATAGTTAAGATTTATGATCTATTTAAGCTTGAATGAACAAATCTCTTTGTGGTCAGACGTCTGGCAGAAGTTTCCTGAAGGGATCAGGATAAATAAGCTTCTTTTACCTCTGGTCACAGCAGACAGCAATGTCAACAGTGGTTGTAGTAAATTACTTTTTTTTTCTTTTTTTAAATCTGCTCAACCAGATAAGTCCATTTTAAAGTCCTGACACAGTAGTAAACATTCACAGTAGTCTATGCTTACCTGTACAGAATCAATACAAAATTTATCAAAAAAAAAAAAAAATTCCATGTCTAAGCTGTCTAATGGTATTCAGTCCTCTTCTTTTAGTGTGTTTTGAATTTCTCTATTGACCTCAACTAGCACACTGACTGAAATAAACTGTGTCCTCAGATACTGGCAGTGTTGGTGATCCACTTGGAAAGGCTGAGGGGCTTTCGGTCCTCCATCTTTCTCTTCCTGTTTTGGACGCTGACTGTGGTCTGCTCACTGGTGCCTCTTAGAGCCAACATACAAGCCATCATAGACGAGGTTTGTATATCCCTAGTATATCAAACTACTGTATAAAAAACAATTTTCATATCATATTTAATAATAATAAAACAGATTAAATTGAAAAAATGCAAGAAAAAAAAGCTTTTATACTTGTGGTCACAAACATTTGGACCCCTATTTCTAGAGGGTTGCTAATATAACAGCCATTAATGGTGCTTTGAGAAATAAGTAAATTTGACTTGTTGCCTTAATCTGTGAATTCCTGGCAATACAAAATGTCTAGGATTTGTTGTTCTCCCTTACGTATGCATAACACTGGCCCCTTCTATGGTTTTTCTACTGAATATTACTTAATCTCACTCTCTAAATTTATCTGCGTTGTGTCTGTGAGCCTAACACAGCAGTGCGTAAACAGAGTGCTTACAGATGGTGCTCTTCTCAGGTCTGTCGGTTTTCCCTTTCCACTTCCCTCAATGCCCTCTTTGTCCAAAGCTGAGGCAGTGCCGAGAGCAGTCACAATCGGCGCTGGTGCTTTTCCAGGCAGATAGGAGAAGCCGCATACGTCTGCGGATGCTGTTACTGTCTCCCTCAGTCTGTGTCTCGCCTGCTGTGATGCTCCTACTCCATAATTATTTTACTGCATCTAGTCACAGACACAATAATAAACATCTTGACACTGGAATGGGAAATATATATGTAGCTGACATGCAGAGACAGTATATTGAGTGTGGAATGTATAATCTTTAGGGCTATGTGCATATTTTGTTATATATTTATGTTATGTGGCTACCAGCAGGGCCGTCCCAAGCATGGGGCGGGGCCCATTGCGAGGTAGTGGAAGCGGGTCTGATACCGTTCCTCGGGGGAGGGACTGCTCCTCAGTTGGTTCGCTGAAGGGCCCCCTCAAGTGCTGTCCCCCCTAAAGACAGCCCAGTCAACCAGAACTGATGAATAGATATGACAGTGTGGCAACAAAACATATGCCACTTTACAACACTCTGATGGACCAAAACAGCAAAATATTAAAATGTAATAAATATACGTTTTTTTATTATATATAGATTACTTGTTTAAAATACACAGTTACACTTTGCAATAAGGTTCAAGGCACTGATTTTCATTATTATATCCATAAGTAGCCTGCCACGTACAGGAAGCGATACAGAAATATGCCCACATACAAGCATTTTATATAATAACATTGAACACCTCACCCTTTTACAGATAATTCATTAAGTCATGTATAATCTAAATATAACTTTCATATTTAGACTAAAATTAGTAGACATTAGTAACTTTATTTTCATGCCATCAGTCTAATCCTCCAAACACTAAAGCTCTGGGAATCATTTTACTCTCAGTTCTTCACTCATTTTAGTCATGCCTAACTGAGTTAACTGTTCTAGGTAGCGTTTCCCAAAAGCATCGTAAGCCTAAGTTGATCGTATCTCCATTGGTGGCAATGGTCCTACGATCAACTTAGGCTTACGATGCTTTTGGGAAACGCAGCCCAGATCAGTATGTTTCATGAATGAATCATTCATTGCAATTAGTGAAGTGATTCAACAAGTTCATCGAAAAGAACCAGTTCACGAACTGGACATTGCTATTTCGATTTCTTCAGTTCAAATTTGAAGAAATCAAGAACGACATTTTAATGAAATGTAGCACAGTATAAAGTAAGATATTATGCTTTGGAATGTATTGTAGTAAAAGTGAACGTTTCCCAAAATGAAAATACTGACTTTTGAAAATAGATACTTGAAAAAATGTAGGCTACTTAAGTATAGTAAGGAAGTAAAAATACTGTAAGGAAGTATAAAAAAAAAAAAAAAAAAAAAAAAAAAAAAATTCAAACAATAAAGCCGCATACAGCTCAGTGATGACAGCCCATACGTTTACATAGGAACTGAAGCTTGGTTTGTGGTGAGATCTGTTGTGCCCTAAATGAGCCCTCGGCCAATGGGCAGCAGGTCCAACAGCAACAGCAAAACAACTGGTGCTTGGTCCTCTCATACCACACTGTGGGAGGATATGTTCCCTAACCAATTTGAGTTTCTTCAAACTGTTTAAGCACACAGTGTGGCAGACAAATAATCACAGTATCCTCCATTGTGGTGTCCAGAGTTTGGACTGTAACCATTTGAGTAAATGAAACTTGTGTTTACATATTCTTAAAGAGGCCTTCTCTTGAAGCTTGGCCGTTTGACACCATTTCTGTCAGATGTCCATGGGAATGGATAGCTTCTGTGGCCCCTGTAAAACTTTCAGCAGCATATCCAGGCCTCTGGCATGGCTGCTGATTTGAACCTAAAGCCTGGACGGTCGTCAGCATATTTTTTCTCTAACAAATCTTAAACCTTGTTTCATGCACTACACAAATAGATCAAGTGCAGGATGGGAAAACTTTGTCCTAAACAACAAATGCGAAAACTGGAATACAATAATACACTATGTGTGTGTATATTTATATTTATATAATTTGTCATGTTTCATTGTGTTATCACACAAACACACAAAAAACAACTGACTTCAAGCACAACTAAGCAATATGCTTACAAAAACTTTAACAAGTTAATATTCGAATAAAAGATGTAAATTTTCCTAGGGTAGACATATATGACAAAAGCATGAATACCAGGAGAAAAATGATAAGGGTTCATGGGGCAGTTGTTGCGATTGAATACTCAATGAATACTATTATACTATTATTATACCAACAACTTTTCTACTCTTAGAAGTTGTGAATGAAGAGTCTGTTGGCATAAAGATGTGTCTGTGGTCTGTATTTTTTATACCAAGAGCTCATAAATAGATTTGTTGTGTCATTAATCCTAGTTTGATGGAACATTTAGGTCATTATAATAAGCTGAAGTCTTCGAAAGGAAGGGAGGGGAACAGCCGGCAACATCCCCAAAAGAACACTCCCCATATCAGCCACCAGTCCTGCCTCCGCACACTGCGGTGAGACAAAGTGGGCAGCTGATCTCAGATCAGCCCTGGTGCTAGGGCAGGCAGAAGAGAAATATGGATATGGTCCCACAGGAAATATGCAGGTTATGTGGTGAATGACTCCTTGGGAAATCCCTGGCAAATGTGTAAGCATCACTTACGTGCCTGGTTGGTCATCTCCACAGACAGGGAGAATGAAAACACGCAGCATTATTTAACAATTCATCTGTATAATTTAGTTTTTGCTAAGAAAACAAGCATTTATTGTTCAGTGGTGCAGGTGCGGGTCTACAGGGGATCTACCAATTATTGTTTGATCTCATTTTTTATGAAGAAATTAAAACATGCATTTAAAACAAGAACACCTCAACCCAAGCAAAAAAAAAAAAAAAAAAAAAAAACTCATGGCACTATATATATATATCTATATCTATATATCTATATATACATATCTATATATATATATATATATATACACACATTATGTGTGTATGTGTGTGTGTGTATAAAATACTTTTCGGCTATATATGTAATATTAGCTGATTAAAAACAGATTTTACGGCAACAAATTAAGTCTAAGTTTTGATTACGAAATTGAACTGAATATAACCTTTGACTGTGAAATATTAAAGATATCAATATCAAAGAGTATGTTGATTATAATATAAGAAGGGAAAGACACTTGTCACTAATAGGGCAAATCCCAGTTGAAAGGGGAGGGATACAGAAAAATGGTTTGTTAATTCTAGCTACTTTTTTTAGGTTAATTTTATGTTATATACTATTTTATGTAACATCAAAAAAAAAAAAGAAACATTTATGCTTCCATTTTCTTTAAAATGAGTGTACCGACTATATTGTTCTCCACACTGTTGTCTACAGTCTACTGATATCCAGTCATGTGTGTTACAGGATTTCTCTGCGGATGCAATGAGATTCGTGGCATTTTTCACATTCTTCTCTCTCCAGCTGGCTCAGCTCATCCTCAGCTGTTTTGCTGATAAACGCCCAGCAACTTTTAAACCTGTATATGTAAAGGTAGAGTGTCATCAATGTTATGATATTTTTCTTTTATTCGAGCAAAATAATATTTGGTAAATGGTCAGAAAATAATACCTGGAAATATTGTTTTTTTCCACTAGAATCCATGTCCAGTTGAAGATGCTTCTTTCCTTTCAAAAGTACTTTTCTGGTGGTATGGCAGGTAGAGTCATCTTTTTGTCTCTCATTTCATGAACTTCTGAGATTCTTGTGAAGGTCCAGAGAATAAAATCCCACTGAGATATAGAGAAACACACATATTTGTGCTCCACAGATTGGTGGTAAAGGGCTACCGCTCACCTTTAAAAGCTGAAGACCTCTGGTCTCTACGAGAAGAGGATACATCTGAAAAAATCATCTGTGATCTGGAGAAAGAGTGGGCCAAGCAATGCGCCAAACTGCAACAGTAAGACACCTGCTATTTCCTTAACTGCATGTTTTCCATCCTGAGATGACGATTTCAGTAACTATCGTGCACACATATGAGATTTAGTCAGCAAAATATGTGACATCCATAATTTGTCTGCTCATAACTACTGGTTTATTTGAGTTATAAGTTAACAAAGTGCAACTTTGTTGCAACAATGCTAGCAGAATTGTATTCCAGAGACTAAAGTTGGGTTACAAATGTTGTGTTCTCTCCTTCAAACACAGGCAAGAGAGCTCTCTGAACGAAGCACAAGGTCTTGGTTATAAGCTGAGCGAGCAGACGCAGCTGCTCAGAAAACTCCATAAAGAACAAAGCTCAGGCTTCTGTCTGCTCCGCACACTAGCCAAAAACTTTGGCCCCTACTTCCTGACTGGAACTCTCTGTCTGGTCATTCAAGATGCTTTCATGTTCTCCATACCACAAGTATTAAGGTGAGAGAGGCAGTAATTCTGTCATATCATGCACAGTGATACTGTATATATGCTCTAAAAAATGCTGGGTTAAAAACAACCCAAGTTGGGTTGAAAATTGACAAACCAAGCAATTGGGTTGTTTTAACCCAGCAGTTGGGTTAAATGTTTGCACATAATGCTGTGCAGATTTATTTAACCCAACTATTGTCCAAAAATTACTATATGGCTGGCTTAATATGAACCCAAAATAGGTTGGAAATTAAAAATCAGGACACATAATTACTAGAGGCAACAATAATAATCAAATGGTGAACATTTATTAAGAAGCAATTTATTATTATTATTAATTATTATTCATTAAACATATTAATAAATGTTATTTTCCAAAATACTTTGGGTTCATTTTAAGCAAGCAATACAGTAATTGCTTAAAGGAACACTCCACTTTTTTTGAAAATAGGCTCATTTTCCAACTCCCCTAGAGTTAAACAGTTGAGTTTTACCGTTTTCGAATCCATTCAGCCGATCTCCGGGTCTGGCGGTACCACTTTCAGCATAGCTTAGCATAGTTCATTGAATCTGATTAGACCGTTAGCATCTCGCTCAAAAATGACCAGAGTTTCAATATTTTTCCGATTTAAAACTTGACTCTTCTGTAGTTACATCGTGTACTAAGACTGACGGAAAATGAAAAGTTGTGATTTTCTAGGCCGATATGGCTAGGAACTATACTCTCATTCCGGTGTAATAATCAAGGAACTCTGCTGCCGTACCATGGGGTGCAGCAGGCGCAATGATATTACGCAGCGCCTCTCACAAATGTTTCCATGGTTGCAAGGCACGCTCCCTGTGCAAGCAGGGGGTCACAGGCGCTGCGTAATATCATTGCGCCTGCTGCACCCATGGTACGGCAGCAAAGTTCCTTGATTATTACGCCGGAATGAGAGTATAGTTCCTAGCCACATCGGCCTAGAAAATCGCAACTTTTCATTTTCCGTCGGCCTTTGTACACGATGTAACTACAGAAGAGTCAAGTTTTAAATCGGAAAAATATCGAAACTCTTTGGTCATTTTTGAGCAAGATGCTAACGGTCTAATCACATTCAATGAACTATGCTAAGCTATGCTAAAAGTGGTACCGCCAGACCCGGAGATCGGCTGAATGGATTCGAAAACGGTAAAACTCAACTGTTTAACTCTAGGGGAGTTGGAAAATGAGCCTATTTTCAAAAAAAGTGGAGTGTTCCTTTAACCCAATCACTGGGTTAAAACAACCCAATTGCTGGGTTTGTCCATTTTCAACCCAACATGGGTTGTTTTTAACCCAGCATTTTTAAATTGTAGTACAAGACATACACTGGACATGTTTGGGATCTGTAAGATTTTTTTTTTAATGTTTTTGAAAGTCTTTTCTGCTCACCAATGCTGCATTTATTTGATCAAAAATACAGTAAAACAGCAATATTGTAAAATATTATTACAATTTCAAATAATTGTTTTCTATTATAATTATATTTTAAATTGTAATTTATTCCTGTTTTGGCAAAGCTGAATTTTCAGCATCATTACTCCAGTCTTCAGTGTCACATGATCCTTCAGAGATCATTCTAATATTATGATTTGCTGCTCAAGAAACATTAATGTTGAAAACAGTTGTGCTGATTAATATTCTTGTGGAAACCATTTTTACATGCACTAGACGAGCTCTTAAGTCAAATGTCATAAAATATCCTTTAAAAATATTTTTCATTACTAATCATGTAAAACCAAAACATCTACAGTATGTAAGGGGCAGTTTTTTATTTTTAGATAACACATGCCAATTATGTATATGTTTATGTAAATGTGTAGACCTTTGGCACATAATTGTAAAGTGTTGTGCAACAAAAAACAGACATTTGTAAGGGGAACCTAACTATGTCTATGAACTTATTGCCCTTTCTCAGTATTGAGTGTGAACTCAATACTGAGTTCACACTCATCACCCCACCCCCACCCCCCACATCCTGCTGTGGTACAGCCACACACTGTTAATTTTGTCCCAAACACCATGACGCTTAGGAGAGTCTGCTCTCTGCAGCATCATATTGTTTGTGGCT
The DNA here is from genome assembly GCA_039654765.1 of Mylopharyngodon piceus. Classification (NCBI taxonomy): domain Eukaryota; kingdom Metazoa; phylum Chordata; class Actinopteri; order Cypriniformes; family Xenocyprididae; genus Mylopharyngodon; species Mylopharyngodon piceus. The sequence goes on from CM077457.1 coordinate 20,176,756, forward strand.
GAGCTCTGAAAGGCAAAGAAACTGCAGTTAGAGCATCAAATTAAGCCTCTCTGTCTGGCATATGACTAGCCAAGAGCACTGTGGTGGGTTCACTGCTGCAGAACCACAGGAACTGTAGCCTCACTACCATCAAAACACCCCATATTACAGTGATTGTGCACTTTGATGCATGTACCTGGGATTATTGTATAGGCTCAGCTGTATTAGGTCCAAGAAGGCTCATATTTTTTGTCATAAATTATGCTCAATCCCTCTTTTGGTTTGACTTGTGCTTGCTGTACTCTAAGTTAAATAAAGAAAAAAAATAAAACGAAATTCAACTCGTATTTAAGTGGTGTGCTACTGTCTGGGTTTCAGTAAACCATAACAATGTCTGTTTCTTGTTTTTCAGCCTACTGCTCGGCTTTGTGAGGGATGAAGATGCCCCCTTGTGGAAGGGTTACCTCTTTGCCTTTTTGATGTTCCTGTTGTCTTGTCTGCAGTCCCTGTTTAACCATCAGTACATGTATACCTGCTTCACGGTGGGCATGAGGGTTAAAACTGCAGTTATGGGCCTAGTGTACAGAAAGGTAGGTTTTTGAACTGTTTACTAACAAATGCAAAGATGCATATAAAGGTTCTCACATTCATTCTGGTCTCCACAGTCTCTGGTCATCAACAGCGCAGCCCGTAGAACATGTACAGTCGGAGAGATAGTGAACTTGGTTTCGGCAGACACCCAGAAACTCATGGATTTCGTGGTGTACTTCAATGCAGTGTGGGTGGCCCCGATTGAAATCGCCTTATGTCTTTTCTTCCTCTGGCAGGTGAGAACAGATGCTTCTACTGTAGAAATAAAGATGGACAGAATTTATGTTCATGTTTATTCCTCTTTTAAAATATGTTGGACTGTTACACTGTCAGAAAAAAACACAACAGCTTGTATACCTAAAAAGACAACTTTGTACCTTATCTAACCCCAAAAGGTGCATGTTAGCACCTAATAGTGGTAATATGTAAGCTACTACTAATGTTTTGGGGATAAACAAGGTACAAAGATGTTTGCACATTTTTTCATAGAGTGCAGATCTAAAATTCATTCTTTTCAATGTCTCATCCCTGTACAGCGTCTTGGCCCATCTGCCTTGGCTGGCATCGCCACTGTGATTCTCATCTTCCCTTTGAATGGGTTCATTGCCAAAATGAGAAGCAAGCTCCAGGTATCATCCTTGTTATTCAATGGAGTCAAACATGATATTTCCATGATAATATTCGTGCTGTGGCGACTGAGGTCGTGTTGGTACAGTGTCGTCCTAGGAACTTCATGTCTACAGATTATTTAAAATCTGAGCATGAGGACAGTCTGTGTAGTTCTGTCCATAAAAAAAACACAGGATTTTGCTTTGTTGTAAAACTGAAATGTCTTTATTTGCTTTGACTGAAACATCCAAGGAATTGAAACTTGCCCATACTGGTTTCTTTCTGGCCTTGTAAACAACTTTTCTTGCATGATTCTCAATTCACATGTTTTATAACCTGTTTTCTGCTCTCAGGAGGTCCAGATGAAGTACATGGATGGCCGCATTAAGCTTATGAATGAGATCTTGAGCGGAATAAAGATCCTGAAGTTTTACGCCTGGGAGAATGCTTTCAGAGAACGTGTTCTTGGCTACAGAGAAAAAGAGTTGAATGCGCTGAAAAAGTCACAGATACTTTACTCCATATCCATCGCCTCCTTCAACTCCTCCACTTTCTTGGTACATTTCAGAATTCTTGGATGATTTCGTCATCTCAACATATTAATATTGTCCTAACAACTGAATCATTTTAATTTTGTACACCTCTTTGCCTTCAGATTGCCTTTGCCATGTTTGGGGTGTACGTGTTGATAGATGACAAGCATGTTCTGGATGCTCAGAAGGTCTTTGTGTCCATGGCTCTCATCAACATTCTCAAAGCTCCACTCAGTCAACTGCCCTTTGCTATGAGCACTACCATGCAGGTGAGCAGCAGTACTGTAATTCAAACATTTGAACGCTTATGCATTTATAATAGTGCATTTGCAAAGAAATTTTAAGATATCTTTGTTTCTAAGGCTGTGGTTTCTCTCAAACGTCTCGGAAAGTTTCTCTGTCAAGACGAGCTGAAACCAGATAGTGTGGAGAGAGCTCCCTACAATCCGGGTGAGTGCATTAGCTTGTCATTGTTTTCAAACTTTCCTGAAGCTTATAAAATGCTTTTGACATAAAACATTTCATAAGCCTCAGATAACCAACATTGTCATACGTGTTGAGCAATAAAGAGATTTTTCCCTATCGATGTGATGGTGGAATCCTAATGCAGGAAGCCATAACAAAACCCGACATCCAAAAAACAAAAATAACGAGTTACTGATCTGCCAAAAAGGCCCACCTTGAAGAATATTTTTGCAGTTCTTCTACAAGACATGCCCATTTGTGCAGGCTGTCAGAGACATTAATTTAAATGCTGTAATTCAGCAAACGCTACAAGGAAATTGTGTGGCTATGAGGTGGGTGTTGGTAGTGGCTTTAAATGCGTATGATGATTTCATGCAGTGGTCACTGGAAGGGGATTTTTAGCTTTGGAGCTGTAATTATATTTCTATAACTTTTTCCACATTTTTATGTGTTAAAGACCTATTTTAAAATGTACTTGTTAAAAATACAACTATTTTGCTTTTATATCAAAGGTCAAAGAGAAGTTTTTGCTTCTGTCTTTCTCTCTACTTCATCCGAATATTGGAGACAAGTCAATAATATCTCATGGATGACTGTTAAAAAAATAATGTAAATGTATTGAGCAAAATAATTATTAACTTGTGGTATAGTTTTGTGAACCTCAAATGCAATGAACACCTAAAGGAACAGTTAAAAATAATGAAATTTCGGTCAAAATGTACTCCCCTTCAAGTCGTTCCAAATCGGTACAACTGACTTTCTTTCATAACCAAAAGGAAATATTCTGAATAATGTGCTATCTGCTATTTACAATTAAAGCTAAACCTTTCAAGCTTCAAAAAAGGATGCATAAACATCATAAAGCAGGTCCATATGACCCATGTGCTATATACTAGGTCATAAGATAGCTTTTTGTAAAAAAAAAAAAATAAAATAAATAAACCCAATTTATGTTGTTATTCATGGATAATCGTCCTAACCAGTGAGCTGTTAACTTCTGCAACAAAGTCACTGAATCCGTGAGCTGAACTTGAGAACCAAATCGGTCTGACTTATGATAAAAATTCAGATTCAGTTCATTTCTGAAACAGGTTAGCCGATTCTTTGAAAAGACCAGACTTAAAATACTTGTCAACGAACTGGACATTTCTATTTCTCTCATGAACAAGACAGGAGATATTTTTTTGAATTTTCATGGTTTTCAGTGAAAATAATTTTAGTCTCTCTCACAAAGCTATCATGTCTTCAAAATATTTAAAATATACTGTGATTGTCTAAGAGTTGTATGGACCACTTTTATGGTATCTTTGTGTTTTGAAGCTTGAAAACTCTCATTCATTGCAACTGCACTGAAAAGAGCATGGGAAAATCTTCAAAAATATTCTGCAGAGTAGGTAAAGTCATACAAGTTTGGAACAACATGAGCTCACCTCATAATTTCCTTCTTTTGTCAGATGTTGATGGTGTTGTTATTGACGATGGCACTTTTAGCTGGTCTAAAGATAGCACACCATGTCTCAGGAGGTAGGTGCCTTTGAATATATATTTGTAGATCCACCATTTCTAAGCATATGAAGACAATAATCTGGCAACGATTCATTCTTGCAGGATCAATGTCAAAGTGCAACGTGGTTCACTGGTGGCTGTGGTAGGTCATGTGGGCAGTGGAAAATCCTCTCTTCTGTCTGCGATGTTGGGAGAGATGGAAAAGAAAAGTGGCCACGTCACAGTTACAGTAAATTATTCAGGAACATTATTAAAATATATTGGAATCATTCACATATTCCACATATAATTTTGCTAGCACTTTCTTTCAGGGCTCTGTGGCTTACGTGCCTCAGCAAGCATGGATCCAGAATGCCACTCTTAAAGACAACATCTTGTTCGGACGTGAGAGGAAAGGCAGCTGGTACCAGAAAGTGGTGGAGGCCTGTGCTCTACTACCAGACCTGGAGATCCTACCTGGAGGAGACTCGACGGAGATTGGGGAGAAGGTAAACACAGTTTGAGAATGATTGTTACAACATGCCTGAACCAGACACGATAGAATAAAGTGAAAAGCTATAAAAAATTAAATTATTTTAAATTTCAAACATGCAGGGTATCTGTGGAGTGAAACTCCCACTACATTTTTACAATGTTCACAGGGGCTGAATCTGTCAGGAGGTCAGAAACAGAGAGTGAGTCTGGCACGTGCAGTCTACAAGAAGGCTGATATCTATCTGTTTGATGATCCATTGTCAGCTGTGGATGCACATGTGGGGCAGCACATCTTCGAAAAGGTCATTGGACCTAATGGAGTTCTTAAAAACAAGGTAAAACTTAAAAAATATAAGTGAGATAAACAGAATATGTGACCCTAAAATCTAATATGTGAAATGCTACATTCTAAATTGAAGTAGGAAAAAGGATAGTGAATCAAAATTTGAATTTAAATGCTAGGAAGTAGAATTAAAATAAATGCAAAGACAGCAAACTCTTCCTGTCAATGCTTGCTAAAACAGACTCGTATTCTGGTGACCCACGGGTTGAGCTTCCTGCCCCAGGTGGACCTGATCCTGGTGATGGAGGATGGAGAAATCACAGAGATGGGCTCTTATGCCGAGCTTTTGAGCAAGCAAAACGCCTTTGCCAATTTTGTTAAAGCCTTTTCTGTTAGTGAATGCAAGGAAAGTACCACCCACAGAGGTAAGATAAAAAAGATTGAGTGCCCAGCTTAACAAATGACTGAACTACAACACTATTTTTATGTTAACAGTTAAAAATGCAGATTCACCTTGTTTTAGGGACCAGGAAATCAGTCTCTCGTCTCAGCATGACAGACTTCTCAATTGACCTCTCGCAGGAGCAACTCATCAGGTAACCAAGTTTTGAAAAAGCAAATGCAACAGTTGTTGAAGAATACATATTCACCTTTCTGTCATTTTTTTTTTTTTTTTAATGAAGTGGAGACATGGGAAGTGCCACTATACAAACCATGGAGGCCATATCTGACAAAGAACAGGAGCAGGACCAGGAGGAAATTGGGAGACTGACCCAGGCTGACAAAGCCCATACAGGCCGAGTAAGTAATAGAGCCACATTCACAGACATTGCAAACAATGGGTAAACGCATCAAAATATATCTTCACATGCAACTCAATACCAAAAGCCAAAGAATTGGATTGAAAGGTCAATTTTAAAGTTCAGCTACAGGTTAACGACAAGCGTTTCATATTCTCTCGTGTCACCACAGAGATTTAACTTTAACCCCTGATTACAGGTCTTTGAGTTTCATTGTTCCGAACACCATAATATTGCCTGAAAGTGCACTATATCATCTAGAGAGCTGTTCCTCACACATTCTTCTTCATAATGGGTCACATAGGTGAAACTGGAGCTGTATGTGGAGTACTTCAGGACCATTGGCCTTGCCCTCATCATCCCCATCATCTTCCTCTATGCGTTCCAGCAGGCTGCCTCACTGGCCTACAACTACTGGCTAAGCCTGTGGGCAGATGAGCCGGTTGTAAATGGAACTCAGGTCAACACAGATCTGAAGCTTGGTGTTTTTGGAGCTCTCGGCTTTGCACAAGGTTAAATATCCCTTATATTTCTCAACCAGCATTGAGTATCCTTGGGCTTTGTGTTGTTCTTGATCATTAACTGTGATGTCATATTGCAGGAACTGCAATTTTTGGGACTACTGTGGCTATTTCACTTGGAGGAATAATTGCATCCCGGCATCTTCATTTGGACCTTCTCAACAATGTACTTCACTCTCACATGTCATTCTTTGAGAGTACACCCAGTGGTAATCTTCTCAATCGTTTCTCGAAAGAGATAGATGCCATTGACTGCATGATCCCTGATGGTCTAAAGATGATGCTGGGCTATGTGTTCAAACTTCTGGAGGTTTGCATTATCGTGCTGATGGCAACTCCTTTTGCAGGAGTGATCATACTGCCTCTGACTCTCCTCTATGCCTTTATCCAGGTATGCTACTATAGATCGCTTAGCAGGCAAGAGTATTATAACAAGAATCACCAGTCATTTATCTGACATCTATTCTCCTGTGTTTTCAGAGTTTCTACGTGGCCACGTCCTGCCAGTTGCGTAGACTAGAGTCTGTGAGTCGTTCACCCATCTATACTCATTTCAACGAGACAGTTCAAGGAGCCAGCGTGATCCGGGCCTTTGGTGAACAGCCTAGGTTCATCCTAGTGGCTAACAGCCGAGTGGACCACAATCAAACGTCCTATTTCCCGAGATTTGTGGCCACCAGGTCAGATTTAGTCTTATTCATTCTTTGTCACTGGTCATGTCATTCAGTCTAACTCTGTACAATATCTTTAACGTTATTCCAAAAGGTGGCTGGCAGTAAATCTAGAGTTTCTGGGTAACTTGCTGGTCCTTGCTGCAGCTATTCTCTCTGTTATGGGAAGGGCGACTTTAAGCCCTGGAATCGTGGGGCTAGCTGTGTCCCACTCTCTCCAGGTAGGGATCTCATTAAGAAAATCAAAAAGCCACACATGTTATTTTCAAGAAGTTCTCAAAAAAAACAAAATTTTAGGTAACTGGGATCCTGAGCTGGATTGTGCGGGCATGGACTGATGTAGAAAACAACATTGTGTCTGTTGAGCGAGTGAAGGAATATGCCGAAACAACAAAGGAGGTAATGTTAGTTTGAACCCTTTGTTTTCCCCATAAATTCCTTTATGCAAAGTTACCAAAGTATATTTTTACATTCATTCTTGAGGTCACTAATTCTTTCTTGGGTTGTCGCAGGCATCATGGACATTCGAGGACAGTCCACTCCCATCACACTGGCCCAGGTCAGGATCCATTGGATTCCAGGAATATGGACTTCAGTACCGCAGGGGTCTTGACTGGGCTTTGAAAGAAATTTCTCTCAGTATTAATGAGAGAGAAAAAGTAAATATAACATCTGGAGGAAATGAACATATTTTGTGTCTTTATTTTTTATTATGTACTAAGCCGTTCATCTAATCCACTCAGGTTGGAATTGTGGGAAGAACAGGGGCTGGAAAATCATCTCTAGCTCTCGGAATCTTCCGAATCCTTGAGGCAGCAAAAGGAAAGATCTCCATAGATGGGATAAACATTGCAGAGATTGGACTGCATGAACTGAGGTCTCGTATCACCATCATCCCACAGGTACACCTGAAAATGGAAAAAATATTTAATAGCATTGACACAAACTTTCAAAAAAGATTCAATGATTGAGTGCTTTAATTACAACCTCACATTTTGCCCAAGGATCCAGTGCTGTTCTCAGGTTCCTTGCGTATGAATCTGGATCCCTTCGATGGCTACACTGATGAGGAGGTGTGGAGAGCTCTGGAACTCGCACATCTCAAGAACTTTGTGTCTGGCCTGCCTGACAAACTCAACCATGAGTGTTCAGAGGGTGGAGAGAATCTCAGGTACAAACTCTTGACAAGATTACTCCCTCTTCTTGGCAATGTTCTCTAATACCTGATCTGATTGTTTCTGACTGGATATTCTGGGCTTCAGTTTGGGTCAGCGGCAGCTGGTTTGCCTGGCTCGAGCTCTCCTCAGGAAAACCAAGATTCTGGTTTTGGATGAAGCCACTGCAGCTGTGGATCTGGAGACGGACAATCTGATACAGTCCACTATCCGAACTCAGTTTGAGGACTGCACCATTCTGACCATCGCACATCGCCTCAACACAATCATGGACTATACAAGGTGCAAAATAGTACACATATGTATTTTGAAGAAGAATACTATTACGATTTCTGACAATGTTCTAACTATTCAACTGTTCCCAACAGGGTGATTGTGATGGACAGAGGGCACATCACAGAGATGGACTCTCCATCCAATCTGATCTCTCAGCGTGGTCAGTTCTATCGAATGTGCCTGGAGGCTGGGCTAGTGTGATCCTTCAGAAGAACCACCTATGACTGGATCGGTTCTTCACTCATGAGAGACTATGAAAATAATGGTGCAGAACATCTCACCAATACACCTTCTGAGACTACCTTTTCATCACAGTATTTACCAAAGGGCATGTCTTGCCTACTCAATCAAGAGAAGCACAAAGCTCAGCATGAAGAGGTTTTGCCTGTGATAGCTGCTCTACAAGAGCAGGTGTCCACATTTTCTCCAGTATTATAGAAGCGGTGTGCTTCCGCATTCTCCTGCTGATTCTTTAACTGACGTCTGAGATGCTAAAGGAACAGACTGATTTTCTCGTGTCGTCAACAATCTCATCTCAGAATATGAAGACTTGAGTAACATTTACTTACTGCAGAGGTCCTTCAGTAGGTCAAAATAATGCACAATGGTCAGACAGTGTGCATAGCCATGTTCATCTCTCATTGCTGTCAAAGTGTAAGTTTGTATTCTTATAGATCCTGACAAGACAGCTGTAGAACTATTTCTACTTGACAATTCACAATTCTACTTGAAGAGTTTATTAATCATCATGTCAGCACATTAAACCCTAAATTAATTCCCATTAAGGTGAAAAATGCATCTATTTTAAACTATTTATGATGTGAGAAACATCCTTTCATGTTAAAAACAATGCAACACCCACCCTTATACAGAATTTTAATACTAGTACTTTTTCCATACTCTAAAACTTTAAATCAGTATTTATGTGTTTTGTACTGTATGATAACTGTATTTTTTATATATTTATAACATTTCCATGCACACTTAATGTGTGACTATCAGACTTGAAAATGCTCTTTTTATTCTCTGGACAGCTTCAGTAAAATAAATGTTGGTAGTACTGATTCAAATAATTGTTTTCTTTCTCTCTATGACAAAATAAGAAATCAGGTTCTTAAAAGGTTAAGTACGATGAGAAAAAAAAGATAAGAAAAACTAAGGGCTCTTTACAAAAAATTTATTTATATTTCTTCTTTACATATCAGCTTGATTTATGAAACTAAGTACACTTAAAACTAGTGCATGTATGCAAATATCAAATAATAACCTTTATGCTTAAATACAAATCATATGTAACAAATCAGTATTTCATAGTTTTTTTTTTGTTTTGTTTTTTTGTCTTCATTTAAATCTTTGTCAGTTGTTTAAAAAAAAAACTGATTGGCCTTGAAAATAACTCAAAAGGCTTAAATGATCTAGAGTGGAGGTACCGATGAATGAAACAACATGGCGCACTCAAGCGTACATTCAACAGATATATGGTATACAGCACACAGAGTGAAGCACACAGCTGGTTTAGGATAATTCCTACTAGTTTTAAAAACAATATCACCCCCACCAAAACTGGAAAAAAACCACACTGGTTTGACTTTTTTTTAATACAGAACAATAAGTGCATTCATTGTTTTTGGTAAAATGATCACTGAAAAATAATAACAGTAAACGGATCATAAATCAAATACGCCAGCTAAATACATTCACCAATGAAAGTAGTAGGCCAATGTAGCCTCTACTGCATGATATTGGTAAGATGAGGCTTAAGTGGGAATTACCCAGTAATAAATATGTTATACGACAAAATAACTTTATATGAAATAAAATAAATTTTGTAACAGATATTCTTAAAGTATAAATAAAGTTTAACTGAGAGAAAACAATGGCTATCTGGAGATGAAACTCAAGAGTTTCTTTTTATTGAACTTTTCTTTGATGATGAGAATAGCTTAAAATATTAACTTTGGCTTGGGATGAAGCCCCTCACGCTCATGGAGAGATTTCCCAGCAGCTGTTTGGTCAGTATACAAATCAATGGTACACTGAACAAAGAAACTTAGTTCTTTACTCCTTCTAGTGAAACAATGTTGCAAACATAAAAGGTTTTCATCACTAACAATAATCCACTGGCAGAAAGAGTGTGGCTTAGTGGTAAAATGAGAACTCTTTCAAATGAAAACTGACAACAAATACACGGCTATGAAAAAAAAAAAAAAAAAAAAAAATTCAAACTAGTTTCAAACATCCCAAATGATGGCATCAAACAACCTTCAATGCAGCAAAACCTTTAAAATTTGAAAACGGAGGGCTACAGTAGCTGAGGAGCATAAGAATGGAGTGGTGTCATATTCACACTGTGTGTGTGTGTGCGTGAGCTCCAGGCCCACAGAAGAGGTACCTTCAGGAGTCCATGTCTCGCCAGGTCCACTCTCCATGGCCTCTACCCAGTGATATGTCCTAGATGAGCAGTGGGCTCTTTGGCCCCTCTAATTATCAGACCAAACCTGAGTCTTTGGCCATCTTGTAGAAAATTCCCTTCTTGGCAATTAAACTGGATGGAGAATCAAATTCTGCCATCTGGCCTTTATCAAGAACCAGCACCCTTTTGAGAAAATATTAAATATTTATTAAATATTATTATATTATAATAAAACGTGTTTTATATTATATTTTATTGTTATATATATATATATTTTTTTCATTTAATATTTTTGCATATTCATTATTCCAAAAACAAAGAGTAAGTATGCAGATTACCTTGTGTAGTCCATGATTGTGTTGAGGCGATGTGCGATGGTCAGAACGGTGCAGTCCTCAAACTGAGTTCGGATAGTGGACTGTATCAGATTGTCCGTCTCCAGATCCACAGCTGCAGTGGCTTCATCCAAAACCAGAATCTTGGTTTTCCTGAGGAGAGCTCGAGCCAGGCAAACCAGCTGCCGCTGACCCAAACTGAAGCCCAGAATATCCAGTCAGAAACAATCAGATCAGGTATTAGAGAACATTGCCAAGAAGAGGGAGTAATCTTGTCAAGAGTTTGTACCTGAGATTCTCTCCACCCTCTGAACACTCATGGTTGAGTTTGTCAGGCAAGCCAGACACAAAGTTCTTGAGATGTGCGAGTTCCAGAGCTCTCCACACCTCCTCATCAGTGTAGCCATCGAAGGGATCCAGATTCATACGCAAGGAACCTGAGAACAGCACTGGATCCTGAGATAGTAGGGCAAGGTGGATATAAAAAGACAAACAAAAACAGTGTAGTTCAGTTTTCATTGGCAAGTTAACTGCAAAAATAAAATTATTATATTCAGAAAGGAAAACTACGGAGGCCCGCACATGACATGCAGAAAAAAAAAAGTAAATTGTGTGCACAATTTGCTATTTTGTTCCCTCGATTTGCTAAATCGTCCGCACGATTTAATAATTCATTCCCTCAATTTATAAATCATGCACATGATTTAGCAAATCAAGGGAACAAATTATTAAATAGTGCGCACGATTTATAAATCAAGGGAATGAATTAGTAAATCGTGCACACGATTTAGCACACCATTTTTTCCTGCATGTCATGTGCAGGGCTCCGTAGAAAACAACAATGTGACAACTGTATTTTTGATAACAGCAAATGAGTGACTTAAATGAGTGTTTATGTCTACCCAAGCACGATACCTGAGGAATGATTGTAATTCTGGATCGTAGCTCATGCAAGCCCAGCTCAGCAATGTTCACTCCATCTATACGGATCTCCCCCTGAGCTGCCTCAATGATGCGGAAGAGCCCTAATGTAAGAGAGGACTTTCCTGCTCCTGTCCTACCCACAATTCCCACCTAAGCAAAACACACAAATACATACATGATTGACTCTCTATGTTTATAGGAAAAATAAGTGAAAATATTCCTAAATGATCATTGTTTATTGATAAAGTCAAAGCATGAACAGATTTTGGATATTGAAATGGTTTCACACACTTTTTCTCCTCCCTCAATGTTGACCGAGATATCACAAATAGCCAGCTCTAAGTCCTCTCTGTATCTCAAGCCAAAGTTGCGGATTTCAATGTGACCAATGGTTGGCCAGCCGGCAGGCAGAGTTGAATGCTCCAAACTCCATTCAGCCTGTGAACAGAGACATCAATACAGCACAGACCAATCACATGTCAACAATCCATCTTTAACATTGGAACAAGAAGTAAATGAAGTTAACTTGAAATACTTTAAATCGTCATGAACTATAACATTTCATAGCAGACATCTAATACTGTTTTAATCTGCTAATATTTCTAATTACACTACCGTTCAAACACCAGGGCTGTGTTTATTTTACAGTAAAAAAAGTAATAACTTAAAATATTATTACAATTTAAAATAACTGTTTTCTAGTTTAATATATTTTAAAATGTAATTTATTCCTGTGATCAAAGCTGAATTTTCAGCATCATTACTCCAGTCTTCAGTGTCACATGGTCCTTCAGAAATCATTCTAATATGATGATTTGATGCTTAAGAACCATTTTTATTATTAATATCAATGTTGAAAACAGTTGTGCTGCTTAATATTTTTGTGGAAATTGTGATACATTTTTTTCAGGATTCTTTGATGAATAGAAAGTTCAATAGTATTTATTTGAAATAGAAAGCTTTTGTAACATTTACATGTATTTATTGTCACTTTCGATCAATTTAATTCATCCTTAATGAATAAAAGAATACATTTCTTTAAAAAAAAAATTTAAAAAAATTTACTGACCCCAAACTTTTGAATGGTAATGTATACGATTAAATGTAACATTTAATAAGTGTATGTAATACACATAAGGAATATGGCATATTTGTACTTTAAAAATATATCTGTCACACTGTAGGTCCATTTATCATGAACTAGTAAAGAATTTTTTTTTTTTTTTTTTTTTTTTTTTAAGAAATGATAAGACTTGACCAGTGGTCAAGTTACCAAATGGTAAAAATTGAACAGTTACAAGATCTCAGATATACACATTCCCTTTATACATTCATATAAATTTTAACCTAAAATCCTTATGTTGGCAAAGAAAAAGTCCAAGGAAACGTCATATATCAATTACCCAAATTCTTTCTGGAAACTAGTGCCTCATCTTGTACATAAACTATTCCCCGCCCCTCCCTGTGCGCTAACTGTTCTTATCTCTCTAGTACAGTGTGAGATAAAGAAACAGGGCTAATCACAGATTGGGGACTACAGAAGTACAGCATGAACACACACACAATCTGCCTGCTGGTGCACTGACCTCTTTCTCTGTATCTCCATATTCCTTCACCCTCTCCACCGCTACTATGTTAGTCTCCAGCTCAGAGGACATCCGCACCAACCAGTTCAGAGATGCTGTGACCTGTGTGAAATACAAGAGTAGTAAGAATTTGGGTGGACATCTGCCCTGTATCTCAACATTTGTAAATGTCAGACTGACCTGCAGCGCATAGGAGATGGAAAGCCCCATGATTCCTGGACTCAGACTGTCCCTGGCCATCACAGCAAAAAGCGCTGCAAATGTCACAATACAGTTCCCCACAAACTCCAACCTCACCGCCAGCCATCTGCAGGACACAGAGGCACAAAGACACAGAAAACATCAACTTTCTGAACAACAAAACACTAATACATCTAAGTTAATGAGACCTAATACAAAAAAAAAAACCTAGTGAGGTTCTGTGAGTTCTCACCGGTTAGCTACAATGCTGGGGAAATAAGCTTTTTGGTTGTGGTCCACTCTGCCGTCACTCTCCCTGATGAAGCGCTGCTGCTCTCCAAACGCTCTGATCACGCTGGTTCCCAGCAGCGTCTCATTGAAGTGCGTATAGACCGGAGAGCGGCTCACAGACTCCAGCCGTTTCAGTTGCCGGGAAGACGCCACGTAGAAACGCTAACAAAAACGGAAAAACCACATTAGAGCAGCAACTCTCTCTCTCTCAAATCTTTTCTATTTGAATGTAAACTACTGATACAACATTATATTTTAGCCTAAAGAGTTGCTAGCCTATCCTAACAAGCATTTGCAAGGTAAAATAACTGACTGACTTGTACAAAGAAGTACAGCAGGCCCAGAGGGGGGATGATGATGGCTACCAGCGGCGTGGCGATGAGGATGACAGCACATGAGCCCAGAACATTAAACATGGAGCCCATGAACATTTTTATGATGCTAGGGATGACCGAATCAATGGTGTCTGTCTCTTTGGCAAATCGATTGACCAGGTTGCCGCTGGGTGTGCGTTCGAAGAAAGACATGGGCGATCTCAGGACATTGTAGAGCATTGTCTGGTGCAGGTAGCGTGAGGCTAAGATCCCACCAATAGACACCGCCACAGAATAGCAGAACACTGCAATGCCTGCCACAGAGAGAAAAGAAAAAAAAAGAAAGAAAAAGAAAAAAAAGTTTAAAAAGCTAGCTTTTCAGAATCAAATTAGTTTGTGGACCAATTTACTAAAAAAATAATAAATAAAATATACATATATAAAAATGAACTATACAGAAGTAAAACAAAACAAAATTTGGATACAAAAAAGGATGTTTAATTGCGCTAACTCAAAAAAAAAAAAAATGCATTAAATTAACAATATTAGGGGCTGTAATTTAACATGTTAGTATTTTTAATTTGACCACCGGTAAAAAGTTTAATTGAAAACATTTCTTACACAATTTTACCATTTAAAATTAATTCAACAAATTTTCACTATTTTTAAATGTTTTTTTTTTTTTTTAATACTATCATTATTAATTGGCAGTTACGTTTAACCAAGTGCTAATGAAAAAGATTTAAAAAAATAAAAATAAAAAACTTTTAATTTTTGAAAAGCAAGTATTTATTAATTATTATTGTTTTTAAACAAAATTCTGAAATGTTTTCAATTGAAATATTCACAGTGAACTGAAATATTCATGTTAAACTGCAGCCCCCAAAATGTTCTTTTTTTTTTTTTTCTTCCCTCAATGAGTGCAATTCAATATGGTCTTTGGTCTCAAAGACTTTTATCCCAGTATACCAAATAGCTATGGTGTATGAATATATCCATATAACTACATCTAAAAGCTTTACTTTGGTAAAAGGTTTAAGAAAGTTGTGTAATGCACTTGACCTTGAGTACAAGTAGTCAAATTAACAACAGCGTTCAGGAATTTAAAATGCAAATTTATACACATTCATACACAACCGACTGAATGTCAGTTCTTTTAAAATCACCTTGTGAGAGTCCCAGGGCTCCATACACCCCTAAGCGCATCTCTCTGTTGGGCTGGGTGTTGTTGATAACAGGGTCATCTGTCCAGAGACTGAGCCAGTAGTTTGAGCCCAGAGAGGACAGATGATGACAGAAGAACAGAAAGATACTGAAGATGGAAAGGGGCAAGCCGATAGCCTTCATGTACTCCCAAAACACAGACAGCTTCACCTGCAGTGCACAACAAACATCATTCACTAAATCTCAGAATCAAATGGAACCAGTCAGTTCAAGGGACACAAATTAGGCCTAGACATGATTTTGAGAGAAACTATAGAACATAATCAAGAACAAACAACATGTCCTCAGGGAATCATGCTCTCACATCCTGATATAGAGATGGCTGAGTCATACCCTGCCAGTGTTGGCCTTGTCTGCCTCAGTCAGTCGGGCAGATTCTGCAGATTTGGTCTTCTTTGCGTCAGCAGCATCGTTAGGTTCAGTCTTCTGTATTTTACCTGTGCCTGCTGCATTAAGAGCGTTCTGACTCTCCCTACAGGACACAGACAAACACCAGGCTAGTCAATAATGTCAAAATATTATTAGTACATGACTTAAACATTAAATGGTTGTTACATATTAGACGGTGTCCTAATCCACCGTAACATGACATTTTAGTATCTAGCACAAACGAGTGAGTGCGCATGTCTGATGCACTGGGTTTACATGGTTTCTTCTTGGTTTTCGTTCTGATGGACAGCATTTGGAATTCATGAGAAATGTAGCAACGACCGATTCACTGACTCATGGTTCTCACGCAGGAGGAAATTACCAGTGAATAACCAGTTACATTTCACTCTGTTTCCACACTAAGCTGTCATTTGACTTCAAAAGACATATACAGAATGTAGCTCACAAATCATGACTCACCGCTGAACAAAGAAATGAATTAGAAAAGACATCAGGGATTCCTTACCCCAACAGGGCAGCAGGCCCCCCATTCTCGAGTCCTTTCCGTGGGACTGAATCTGTGGATGAGAAAATATTGACTAAATCAGATAGAATTACATTAGAATTACATGCTTCATGCCATTCCATGTCCATACTTACACCACTGACTCCATTCTAACAGAACTCAACCTTTCTCACTATTATATGTGTCATGTCATTCAAAAGCACCTACGCAACAACAACAATCTTTTTTCAACATTTTTTGTAATCAAGCAGCGACTAAAGCGTCGGTCTGCCCTTGAGTACAAACGTCTACATTTAAAATGGCAGTAAAAGGCAATAATAATTTGCTTCTAAACAACCACACCTCTAAGGCCAGATAAAATGAAAGACAAAACCACAAACACTAAAGCAATGTCTATAGGCTCAGAGGTGTTGGTTATAGTTAGAAGAATCACCAGCAGGCTGTGCTGTAACAGTTCCCAGCATCTCAAACATAAGTCAGGTGGATGGAGAACTGCCACAGTGACAAGACTGGTGAAGGTCAAAGGTTGAAGCCCATTCACAGTGCTCCATTCTAGCAGAGAGTGATGAGTGTAAATGTCCTACACACACTACAAAGACCTTTCCCTGTGTGTCTGAAATGAAATGATCTTATTTACAAATATCATGTGTCAAATGAATGCTAATTTTAAAGAACTGTAATAACTTAAGCCCCGGTTCCACCGCAGGAACTTTCCCCAGGAACCAGGGACTTTGGGGTGGTACTTGGTGTGTTTCAACTGCAGGAACCAGGGTCTAAATAAAGATCTGGGTAAAAATTCTCCCCTCAAAAAGTACCAGCTCGCGAGGTAGTACTTTTTCAAAGTTCAGGAACTTTCGGGGGTGGGACTGGGGCGCAGAACATGTCGATTGGTTGAGTTCACGCAGCATTTTGATTGGTTGACTGCACGTAGCATTTTATTTCAACCACTATTTTTAAAAGCCTGTTGCGGTGCATGCAATAAGAGTTGTTTGCTATTCGAATCAACATTGAAGTTTAAAAATACGACCGATGACGAGGTTCAGGCTTTATTAAGCTAAATATATGCGGAGGACGAAATCCAGCAGGAACTGGAAAGTCACGTGCAGTCCTACGTCACCAGACTAATCTTCACAGTACTTTAAACCGCTATGGAAACGCAGACAGCAACAGGTCTGGGGGGAAAAAAGTTCCTAGGAAAAAAGTTCCTGGGACGAATTGTTCTGGGTAATTTCCATAGAAACGAGGCTTTATATACTTTGTATTTTATATATTTAAATTACTTTAGACCATTTCATTAAAAGCAGCCTGTGATGGCATAAAGATGTTGAATTAAATGACGTTTGATGTTAAAATGCAAATGTATAAATGTTCAAATGTATGGGGTCAGTAAGATTATAAAGAAATTTTTACTTTTATTCAGCAAGGACACATTAAAATGATAAAAAAAAAAAAAAAAAAGTGAGTACAGAATTACAAAATATTTCTATTTCTATTCAACAAAAAATCCTGAAAGTTTCCACAAAAATATTAAGCAGCACAACATTTTCAACATTGATAATAAGAAATGTTTCTTGAGCACCAAATCAGCGTATTAGAGTGATTTCTGAAGGATGTGAATTCAGCTTTGTAAATTCAGCTTTGCCAAAATATATTAAAAAAAAAAAGAAAAGAAAACATTTATTTTAAATTCTAATAAAATCTCAAAATATTAGGGTGTTTACTTTATTTTCGCTCAAATAAATGCAGCCTTGGCAAGTATAAGATTCTTCTTTAAAAAAAACAAAAAAAATCTTACCAGCCACAAACATTTGAATGATAGTGTATGTTCTCAAAAATTCTCATTAAAGCACATTTATGTTGTGTGCATATTATGCGAGTTATGTAGTAACAACTAGTCATTGTTCGGCTCTCAAGTAGATATGCGTAGGGCTGTGACGGTAGGCATGACAAAGGTCGCGTTAACCGAAAATTTTCCGTCATTGACGGAATTTTTTTTTAGCAGTGACGGAAAAAAATCTGCAGCCCGTCCGTCATTTTGACAGATTACTGAGGTTGATGTTGCTTGTAACTGTAATTCCCACCCCTGTCCAGTTGGTGGTGAGTGCGCTCCAGTGTGGCAGCAGAGCGCGAGTTCAGTCTCCAGAACAAAATGAAAACGATGCGTTTGATTACACGCACTCAGTTTGTCCATTTTATTATATATTATAATACTTATACTTACATAATAAAGTTTCTAATCCAGTTCGTTTTGTTTTAAATGGTTCGTTTTGTTATTTTTCTTGCTGACTAAGTTTATGGTCAACGACTGGCTTTTCTGAGGTATAATGTTACGTAACATTGTTTGCAACACTGATTGAACTGACGTGATACAGATTTCGGTAAGCTACTGTATCTTTCAACATATTTTTTGATTTTCATTCATGTTTATTTTGTTCTGTACAGTAGTAAAGAGGAAAGGATGATCGCATTCTCTCACGATCCTCGACAAGTGTTCAAGATGAAAAGTGACGCAGTCTTTGATCAACTTTCTTTTCATAATATAAATAAATGCATAGCCTATGCCTATTTGCTTATCCTGTAAGTTCGTGAATAAAAATGAAAATGTGGACGAAATCAGATGCTATTAAATGTATTATCATTAAAATATAAAAATTAAAATGACCAGTAATAATTGATTATGACGGATTTTTTTACGATCCTGTCCATCAAAATGACGGCGAAACGCAAGTCTAACGCAACCTCAGATATATAGATTATATATATATAAACCAATCCGGACCCCACCATCGCAACACCGGCGGTTGTTGGTGATTTCCCACCGCGGTAGTAAAAAATTGCCACCGTCACAGCCCTAGATATGCGATCAAATTATATTACTGTGAAAAGGAGTACCACTTACTCCATCAAAATGGAGCACAGTGCAAGGATGTGTAACAGGTAAATTTAGGGTTGTGAGCTATAGTCCAATGGTAATGAAGTGGGAAAGTACTAAAGAATCTAACTCATTCTGCACCTTAAATATTTCAGGCCTCAGACCAGAATAATAAGCCCTACTCTGTCATGCAGTACATGCAGACCTATTCAATTTATATGGCCTGGGGACCAATTACACCCTCAAACCTTCAGATTTCCCTTTTTCGTCCTCTGCCTCCCCTCCCTCTTCTGAAGAGCCAACAGAGGGGACACAAAAAAATAGGAAAACATGGAGATGAAGACATATAGACAAACAAAAAGAGATTTTTCTCTAGATGTGGATTACTTGGGGTGAAAAAAGATCACATGCAATGTGAACAATAGTAATCATTCAGAGGCAATGGCTTTGTGAAAGGACAGATGCATGAAAGTATGAAAGAAGTCCAGACATGAGGAGGCCAGCCTCACCTCCCACTGACTCCTCCTCCTCCTCCTGCTCTGTGTTGGAGTAGGTATGCAGGAACTCAGCGAAGGCGCCCTGTCTGTCCAGCAGCTCGGTGTAAGAGCCCATCTCTGTGATTTCTCCATCCACCATCACCAGGATCAGGTCAGCCTGGGGCAGGAAGCTCAGCCCATGGGTCACCAGAACCCGAGTCTGAAGAAACACCATGTGTGATGTGAAATGTCTATAAGAGATGTATACATATTTAGATAATATATGGGAAATGGCCTTACTCTGCCCTGTAGCAAGCCCTGAGGTCCGATGACCTTCTCAAAGATGTGTTTTCCTACATGGGCGTCCACGGCGGAGAGCGGGTCATCCAACAGATACACAGCACAGCTGCAGTACACAGCCCTGGCCACACTCACCCGCTGTTTCTGACCTCCAGACAGATTCACGCCCTAAGATTACAGTGTCACACGATTAGCCCAAGGCAATCTTACTATAAAAGAAATACAACATGTAGCACAAGTACATGTAATTACAATGTAACACGATTAACCCAATTACCTGTTATTATATATTTAAATCAAGACACCAGAGGTGAATAGGGTAAAAAAATTCCCCATTCTTTAATCACAGTACATTGACACAATTGTTTTGTATTACAAGTTTTCTGAAATGTTTAAATATGCAAATGATTTATTTTATCTAAATAAATATATAGTAATTTGCATACATTTCCAGAACAAAACTCTAAACACTGAATAAAGCCAGTTTTAAAATTGTTTCATTTTGCTGACATGGTGTCAAAAGCCAGGGGGAAAAAAAACTGTTTTTAAGAATAAAATGTTATATAAACCAGGCGAATGACATAAAAACAAACCCCTTTATAGACCTCATGTAGACCCACCCATTTTCAGCACTGCGCTCATTGTGTTCTGTCTTCCAGTTTGTATTTCCACAGGATGAAGGTAGGAACTTATAGATTTATGAATGAACCGGTCGTTTTAAAATCTTCCTGGTCTACTGACATTTGTTATGATATCTGCTTTAAACATTACAATGCTCATGATAACTTTTGTTAACTCTACAATTAGTAAATCCACTTCTCCAGCTAATTACTCTTCGACAGCGATGCCATAGAAATATACGGAGCTATCGCAAAAAGGGAAGCTCAAAGACAAAATTCTAAAGATGGATGCATTTCTCGGGCACATAAGGTCTATAAAAACCTATAAAAAAGAATATACAGTCAAACCAAAATATTCAGACACCATGAACATTTCATTCATTAATACAGTTTATTTACTATAGTTTAAAAAAATGGTAATAAAATATTACAAGATCTCAGAGTTAAACTGTCAGAAAAAATTAATCTTAATTATGTCAGATAACACTTAAGCAAAACATGGTCAGGCCAAAGTGTCTGAATAATTTTTGGTTCCAAATTTTTATCAATTTTACTGGTAGTCCACTGTATGAAGAATTTTTGGGTATAATATGTCACAGTTTACTTTATTTTGCTATCCTCACTTAAATAAATGAACTATAGTGTCCTGCACCCACTAGTAAAAATATATCAAAAATGTCTGAATAATTTTTGGTTTGACTGTAGATAGGAATAATAATGAGAAGCTTGTGGGTATTTGTATGAGAGAAAGCGTAAGAATCATTCTAAAATCTATGTTTACCTTCTCCCCAATCTCCGTTGAGTCTCCTCCAGGTAGGATCTCCAGGTCTGGTAGGAGAGCACAGGCCTCCACCACTTTCTGGTACCAGCTGTCTTTGCTTTCGCGACCAAACAAGATGTTGTCTTTGAGGGTAGCGTTCTGGATCCATGCTTGCTGAGGCACGTAAGCCACAGAGCCCTGAAAAACAGTCAGACACTCAATGTATCTCTTTATTATCCCATTATTACAGTTATCCAAATACACAGTGGGGACCAAAAGTCTTGACCAATTTGAAAATCTGACATTTTTCTTTTATATCTTTATAATCTTTTATTTAAACCTTAAATATCTTGAAAGTGTCTTTAAGAAATCAAAAAAAAGAAAAGTTATGACATACAATGTCAAGCATTTCAGATTCTGCACCATTCTAAATCAAATAAGTATATTTGGGATATTGATCATGTGATGGTCAAATGTTCTTGCTTCCATTGAAGCACAAGATGCTTTTTGAATTATTTTCAAATCATGTGGAGTTCATGCAGCTCAAGTGCTGCTGTCATTAAAGGCGAAGAAATCAAAGACATTATGACGTTCAAGTTCAACTTTCATTACATTCTCATGAAGCTAATTTAATGTAATGATGTAATAAAATATTATGAAATATTGAACAATAATATTTTAATATAAAACTATTAACATATTTAATATATAGTAAATTACATTTAATACATAATAAAATATTAAATTAATATTTATTAATGCATTAATAATGCAAAATAGAAGCATTTTTCCTAGTGGTCTGAGCCCCAGTGTGTATTCTGTTAAACTTAAATATAACATGGCACTCAATTCAAAGAGCCACTGTTTTCACATTTCAGATTTTCACATTTCACATTTTTCAAAACCATTTCAGGCAATCTTACTATTAAAAAAAAATAAATACAACATGTAGTACAAGCACATGTAGCTTGTGTCTTTACCTTGATTGACACATTTCCTTCTTGCTTCTGCATCTCCCCCAGCAAAGCTGAAAGCAGAGAGGATTTCCCCGAACCCACATGCCCTACCACAGCAACCAGAGCCCCCTCAGGGATACACACATTAATCCTGAAGAGAGAGAGAAACGTGCTGACAAACAGTTCAAACACCATGTGGACACAGGCGGCATTGTGTCAAAAAGGTATAAAGGCGTTTCATTCATTAGGATTTCTTTTTTCACTTCATTGTTGATTGAAGATTATGGGCAAGAGTGTACTGTTATTAACAACTGAATTTACAGTGAACAATGATGCAAGACAAATTACATGGTTTAATGCATGATTTGAAGTAGATGAGGTAGAAATCAAGCTAAGATTAAAAGGAATTCGGCAACCCAAATTTCATCATCCTTCTCATTAATATCAATGGAGATTCACCAGATTACATTTCTTCTGGCGATTGACGCTCTCCTGTATCGGGGTTCATGCACATGTACTTGCCTGTCATGTCGTCAGTAGCCCGTTTCACTGGTTCTGCTCTATGTAACCGCAATATTCAAGTCAATGCTAAAAGTCATTTTGATGCATTGAATATAGTATAACTACACTTGTGTAGAGTACTACATAGGGCTGGGAATTGAGAACCAAATAAAAAAAAATCAAATGAATTTTATGACATTGTTATGTGAATGGTTCTTTATTGTAATAAATTGTACTTCAAACAAAAGTGAGAAACATTAAAATGTTATCAAAAAATATTGTATTTGTTTAGTTAGGACTAAGTGTTGAGGGAGGGTGGTGCTTCTGCGAAAGTAATAAAATAATTGTTCATGGAATCGTACATTAGAAGCAGGATCTTAAAATTCCATACAATTCCCATCCCTAGTACTCTATAAAATGGCTATTCATTGTATCATCTAGTACTTGCAAAATGATGTTACCTCTTCAAAGTAGGAGGGTCGTCTTTAGACCAGCTGAAAGCTCCGTCCACAATCCTGATGCAGTCAGGAGCTGAATGAGCAGGAAACAACAATGAAGTCTCTTAAGTGAACATCAAAACACATGGAATGACTTTAAACCCACAGATTCATCGAACAGCTGTGTTACTCTCTCATACAATACTTTTTTTCTGTCTGTGGAAACTGCTTTGGGACTGCAGAGCTTTGAGTCAAACAAGCACTGCACATTGGTTTATTTTAAATTTGAACTGCTTGTGAATCACTGGACTTACATCCAGTGATGGCTGGCCGCTCCACACTGTCTTCATCCAACTCCTCATGGGACAGAAACACACGCAGACGCTTCATAGACACACTGGCCTAAGGAGGCAATAGGCAATTTCTCAGTCATAAATCAAAATTAGGGAGACAACGATTTCCTGGATCACCGTATTAACACTCGTCTTGCTTGAGAAGATGCTCTGGGTCCAAAACCTTTTGAGCTCTCATAACATAAACCATATTCTTATTATGAAGTTTACATGCAGCTTAAAAAAAAAGAGAGAGAGAGAGAGAAAGAAACAGAAAAAAAGAGAAAGACAATAATACCTGCACCATGCTGCTGATGACCATGGGTAACATATTTAGAGGGAAGCGCAGGATGTTGAACAGAGCCAGAGAAACAAACGCCTTCTGCGCATCCAGAATATTATGTTCATCCACTAACACATATACTGCAAACGTGGAGAGGGCAACCTTTGTGAAAGAAACAAGATCACATGAGTGAATGTCTCCACAACCATGAGGTAGCATCAAAAACAATGGGCATAACGAAAGAGCCCATGTAAGATTAGAACTCTAATCAAATGATGCACTCAAAGGCACCACCTACCAAAAATGGTGCGCAGACCCAAGTAAAGGTGGACACGGCACCAAGGTAAGCAGTCTTCTTCAGCACCTGCAATTCACTCTCTCGGATGGCAGACACTTTATCTTTGAACGCCAGTTCCCATGCGTAGAGTTTAAGCACTTTAATGCCATTTAGCACCTCGTTCATAAGCTTGATCCTATTGTCTTTGCTTTTCATTTGGGCAACCTGTGAGCGAGTGTGTCAGATTAAACAATGATGATCTGATTAATGAAATTGAAGCAAATAAACCTGTTGAGCAGGAAAAGAGGTTAAAAACCTGGTAGGTTTTAGTTTTCATGGCAATGACTGCATTTATGGGAACCATCAGCACCATCACAGCAACTCCAGCAAGCACAGAAGGACCCAGATTCTGTTAACAAGAGAGCAAAAAAACAGGTATTAGTGATGTATAATGAAACAAGTACACAAATTAAACAAGCCAAGACCCCTTTGTTTGGACACATACCTGCCACAGGAAGTAGAGGGCCAGGATAACCTGCAAAGGTGCCGACCAAATCATGTTGATATAGGTGATGAGGTCCATAAACCGCTGTGCATCTACAGACATCAGATTCACAATCTCTCCGACAGTGGATGTTCGACGGGCAGCATTGGTAATAACCAAGGCCTAGACAAAATCAAGGAAAACATTATAATTCTACACTACCGTTCAAAAGTGTGAAGTCAGTAAGATTTTTTTTTTGAAAGAAATTAATACTTTTATAGTGCTATAAAAAATGTATTTCGCTCAAACAAATTCAAATAGATGCTGTTTTTGTATTTTCTTGTTTACCAAAAAATTATCCACAAAAATATTAAGCAGCACAAATGATTTCAACATTGATAATAATAATAAATGTTTCTTGAGCATCAAATCGGCATATTAGAATGATTTCTGAAGGATCATGTGACACTGAAGACTGGAGTAATGATGCTGAAAATTCAGCTTTGCATCACAGGAATAAATTACATTTTAAAATATATTACAATAGAAAATAGCTTTTAATAATATTATTGTTTTTACCGTATTTTTGTTCAAATAAATGCAGCCTTAGTGAGCATAAGAAACTTATTTCAAAAACATTTAATTTAAAAAATCTTGCCAACCCTAAACTTCTGAACTGCAGTGTATATGCAATTTAAAAGTCAGATTCTGTATTGTATTAAAAAAAATAATTTCAATAAATAAAATGTTTTTTGTTCTGGGAGTTAAAGTATGACACATTCACATTGGACAATGCACTATTCGAAGTTTTTTGCTCTAAATGTGAAGAAAGTAACAAATACTCTCTAAATGTCCACAAACACCTTATTACACCATGTTATACACATTTTATCAATCAAGAGTCCACTTACTTTCCTATATACGGCACCAACGATGGCCGTACGTAACCTCATGCCAGTCACAAAGCAAACGTGAAAATATTTCTGCAGAATGAGGGTTTGCACACAGGTACAAACAAACAGCAAGGTGGTGTAGAAGTAGCCAAGCCAAGTCGGGGCACTTGAATCATTCACAAACTGGATCAGCAGCCTAAGATATAAAAGACCAAATTAACATGAGAATAAATTGATACGTCAATCCTGTTTCATGTAGCAGCAGAATGCAGTTCTTCTGCATTCAAGTGAAAGGAAAGTGGGCAAACTGGTTAAAGGCTTGAAGATTTAAACATGGCCTAATGCACAATTTGATGGCACGACTTCCAGCATGCCAAAACGAACTCTTCACTGGAGCTCTTTTTAAGAGCCACAGCTGTTGTTATGACAGTGTGGCGTTCCCACAGAGTTAAAGTAATTTCTAACCACATGACTGTGAAAACGCAAGGGGAAAGCTTGCACTTTCCCCTGCAGAGTACTACTGTTCCTGAACACAGCACAGAAGGGAATAATTACACCTGGAAAACATAAATAGCTCATTTTGATGATGTAGATTCATACCTGAGAATCTCTGGTCCAACAAACATCAGGATGTCATGAATAATCTTATAAAGAGAGCTGACAAGAAAGTATGGTCCAAAGGTTCGGCAGAGTGCACAGAAGAGGGACGGACTGCCAGTTTTCTGAAGGGTTTTCACAAGCAAAATCTCGGACTCTTCTATTGGTTGCCCATCCTTCTTTTCTCCCTTTGCTGCTCGTTTTGGGGAGTAGAGTGTCTTATCTACTGGCCTAACACAAAAACCATAGCCCAACCAGAGGATTAGTCATTTGAGTAGCAAATCCACTTAATTTCGAAAAATACTATGTACCTCCTTGAGAAAACAATAACAAATGGTAACTCCTCAAGTCTAACCTTTTGACCTTATTGCATTCTTGGTCCCAGCGCCGCACTAGCTGTGGCACCACTCTCTGAGATTTATCCTCCACGTTGAGTGACCACAGATCCTTCTCCTCCAGAGGGCTTTTATAACCTTTCACCATCAATCTGTGAGGAAAAGTCAGGGACATGCATTAACTATCAAGAAACAACATCCAGTCTGAATACAAGCTTAAAACATTAGCAAAATGAAGGATCCTTAAAAAAAGTTAAAACACTTTTTCTGATATAGATAATAAGAAAATTATGGGACAAACGGGATCAGTCAGACTACAACTTCTAGATACCTCAATATACATCAGAGACAATGCACTAACCACTAGGCAATTCTAGAAGCGCAGTAATTTATTTATTATTATTTTTATTTATTTACCCTGTGATCCACCAGAAAGTGATTTTGGACAGGAACGAAGCTCCCAACTCTGGACATGGATTCTGTACACAAACATTCACAGTATTGGCCATCTATTCAACATCCATATAATGAAGCATACCTTTACCTTCATTAAGTAAAGTTCACAAACCAAGTCTTTGACAGCCTGTGAAAAGAGCGGAGGCTGGTCGGACAAGCAGGCCAGGATCAGAGAGATGAGCAGCATGGTGTAATATATGTAGAAGGTGGTATATTTGAACACACCTACACTGGAAGGCTGAAAAGAAAGACAGTTGGATCAAACAACACTTTAAGGCTTTGCTCACATTACAGACAAATCTGATTTGGTTTTTAAATCGGTACTTTAGGACTGACTATCAGTTTGCAAATGATGAACTGTGATCTGTTTATCCAGTTTATTCAATATCCTGTGTATCAATAATTATGTATTGGTTGCTATATTAGTAATGATGTAACAGTCAACGTAATACTGAGAGACTTTCTTCTACAGAAACTGAAGAGTAGCTGTCAGTGTGGGAGGAGACAGGAAATTTGGCCTGTGCTGTGGTGCAGAACTCACATGGCACATGAGAGATCATGAGTAACAGAGACATTTCACACATTTGTGAATATACTGCATCTAAAACTGCTGATTCATTCACTCATGCACAAATTTTGACATAGTGAACATCACATGAGGAAATATGAGGATAGAATGAACCAAAATGTGTGTATTCAGACACTGCACAATTTGTGTGACATTACATACGCAACACATTCTGAATGGCAAAAAAACCTACTTAAAATCTGATCTGACTGTTCAGACTGAGGTGAATTTCTCAAAACAAACAAAAAAATTAATCTGATTTCAAATCACGTATGAATGGGGGTTGACCGCAGAAACTGTCAGTTTTAACACAAAAGCAATATTTACTTCATTCAACGCAAGCAGGATCTTGGAGCGAAAGGTGACCGTAGCGCACACTATGGCGATCAGCCAAAAATTGAGCATCACCCCTGAGGACTGGACCCCCTTCATCCGCTCATACTGGATCAAGAACGTAGCCAGCAACTAAAACATATAAAAACACATTAAATTACAAAACGCTTCAATTTTGTAAACATCAGGCTAATAAAAGAACTTGAATAGACAACTTTTCAAACTATAAAAAATATGACTTCAGGGCGTGTTTGCTTAACTTGTTTCCCTTTCCTTGAGGCAAGGAAATAGGAACAAATTCATGTCATTTGAATATGAAATAAATGCAAAGAAAAGAGTAAATTACAAGCAAAGTAGTTTAATTATAAAATTAATAAATAATAATAACAGGTCTCACCATTGTAATGCCAAGCATTGTGGGGCTGACTAGGTAGACTGGGGCTATTGTAGCCCCACGGCTTCTTTCCCAGAAAGAGTAGAAAACATCTGCCCAGCAGATAAGCCATAGGGTTAACCCGATAACCTGTTGGAGGAGAGTCACATGACCTTGAAACAGCTGTTGACCTTGGTAGATTTATCAGGAAACTCCTTTACAAAGCACGCTGCTAGATAAAAAGCGAGTTGTTTACTGTTGTGTACCGGAATCCTGTTTGTTAATACTCACTGTTTTGGCTCTGTTGAGATGGGTCATGCATATGTATCCACGGTCATGGCTTTTGAGGTATAGGATGTAGAACGGAGCAAACAGCCAGAGGTAGAGGCAGGGTATCCAAACCAGCAGTGTGTTCTGGAAACATGGTGTCAGGTCTGGATTGTGTGTTTGCCATGTTCGGTTCCAATCCTGAAAACATGAGAGGATAAAGGGGGGTTTCATTCTATTCTGCATCTTCGGAGATTCTTTGGACGAAACTTAGAAACAAAGTAACAACTGGAGTAGACAAAGAGCTTTTGGCCGAATGGTAAAGCACACAAAGACCTAATGATGTGTGCAAGGAACAAACACTCCAGAACCCTTGAGCAGATCTTTTAGAGAACTAAAGTCAAGTATCTTTTCTGCGCAATAGAACAGAGCAGAGAGTCTTCAGCTTCTTGACAAAAAGTCTCCTTTAAGTAGTGACATCTAAAACATGCCTAAAAAATGAACTGAACCTTTTCTTACAAAGAAAATCTAATCTTGTTCTCTGCAGGGAGAACCTCTTCCCATAATCCTGTCTTTGAGGAGGAATAATAGATCAATAAATAAAAGGCTACTCTGCTAAATTCTCAAGAACAGGACATAAAATGTGATTTTCTTGACATTTGAGCTGCTGAACTAAATGCATTTGAACAGCCTTGCCATCATTTTTTATTTGTAATGACAACAATCTTGTTTCACATCAAATTAACATGACTGTAACAAGATGTTCATGTTAATGATAATATATTTGAATTTACTGAATTATACCAAAGTTATTCCAGTAAGTATAACAAAAAAGCTACATAATATTATAATGAGAACTGAACACATTTCCCCAAAAATTCCCCTAAAAAAAAAAAAAAAAATCATCAAAATTTAAAATATAATTTAAAAATTATATATTTTTTTATTCTATAATGTGTTAATGTCATGGCTATATTTGTTGCACTTTTAAATTACAGCATAAAAAATATTGTTAAATTTAATGAATTAATAAGAAGAGAAAAACAATAAGCAAAAAAAAAAAAATCCCAGTACAACGACAAGGAAAACGTGAAAAATTTATAACAAAATAATTATAATATATTATTTAAATTGTAAACTGTTTAAATGTCATAGCATTATTAGTTGTACTATTATATAATTATTGTAAAAAAAAATGCTGAACTTACTAAATGAATAAAATGAGAAGAACTGTACGTAAAACAAAAACGCAAAACATTTTAACAGTTAAGTTCAAATGTGCTGACTTGCCATTAAAATAATGTCATAATATGGTTGTGTGATCATTTGGGATAAACAAGAACAAGACATGACATTAGAGCTGCTGTAAAGCCAAAACAATCTCTGTCCATTAATTTTCCTATTATCACTATGAAGCTGTATTGAGAAAAGCGGTATATAAATGAAGATGACTTGACTACAAATGATAATCTTTCATTGCATTATATCCTTAAGCAAACAAAGGACTAACTATGTAAACATAACAGCTGAGAGCATTTCAAGAGAAGCAACACACTTTCTTGGCATGCATGTTATCTGTCAGAGTGATTTATAATTCAATGTTTTGGCCCTCTGATCCTGAAGGGCAAATTGATTGACTGTCTAAACCTGTCAGGCTACAATTAATACTGTTAATCCACAGACCAGTCAGACCTTCCACAAACTGGAACACAAATAAATAAAGCTTAATTCTTTCTAAATATGACAAATAATTACACAAGTTCTCTAGTTAAAAGGATACTGTCTGGTATGAGAGGAATTAGCTAAACAAAAACAAGTTAGAGCAGTGACAAGTTAACTCTTAAGCTTCACACGGTGATAAAGACACACACTGAGCAGGTGTCAGTGTTATAAATCGCTCTTATATGCGACGGTTAGACTGTCATAAAGAAATATCAACACTACAGAATATAAGTCCGCAGAGGGTTATGCATATGGTACTTTGCTGTGTGGCTAACCGGTTAGCTTAGCAACAGTGGCTGCGTCTCATAACCCAGTGAGCTGCCTACCTTGACAGCATTATTCGGCGTTATAGGCGTATTTAAACCGAAGTGAACTTTTCACGAGCGCATTTGATGCCCGGAAATTATCTGACCCTCGAAACGATCGTTCAGATGCGCCAAAGACGCCCCAAAAATGCTGTCTAGGTAGACAGCACGCGATGTTTTGAGACAGAACCAGTGTATCATGCTGTGAAACCTAAACCGGGTGAACCTCGGCAATCTGTTGAAAACAACATATCGTCGGTAACACATAGTTCATGACGGTAGAACTGTTTATTTACTCACCCAAAACGGATCAGAACCGTCCAAACTGCAAAAACTGTCAATACCCATTCGCCGCAGGAAAGATCTGTTATAGCGTGCTGGGTTTACACTGCCTCCGTTTCATAACCACTGCTGTGTGCTATGGTGATGATGGGTATCTGTATGGAAGTGCGATGAAGCATAGAGGGCGCTGTTTCTTCATCAATTTAATAACTGACGTAACGGGAGTAACAATCCGGTAATGAGGCAGTAGCCTAAAAGCTACTATTCTTGTAAAAATGAAATAATGTAATCAACCCTTTATGCAGGGTTAAACATAACAACCTAACTTGCTGGGTAAGGTTATCCCAACATGTGTTCTGTCCTATATTTAAACATCGGCTTATACTAGATAGGCTACTTGTTCTTATTTATTAGATAGCCTACTTATTCCAATAGTGACTAGTATTTAATTACACTTGACTAGATAAAAAAAAAAAAAATAGTAAATTAGTTACTAGTAACTTTTTAGACAAATGATATCCTGAATATATAGGTAGGCCTGCTATTACTTTTTTTACTTTGACTAATATACAAGTAGCTAAAAAATAAGTACGGAGCCCCGGACATGACATGCAGGAAAAAACAGTAGGCTAAATCGTGCGCACGATTTAGTAAATTAAGGGAACGAATTAGTAAGTCGTGCGCACGATTTAATTTTTTTTCTTGCATGTCATGTGCGGGGCTCTGTAGATAAGTACTAGGGGAGAGCGGGGCACAACCTAACGCTTTTTGACTTTTTCAGTTTGTGTAAATCTGCTTAGCTGTCAGGGAATTTCTTTTGTTCCACATTAATTTCACACATGTCTGGTACAAATATGTGGCTTTGTTTCATTAATACAGCGTATACTTATTTCTTTATTTACCCCGAAAGAAGGGAAGTGAAATGTGACAACATGCCCCATAGGTGGGGCACATTGTAACATGACCATATGACAGCTAATTGACTTAAAAAATATATATATATACATGACAAACTAAAATATTTTGTCAATAAAAGAAAATAATTATTTTTTTCATATAAAATAATAGCATTTTTTTTAAAATAATTTTGTAGTTTGACAATGAACACTCTGTAAAACACAGCTATACAGCATAGGTCAAAACAATACACCCAAACTGATGAAGAAACATATCCAGACATTCAGAAAAACACAGAGCTGAACAAAAACACTCCTCCCTCCCTCCACTCACAGCTCTCACAGAACACGTGATAAATAGACGAGACAGTAGGCTGCAAATGCTGAACATTTCTTGAAATAATATTTTCTGGATGTTCAGGTTCTTCCTCTCAGTCTTTATTCACCTTTTTTCCCATGGTTTCTCAACAGAAATTCATAAAAGTTAATTATGCCAGTTGTATCGTAACTGTATAGAATAGTATAGTTCTAATAGTGGGGCACATTGTAACGCAGTGTTACAACGAACCCTATCTGTGCAACTGGAAATTAAACCTGGTTAGTGTCTTCTGATAGTTAGTGAAGCATTAAAGAACTACCCAAACTGCTAAACAACAGACTGGAGATTAAAATAATATCAGATTTGTCTCATTTTAAATAAAAACAAAAAATATAGATGAAAAATTAGCTTAAGTAAGAAATTTACTTTTGCCATTGTTAAATAAATGTTCAGTGATAGGCCTATCTTCCAAAGATTTTTGAATTTTGGCGCAATTTTTTCTCTATATATTGTCGATATGGCAACTAGTAAATACGCTAAGTTTCTTCATGCTAGCGTGTGTGGAAGTATTTAAACTATGTGTGTTACAACTAACCCCGCGTTAGTTTGTGCCCAGCGCTCCCCTAGTTGCATATTAGGCTACTTTCTACTCGGAGCTGTTCATGTTCTCGGAATTATGTGTTTATACTGTATGTCAGCACTATCAACTACAAAATTAATATGCAGAGGTCAGATGGTACAGCGATCACGTGATACAAGTTGGAGCTCTCCAAAAAT
The DNA here is from genome assembly GCA_039654765.1 of Mylopharyngodon piceus. Classification (NCBI taxonomy): domain Eukaryota; kingdom Metazoa; phylum Chordata; class Actinopteri; order Cypriniformes; family Xenocyprididae; genus Mylopharyngodon; species Mylopharyngodon piceus. Next base: position 20,209,222 of record CM077457.1, read on the forward strand.
TCAGAGCTGACAAGTTGTAAGTTCTATGGGGATGTGAATGTTTTTTACAAGTCAGGATCTCATAATTACGGTAATTCTGTGTGAACGCACCATGAAAATAGATACTAGTAAGTTTTTTGAAAATTTTTAAAGTTAAAATGGCTTGCCATTCTAGACAACTATGGGTCAAAGAAACTGTTTGAGGTAACCATGAAATTGAACCATAATATATCAGTTATAAACATGACCTTGATGATTTATATAAAAGTTCTATTGTTGACTTATTGTGCATTGGATAAGCGCTACAATTACCAGGTATATTGACCATATTTAATAATGACTTAAGGTTCTTTGACATACAGATAGTCATTTAGTGTTTAATGACCTTTACAGAACTTGTCTTTCAGAGGAAAAGCCTCGTCATTTGCATAGGCCAATAGCACTTGTACTTTATTCAGATGAATTCAGCTGTAGGATGGTCCAAATGACTGGCTCCACCCACCAAAGCTAAGGCTCTCCATAAATTAAGACTCCAAAATTAATAAAGATCATCCAAGGAACTCATTTTTTGGATACTGCTCTAAGCATACACTGACACTGCAAAACCAAGAAGAGGTTATCATAGCATGTAAGTATTAGATTTATTTTATATATATATATATATATATATATATATATATAGCGTTATACTTACTATATATTTTGTTTTATTCATATTTTTATATTTTATATTTTGTTTTATTCATATTTTTATTTATATTTTACTTTATCTTCAAAAAAAGAAAGAAAAGCATACTGTATTCTTTATGTTAATTGATCAGTACAATTTTATATTTAAGGTGGCAGGTTGGAACTGTAGAAATGTTTGTGCAGTTTGGGTTATTTAAAATTGCAGAGATCATTAGAACATCCGTAATTTTATTATATTTAACAGTATAAATATTTTGTAAGAAGATTATAAATGTCTATGACATACTGACTGTGAAATGACCTGAAAATTTGTCATGCAAATGAGATACTTAAATACAAAACAGCTGATATAAATTGACACCAGTATGTCAGAGGTGTGTGAGAAAGCTTTTACTGGACACTCCATATAAGGGATGATCATGGGGCATTTATTATCACCTTTTAACATGTTTTATAGCTGCAGAGAACAAGTGGCCCGTGAGAGGCAAAGATATGGCTGTGTGGTTTGCCTATAAAATGAGGCAACATGTTTGCACATCCATCATAGTGTCAAAGGAGCTAATACAGACAGAGGATAAAACGCATTTCTGATTACTTCACAGAATAACTCACAGAAATACTTCAAGAGCAACCATGCAACCAGACAACGACGACAGCAGCAAGTTTCTGTTTCTTGACAATGACTTCAAAAACACTGGGGTGGCCCAGGCCGATTGGTCGACCAAAAAGATGGTGTGGATACCCTCAGAAAAGGAAGGTTTTCAGTCAGCCAGCATCAAAGAAGAGACGGGGAACGAGGTGGTGGTTGAGCTTGACAATGGAAAGAAGGTGACCGTCAGCAAAGATGACATCCAGAAAATGAACCCACCCAAGTTCAACAAGGTTGAAGACATGGCTGCACTGACCTGCTTGAATGAGGCCTCAGTGCTGCACAACCTCAGGGAGAGGTATTTCTCAGGTCTCATTTATGTAAGTGCATTCAAACTTCACCTTATTCAGTTGGTCTAAACTGCAAAAGTCTTTATCATATCTTGGTGATAGGGGTTTTCAAAATAGGGTACAAGGACTCCTAAAGGGGTGTCTGCAGAAAACATTTGTGAAGAGCTTTAATTTAATGTCTCTCTTTATGTTTATACATTTAACCGTACAATAAGTAAATATTTTAATACAAAATTAATCCAGATTTTAGATATTTTAATAAATGGTTAACTGTCTTCAGTGTCACATGATCCTTCAGAAATCATTCTAATAGGCAGATTTGCTGCTCAAGAAACATTTCTTATTATTATCAATGTTGAAAATAGTTGTGCTGCTTCATATATATATATATATATATGCCTTTATACATTCATATCTGGGGGTCCCTGGTATCAATAGTACCTGGTACCTGATAGTATGAAAAAAACTTATTATAAAATGTATAATAATATTGCAGCTTCCCGGCATATATTTTGAACATATATCATTGTAAATAACATATGTATATTGTAAACTCTTCAGACGTACTCAGGCCTCTTCTGTGTGGTGATAAACCCCTATAAGATGTTGCCCATCTACTCTGAGAAGATCATTGAGATGTACAAGGGGAAGAAGCGTCATGAGGTTCCGCCTCACATCTATGCCGTCACTGATAATGCCTATAGAAACATGCTGCAAGGTGAGCACCAGTCTTAACTCACTGAATACACCCTATACAAACAGTTAGTAAAATTAACAGGTTTAATATGGAAACTAGAAACAGTCCATTTGGTCTCTCATCCAAGATACAAAAATCATGTTTTTCTTGCTAAACGTAACTCTTTCCATGTTGTGTATCTGCACACTGCAAATATAGAATAATGATTCATGTTGTATAGTTATTTTGTCCAGCTCAGCCAGCTGTGCATTGGAGAGTGTGTGTCGGGCACTGCTTCTCACAGGCTGTGGATTACAGCCATCAAAATTGCCATACATGGGGCCTTTCCTTTTCTCACTGACTTTTTTAACAGCTATATTTGGAAGGATGAGCTGAAGTTAATCTCACCCTGTACTCAATTTAGAATATGTAAGATTTTGGAGGTGGGGACCTTCAGCGAACAATAGTGGAGTTTGTGTTTAGACAGCCTGGCCCCTTGTTAATCTCGTTCAGGTTCTTAACTGTGAAGGTTCATGCATTTCTTGCCCTGTCCTTGTACTGAGTTCAAATGTTACTGTTTTTTCTCCACAGAGCGTGAGGACCAGTCAGTTCTCTGCACGTGAGTACTAAATATCCAACATGTTATTTGCTCCACATAGCTAGACCATTTATCCATTACTGTGCCAATACAGGCCAATTAAGACAAGTTCTTTAGAGGTAAAGCATTTAGGCTCATCCACTCATTTTCACTGGCAGCCCAAGGAAAGAAGTATCCATTGTGTCTGTGAGGCACCATGCAGTAAAGATGTAATCAGCAGATAGATTTGCAAGAATTACCAGAGCTTAACTTTGACAGCTCAAGTATCACATGGGTCATAAAATAAAAAATTTTTATGCACAATATCATATTTGCAAACCAGCCTGATAGGTAAATTATAATGCAAATGATTATGTGAAGCGTGACAGCATTCTTTATGTATGTTTAATAGTGGTGAGTCAGGTGCAGGCAAAACGGAAAACACCAAAAAAGTCATCCAGTACCTCGCTGTTGTGGCATCATCACACAAAGTGAAGAAAGACGCCGGCTCTGTGAGTTAAACTTTATATCATTCAACCCATTGACATTTAATACTTCATCCATTATCTGTTGTAAAAACAGTATTTTTGTTAAGATTTTGACAACAGTGTAGTGTTTGATTAGAATAATAGTCATGTCTTTGTGATAGGATATAAAATCTTCAGCACTAAACAAGATATGTTTAAATATTTAATGGTGCAGTACATTAATGCTACTGTATATATGGATGGTGGTTTCATTTACACTTTTCTCCATATAGATGTGCTTCTGCAAGTGTTTTGTGATTTTGGGTGGCTGCACTGTAAAAAATTATATTCATGATTTGTTATCATAACATTTTTTCTCTTGTCAAATCAACTTAGATAATTAATGTAGTTCAGATAACATAATAATGTGAGTTTCTGTTAATTAAACCAATCACCTTCATTGTATTAACTCAAATTTTTAATTTTAATGAACTCAAAATTAAGGCAACTAGGTAACTTACTTTTTTAAGTTAAACCAACAATTCTTTTTTACAGTGTGCATTTATCAAGCAAAACTCGTTTACAATAATGCACAGGATATGCAGATCTGAAGTAAACAATCACTGGACATCAAAGACACAATAATTCATAGAATTGCTGTCAAGACCATTCCTACAATAATTCCTACTTAACTTTTAAACTGGAGTCATACTCTGCACTTTTCCATTTTAACGTGTTCATTATTTGCCTCCATTTAGCAACAAAAAGGATCCCAGTTAGCATATGTGAGTATCTGAGCTTCTTGTCATACACATTTTGGATGTCTGTGTGTTTCTTATTTTACATGTCAATCAAAAAGCATCAAACATGACCAATACCTGAAATGTTCTTTTACTTTCATATATACAACATAATATATAACGTACATTAGAAAAGCTTTTTGGTATATGTTATGCTTAGTAGTTCATGGTCTGACTGCGTTGTTTGTCCAGGGGGAGCTAGAGAAGCAGCTCCTGCAGGCCAATCCCATTCTGGAGGCATTTGGAAATGCAAAGACCATCAAAAATGATAATTCCTCAAGATTTGTGAGTTAATAATTCATTGTTTTGGTATTGAATGTTTGCTGATTATCATTATAATCAACATTAGTATAAAAACTTTTGCTGTTTTTAACTTCTCAGGGTAAATTTATTAAAATCAACTTTGACAACACTGGCTACATCGTTGGAGCAAACATTGAAACCTGTATCCTAATAAGCCCTTCCACTGAATCTTTAACATTATAGTTTGATATCAAAATTAATTAGATCAAACATTTCTAAAATATGCAGATTAATATGCAGATATCCATAAAGTTAAGCACCTTAATGTCTTAATGAATCCAGACCTCCTGGAAAAGTCCAGGTGTATCCGACAGGCCAAAATCGAAAGATCCTTCCACATATTCTACTACATGGTGGCTGGAGCCAAGGACAAAATGCGAGGTGAGAAGCAAGAATTTCCATTAATGTGGTATTTCTAACAACTCTCTAATAAATCTTGTGTGATTACATTCAAGAACACAGATTTCACCAAAAAGCAGAAAATGAAATTTGTGATAGTGCATCATTTTAGACATACCACTAGCGATCATTCTCTTCCACAGATGAGCTCTTGCTAGAAGACTTTGGTAACTACCGTTTCCTGGTGGCTGGGCACGTGCAGGTACAAAACCAGCAAGACGATGAGATGTTGGTTGAGACTCTGGAGGCCATGGAGGTCCTGGGCTTCAACGAGGAGGAAAGAATAGGTATTTAACAAAACTATGATGATTATAACTTTACATCCTATCTTTTTGCTGTTTTACATGAAGTGTTGCTTTTCTTTTAGGCATGTTGAAAGTATGTTCTACTGTGCTGCAGCTTGGGAACATCGAGTTCAAAGCAGAGAAAAACCAGGAGCAGGCCAGCATGCCAGACAACACGGGTAAACAATCAGAGTTCAGAGGGATTAATCTGTAATGTTGGTCTTATCCTGAACCAGACTAAAACAAAATGCTTACATGTTGTGTTAAATGTATCCACCAGCTGCACAGAAAGTGTGCCATCTGCAGGGGATTAATGTGATTGACTTCACCAAAGCCATTCTCACTCCTCGCATTAAAGTAGGCAGAGAGTTGGTACAGAAGGCTCAGACCAAAGAACAGGTGCATTACCACACTATGGCTACATCTACTTTAACCCAGATACATTTAAAAATGGCGTTTTCGTTTCAAAACACTTTCCATCCACACTAGCATTTTCCAAAAAATTCTTGTCCACACTGAAACTTGAATCAGTAAAAGCTTGAATCATTTTACTGTGCACGCATAAAATGTAATAAAAGCTAACTGAGATGATACCGAGAGACCAGACATTATAAAATTAGCATTTTATTAGCAAAATATCTCACCACGTACTTGGTCACACTCAATTGGCATTCCCCATCTGGTCTAAAACACAATTAGACTAGGAATGTAATATGAAGACTTTACAAAGTAACATTTATCTTTGGCAATACTGTAGCTGGCACATGCCGGTATAACCATAGTTACATTACATACATTACTGGTATAAGATGTGATGGAAGAAGATTCTGTTTGGGATAAACTGGTTTATCATTGTTTTTCAATTACTAGTAATCAAAAATACAGTTCTCTAATTTGTGAAATTGTAATGCAAAAGAAGATGGACACATTTATGTATTATGTGAATTTATATAATAAACTATAATAATATGTCCATTTATCAGGCCGACTTTGCAGTTGAAGCCTTGGCCAAGGCCATGTATGACCGTCTGTTTCGCTGGATCTTGGCACGTGTCAACAAGGCTCTAGATAAGACAAAGCGCCAGGGAGCCTCTTTTCTGGGAATCTTAGACATTGCTGGGTTTGAGATTTTTGAGGTGAGTGTCTTTGTAGACAGATTATAAAATCCAAACATGAACTTTCAAAACTTGAGGCTTTCATTTTTTTCCCTTTCTCACAGGATAACTCATTTGAGCAACTGTGCATCAATTACACCAATGAGAAACTGCAACAGCTCTTCAATCACACTATGTTCGTCCTGGAGCAGGAGGAGTACAAGAAGGAAGGCATTGAGTGGAATTTCATTGACTTCGGTCTGGACCTCCAGCCCTGCATTGAGCTCATTGAGAGACCAGTCAGTTTATGAACAACACAATTCATAGGTTTTAAGTGTAAGCTAATAATCTTTGATCATCTGTAAAAGTTACTCAGTTATGTCATTTCTTTTGGTTCTCCCTTATAGAACAATCCTCCAGGTATCCTAGCTCTGCTAGACGAGGAGTGCTGGTTTCCAAAGGCAACCGATGTTTCTTTTGTCGAGAAACTCACAAACACCCACTCAAGCCACTGCAAATTCTCCAAACCCAAGAATCTAAAGGAGAAGACTTTCTTTACTGTGCAACACTACGCTGGCAAGGTATTCTTTGAAAAATAAATGAATACTTATTATTCATCAGTTAAATAGATCAAAAGTGACACAGCACAATTGTTTTCAACATCTATCTATCTATCCATCCATCCATCCATCCATCTGTCTGTCTGTCTCTATCTGAACAGAGCAATTGTAGAGCAGTCGAAGTGCTTAAAATGAGGCCATTATGGGAAAAATTATATAATTATGACTAATCTAATAGTAATGTTTTCATTTGATTTAGGTGGATTATAATGCCACATCTTGGTTGACTAAAAACATGGACCCACTCAATGACAATGTTACAGCCCTACTGAGTAACTCTTCCAGTGCTTTTGTGCAGGACATCTGGAAGGATGGTGAGTCTTTGTTAGGAAAAATAACAACACAACTGACTTCTGTTTTTTTGTTTAAGCAGAAAGAGAATAATGTATGCTCTATAAAGGAAGCTTTTAATTTTCTCACATTATTTTAAATGTAACTGATCTAAAATGCATTTTGAGAGAAAGCCCTTTGTTCCCATAGTGGACCGTGTGGTGGGTTTGGAAACCATGGCTAAAATGGCTAAGTCGGATAGCGTAGCTCCTGCTGCTTCCAAGTCCAAGAAAGGCATGTTCCGCACCGTAGGACAGCTGTACAAAGAGTCTCTTGGCAAGCTCATGACGACTCTCCATAACACTCAACCAAACTTTGTACGCTGCATCATTCCCAACCATGAAAAAAGGGTATGCCACAGCAAATATGATAATATAGTGATTCAAATCTGTATTCAATGGTACAACTAAACAAAATGCCTTTTTCAAATGTAGACAAGAGTGCCAAATTTATGCCAAGAGTATACATTAAACCAGTAATATATTTAATCCATACGTTAAAAAGTATATATATTTTGAATTTTTTCTTGGTCTTCCAGTCCTTTTCCATTCATGTTTAAGAGAGCCAGGTTCCTGCTATTGCTCAAGTGTAAGCGGAGGACACTAAATACTTGCCACTTTAGCCTATAGAAGCCATTTGTTTCTGTTTTTTAATACTGCATACTAATTTCCTGTATTTTCTGGTTATATTCTAATAAAGAGACTGAGAAATAATTATATATGGTCATTATACCATTGCTAAAACAACATCTAAATGGTGGCTTAAGACTTTTGCACAGTACTGTATATATTAGTAAAAGTAATAGTAAAACAGAGTCTGTTTTTCACTGTTTTTGTCTTTAGGCTGGCAAGATAGATGCCCACCTGGTTCTAGAGCAGTTGAGCTGTAATGGTGTACTGGAAGGAATCCGCATCTGTCGCCAAGGCTTCCCCAATCGTATCGTCTTTCACGAGTTCCGCCAGCGGTGAGTAATTTATGAAACACATGCTTGATCATTTCAAATATGGAGTTTGGATGTTTCTAATGAAGAAAGATTACCGATTACAATTACTGATCTTTTTTTTTTTTAGCTATGAGGTCCTAGCGGCCGGCGCTATTCCGAAAGGGTTCATGGATGGAAAACAAGCCAGTACCCTTATGGTGAGTTCAGCAAAATATATATTCTTGTACTGAAATTTTATTTCATCCTATCATACCTTGATGACAACTTCTCTCTACTTTTTAACCATCAGATCAAACATCTAGACTTGGACCCCAACCTGTACCGGATTGGTCTGAGCAAGATATTTTTCCGTACAGGAGTGTTGGCACAGTTGGAGGAAGAACGTGACCTGAAACTGACTGTTATCATAATTGCCTTCCAGGCCCAGGCCCGTGGCTTTCTTAGCAGAAAGTGAGTTCTTGCTAAATAATTACACACCATCTACCTTTGAGTCTTCCTGCACTGTATTTACTGCGATTGTAGTTAGATTGTGGCTAAAGATGTCACATATAGTACAAGTTTGATGTTTCTAAAATCTCCAAATTTACAGGGCATTCAGCAAGAAACAAAAGCAGCTGACAGCCATGAAAGTGATTCAGAGGAACTGCGCTGTTTATCTGACTCTCAGGAACTGGCAGTGGTGGAGACTTTTCACTAAAGTAAGTAACTAAAGTAAGTAAAACAGAATAACACATATCCATGTAAATTTAAATACCACTGTAGTCATTTTGTGGTCAATTTACATTTTCGTTTAGGTCAAACCCCTGCTTCAGGTGACTCGTCAAGAGGAGGAGATGAATCAAAAGGAGGAGGAGCTTCAGAGAGCCAAAGAAATTGCCCAGAAGTCTGAAACTGAACTAAAGGAGATCACAGAGAAACACAACCAGGTACAAGAGTGGAACCATATGAGATCCAAACTGAACTACAACGCAACATTCATTTGATTCACTATCGGTACGCACAAATGACTGGAGTGTGTATTTGTATTTCATCTTTAATAGGTGGTGGAGGAGAGGGACAAGCTACAGGCCAAGCTCCAGGAGGAGGCAGAGCTGTATGCAGAATCTGAGGAGGTGAGGATACGGCTGGAGGCAAAGAAACAAGAGCTGGAGGACGTGCTGCATGAGATGGAGGCTCGACTTGAAGAGGAGGAGGAGCGAAGCCAAGCCTTTCAGCAAGAGAAGACGAATTTGCAACAACAACTCAAGGTTTAGAAGCGATCAATTATCATAGATTAATGAACAAGTAGAATAACAATAATGAGACATTGTCACAAACATAAGATTATTATATATAACAATTACTATTTATTTATACGTTTATTTATTCTCTCTCATAAGATTTGGGTAAAGAAAATAAGAAACCTGTACTCATCTATTGTTGTGTGTAGGATTTAGAGAATCGACTGGCAGAAGAAGAAGGTGCCAAACAGAAGCTTCGACTGGAAAGTGGCGCTGCGGATGGGAAGATTAAGAAACTTGAGGAAGATCTCCTTATTGTGGAGGATCAAAACAGCAAGTTGCAGAAGGTTTGACTAGACTATATTTTTATTTGAATGATTATTATTTTTGTGGAAAACAAATATCAGATCTGAGTAAAATGGCTGCTGCTTCTGTGTATTTAGGAGAAGCAACAGTTGGAGGATCGGTTAGCTGACTTTTGCTCCAACCTTGCTGAGGAGGAAGAAAAATCCAAAAATTTGACTAAACTGAAGGCTAAACATGAATCTATGATTTCAGATCTTGAAGGTTTTTCATTGTCACTTTTGAATCTAGTCAAATCAAATAATGTGGTAAATACTTTGAAGCAGTATTCTGTGTGTCTGCAGTTCGAATGAAGAAGGAAGAGAAGAGTCGACAGGATGTAGAGAAAGCCAAACGTAAACTGGAGACTGAGTATAATGATGTACAGGAACAATTAAAGGACCTGCAGACCCAGATAGCAGAGTTCAAGACGCAGCAAGGCAGAAGTGAAGGGGAAATTCAGGAACTTCGGGCATGGTATAATTGTTAGTCATCATAAACGACTGTTTAAAGACATTGCTTCACTGCTCATTGTAAATTGTAACCAGACTATCTGTATATCGTCCAGCGTGGAAGAAGAATCAGCTCAGAAGAGCAGTGCTCTGAAAAAGATACAGGAAATGGAAGGACTTGTCTCAGAGCTTCATGATGAACTTGATGCTGAACAGGAGGCTTGTAGAAAGTCAGAAAAGGCCAGAAAGGAGCTGGAAGAAGAGCTGTCGGCCTTGAAGACTGAACTGGAGGACACGCTAGACACCACAGCGGCGCAACAAGAGCTACGGTGATTATTTCAATATGGACCTTTCAAATAGTCATTTATTACCTTTTTACCATTTACAAGTGAAGATATGATAGACTAGATCTTAGAATCTTAGTCTCTTTCTTGGCCAGGGCTAAAAGAGAGCAGGAGGTGGCCATGCTGAAAAAGTTGATAGAAGAAGAAGGCCGAAGCCATGAGGCTCAAGTGCAAGAAATCAAACAAAAACATGCTCAGGCTGTTGATGAACTTAGTCAACAGCTGGAGCAATCCAAACGGGTAAGAAAACTACCTAACATTGACATAAAACAAAAGAAAATTACAGTGCACAAGAAAACTGTTTTGGTACTTTTTTGAACATTGTTGGCTCCTTTTAATATTGGTTTCTTCATTTGTAAGTCCTTTGGATATAATGGTCTGCAAAATGATTCAAAGTAAACACATTTATATTTCTGAAACTGAACCTGAAACACAGGCCAAGGCCAGTCTAGAGAAGGCGAAACAGGCCCTAGAGAAGGAGGTTGTAGACCTGAATGGAAACCTTCGATCACTGAGCAATGCAAAGCAGGATGTGGAACAGAAGAAGAAGAAGGTGGAGACCCAGCTTGCTGACCTTCAGACTCGCTTCAGTGAGAGCGAGAGGAAGCGGGAAGAGCTTGGAGATGCAGTGTCTAAACTGACTGTGCGTTTTATGTTTAGACATATTCACTGAATAAACACTTTGAAAATATTACTATAGAAACAGTGCAAGGTTTCTGTACAGAAATTGATGGATGTCTTTTGTAAAATCTCTCAGGTGGAGTATAACAATGTGAATAGCATCCTCAATGAGGCAGAGAGCAAGAACATCAAGCTGAGTAAAGATGTTGCCAGCCTCAACTCACAGCTCCAAGATACACAGGTACTGTATAATCTAAAGCAGGGGTTTTATTTTAATGTCAGATAAGATACAAAAAAGATAAATAGAAAATCAAATAAACCAAGATAATATTTTACACATATTTATAACATTTTTATTTTTCACTTAAATGGTTATTTACATGAAAATATATAGCTGCTTTTATATTTTGGGAAGGGGATAATCATAATTGTTTGTTTTTTTTGTTTTTTTTTAAAAAGGCCCCGATCTAAAGAATTGTGACAGCCATCAAGCTGTAATAACTATTCTGAGAAGCACTTAATGTTTTGTCTGTGTGCCTATTTAGGAGCTACTTGGTGAGGAGACCCGTCAAAAACTGAATTTTTCCACTCGGCTACGTCAAATGGAGGATGAGCGAAACAGTCTGCTGGAACAACTGGAGGAAGAGGCAGAAGCCAAAAGGAATGTGGAGAGACAGGTCTCTACCCTTAACACACAGGTCAGTCTCTCACATTTGCAATATAATTTCATAAAGCATCTCAGCATATGACAATCAGTTGTGCCAAAATAAATATGTACAAATGAAGGAGTTTAAATAAGTTTGTTTCTAGTTGTCAGATGCAAAGAAGAAGTTGGATGAGTACTCCAACAATTTCCAAATGCTTGAAGAAAGCAAGAGACGACTACAGAGGGATCTGGAGGCCACAAATGGAGAGTTCGAAGAGAAAGCTGCAGCCTATGACAAGCTGGAGAAGACCAAGAATCATCTTCAGCAAGAGTTGGAGGATGTGCTGGTGGACCTGGACAACCAGAGACAGCTGGTTTCAAATCTGGAGAAGAAACAACGGAAATTTGACCAGGTTGCACTTCTGTGTTTTAAATAATTTGTCCTAATTTCCACAGTACAATTACTGCTACTCAATTATTATTTTTTTTCTTCATTAAGATGCTTTCTGATGAGAAGACCATCTCCAGCAAGTATGCTCAGGAGCGTGATAGTGCAGAGGCTGAGGCACGGGAGAAGGAAACCAAATGTTTGGCCCTGACTCGAGCACTGGAAGAATCCCAGGGTTCCTTAAGAGAATTAGAGAAACTTAATAAGGCACTTCGCGCTGAGATGGAAGATCTGATCAGTTCAAAGGATGACGTGGGCAGAAACGTAAGTTGTGTTTTATAGTAGCATGAAAGTTGGACAGTAGACCTTAGTCAACTTAGAGATTCTGTTGTGTGACATTAGATTACTAAATATTGCATATAAAAAAAATATGAAAGGTCCATGAGCTGGAGAAGGCCAAACGTGGATTGGAGGCTCAGGTGGAAGAGATGACAATTCAGATGGAGGAACTTGAGGATGAATTACAGACTGCAGAGGATGCTAAACTCCATCTGGAAGTTAATATGCAGGCCCTCAAAGTCCAATTTCAAAGAGACCTGCAGGGCAGAGAGGAGCAAAGTGAAGAGAAGAGGAAACAACTGCTCAAGCAGGTGAAGATAGATTTCTTTGTTTTGATTTTTGTTGCTCAACGACGCTTTTGTAGATCTTTCTGAATCTGAACTGCATGGCACTTCTTGTAGACTCCCCTCCTCCAATCAGCAATAGCAATTATTCTCTTATATTTACCCACTTGGCACACAGGTACATGAGCTTGAGACTGAGCTAGAAGATGAGCAGAAGATGAGAACTTCACTGGCAGCTGCCAAGAAGAAACTTGAGGGGGATTTGCAGGACCTTGAAGACCAAGTTGATGCCATCAGCAGGGCGAGGGATGAGGCCATTAAACAACTTCGCAAGACTCAGGTCAGAGGGTCAAACCTTCATATTATTTTAGTTTTCCAAGCCTTTATCAACATTTATCTATGTTAGTTGTCTTCCCCATGACAGACCCAGATAAAAGATTCCCAGAGGGAGCTGGAAGATGCGCGAGCATCCAACAAGGAGGTTCTTTCTGAAGCTAGAGAATCTGAGAGAAAGGCCAGAACCATGGAGGCAGAAATCTTACACTTACATGAGGTATATCTGATATCAAATGGTGATGGAAATGAGTTTAAATATCTTGCCATACAATTGTAATGTCAATGCCTTCGTAGGAACTGGCTACAGCAGAGCGAGCTCGCAAACAAGCTGAACGAGAGAGAGATGAGATAGCAGGGGAGATAGCAAGTGGCTCGTTTGGAAAGTAAGTTGGCAATTAATATTTGCAAAATGGAAAAATGAAGCTTAAACTGGAATAACACCATATGCAATAATTGTCCACTGATAGGTCCGGCATGTCTGATGAGAAACGTCGTCTGGAAGCCAAGATTCAACAGTTGGAAGAGGAGCTTGACGAGGAACAGGCAAACACGGAGACGCTTAGTGAGAGACTGCGGAGAAGTGTGCAGGAGGTAAAGGGGTTATTGTGCCATTCATCCACTTGCATGCTGTAGTGAAGGTGTTCTTTCAAGGTGATACCACAGATCATTTTTACCTATAACTAGGTGGATCAACTGACCAATGAGCTGCAAATTGAACGCTCCAATGCTCAGAGGAATGAGAGTGGCTGGCAGCAGATGGAGAGGCAGAACAAAGAGCTGAGGGCCAAGCTGCTGGAGATGGAGGGACAGGTCAAGTCCAAGCACCGGGCCTCTATAGCTATTCTAGACACCAAGTTACAGCAAATGGAGGACCAACTGGACCATGAGAGCAGGTGAGATCATCAGTGTTAATATGGATTTGGCTGTAAAGACAGATGGGTTCTCAACTAGTTTCTTCCACCAGGGAAAGACAAGCGATTGCCAAGGCCATGCGGCAGAAGGACAAGAAACTAAAGGAACTGATGAGTCAGATAGAGGATGAACGAAAACAGATAGAGCAGTATAAGGACCAGGTATGAAGGATTCATGTAAAGCATTTGAGGTCCCATGTTTTCCTCATGACACTGACAACTCTGACTGATGTCATCCATATTGTAGGCTGAGAAAGCAAATCTTCGAGCAAGGCAGCTGAAGATGCAGGTAGAGGAGAGCGACGAGGAGTCTCAGCGTGCCACTGCTGCTCGTCGTAAACTTCAGAAAGAGCTGAACGAGGCCGTCGAGGCCAATAATGCTCTGAGCAGAGAAGTGTCTTCACTCAGGAGCAAACTCAGGTTGTTCTGCAGTGATCCCTTTCTGTAATGTATGTGAAGCCAGAATTCCATTCTTTGACATCCTCTGTTTTGTGTCCTACAGTAAAGTACATTCAGAGACGTAGGTTTGCACACTTGAAAGGGGTATGTTTGGAGATGTGTGGTTTCTTATCTTCTCATATGTTCCTCAGGCGTGGCAGTGACTCATCTTTCAGCAGCCCATTAAGGCGTAGTGGAGGGGGAAGCTTCAGAAAAACACGCAGGAGCATGATGGAAACTTCTGAGGTCCCAGAAGATGGGGGTCCTTCTGCTACTCCTGTGGGTCAACCTGAGAAACCTCAAATGGAGCCAATCAACGGCACCCAGGATGACAACTAAAGAAATCATTTCCAAAGCCTTTTTTTTTTTTTTTTTTGCCATTTTTGAATGATAATTTATACTTATTTAATCTTGACTATCTCCTAAAAAGGAGATTTGGTACTTCTGTTCTTCACTAATTCTAACTGACTAACTCTAAGGGGGTGTGTAGAACCAGGGTTTCAGATTTCCAGATTTCTATCACTAACAAAATACCTTGGTACCATACCTTCATGGTTTTTGGACATGTACAATAGCGATACCATGTTTCATTAACCCTTAAATACCATAGTATATATCCAAATACCACAAAAGTGATACAAACAAGTGATACCACACTGTACTATGGTACGTTTTTTGTTTTAAACATGTAAGGGGTAATTCACATTGGCTTTTAATATATTTGGCTGTCTATGCAGTAAAAACAAAAAAGTTAAAATTTGTGCAACATGCAAACTTCTGGAGTGCTGCTGCTGACAAATAAACAGCGATATCTGGGTGGAGGTAACAGAAAGAGTACACATTGTTCATTTGCATTTACTGCTGATATTGTAACAATACGAAGCTGGACGCAAACTTATCCTTTAAGGGATGCTTTAAAAACATTATCATAATTTAGGTTTGTTAAGTAAATGTGTACAAGGCACTTTTGTTCACCTAAATTGCTTTTTATGCATCTACATATACTGCTATCTGTGCCTTGCATGTTATACAGAATTAAATCTGCATCAAAGGGGGAAAAAAAAGACCATAACCAAGAGCTCTATCCTTGCTTTAACAATAGCATTTTTGAAAAGAGAGAGTCAAATAATCACTCCTGTTAACTAGACATTTATTTTGTAGGTTATGGATTAACCTACAATAAAATGGTTTTACAGACAGGATAAACCAAGCACTGCCTTTGCTGAGGAATGCATGGACATTGCAGATGTTTAGGTTCATTAATAGCAAAGAAAACCCATGTTGACAATTATACAAGTGGCAATTGTGCATGCCTTGTGCATATAGAGACAAATACAGAATTTGGACTGTAAAGACATCTTTACTGAGGTTATTGCTTACACGAGGCCCTGAGATGGTGCAATAATATGTGCTAAATATTCCCATCAACCATCATTCTCTATTTTTATAATTGTTCATTAGTACCTCTAGGCAAAGTGGATAAAATAATGTATCAGTTCTTCCTTGCATTTCTATTTTTAACATAAAAATATCTGTACCCTTCACTGAAGTATTCATATTGCTTGTTACTCGACTAAATCTACAACTCAAAAATGAGAGAAAAGTGAAAACTAAGGGATTGAACTCCACTCAGAATTCAATTTTCTCTTCATTTTGGAATCCCTGAAATATCAGGGAATTAATACATTGGGATGAATAGCATGAGAAGCTGCAACTCCCTTTCAGGCTAGTAAGTTCCCCAATACACAAGTTAACTTTGAGGCAAAGCTTCATATGGCCACAAAATTAAGGCACAATAAATTCAAGTTCAGAGCATGATATGATAGCAACTACTCTCCAGTACTGTACAGAAAAAAAAAAAAAGAAAAAAAAAATCTTTGAATTCAAAGATGGCACCGACAAAACGAGGAGTTCAATAGCTACTACTAGAAATAAAAAGGTTTTCATCATGCATAAACACTTCAGCTACTGTTGGTTACTTACATCAGCCCCTACAAGACAACGATATGAACAGCAGCTTCAGCTCACAACATCTCACCAACCTCCTTGTAACATAATTTGCAACTCTAAACACTGAAGACATGACATTCCATTAGTAACAAACTCATTTCATCAAAATGCTAGTTTCTAAAAAAATAAAACCAGGTATTTCTGCATTAAAAAAATGAATCTGCTGTCAACATTGCTCCAGTCCAGTGACCAACAATAAGCACGTGTAGAGGTTTCATAGGACATTGATCAGTAGTTTAGTGCCAAATATAATGGGGTTGCAGAGGTGAATCTACGGACTCTCCCAATTTATGGTCCCAAAAAGAGCAAATCAAGATTACAGTGCAGATTATACAATTCAAAACTGCTATAATCATTAGATACCTAAAAACAACACAAACAAAAATAAAAAACAAACAGTGTGAAATTAAGAGTTAGTACATCTGCAAAACACAATGCAAATCTCCAACGCAACAGCCAAACAACAGGTAGCAGTTTCAGCCCACAGGCCAGAGAGCTGGTGAACAGTTATTATAGAGACAATAACAGGGTTGATATGAGTGTAAAAGCAGAACCCTTCTCAGATAGTGGAAGACTTGAGACATAAGATATGTTTCAGCTCCTGAAAATAAAGCATTTTCATATTAATGTATTAGGAATACTGGTTTTCCAAATGATGTGGGAACGAAAGACACGCTTGCGCACTTTATTCAGAGCATTATCTTGGATCCTGTTCCAAAGTCCAACCGTTTCACCATCCTGCAACACAGAAATAAGAAACATGATTACAAACAAGCCAGATATAGTACAATCTGCATCATTCTGGTCGATTATTTTTTTAAATTAATAGTGAGACTAACCCCTTATCATACAGGCCATTTGTGTTGGATGGGATTTCTGAGGTTTCCCGTGAAATGCTCGGTGTACTCTGGCCAACTGATGCACGGCTGGGTGTTTTCTCATGGACGTGTAACTCTCGGCATGACGCCAGCTTTGATTCAAGGTTCTGAAACAGGAAAAAAGAGACAAAACATGCTATTCAAAACTACAGGCCCCCCTCAGCTGAAAGAGTGTGTATTATTTGGTGATGTAATGTCCACAGTTACAGCTGGACTCACCCCGACTTTCCTCAACAACTCTCCAACAATGTTAAGGGCAGATATCCGTGCAGATGTGGTAAGGGGAGTTCCAGTCAGACCTTCAACTGGACATGACAGGAACAATTTAAGAGTTAAAATGTTAGTTTAAATGTTAGAAATGAGTGGCAATGCTGTGTTTGAGCTCACTTCTGCTGTAGGAAGCTGAGGGGGTGTTGAATGCACTCCCTGAGCCTGGAGGTCTGGAGGGTGTGGCGAGGAGAGATGGGAGGGCGGAGTTCACAACAGAAGAGGGTCTTGCGGGTGTGGCCTCTGGCTTCTCTGCATCTTTAGAGAGGCTGATTGATGACTTGCGCTCCTGTTTCTGCTGAACAGCCAGCTCCTGTCTTAAATCTGCCCGAGGAAAAAGACAGCAAACACAATCAGCTCACAAACACTGAATCTGTTAAAACATCTAAGACGGACAAATCAGGTGATTATACTTCTGACTATCAAAGAAGTTCATCAGTTGAGAGTCAATGATGTATATACAAACAGGTTTGCATTGAGTTTACCTCTGGCTTCGTCCTTTAATCTCTGTACTGATTCTAGAAGATTCTCTTTTTCGTCAAGCTCACTCTCAAGGAAGGCATTTCTCTCTATAACATGATTCATTCTCTGTTCAAAGTCCTCAAGTGACATTATAGTAGCCCTGTAAGAGCAGGATTTTAGGAATAAATTGTTAAAATCATGAAAATCTTGAATGTATAACCGATTATTTATATTTTTTTACTGCCAAAAGCACCGAACACACCTCTTAGCTCTTTCCAGGTCATCATTAGCCTGCTCTAACTCCCGGATATACTTGTGCAGTTGGTCCTTGATGGCGGTGGTCTCTGCCAGGTCTCCTTCTAGAGTCGAGATCTGCCTGACTGCCTCCGAATGTTGCGTTTCATACTTCTCCTGTTAATAAACAAGACAAAAGACCACACAGGAGGAGATAAAACAGACATTTGATGAGATAACTAAAAATGCACTGTAGTTTTAACAAAACCACTTTCTTTTTGAAGTCTCTTATGCTCACCAAGGATGCATCTATTTAATAAAAATACAGTAAAAACAATAATATTGCGAAATATTACAATTTAAAACATTTTTTTCTATTTGAATATATTTTAGAATGTAACTGTGATGCAAAGCTGAATTTTCAGCATCAGTGCTCCAGTCTTTCAGTGTCACATGATGCTTCAGAAATCATTCTAATATGATGTCTTTAAATTATCAACATTTGGGGGCTTTTCTTAGCAAATATTGATATAGGTAATTACTTCAGGTTAATTAACTGGCATGTGATGTAATTTGACTGAAACCCAATCAACAATCAAAGCAATATGGTTTTACAACCATGTTTCTGCAATAAGCGCCAAGTAAAATCATAAGTGAGCCTCCATGCCCTCCAGACACTGAAGCAGAAATAAGCATCAGCTGCTTTCCTCATCCTGAATTGGATCTCTGTTGTTTGTCTGTGAATGTTCGATTGTGTATTCACTAAATACTGGGGAAAAAAAAAAGTCACAGACATCCTGGATGTACACGCTCTGTCACAGAAGATTTAAATGGCTTTTATCTGTGGTTATATGCTTATGAAAGAAAGTCAGTTATAGATAATAAAATTCGTATTCAAATATTACAGATTAAACTCCATTAATGAGATGTTATGTGACACAGCCCATCCAAAAGGGACAGAAGACAGTAATTCGGTTTACAGCTTATTACTGTTGTTTACATACAGTCTGAGGTAATAAATAGATCCATTTGATGTATTACAAAAACAAGCACAAGCACACCAATTTTCCATATAATAATATTTTACTGAGCCACCTTTTGCAACAATGACAAATCAGGTTTGCAAACTGTTAAGGTGTGACATGGGCATATTTTCCATTTACCATGGACCCATAATCATTTAAGTCACTTGATGCATATCTTTAAATAGATTGTTGTTTACCAAAAATCTTCTAAAAAAAAAATAAAATTTAAATGTATTTAGCATGTCTATGATGCTCCACGGTACCTTGTAGTTTTCTAATTCCATGCGGAGTCTGTTGTTGGCTGTGAGGAGTTCGCGGTTACGGGCGTCACACTGCTTCAGCTCTGCCTCCAGCTCCACCTCATAGTCTCGACTCATCTGCTGAAACTCCTGCAGCTCCTCCTGTGCCTCCTCAGCCCTGAACACACAATGATTCAATACAATTAATGTGGGTTGTAAAGCAAGATCTTATACTTGGTTCTATCTGATGTGTTTAGCAACAAACCTGCCTTAATTTTCCTATAGTTACTTTATTTCCATTGTAGATAATGTCAGTTTGAATAAAAAAACAGCACTGAAGTACCTCTGCTGGTATTTGGTAGCCTGCTCCTTCCAGTAGTCTCTCTCTTGTTCAACAGATGCAAATGTTGCTGGCTCGGACTCACTCATTGCTGTTTAGTCAGGTTTACTGGCAAAATAAAAACCATCAATAAAATTTACAGTAACAAATGTATGAAGTTGAAATGGTCTGCAGTCTATGTCTGGTCATGTGGTCAGCCAAAAGCATTCCAAAAATACAAAAATAATATTATAATAATAATAAAATTAATAACAATAAGACATGAGCACAGTCTATGTACATAAACTATGCACACAGAGAAGAGACTAGACAAAGCTGCTGTGCCATTGAAATCGTTTCCTCTTGTATGAGTCAGTTTATTGTAATAGAGAGGAAAACAGAAGAGGAAGGGCGTGGCTTGTGATGATTTTTAAAAACTAGAGATATTTCTCTCAGGCGTACAACTCATTGTTACTCTACCCTTTTTACCAGTAACAATATGACAGTATTTAAGAACTGTGTGACTTAGCCTACCTAAAGACGTCTTAAGGATTTATAACACAAGCTAAGCTAACGACAAAAAAATCATTCCCTACTAAAAGACGTTGCAATAAAGTGGTATGCAATTATGTTTCCTATAAAATTATCAAAATGTTAAGCTAGAGTAAGCATTCTTAGTAGACGTAAAAGACATCAACTTACTATCAACATGTAAAGACTGCAGTCTTATTTGCTAGCTGGCTAACAGCAAACCAGCCCCTCAAAGTTTTATTAACTGTCGGCGGATTCGGCTCCGATGGAAGCTACATCAACAACGGATGAAGAAGATGTTGACATGTAATTTGGATTAAATGGTTGTATATTACAATAACAATATTAAGAAGATTATGTTGACGAGCGTTTTAGACAAGTAACGTAACACATCTCATAACTTAGCCGAACTGATGAAACTATCACCATTATCAAGAGCCATCACGCTAGCTAGCAACTTACCTTCGGATAATGCTCAAAGTTGCTTTATTCTAGATATATTTCCTGTGAGAAAAAATATTGAGATAAAAAACTATGATTAAGGTTCTTGAGAATAAAATAATACTGCAAATTATTTTCTGGCACGTTACACTCCTGACAATATAATTCTTCTGTTGTGTAAAAACTCTCAGCTCGTGGTTTGTTTCATGCCTGCTTCTGATTGGCCGATTTGTAATGATGCCATCATTTTGCGAGCCATCGGTTGGTTGGTTGTTTGGTTACGTTGGTTTCAAGTGATCCTCCCTTATCATCATGGGACACTAGAAGGCGCTGAAAATAATATGTAGCGATGAGAAGATTCACTGTATCGATTCTTTTTTGTTGAACGATTCGATTTTTTTTAATTGAAAAATAAACAAATTTGCATACAAAATAGGCATTGAACAAACAATATTAACAATGTACAATTCTCAAAGGGCAGACATAGTTGCAAATTACAATATGCAACAGGGATGAAGTCCTAAATCAAATATACAATCATGAAAGGCAAGGAAGAAAACAATAAAAAATACAAAAAAAAAAAAAAAATACATAATAAATAATATTTAAATAATTGAAAGAACAACATTTATAGAAAAATAATTTATTTTAAGGGGTACCAAGGAGCTATAGGGCACATAGTTCACTGAAGAAATTGGCTACTGTAGTAGCTTTTTAATTTGAAAGGGTACAAAGAGAGGCAGCATAAGCAAGTTCATTAGTAAAATGAGGAAAGGATGGAGGGGTTTTCAAAAATCTGCATTTATGAATGAAGTGTTTAGCAAGTTCAAAAAGGTTATTAACCTAGTGTTGTGAACAATCTTTCTTAAGTACACCAAACTTAATGTGTTTGCATTCAGGGGGATTTACACATGTAATAATACATGACATTTTACTGTACAATTGAGACCAAAACAACTTAATTACACGATATGCTCAGTGGTTTCAATATCAATTTCATAAAATTTACAAAAGCTTTCTCCAATATCAAATTCTGATTTAAGTAATTCTTTAGATGGTTATTTGTCATTCATTATTTTAAAATGAACTTCTTTCACTTTAGGGAGACTTGTAAAGGTATCATTCATTCTCATTTCCTTCACTTGTTTTGGGTTAAAATCTTTGAAAACGTAATTCGATTTGGATGAAGTCTATCAATTAAGACACTTATTTATATATATATTATATATATTTATATTTATATAAATATAACATATTTATATTTATGTGATATTTATTAAATTATTATATTGTAATTATATTATTGTAATTTCATGTGTCAGTTCATTTAGTAGCAGCCATGATTCAGCTCTTATAAACAGCCATTTAGAATCTAAAGATTTGCATTACATTAAACAATACTAAAATTACATCTCTCAGTTAGAAAATTTAAAAAAAAAAAAAAGTTGTGCATTAAACTTTTTGCATGTGTTGACAAAGCGGTCATACAATCATGTCGTAAACATATATAAATGTCTGATATTTATAACTTTATAACTTTTTGCCAATCAGTTAAATCAATTGCTCTACAAATGAGTCGGCGGACCAATTCAGTCGTATTCATGAACGAATCGTTTTGTGAACCAGTTAATCAGACAAACTGAGAACACCCAAAAACCAATTAGTTCATGAATCATATGTAATTATTAGCAGGGATTAAACTGGGCTGGGGCCGTCCAGTGCTGAGTCCCAGCAGGCCAGCACATATGGCTTATGCTTGGTAAAACTCATCAGTGGACTTTCCTCCTCGTATATTTTCAACTATATATATATATATATATATATATATATATATACAGTTGCATGAAAAAGTATGGGAACCACTTGCAGTCTGTGAAAATGTGAATAATTTTAACAAAATAAGAGAGATCATACAAAATGCATGTTATTTTTTATTTAGTACTGTCCTGAGTAAGATATTTTACCTAAAAGATGTTTACATATAGTCCACAAGACAAAAAAATGCCTGAATTTATTAAAATAACCCCGTTCAAAAGTTTGTGAACCATTGATTCTTAATACTGTGTGTGGTTACCTGGATGATCTACGACTGTTTTTTTGTTTTGTGATGGTTGTTCATGAGTCGCTTGTTTGTTCTGAGCAGTTAAACTGAGTTCTGTTCTTCAGAAAAATCCTCCATGTCCTGCAGATTCTTCAGTTTCCAAGGATTTTTTGCCAATTTGAACCCTTTCCAGCAGTGACTGTATGATTTTGAGATCCATCTTTTCACACTGAGGACAACTGAGGGACTCAAACACAACTATTAAAAAAGGTTCAAACATTCACTGATGCTCCAGAAGGAAACACAATTCTAACGTTATTTTAACGTTCCTCTAACATTATTTTAACATTCCTATAACGTAATGCTAACGTTCTCCTAACGTTACACTAACATTCCCCTAACGTTATTCTAACGTTCCCCTAACGTTATTATAACATTCCCCTAATGTTATTCTAACGTTCCTATAGTGTAATTCTAACGTTCTCCTAACATTATTCTAGCATTTCCTTAACGTTCCCCTAACGTTATTCTAACGTTCCCCTAACGATTATTTAGGAGTTATCTAGGTTACTGAAAGATGACCACACTGCAACGTTCTGGGAACGTTATTTTTTGGTTGCAAAAAGAAAACCTAAAAAGAACGTTCCCAGAACGTTATTATTTGATTCTCAAAAAAAAACACAAAAAAACAAAAACAAACAGGAACCAAATACTAACATTAGGGGAACGTTCTTTTTTTGTTATAATAACGTTCCCCTAACATTATTATAACATTCCCCTAACGTTATTATAACATTATTCTAACATTATTTTAACGTTCCCCTAATGTTATTTTAACGTTCCCTTAACGTTATTCTAACGTTCCTATAACATAACTCTAACGTTCCTATAACGTAATTCTAACGTTCTCCTAATGTTATTCTAACACTCCCTTAACGTTATTCTAACGTTCCCCTAACGTTATTTTAACGTTCCCCTTAACATTATTCTAACATTATTCTAACGTTATTTTAACGTTATTCTAACGTTATTTTAACGTCCCCCTAATGTTATTTTAACGTTCCTATAACGTAATGCTAACATTCTCCTAATGTTATTCTAACATTCCTTTAACGTTATTATAACGGTATTCTAATGTTCCCCTAACGTTGTCCTAACGTTATTCTAACGTTCCCCTAAAGTTATTTTAACATTTCTATAACGTAATGCTAACGTTCTCCCAACGTTATTCTAACATTCCCTTAACGTTATTATAACGTTATTCTAAGGTTCCCCTAACGTTATTCTAACATTCCTATAACGTTATACTAACATTCCCCTAACGTTATCCTAATGTTATTCTAACGTTATTTTAACGTTCCCCTAACGTTATTTTAACATTCCTATAACGTAATGCTAACGCTCTCCTAACGTTATTCTAACATTCCCCTAACATTATAACTTTATTCTAACATTATTCTAACGTTATTTTAACGTTCCCCTAACGTTATTATAACATTCCCCTAATGTTATTCTAACATTCTTATAACATAATTCTAACGTTCCCTTAACGTTATTCAAACGTTCCCCTAATGTTCCCCTAACGTTATTCTAACATTCCTATAACGTTATACTAACGTTCCTCTAACAATATTCTAATGTTCTAACGTCAGTAATGCTGTACATTAGTAATCATCTAGCTCACCCACAACCCAGTATAGTATAAGCAATATGGAAATTGGATGTATGAAGGCTTATCATCAACGTTATAATAAACGTTCTATATAAGTAATTTTTAGGTTATTGAAAGATGACCACACTGCAACGTTCTGTGAACGTTATTTTTTGGTTGCAAAAAGAAAACCTAAAAAGAACGTTCCCAGAACGTTATTATTTGATTCTCAAAAAAAACAAAACAATTAAAAACAAACCAGGAACCAAATACTAACATTAGGGGAACGTTCTTTTTTTGCTGGGGCCCAGCTAACAATTTTTGGTTGCCAGAACATTAGTTTCTGGTTCCCAGAATGTTCTTTTATACGGTTTGTTTTTGGTTAGCCAGGAAAGTTTTCTTAACGGAAAAAGAACATTAGTTTTTGGTTTGTAGAACGTTATTCTAACATTCCCCTAATGTTATTCTAATGTTCCTAGAACGTTCCCCTAACCTCTTTACTCCGATATCATTACTCCACTGTACGTCAGTAATCATCCAGCACACCTGTGACCCAGTATATTATAAGCGGTATGGAAAATGGATGTATGGAGGACTATAATCAGTATTACAAACCATCTTGTTTTTATTTATTGTTTATAACATTTGCCTAATGTTATTCTATTATTTTAACGTTCCTCTAAAGTTATTCTAAAGTTCTCTTAACGTTATTCTAAAGTTCCCCTAACGTTATTATAACGTAACGTTATTTTAACGTTCCTATTACATAATTCTAACGTTCTCCTAACGTTATTCTAACATTCCTTTAACGTTATTCTAACATTATACTAACATACGATATTCTAATGTTCCAAGAACTCTCCTGTACGTCAGTAATGCTGTACGTCAATCATCCAGCTCACCCGCAGCCCGGTATAGTACAAGTAATAGCCCTGCTTGTTTTTAATGTTTTTATGAAATACCTGTATTGACTGCATGATCATATCACCGTATTATTTACTGCCATGCGAGCCACAAATTAAAGCTTGCCGAGCCGCAGGAGGCTTGCGAGCCGCGCAATGAGTAAAATGTGTGGATCATCACCATTCTGTTAGTATTGACTTGTTGATACACAAAACAGGTGCAAAAAATGAATGGCCTATAGGCCTACTGATCATTTATCATTAATGTTATTTATTGATAGATTATAGATTACACTTTGTATATTACACTGACTTTAACGAAAACTACTGTTTTGCAGAACGTGCCATGCCTCATAGACATAATAAATACACAGACGCCCCTATTAGCCGCTGGATCGCACGTCAACAGAGCCGCCATATTGTGCGGGCAACTTGCCGTACTCTCATAAGTGGACTGAAGAAAAGATGCCTGACTATTTTGAGGTTTTACAAACCGTCGCATATATCGTCATATAACCTTACATCAGTATAGATACACGTAGCACAATAATTATTCCATTTATGTATTTTTTCCTGACATGCTGTCAAGTAATATGTTTGTTCTGTGTAGTATTTCTACATTCCAGTATTATAATTTTTACAAAAAATATTCCGATTTATTTATTAGTTTACTTGCCCCCGGTTTCACAGACAAGGCTTAAGCTAGTCCCAGACTAAAATGCATGTTTGAGCCGTTTTAACTGAAAGCAACTTGTACTGACATATCTTAAAATATGTCAGTGCCATTGTTTTGTCTCAAGATGTACATCAGTAATGTTTTTTTCTAGTGTACGTTTATAAAAGATACTTAAATATCTTAATTGAACTAATTGAACTAAGGACTAATCCTGGCTTAGGCTAAGCCCTGTCTGTGAAACCGGGCCATAGTCATGTGCCTTTGAAACCACAGAGCCTCACCCCACATACAACAAATCCCAATTTAACCCCTGATTATTAGTATTATTTCCTAAAATTAAGTGACAACATAACCTGGGAGAATTATAATACACAAATAATCATTATGAACATTGCGACAATCAGTATGTGCTTATATAACAATAATCAAACAATATGTTCAATAACTGAATGCGTTAAATCATAATCGATAAATAAATGAATTGATGGTGGACAAAAACCGTGCTTCATGTTATTAATCTAAAGGTTTTTCCTAGAGCTGACCTACATACTTGTACGTATATTATTATTATTCTGTGTGGCCCTACTCTTCAGTATGAACTGAATTAATTCTGACCTCTGATGACATCAGCGGTGAGCATTTGAAGCCATTTTAATCCAGTTGTAGGGATTTGCCAGGAACACAATAAAAAAAAGCACTTACAACAGGAGAAACATCTATAGATTGCACACAAAAAAATACAACATTTCTCATTTCACAGGATAAAGATACATGATATAACTGTCATCCCATAAATAAAACAAACATTGTCTTAATAACAGCCACAGCTCAGAGTCTCTATGAAATGGTAACACAGGACTGTGCATGAATTCCTTGCTCAGGTAGCAGAGGTCTGCCATGGCTCATTTGGGTCATGGCTGTGTAGACCATCTTCTGCTTGATGACCGGCACCCAGACAAGTCCAGTGACCAGAAACATCAGCCCCACAGACAAGAATATAGGTCCTACTAAATAGGGCACATTGCCCACCTGGGTGAAGTACAACAAGGACAGTGCAGTGCCTGTGCCAAAGAGAAGACTCCCAATGAAGATGGCCAGGGCTGGCTTTTGAAAGTGACTCCATCCACATTTCACTCCTTTGTGGAAAGTCTTTCCAGGGTATGGACCAGCTTCATCAGTCTCGGTCCGGACAGAGGATATGTTGGAGTGCATCTTGATCTACAGAAATACAAGACCGTCGATATGAACTCAGCCTTAAAGCATGCAAAACACACATAAAATAACTAAATATTGCTTTCATGCTAATTTGTCATTTCAATAACTTGTCATGTAACTAATACTGTAATCAAAATTTAAAAAAAAAAAAAAAAAAAAAGGAAGTACACTTACTCCGAAAGCTCAAAGAATGCCAATGGTTATACAGAAGCTCTCGTTGCACTTCTGTCTGCCAGTTACTGTATTTATCCACAAAATACAGTGGAGGGAAAGCCACTCCCTGTGGGTGCGTCAGTATGAACATCTGGACTACAGCACTACACTGCCCTATTTGGGTCTCAGAACAGTTGCACCCAAAAATATATATATAAAACACACACAAAAAAAAACAAATTGCATCCACTATAAAGGGCTAAACATAGGTAATAAACAAGCCCATGTTTTACAAGACATGGGATTTATACAAATACTGACAATATCATTGTCGCTTGCACACACAAGGTATTAAGTGATATAGGATTTAGTAAGGCATAGTGCTTAGGATTTCTGCTTTTGACTAAATTACATTTTTGCAGAAAAAGATGATGGAAGCCAAATCATTAAAATAAAAAAAAAGTTAATACAGATCAAAAGACAAAATTTCACCAAAACATCCTTATCCTGAATTAACAAGGCAGAAATATAGGTCATATATATTTCTATCACACTTTTCTTTTTAAAGAATTCAGGCATATAGAACAAAACATCTGATGAAGGAAGAGAAAAAAAATTCAACAAATCAATTTTTTCCCCAATTTTATATTTTATTGTCATAGAAGATGCTTTAATAACGTGAACACGTTCATGCACTTTGCAAGAACGTTGTGAACAGAAACCAAAATGGGAATAAGCAATGGGAGACATGTACAACCAAGATATTAACATTTTGGTTTCAATTGGTTAATCATTCAAACTTTACTGCTCATAAATCATTTTATGTTAACAAGCAAATCTTGGTCCACATACGTTTTCTGTATATGCTGCCATTATATTTCTCTGATGGAAGCAAAAAGAAATTATATATAATAAAAAAAAAAGAAAAGAAAAAGAAAAAACATTCGGAAGAGCTAGATCTCTTGCCATTTAACGTGTGCAGATTGATGAGGAACAGGTCATGGGGGAGAACCTAAAACAATGGCATCGCTGAGCTCTCAATATGAGAAAGCTGACACATGTGGACTTGATTTCATTTTCATTTGCTTAAAAACAGATTTCTTTAAGAGAAGTTTTTTTAAGCTGGTCTTCAGGAGGCGGAGGGGAGAAAGAACAGGAGGGCTATGAAGTGTGCTGCAGCTGAAGCAGCATCTACCTCCGCCTCGGTCAGTCGTTTCAGAACCCACAATCTTTTTCAGTCCTTCTCAGCAACAAGTTTCAACACTTTTCCAATGGCAATGGTTTTCCCTGAAATACAAGGAAAGTACATATTCATGAAACTCAAATTCACAGAACAGATATAAAACTACAAATCCAAGTTAGTCACATTTGGCAAAAATGTCCACTCACCTTCATCTCGTAAGGTGAAGCGTCCCATCTGAGGGAAATCTTTGAAGGTCTCAAGGCAGATGGTCCCAGCTGTTCTCAGACGAGCAATGCACACCTGGTCCTGTTTGACGAAGCGGGGTCGTGTTTTGCTCTTGTCCCCCGTCTTTTTGTCTACCAGACAGATTAAGGCCTGTAAAGGGGGCCAGAGGCACATTTAAACCACTCTGATACAGAACTAGCTGTAAATGAGGGCACTCCCCCAAGCTAAAGTCAGCAGGCTTACAAGCACAGATTTACAACAAGAGAATTTCCACACAAATGTTAAATTAATCATACAAGTCAATGTAAGACCTGGGGGGAGAAAAAAAAAAAAAAAAAAAAAAATGGAGTAACATCTTCAACCATTACCGTAATTTGCACTTCTTCAATGCAGGTGTGAATATGAAGAACTGCGTTGTAACCTGGGCAGATGATTGACTTGTGTTCAATGATGACTATCTGAAAATGGCAGAGACAAAAGCACAATTAATATGTGGAATTGCAAAGGAAAACAAAGAAAATGGAGTAATCAGATAGAACTGAATTTGTTTTGAAGATGGATCGTTCCTTTAATTACAGTGAGTTTGAGTTTTCACTGACCTGGGCATCAAAGGTGCGCCCAGTGTGGCAAAGATTCTCAGCATTGCAGAGGATGAAGCCCGGCAGGATCTCCTCCTCTTCAATGCCTTTGAGCCGCAACTTCAAGTTCTCTCCCGGTCCGGCATCATCGGTTTCGACGTCATCAGAAAGCAAACTCAGCACCTCCACAGTGTGCTGCAAACAGTTGAGGCAGGCATGGATATGTCATTCAGCCAATTCCTGCCATAAAACCTGATGTTTTAAAGTGTTATATTACCATAATCTTACCCTGTTGGGCATCATCACAAGTTGCTGAGCTTTACTAATTGATCCCGACTCCAATTTCCCCAATATAACAGTGCCCATGTCCTGCAAAAACACACCATAAGCATCTTTTATATATTTTGTTGTCAAAAACACCATTCAGAACAAGAACACGTTCCTGCACTTTACTTGCCTTATATTTGTCTACAATGGGTAACCTGACTGGTCCATCACTTGATCTGTTGAAGTTTGGCAAACTGTCCAGATGTGGAATGAATGGTAACCCTCTGTCCAAAGTACACAAAAACATTTCACAAAAATAGTTGAGACAATATTTGAGTTTATTCATTTTTATTACAGAAGAATCACAGGTACTCAAAAGTAATTATCAGCTTAGACAGGATGGCCTTCAAATATTGCCTTGGACAAAAAGGTGCCTTTGGAGTCAAAAAGGTTAGGAACCACTGATTTAATGTATTTTATACTATATTTCAAATTTTTAAATGATAATGGTCAAAACTTTCAAACAAAAAATAATGATAAAATGATAACGATAATTATCACAATATAATTTAATTTTCCTTGATAAAACGATAACAAAAGTTCAATAAATGTTCGATATAATGTTTGTGCGCCAAAAATGGAACGAAACAGCACTACTCATTTGAACTGCGCCACACGGACCATTTATTTGCTCAGCTCAAACAAGATACTAGAGCAAATTACTACTAAATGTTACTAGAGCAGATGCATTTACTCGCTGATCGGTCTCAATCACGCAACCACTAAACAGCACTGTGATACAGGGAGTGGTACTTGATTTCAGCGAAGAACACGAATGTCTCTGAAAGGGTTTGGAATCGTACAAAAAAAATGTCCGGTTCAGCCTAACGATTCAGGTTCCGATTCCATTAAAATTATTAAACAACCAAAAAAAAAAAAAAAAAATATGCACAATACTCAACTCAATCCTTTTTGTTATTATTATACTTGTAAAATGAGTTTAACAGACTGCTAATCTCAGATTTGGTAACACTTTACAATAAGGTTCATTAGTTAACAGTTAACTACATTAGTTCGCATGAACTAATAATGAACTGCATTTCTACAGCATTTATTAATCTTTGTTAATGTTAATTTCAACATTTACTAATACATTATTGAAATCAAGAGTTAGTTAATGCACTGAGTAACATGAACAAACTACGAACAGCTGGATTTTTATTAACTAACATTAACGAAGTTTAATAAATACAGTAACAAATGTATTGCTCATGGTTAGTTCATATTAGTTAATACATTAATGTTAACAAATGAGTGTTTGGAAAGATTGTTTGTGAAGCTGTAGATGCATGAATGCAGATTTGAATGTCGCGATATTTTTGTCAAAGGTTTAATATACACGGGTGAGTCGTTGTCATTTAGGAATTAGATCATGTGGGTGATGAAATCCATCTTTTAAAGATAAATCGTGCAGCTTTGTGCATCTCTCTCTCTCCCTCTGCATTGATATCTGACATACACGAGTAGCGCGAGGGCTTTTCAGTGCATTCATTGCTACAATATTCATGAGGTGAGACATCTCTATTAAAGAATACGCTCCTCGCACGTCGCCCACCTTAGAACTTAGAAATTTTGCACAGTTCCGGTACTTTTCAAAAAACACTACCAGTTCTAGATAAGAACCGGTTCTCGGTTCCCAACCCTTGTCTCTGATTTAAACTTGTTTAAACCAGAAGGAACAGTGCTGACATTCTCAACAGCACTGACAAACGAGAAACACTGTGCCATGAACGATCCAGTTAGGCTTTTCAATCTACAAATCACCATCATTTAACATGTATTTACTGTAGTAACACCATGGTATTGTGGCAGAAATGTGAGATATCACATTTTATTATATTAATTTCGACTTATTAAAGGAGTAATTGACTATAATTACAATATTTTTTGTTATTAAGCTACAACATTTGTGCATTTGTATTTATACTAAATTTATTTAGGCTACTGTTTTTCATACAAATACCATTGAAACCATATAGTTACATTTTACTATGGTAGTGAGGTGCTATATGTGTGGTTTTACCTGTGGTTATCATGATCTAAATGTATGATACTATGAATGATCAGTGGTTAATTTTAAAAAAAGTAGAGTCCTAATTCAAAAAGTCAGAATATTTCAATTTTATCCTATGAGGTTGTTACAATTTTTATAGATTTTACTGTTTTTGTTAATGAACATAAATCATCCCAACTCAAGCTACTGCTACCATCAAATCAAGCTACTGTCAAATGTGCATTTCTAAGAGACAAAACATGTAATATTAATATTACAGCTGCACTGCAAACTGTGCCAAAGATACGTGCCACTAAAATGTTTTGAATGCTCTACCTTAGATTAGTGAAATGTGCAAGTGTTTGTCATGTTCTGACAAAGAGTAGTTTAAAACCACAATTAACGGTCTGGTTTCTACAACTGGAGCAAAAATCTGCCTTTAAACTTGAATGAAATAAAGATTTGACATTTATCGTGATAATTATCGATATCAACTGGCATAGAAAAATTTTATCGTGATAATTTTTTTGAACATTTTGCCCATCCCTAAATAGCAAGCTCAGTACACTCACATATACCAAGGGCAATACTCCGCCGGCTCCTTTAGGTTGGCCCCAGTAAGTCCCGAACATGGCATAAAATGAACATCTTTCCTGGGGTTGAACCCAACTTTCTTCAAAAACGGAAGGAGCTTCTCCTTACATTCTTCGTACCTACATGCAAACAATGAATAAATTTAATGAACACACTTGATAGCATTTTTTCTTAAAAAGAAATAAAACAAAGTAATATACAAAAACAAAAGCCTCTGAATATAAATGTCCATTCACTGACCTCTCCAGACTCCAGTTGACTGTTGGATCATCCATTTTGTTTACAAGTACAATCAAATGCTTTACTCCAGCAGTTTTGGCCAACATGGCATGCTCTCGCGTCTGGCCTCCTTTCTCAAAGCCTGTTTCAAACTCTCCTTTCCTTGCAGAGATTACCTTCAGAGAGAAATAATGACAATTACTAAAGGGACTGAAGTTAATGGAAAAACAAACAGACAGCAGTTTCTGTTCTCTGAGTGACAGTCAACGCCTTTTGAGTCTGACATCTGTATTCAAACAGCGCCCTCTACTGTAACCACATCGGATCTGCTCTTAAATGTAGGTAGCATGAGTGGATATTTCTCATGGCAGTCCTTCAGTGCCTATTCAACATTATGACTCACCAGCACTGCCAAATCAGCCTGTGAAGCACCACCAATCATGTTGGGCACAAAGCTTTTGTGGCCTGGTGCATCCAGAATGGTAAAGTGCTTTTTCTCTGTCTCGAAGTAAGCACGTCCGACTTCCACAGTCTTTCCTTTGTCTCTTTCCTCCTGGTTTGTGTCAAGGGCCCAGGAGAGGTACCTGAGAAAAAACATTTACTATGTAAATCAGTCTACCTCTAGGCACAAAAAGTACTGAAGTCTTACAAGTTTCAGCTATGTTTGGAGGGAATCTTTTTTGACTACCCACCAGATGTTCTGGTAAATTAACTCAACTAAGCCAATTACCAAGTTTCCCTGTTCTTCTCCTTGGCTTCTTTTTCATACTTCTCCAGAGTTCGTTTGTCCACCATTCCCGTTAAATACCTGTGGAGGACAAGCAGAAGGCAAGGCTATCAGAAACAGGGGATGGAAAACCCAACAATACCTGCTTAAACAGTGTCAAAATTATCAACTCACATGATTTGTCCTCCAATAGTTGACTTGCCAGCATCTGGAGGAATACGAGATAAGAAAAAGATAGGGTGAGGCCAGGACAGATAAAGATGGCCAATTCACAGTTCTCCAAAGACATTTTAAAAATGTTCCCGATGATGCTCCTGAGATGCATGAACTGAGTTGCCTTGATGGTAACTGATTAATAATAAAGTGGTTCTATAACAAATCCAACCAATTTAAAGCCAAGTGCAAAAACTATTCCAGCAAATGACGAATGAACCTGTGAAGTTACTGGAACTACTCACTTTAAGAAGCTGAAATGGAAGCTAAAGACAAAATGCAACAAACTGTAAATAAATGGTATGAAGTTACTGTGCAATCATGTTTGTTTGTTGTATAATTTAGCACCAATTTAGAATTTACCACTGCTATATTCATAACGAGAAACAAGTGAACAACAGAAAAAAACAACTATATATAAAAAATAAATAAAAACAATTTATTTTTAAAACAATAGGTTTTTAAAGTTAATCATTGATTGAAAAAACAAAAAAACAAACAAAAAAAAACATCAAACTAAATCTGGTCTTGCTTCATTAATCTTTTCACAAGAATCAACTGAAAAGTATTAAGTCCTAGAGGAATTAAAACCTTCACAGTCCATCACAGACATTGGACTCAATCTATCATGTAAAAATAGGCAAAAAAAACTAACCGACATGGCCAATAAAGACCACGTTAACATGTTCCTTCTTGGGGGCATTTGGCTGTGTGGGGGCTACTTTAGGTGTTGGCACTTCTTCTTCCTCGATTCCTTCCTCTTGAGGGGAGTCTTCTTCAGCCTGACCCCCGTCTCCTTCAGGGCCTCCTGGCTCTGCCTCCGCCTCACTGGGCTCACTCCCTTTCTGCTCCCAGGTGTCATCTGTTGCCATCTCTGCATCACCGTTCTCCATGGGCGGAGCTGATGTCAAAACCAACATTATCATTTACACCGTTTACCCTCTTACTGCTGGTCATATGTCAACAACTTCAGTCATTTCCTTTTTGACTAATACTGCTGTGTATGATGTCAACATAATTGTGCCTAAACTTTATTTTGAACAACAACACAGCAAACTGAAAAAATTTAGTCTGATTTTCACATGTCTGTTCAGACCAATGAGTAAAAAAAATGGCAGACGGGATAAAAGAAACTGCAAATTCACTAAGGGTGTTCCGATCAGGTTTTTGGGGCCGATCACCAATCACTGGAAGCACCAATACCAATGACATTTATTCAATTAGCTTGTTGGTTTAACAAGCAAACTAATCCATACAGATTATCAGATCAAATCAGTCATTTGAAAACTTTCTGTGAGAAAACTTCACAAACAGCGAGAGTGATTCAATGGTACCGCATCATCTCTCTCTCCACATCTTCTGTGTAAGCGAGCTGCACGCTGCGATACAAAACTTTCGCTCATGTTTTGGGTACAGAGTTGTCACTTGCCCAGTCGGGCCAGTGCTGCATGGTTACTAGTTTATCATATGCAGGACAGTGTTTTGTGCACTCATACCCAGAGCACGCACACAAAGGTGCCAATCAAAAAGTGGGGGAGTACAAAACGGAGTGCTTTTTCATGGCTTTTTGCACTTAAACGTTCATAAACGCACAAAATTATGTCAAATACCCATCTTGGCGAGTACTCACATAAACAGTAGTGATAAATAAGGTTGCTGTCACTTTAGTACCGAATGCACAGATCCAACATACTGTTACATATGCGACTTATTTCCCAACTGTTTATGTTCACTTAAGACATAACCAACGGTGTTTAAGCGAATACTCACCAAACCGTGCATTTTCACATATTTGTGAGTGTATTTGACCATTTAGACGCAAAATCGAAGCCCGTGTTCCACTCAGTCTCAGAGCGCACATACTGAAAGCAGCTTGGGGAACAGTATCTCTTTCTCAGCTTAAAGCAGTTTTATTAACTCTTTTCATTAGAGTACATCCTGCAGATTAGCAACAGTAGAATGCATTTTACGACAAATCACTGCTGATTTGGATGTTAAATTTAGGCATTTAACGAGAAACGAAAGGGCACCACTATGAAGGAAAGAAATGCACTAAAAATCACACAGCCATAGTTTCTTGCAGTCATTGCTGTAGGATTGCTGTCATTGTAATGAGTTTCAAATTTATTGTCTTTTTCAGACACCTGCTAGAACTTCCAGACAAGACCGGTGAATGTAGCGAAGCATTTTTAGCTGCACATAGAAAAGTTGTCTTGCAAGTTTTGCATCATCTCCTCGACCTTTATAGAGACCACCAATCAAACCATTTAAAACAATTATCGGTCAATATCGATCGGCTGCTAATCAATAGGAGCACACTTAAAATTGGAAAATCGCTGGAATAGAAAAGCAGAAATACTGTGTTTCTCAAAGTGCTACGCAACTTTCCATTTCTGATACCCGCTTGTCAGAGCAGAAAGGAAGTCAAACAATATTTATACTTTTCCCATACAGCCATTCAGATTTTTTACATCTCTATGGTGTTTATCAAAAAACACTAGACAACTTGCTGAAAACTGGACAAGCTCAAGTTTTAGATGCAGAGTCATTTGTATGATTATCATCATCATTATGAGGATGTGAAGAAAAATGTGGTGGTTTATCTCAGCATTTACTTACACTCAGGCTCTGACACTTCCACATTGGCATCTGTTTCAGGACCTGCAGGAAAATAAAATTTTTTTTTTTTAGAGCTGTAATTATACAGGACAGTCTAGTTACTAAGAATAATTATCTTAAAAGGGAAATTGCATGTCAACATTCAACACAATCACAGACAACAAACTGCACGATGTAATAATAGTGTGTGAATGGCATCTCTTCCACTTGTGGTAAGACAGAAAAAAGTTGTAGGATCCTAATCCTTCAACAAACTCCTATATTTTTGTCCAAATTAGTTTTTTTGTGACAAGATCATGAATTGTTGAAGTACATCTGTAGCCTGAGTTCCACTGTAAAATGTAATATTTTTCAAATCTCATATCTCTCTAAAATCTCTTAATAGAAAACTATTAAAAACAGCGTCTCTTCAGGTTTTTTTTTTTTTTAATGCATTTAAGCTTGGAAAAGTTAAATAAGCAGATCAGATCATATCACTGCGTTTACCTCCATTACACGCTACATTGATCTTTCTAAGAAGACCTCCAGTGTGTACCTTATAAACACAGTGTATTCAAATACAACAGGTAACACAAAGGCTTCAGGTAAGTTTAGAATCTTGGCTGTAGTGGCAACATTCAGCTGCTTTGACATCAGCCACCTTCTGGAAGGTAATACTTTGTAGATCAGTATTTAATCTAAAAGTAGGTGGTGAAACATTTCTCGTGTCATGATCTGAGTGGATTAGGGCAACAATTGACTTTCATTGTTTCACCACAACAGCACAATGCTTAAGGGTACATGTTTGCAGTAAGACGGGGGGGGCGCAAACCCCACCCTTAAACAAAACCCAGTCAAAAGTGGCCCCCAAACAATCAAGCAAGGAAAGAAGCTGGTTGATTATGAAGCGCCAGGCCTCTGGTCATCAGTAATGATGATATTGTAATGCTAACAAACGAGAGCACCTTTTGTCCATGTTCACGTGTATCAATAAAAAGGCAATAACATGACTACAGCTTCAGCTAACTGTCTGATTATCCAAAGAACTAACTGAACACACTTTTAACTCTTTATTTAGAGGCAGAAATATACTGTTATAAAGCTAAAATTGCTTCACAAGCACCTACACCCAAAGTCTCCACCCAAATTATTCACTTTCTAGCACGAACAGACGTTACAGTGTTATTATCGTGTTAACGAACACTTCTTATTCACGTCAAGTAAGTTTTTCCGATTGTTAACTTCCATATTACACGTTGGCCACGTTTCCGCTTCGAGCCGTTGACGGTAACTCTGATGTAGCATCGATGCTAAGCTCATGCGAACAAGCGTGTGTGAGGCTAACAGCTAACGCGGCTAACAGACGTTAAATAACCGGGAACTCACCCGCCGACTCCACAGTTTCCGAGGAGCCCTTCGGCCGGAAGGATGGGATGAATTCTGCGGCGTGCACGTTGGGGACAAACGGCTTGGCGTCCACGTTTAGGGTGGTAGAAAGAGCCTTGGAAAGTTGCACGTCGACCTGGGCCTCGCCATCGTCCTCCTGATCCCAGGAATCAGGGGCAGTGTCTATCGGGTCCATTGCCACACAGCTGTTCCACACACACACGCTTTAAAGCCACTGACTCGATCACTTTCGTGTCCGGCCTTAGCCGCTGTTAAGGTCACCCCGTGCGTCGTTAAAACTTTCTGTTAGTGGCGTGTGGCCTTCCCCCTGTTTGGTTGAAATCAAACAGCCGGTGTCTCTCAGCGAGAGGCGAGAGAAAGGGAGGTTTGACTAAGCACTCGGAATGAGTCCTCGTGTGCGCTGACGACTCGCCTGACCTC
This sequence comes from Mylopharyngodon piceus, assembly GCA_039654765.1. NCBI lineage: Eukaryota > Metazoa > Chordata > Actinopteri > Cypriniformes > Xenocyprididae > Mylopharyngodon > Mylopharyngodon piceus. The sequence continues at coordinate 20,247,172 of CM077457.1, forward strand.
GCGGAGCAATAGCGAGCGGAATTCTGGGAAATGTAGTGGTTTAGCTTCTGACAGAACACGATAGGCGTCTGAGCAGTGTTGATGATAAAACTACATTTCCGCATTATGGATGAACGCGATCGTTTGCTGACCTCTTTTAAAACTACCAAGTAATCAGTTTCCGTTCACTGCAACTATGAAACTATATTAAAACATTTATTCGAAGCTAAGCTTTAAAGTCACTTTCATAGGCTTTAATAATGTAATAAATCGTTTTAGCCGATTACATAAATTATGTAAAAATTCTAAGTACAACTTCACGGCAGTTTTAAAAAACTCTAAAAATCGTATTAATTTAAGCATTTTCTTTATTGTCATTTACATAATAACTGCTCATTGTAAAATAAAATTGTAATTATAAAAACCACTATATTCTTACTTTTGACACAAAATTCAAGTCAGTACTCATGTCCCCCAAAGAAAATCCCAATGATTTATTGCACCAGTCAAGACAGAATCATTTTGAAAGAGATGACCAGATCTACAATTACATTATTCAGTAAGGAAGCACATTTACGAAAAGAGCACTTTAAGCCCAAAACAAAGAAGAAGAAGAAAAAATATGGATGGACGTGATCTAGCTGTAGTGAATTTCTTCTCATGTATAATTCACACAATATTCTTACACTAAATGAACCTACATCATTTCCCCAGTAGCAGTATGCTATCTGTGTGCTAAAACTATTAACATTGGTGTAAACAACAAATAGGGATCTTCATTTCAGTACATTATGTTTAGCCATCATAAACATCCAAAAAAAAATGTAACAATTACTCAGAGAGACATCTCTGAAACATTCTTCACAGTGAGAACAGTCTAATAATCATTTCACTATTGGTAAAGCCAAAAGTGCTGGATGGGTATCTGTTTGTTTTGAACTTATTTTAGACATAACAAATGTTACTCCTGTCTCTAAATAACCTAATGTCCTCCAAGAGAATTATTTATAGAATAAATAAATATTCTGCTGTTCTGATTAAAGTGTGACATTCTGTACATAAAAGTGCAATAAGGCTATCGTTTGATTAGAAACAGCTGCATGATTCTTCAAGCATCAACTTTCCTTCTTATAACTCTGCCTATGGAGAGTACATTAAACAAAACCAGCTTTTGGCAATCAAGACATTTTGACACTAATAATTATGACGGTAAGGCCACAATAGCCCTTTCATTGTGTAAATAGTGTGTGGAAACGGATCAGAAAAACCTGTCAGACAGGCCTGTAGATGACAACGATAAACGTTCAAAATCAAAACGTAAGTACTGTCACCCATAATGGAAGGATATACTGGCAGTGCACATAAATGACTGTGAGGAGACCCTATAATATATGATTAACCAAATTTTAAAAAATGTGCAATTGATTATTTAATAACTAACAATATAGGGATGTGAGATTTGGACATATATTTAGACATTTTCATGAAATTCCAGTGTTTTGTTATTTGCATTTAAAGCTGCTTCTTTTTTTTTTAATTTCAAAAGTGGTTTGCTCAAAAGGCATCAAGGTCATGGACGCATATTCCTCTGTTTTATAGAGCAAACCTCATGAGCAACCATTTAGCAATGGTCTTATCTAAGGGTGTCTACACTCTCTGTCTCTTGTCCCTCCGGCACACGCTGGTCTGAGGAAGCCGTTTCCTCCAGTATGTGTGCAGGAAGCTCTTGAGGGACCTCTGCCTCATCCGCATCAGTGGCCTGCACGTGTGCCGTTTCCCTGAACGATTCTTCGAGCTGGCTGACAGAGCTGGTGTCACTGATAGAGTCTGAGCCTGCTCCACGCCGCCGGAAGAGTTTTTGGCCTGTGAATCACATGGTATGATTAACCTGAGAGTTCTGTGAACATATGTGATTTAATTATTTTGTGGACACCAGGTAATTAGGGCCACACTGATTTTAGATCAAGATGTTACCTTTACCTGGAAACCGTTTGGTGCTTGACTTGGGGGAATCAGGGGAAGCTTCTTTATTCATCTGGGCTTTTATGGAATAAACAGGCTCGGTGCTGTCCAGACAACCTATGGAGAAAAATAGACACTATACAAACCTGACAACTACAAGGTCTCTTGATAGTTTCATCAGAAAATATTTTTTAGCACAAATGTACCTTCAGCTAGGTTAAAAGTTCTTCCTTTGACAGAGGCCTGAACCGGGGAGAACCAGTTAAGCACAGAGCCCACTAGAGGAATTTGTCGAAGTACGCCCTGAAAAATAAATGGAGAAAAATTACACACAGAACACATACAGTGTGGTCCAAAAGTTTGACACCACTAGTGAAAATATTGTAATATATTTTTTGATTAAATACATGTAATCATTATTAACATGTATTATTATTATTATTATTTATGAAAAATTATATAATTATCTATTATCTAGTCTATTTGGTTTGTCTCTCTTCTTTATTGTAAAACATGATGATCAGGTTCTCTTTTTTGATTTGAGAATGATATAAAGAGCATCTTCAATGGAAACAAGAACATTTGACCATCTGAATAAAGAGTCACATAATCAATGTCACATAGGCCCTGTTTACAGCTGGTATTAAGATGAGTTTGGTTGATCGGATCACAAGTGGACGGCACTAAATATTGGTGTAAATGGGGTCTAAAACATTTTGAGCTTTTCCACTTTCAACCACTTCCAGAGGTAGTTGAAAACGCATTCAACCAAATTGTTTTCGTAGTGTAAACGCTCATGTGGTCGAATGTGTTCGAACAGCCACAGAAGACCGCCTACTGACCTATTGTGTAAACACTATGGAAAGTGAGCTAACCAGACAGGATTTAAACTTTGTCGGCTAAAGACCCAAGTTTGGTTTGAAGAAGAAAAATGTACCAAGCACAATGTTCTCTCACCATTCCTGATTTCTAAATACACATTCACTTTGTTCTCTGTGATCTTGCGGCTATCAGAGCAGAAACGAAAGCTGCTGCTCTTTGTGTGTTTTCCCGTCGTCTCTTTTCGCGTTCAAATTGCGTGAGCTTATTTCGTCCATTAGATCGAAAGATCTGAAAAAGCCCATACATTTACATAGACCCTCCCCTCGAAGAAATCAGGGCAGAAGTGGTTGAAAGTGGACAAAAGAGACGGATTAAAATACCAGGTGTAAACGGGAATGTGTCTCCCTCATCCACTTGTGATCCGATCAACCAAAAAGCATCTTAATACCAGATGGAAACAGGGCCATATTTACTTATTTGTCTAAGAAATCAAGTGCAGGAACTTGCAGAAAGTTTTAGAATCCTGAAATTAGTTTATTTTCAGGTTTAAAGTAGATTGTTTTCATCTCAGACTTTTGGACCCCACTGTCCACTTACACAAATACACTCACCTCCTCCATAAGTTTCTCTTCATTTGCTTTCTGAAGCTGCAGCTCAGCTTCCTGAATGCCTCTTCTCACAACCTCAGTCATGTTCTCAAACAACTAGACACAAACAGATGCATTATTTCTAATTATTTATCTGATTTTCAGTGTCAAATTATTAAAAACCTGTCCAAAAAAGAATTAACAAAAAAAATGAATGAATACCTTTCCACTTTCCTCAATGTCTCTTCCAACAGATCCTATAGTTTCCACCAACTCTGCCACATCCAGGTCTTCTGTTGCCATTCCAATAAATATGCAATTTGTTTCTTCACCAAACTCAGGACCTGGACACAAGACAGGAGTTTTGAGGTTTTTAAATTCATGTGAATTTAAAAGCAATGCTACAACTGCCAATCATGGGACCATTAGTCATTTACCACCAGAGAACTCCAGGTCTGTATCAAGCTCCATCAGTTTCTTAAGCAATTCACTGTTGATCTTCTCCACCCTTTGTTGTCTCTTCTCTTCATCAAGGTCTGTGTTTCTGGGCTCATACCTGATGAAAAACAACAAACAAAAGAACCTGTCAGGCACTGTGGAAAGGTGCAATAAGGAAAGTTTCCTTCTTTCTCGGAACGTGGGAATATCTTATATTAGGGTCAATGTATCCTGTAGCTTGTTCCTTAACTCAACTGGCAGTTTAGGTCATGCTTTTGATTCCCAGAGAACTCACTAAATGTATAAAATGCAATTTGTGTAAAAGCATCTGTCAAATGTATGAACGTAATGTAAAATGTCCTATTAATTGATCCACGTTTAACTCCACAGTCTCACCTCACAACTCCAAGACCAGGCCAGCTCAGGTCATCAATGTATGAGAGTAAAGTTTGCTGAAGCACCTCATCCTTGAAGTCGTGTCTGAAGCGTTGAGTGCAGCTCAGCACCGGAATAATCTCTCCCAGCTTCTCCACCAGTGCAGCCACATCATTCTCCTGAGTGCCAAGAGCTACACACACACATACCACCACCATTGTCAGCATGAACACTGTAACATGAAATGGGTCTCCAGACTGCAAAATAAGCCTGTTAAAAATGTGTGGGAACTTTTGGGCAAAGAAAACACTTACCATGCTCAGAATGATACGTTTGTTTGTTTTCATGGGCATTCAAATGTAGACATGTATTCTGACAAAATTAGTTTTATTGCAAGCAACAATATATATTATTCTTAGTTTAACCCACATAATTATAAGACAAGCTCCGCCCCAGTTTGTCTCCAGCAACAGTTCTTTAGTCAATATGGCTTGGGCCTGAACATTGTGTTAGCATTCCAGATTTTTGATTATCTCCCAAATGTCTTACCTGCAGCGGTCATTAGGGGGCTGAAACGAACACATGTGCCCTCATCTTCCAGCTCAACCACATCTACGCCACTGAGGGGCACCTGCTGCGCCAACTGCTCACCCAACTGACAAATAAGATCAAAGTAGTCAGGTCACTCGTTTGTAAGAAAAGCTTCTACGGTATATAGGTCGCTCTGCTTACATGCTCACAGACTACGTATTTCCTATAATACATTGTTAGTGAGAAAAGCATTTACCCATCTGTTAAGGGCATCAAGGATATCTCTCTCTCCCGCAAAATATCCTTCTACTGAGCCACCACTCGAGGCTGAAAATGAGAGTTTTCGGCTGTTACAGATATTTATATATATACACACACACACACACACACACACACACCAGAAGTTTGAAAGAAGTCCTTTTAAAAGAACAGTTTTCTATCATAATATATTTTAAAATGTAATTTGTGATGTCAAAGCTGAATTTTCAGCATCATTACTCAAGTCTTAAGTGTCACATGATCCTTCAGAAATCATTCTAATATTATGATTTGCTGCTCTAGAAACATTTCTTATCATCAATGTTGAAAACAGTTGTGCTGCTTAATATTTTTGTGGAAACCTTGGTATTTTTTTCAGTTCTATTTGAAGAATAGAAAGTTAAAATACACAACATGTGAAACAGAAATCTTTTGTAACATTATGTCTTTTGTCTTTACTGTCACTTTAGTTTTGAACTGAATCAATCCTTTCTGATTAAAAGTGTAACACATATTTATATATATATATATATATATATATATATATATATATATATATATATATATATATATACACACACACACACACACACACACATATATATATACATACATATATACACAACCAATATATAAATATATATAGAACCATATATACACAACCAAGGAAAGGAAACTTACGAGCACTGTCTTGTGAAAACCTGAACACCACCACTGGAGAATTGAGTTCATCCTCCACCTACAAACATCAGAGAGACACAGAGGGTGGGGATGGGGTCTCGAAACACCTGTGACACATCTGAGAATTTATTACAGGAGGCCTTAATGTCATGCTGTGAGCACTACCATGTTATTGTGAAAACTGGTTTAGTATTTAAATGTTGTGATGCAATGTCATGGAGAGGCTTTTTGTTTGCTAGCTTCAGGTTCGACAGGCCAATCTGGACAATGTGGCACATGACCTAAAGTCATGCATTGGTGCTGCTGGAATGTCTATGTGATGCTGGAACCTTTGTTGTAATTAAGCTTATGAAATGCCCATTATTATAATTATTAAATGATGCTTCCTTCATGATTAATGGACATTTTCATGAACAAAAGTCTAACCACCACAGACATAACTTAAGGACGTAAAAACCTTAAAAATATCATCCAAGTGACTCTTTTCTGCCTTAAGCTCTTTAAACAAATGTAAGATTTGTTTTATGAATAAATGACCTCATTGAGCCTCTTAAAAACATTAAATAAACGTTGTACTGTGGTTCCTGTTATAGCTATACAGTTGTAGCTAATGTATGAATAACTTTACTCTGAACAATCTCTTATAGGATGAGTGTTAGTATTACACACAGGAACATCACCGTTTAATTTTGCTCCATCTCTCACAAAGGCAATGTTAAAGAATTCTGCTCATTTCCCATGATGGCTCATCATTGTTTTAAAGCGAGGTCCAGCATTGATGCCCAACAAGTCATCAAGCTCTGTGAAGTGACATTTCCTAAATGTTGTTTGCACATGCCTGTAGCACTGGCAGGCCTTTACATGAATAAAAGCCTTTAAACTGAGCACCAGCACTTATGGGTGGACATGGTGAGGGAGGGAACAGTGGAGAAATAGCGCAAGTGAAAGGGAGAAGGAGTGGGATCAAGCAGGCAGAGGGTTGGTCCCACCTACAATAGAGAGTATAAGAGAGCCCAGCACGTCCCGCAGCGAGCCCCCGGAGATGGGAGGGACCCGGGAATGAGACACCACATCCTGAAACCAAGGTACCCACGCTCACTAACACACTATGTATACAGTATAAGAGCTGCACACATTGCTGACGGTCACAAACCACACCGCCAACATACATATGACGAACACTCTGCTCTTTACCATGCGCAAAGCCTCGAGGAGAGACACCTCACTGTCAAGGATATCCTAATGGTGGTGACACAGAACAGAGTTGTTTGCTTTTAAGATTTTAGCCTAGATTCTCTGACTGAAAGGAAAAAGTGGGCCACTGACATATAGAAACAAAATTTCAAAAAACTGCAAATAAAAAAAGTATAAATAATATCTACCAAATGTAGCTGATATATTCATTTTCAGCTGCCATATTTTAGCACTGTGATATTGTATGGTTTTAAATGGCAGAAATGTCTGTCATTCCCAACCCATCAAGTCATTCCCAACCAGTTTGACTTTCTTTCTTCCATGGAACACAACAGGGAAATATTTAAAAGCATATCATGACTGCTCTTTCCCATATAATGAAAGTGAATGGGAACTGGGGCTGTCGAACTCCAAAATCAAAAAAGCACAATAAAAAGGTATCTTAAAAGTAGTAAACTCATGTGCTATTATTTTATGCCTTCGGAAGCCATACAACACTGTTATTTTAGTTTTATTTACATACAATTATAGCATTTATTAATATTTCAAGTGAGCTTTTTTAGTTTTAATTTAATATTTCAACTTAAACATTTTATTTCAGGTAGTTTGCAAAGCAACATTTCTAATTTTCATTTAAGTTTTTTAAAGTTAAGTTTTTCTAATATTTATAGCTTTATTTCAATTAATGATTTTTAATAGTTTTACTTTTAGTTAACAATAACAACACTGCCATACGATAGTTTTGTGTGACAACAGACCATCCCAGGTGAAAAAAAAAGGACACTTCCATAATGCACTTAAAGTGCTCTATTTTCATGCACTAATTTTGGACTTAATATACTAAAAATTCTTCTTTAGTACTTCTTAAGATCAGTTCTTAAGTTCTCAACTGTGCTATTTTGAGACATCATGAATATGAACTAAAATGTGCTTTTAACATACTATCTCTGTATTAAAAAATGTATTTAGTTACCACTTTTAGTACACTTGAACCCATCTCTGTATGAAAGATGGATTCAAGTGTACTACAAGTGGTAACTAAATACATTTTTAGTTAGTATGATAGTATGTTAAAAGCACATTTTAGTTCATATTCATGGTGTCTCAAAATAGTACAGTTGAGTATACTTAGATGTTCTTAAGATTATCTTAAGTAATAAAGAAGAATTTTTAGTATGTTAAGTACAAAATTAGTGCACGAAAATAGAGTACTTTAAGTACATTATGGAAGTGTACTTTTCACCTGGGATAATACAAGTCATTATTCACCAAATATTTTCTGTGATGCCATTAAAGGGAAGCTGTCAAAAGAACAGTGTCTTATATTTCAATCTGTTCCTCACACAAAACTATCATATGGCTTCAGAATATGGGTCACAAATCACATGAACTATATTTATGATACTTTTAATATTAAAAGTGTAAAAATTCCTCAAAACATTGAATTTAGTGTTCCATGGAAGAAATATTCATATGAGTTGGGAACAACATGGGGTGAGTAAAGACAGAACTGTCATTAAATAGATGGAGCAACACCAACTCAGGACAGAGGAAATATTGATAGACAGAAGCTTCAGAAACTTTTCAATTCACATGCTTATTTGTGGGGACTGTGGTGTAACTCTAAAATACTCTGTATCGACATTCATCTGAATAGATCAAGACAAGTTCACCTACCGAGGTTTTTATTGAAGCCAGTGTCTTCAAATGCTCCAAAAGCTGTTGACTCTACAGGGAAACAGAACAATTCCCAATAAGGTCAGAGTAATTCTTGTAGTGTTTAAAGTACTTTATGCCCACTCCAGTGCATGGGATTATCTAAATGAAGTTGGCAGGGTACTCACTAGCTGTGAGGCAAGCTTAATCCTCTCAACAATCCCATCATGCCCGAGGTACTGAAGGGACAGCCAGAGAGGCAAAGCTCGAAGCTTCTCCACCGGTTGGCTGGACGTCAGACCTGCTGCAAGAGACTGCCCCCAACCGGCAGGGAGGACAAACAGCATGAGGCATTTGCACACTGTATGATCACAACTCTGGATTACATTTCCATATGATGTGCTGTGTAATGATGATTGGTAGTTATAGTAACGGTTCAACTTACCAGTGCCGGATCCTCATGTCTGTAAAGAGTGACAGCAGGCACAGCCGGCAGACCCAACCACGGGCCTGGAGTTAAAGTCATACTATCACACTTGGTGGCCGCCTTGATAGCGAGAGCGAGAAAATAAGAGCACATTCTGTACAACAGGAAACAAATGCATGCATTTGAGTGCTAAAAAACCCATAACATACCGTGACAGTGGAGGAGGCCTGACCAAGAGCAAGCGTTGCCAAATTAACCCTGAAAAGAACGCCACAGAATGTCAACTTAAACAGCAATAAAAATTAACAACATAGATAAAATATCGAATCTCTTTATATGTATATATGTGGTGTTTTTTTTAATTCAAACAAAAGAGAAACTACAAAAATAGACAGAACCAGCTGATACCAACCCCTCCACATGGAGCCACATGTCGTACTGAGCGCAGAGCTCTTTCAGGCGACTGAGTTTGTCTGTGTGACCTGCACCTGGCGTTCCTGAGAGATTAACTACATTTTAATGATCACCTGCAAAACTGAATATCAACAAATGCATTCAAAAAACTAAGCTGCCTGAATAAATAAGGTCTTATAGCGAACCAACCAGCATTCGCTATCAACAGCAGTGGAACTTTCCCTGATTCGCGATCATCTTTGATGAGCTTGTCAAGCAATGCAACATCCTGTAAAAAGAAAAACACCATTTAACTCATCTTTTATTCATTTTATCAACACTGTTTCATTATTTCTGAACAGAGAGTTTCAATTCCATTTGTCTTTCTATTTAATGTGTTATATGTCTGCACTGTTTTGCATGTGCACTAAGGCAAATTTTTTTTTTTTTTTTTACTGCATTTCTGATCAAATAAATTGACAAAAACATTTTGAAAAATCTTACCAAGCCCAAACTTTTGAATGGTATAATATAATTCCCTTCAGTATTAAAAAAAAAGACAAATTCCTACCATTTGGTGCAAGGAGCCAAACATGGTGTTACAGGGCACAGTGCAAAGACTTGACAGAGGCAGTCCTAGCTGAAAAGAAAACAAAAAAGTTGTCTGATCCACCACTGCACATAAACACGCACACACACACACATTTTGTAATATAGTGTGGTAATGTGAAACATTTCAGATCCTGCAGCATAGACAAGTGAAGTGGAGGTGACACTGTACCTGACTGCAGAGATGTTGTCCCAGGCCAGGTCTGCATGCAGCACTTTGGTAAATCACAGGATGTTTAGAGCTCAGCACTGTAAAGCCCTCTGTAGCGTACTCCTCATAATGAGTATTAATAACTAGCCGACACACCTTCAGCAGCCCCTCGCGGTCATCTTCATGGTAATATGCGGAGCCATTTTCATATCTACAAAAAAGAATTCATTCAAATATTTTAATATTTAGCAAATCTCAAGATTAATTTCCATTTTTACACTGTACATTACAAAGTTTTTATTATTTTTTTTTAATATTTTATTTATTTTGACAAAAGTATATAGAATTTTAATATAATTTACTGGACATTACATGAAAATAATTATTTGCTTATTGGGATTAGGCAAAATATCAGTGCATCCTTAAAATATATGATAGAAATTTTAAAACCATACAATACTTTACTTGAAAAATCACCAAAGTTTCAAAGAATGAACCATCTGTGTTAAGTGATAACAAGACCACACTGGAAAAATAGACCAAGTCAAAGATTCTCCTTGTCCACTCATTAAGTCATTGTTATCATAAAAAGCTCAATGGTTTGCCTCCTAAGCTTTTCAAGTAAAGACACTGCCAATAAAATTAGCTAAGGTGGAGCCCATTATTAATGCTCTAACATAAATCTCACTTAATCACTTAAAAGTGTTTGAGAATAAAATCCCCTGAAACCACAGGAGATCACAGAGAGAACTTGAACATACTTGAAAAGCCTGCAGAGCCAGAGAGTGGTATCTGACAGGATGCGGGTGGTCAGCTTTCTCAATCTTTCTCGTTCCAGGACAGAGATATATGCGGCCAGACTGTGTCCCAACAGAGCCATGTGTCCCTGCTCTCCGACATACTGCATCCTGCTAAACAGACATTTATAGTTTTATCACACCACACAGAGGGGTTTACATATGCTCTCGGTGCAATATAATGGAGCCGTTCTGTTGTAACGTCAACTTGTAGACCAACCCTAAGACTAATTCAGATTTGGTTAATGAGTAAAAAAAGGCCTTTGACTCACATTACTCGAAGAGACTTTTCGGTTTTGTTTTTTTATTTACACCACCATTCAAAAGTTTGTCTGTAAAAGATCTGTAAGATTATTTTATGTTTTGAAGAAGTCTTATATGCTCACCAATGCTGTATTCATTTGATCAAAAACACTGTAAAACAGTAATATTGTGAAATATTATTACAATTTAAATGAACAGTTTTCTATTTTAATATATTTTAAAATGTAATTTATTCCTGTAATGTCAAAGCTGAATTTTCAGAATCATTACTCCAGTCTTCAGAGTCACATGATCCTTCAGAAATCATTCTAATATGCCAATTTGCTGCTGAAGAAACATTATTATTATTATCAATGTTGAAAACAGTTGTGCTGCTTAATATTTTTTGTGAAAACCATAATTGTTTAGGATTCTTTGATGAATGAAAGTTCAAGATAACAGCATTGATTTGAAATAGAAATCTTTTGTAATATTATAAACGCATTTACCGTGACTTTTGATCAATTTAATGCACCCTGGCTGAATAAAAGTATTAATTACTTTTATTAAAATTGAGCATTATTTCAATTAAGCACCTGAGCAAAAATAAATCTTACTGATCCCACACTGAACAGTAGTGTATAAATTGAAAACTGCTATTCTAAAAACACAAGGAATTTGTTTCTTGGTTTTAGGACTACAAACCAAGCAGCTCCATAATGCGGTGACCTACCGGTGACCCTGCTGGTCATCGTCTCCATGCATCAGGTTCTGGACTAGCTGGAGTATGCTGACAACATCCTGTCCACTGTCAGAAATATATGGAAAAAGAAAGAAGAAAAGAAAGACTTTGAAATGTTGTATGAATATAACTGATATGCACTGACTTTAAACCCCATAAAATACCTTATAAATACGACGATAGAATTACAGTAAATGTAAAATGTGATTTACAATATAAGAGTCTCACTCACTCTCCTTGTAAGGGTCCTGGAATGTCTTTCCAACTCAACTTTCTTCTTTCTTTGCCTTGATCAGTTACCCTGAATAAATCCACACAACGTTATAGTTATACAAAGGTACATGTAAAACATACTGTAAACATATCATAAAGATAGCTTAGTAGTGAACAGCAGTTTAAATGTAATAAAAACAAATACTGAAAATACTGTAATGTAAATGGTCTTACAATTTTCCACTTTCTAAAATCTTCATGGCATCAGAAAGATGGTTCCCCATCTCAGCAAGTGTAGGGTCCATCATCTACAATTACACAGTAAACGTATACGGGTATCCTTGAAAGGCATAGCAAAAACTGGATAGCTCACAAACTTGATGACAATGGCTGTATATCACATTTCTTGTCACATCAAATAAAATGATTCCTCAGGCTTTAACAAAACTCATATTTCACCTGTAGGGCACTTTCACTGAGAGGGAAAAAAAGGAAAACATCCAGGCCTCTGTCCATTTGTGAGAATAGAGCGTTTTTAACATTATAATACACAAAATAAATAATACAAACACTATTAGTAGACTTGATAAATGCTTTTTTGTAAAATGTGCCAACTTGTGTAAAATGAGTGATGTTGCTCTTTTAATTCTGTCAATCTCTGTTCTACACGTTTAATTCCTGAAATTCAGGATATGAAAACCTGTCGGATGACACGGCTCATTTCATTACACGAGCACTCATCTGCTTATCTCGTGCGCTTCCTGCTCTAACACAACACTTGAATTTGCAACACAACTGGTTTGTGACCGTTTCAGTTTTGAGATATTTTCAATTAAACTTTGTACATGGAAGCAGTTTGCAGACCACCATCTTTTGTTATTTGCAGACCACCATCTATTAAAGCCTCAATTTCACATTCACATTAAAAAATAGGACACCGAGTTTCAAGCTTTATGCACTAATAGCAAATACTCGATTGTGGCTTTTCATGAATCCGGGAGTGCTCCGCATCATCCTCCCTATTGCAATGACAGTGAATAAGCTTCCTGCACTTAATCAAATGAGCGAGCGAGACCTTCAGGGAATGATACGCACTGTTCTACGTTACCTTCACTGGCGGCTTATCCATGCAATGTTGAAAACCCAGTTGCAGGGACTCTCTATGTCCCTGTGTGTTGTCGCGTGCTGTGTATTTTAGGGAAGCAAATCCAAAAAGCAAAAGAATCCACCTCGCGTACCCTTCTCTTGGTTATTTGTATAGTCGGTTGTTACTTCCTGGTGTCATGCCGCTCCACGCTGGCAGCGCTGACGTAGCCTAAACATACGCCCCCTTTACAGTGTGCGTGAGCTTCTTGGTTTAGGTTTACCCTAATGCAAAGACATGTAATGATGCAGTGTAGTGTGTGGACTCCAACGCGAATCGGTTCGTTTGAACAGTTCGTTGCAAAACATCAAATAAAAAAAGATTCGAAAACCCTGATTCAGTTATTCTTTTGCGTCATCACGTGGTCTCTGACATCTCGGCGTGGCAATCACATGCTTTTATGATTAAGTCCAAATAAATAAAATTAACGTGTTCAAGTTCAATTTGTTGTAGCTATGATTGAGCTCCTAAAAACTAGTCATTCAAAACCAAAATATGATTTGCATTCAAATTAATATACATAGTTTGGTTGAAATGTTTTTGCAAATTGTTTTTTTTTTTAAACACTGATTGCATGATTGATTAAAATACCTACTATTTACCAAAAACAAATTAGATTCGTGTGTGGATAAAACTACTGCTGTTACTCGGGTATTTAATAATTCTCTTCAGCTGATTCATTGAAAAGATCCAACACAAAGTAACGATTCGTTCAAGAGTCAGACAGGATATGCAAAACCTGAGGCATTAAGCAAATATTTAAAAAGAAACATTTTGGGAAGCTTGTGCATATTAAGTGCATGGTTGCCTACGGTAAATAAGAATATCTCAATACCAAAAAAAAAAAAAAAACATGATTAGAGTGTCATATTTTCAGTTTTCCTCTAAAGCATATATAAGGATGAAATATTAACATTTCAAGCATTAAATGTCTCAGTAAACGTTGATCGCACCACGAACAAAGATCTGGTAACTGGTCTTGCTGAGTATGCGCGGCCGATCTTTATTACATACAGATCAGATCAAAGCGCGCCACCCTTGAACGCGCAGGAGCGCGCGGGCAGATTAATGTAGGATTTGAGCATCTGACTAAGTAACGGGAAACTGCTGATCACTGTATGAACGCGCGCTGGAACCTTTTAATTTAATTGCTAAATGGATTATTGAACCGTAATTCTTACTTTTGCATTGCTGTCCCTTTTAAAGTTAAAGAAGATGGACTGAACCAAAAGTACTTGATTGATCTGTGTTTTAATTGGCAGTGCGTAATGATCTTGTAATGTTTCCGAAGGATGTTCACCAAGAGTCACAATGAGCTGTCAAACTGTTAACCTGTAAATTTACTGTGCCTTTTAAAATATATTGAACCAAACTGACTAGAAACAAAAGAGATTAATTGAATATTTGACTTGTACTAAGCAAAGGGTCATTTTATGAGCTTAGCTACGGCCGTCTGTCAATGTCAGGTCACCGTTTTGTTTTGTGCCCTTCGACATCATTTACAAAGGTTACAAAATACAACAGTTTGTCGTTTTGTTGAACATGAGAAAATCTTTTTTTAAACGAGCAAAGGTGTTGCCTTGGATCAGTAATGTGACTCTGTACGGATGCCTGTTCGCCGGTGGGGATTTCGTCCATCAGTGCATTGCGCAGAGAGATGAAATGGACTGGAAGCACACGAGAAACGTGGCGATTGTTGCTCTGAGTTTCCAAGGTAACTTCAATTACTTCTGGTTACGAGCCTTAGAACATCGTTTCCCGGGAAGATCGGTTAGTATGATTTTCCGCAAATTGCTTTTGGACCAAACTTTTGCTTCACCTTTGGCGACCAGTGTCTTCTACACAGGTAAATATACCAACTCAGTCACGTATATTACACTTGTTTGTTTGTTCTATTTTAGTCACCCAGTTCTCTGTCTTTACAGGTGTGAGTTTCTTAGAGGGTAAAGAGGACATATTTGCAGACTGGCGAGAAAAGTTTTTTAATACATACAAGGTAGGCCCATTGATGACCTACCAAAGGGAAGTCATCTTTTACCAGCTAGCCCATGAGCAGCCTCTTTTACAGAGGATAAAGTCTAAATCAAATATGGTAGTTGAAAAATCCAACGAAGGTTCAACTTGTGTGTTTGAGCCAAGATTTTTTACTGTCCATGTCAAGATATACAAACATGCGTGGTTTTCTTTTAAAATCTAAATATATACATTTCATTAACTTATGATTAAGCATTATAACATACATAATAGTGTATTAAAGGGATAGTTCACCCAAAAATGAAAATTGTGTCATTTACTCACCCTCATGTTGTTTTAAACCTGTATGAGTTTCTTTGTTCCTTTGAACACAAAAGAAGATATTTCGAAGAACGTTGGAAACCAAAAAGTTGTTAGTCCCCATTCGTAGCATATGAAAAAACCCAGAAAACATTTGGTTACCAACATTCTTTAAAATATCTTCTTTTGTGTTCAACAGTACAAAGACACTCGTACAGGTTTAGAACAACTTGAGGGTGAGTAAATGATGTAAATAATGACAGAATTTTCATATTTGGGTGAACTATCCCTTTAATGTGTTGAACTCCTGACTTGAGTGTAATATTTAAAGACCAAAAAGTCTAAAGGATTCATTATGGCTAATAGTCTAAATATATTTTTTTCACATTTCAGACTGGACTAATGTACTGGCCATTCATGCAGGTAATTCTGTCACCACATAACATATATACACAGATAGCCATGTCATAAATACTACTTGATCCTTTGCTTTGTCAATATTCTTAAATTGAAATGTTAATTTTTCTCATCCTATGACTATTTATGTTGAATAATCTGTATTTTCTTGCAGTTTTTGAATTTTGTTTTGATGCCTCTCTATCTGAGGACAGCATTTATGGGCTGTTCAGCATTCCTGTGGGCCACGTTCTTATGTTTCTCACGACAGAGTGGGGATGGGACAGCAGCAGTGGCCTTAGCTTGGGTCATGGCCCCCAAAAAACGGCTTCTACCTCGCAGTACCGACGAGGAGAAATAGAGATACAGTGGCGCACATGAACAACTTTGTGCCTTTGCGGTTGGACAGTTCTGTCCCATAATGGTACTGTATTGAGGCTGTGTTTATAAATCTTGTCACGTTATGATCTTATTAAAAGTTATATTAAATTAACTTATAATTAACGTGTGCACACCTTTTATTTATATTTATGCTAAAAAAAACACTTTATTTTGTATAGTTTTACGTTTTATGTTATTCAGTTTGTTTATATGGAAGGGAAATGAATTGTGTCTTTATAAATTTTACAGCATAGTGTTGCTGTGGTTTGGAGGGGTCTTGTGACATTTATGCCCCAGTTCCCCTCAGTCCCTTGATCCAGCTCTGACATTAGGTTGCCATTTAACCCAAATACCTTATTAATTTATTGAAAAATTAAAAAAAAAAAAAAAATGGACATACTATGCAGTGTTTTTTCCAAACATGACAATCTTTCCAAAGAGAAACTCATAAGGTTTACATAACATGCACATTTATTCATAAGGGATGCAGTGATCAAAAGATTTGTATATTATTCAAAATATTTATTGTGATTATATATTGCTTTCTGCAGTTTACACAATGTATTTTAGTTAAATCAGTTGTTAGATTGTTTGTAGATGAGTTGTAAAGTTTCTGTTTTATGAAAGTGTATGTGAGAGGTGAGGTGTTTAACCATGCAGAATTGTGAAACGCAACAGCTTAATGTAGATTTTATGAGATATTGAGGGTGATGCTGGGTAACAGATAAACAGCTTTTCCAGTACTGATTGTCTGTGTTGGATTAGGCAGGATCACACACTTGCTAATCTTGGAAGGGCAAAAATGTCTGCTGTGCGCGCTCTGACTTCTATGTATGACCTCTGATAACAGTTGACAAAAATCCTCTGTTAGGTACATGTATGTCATGACTTTGGCATATTAGTTTCAAAAATGCTTTTTTATTTTGGTTTTAAAATGGATGATATTTTAGACAAATTAAGAAGGATGTGAATAAACATTAAAAGTGTTTCATTCAGGTTTGTTTTTATAGCAATTTGCCATAATACTTTTATTTCTTACATGCAATTTGCATGATATGCACCACTTGGTTGCATTAGCAAGTTAAATAATTTTTTACACTCAGGACCAGTGTAACGCATATTACAAATAATGCAAGTTATGTAATCAGATTACTTTTTTCAAGTAACTAGTAAAGTAATGCATTACTTTTACATTTACAAGAAAATATCAACAAGTTACTTTGTTTTCCCATTTATTGACTGACACCTCTTCTGTCCCCATGTGAGGAATCGTGAGTAAGTGCAGAGGTGTTGTGTGTAAACATGATGGTTATTGTAGTTCTAGAGTAAATGTGAGCATTTACTCATCTCACTTGCACAAAAACAGATTCAGTATTCCTCAAAATGAATAAAAACAGTGAAATGCAAACTCAAAATATTACAAAAACTTGCAATAATTTAATATGTTCAATTACACAAATATACTTTATGTATTTAATCTCACTTTATTAACCAGTGTCTTTGCTGCTGACATTTGATGATCCAATTTAACCATACTAATAAGCAAAAATGACTTTAGATAAACATGACATTTGTTTCATCTTTTATTTTTATTGCTGAAGTAATTTTATTATGAAATTATTTTATTCTTCTGTGCTACAGAATGGCAGCACGCCCTCTACTGTACAGGCATGAATTTGCACTTCCTTCAGCCTGAGGCTTACTTATTTCACTTTTGGTGTGATACATACGTTTGCCAAAAATATCAGGGTTTTTTTTATTAAAAAAAAAAACAACCAAGCAAGCTCAGCCCAGATGAGAAAAAGTAAAGCAAAAGTAATAAAAACACATTTGCAAAGTTTGCATAAAAAGTAACTAATTACGCAATTAGTTACTTTTAAGGGAGTAATGCAAAACTGTAATGCATTTCTTTAAAAAGTAACTTTCCCCAACCCTGCTCGAGACTTTGAAGGACATTTTATTTAAACTTAAGGATTCTAAAAAATTATTTTCCCCAATTCTAAATGTGTTAAATCTGTGTGTTAAATCTGCATTTTTAAAGCATTTTTTAGCTGTTTGGGAGTAGCAAGACAGTCCAGGGCTGCGTTTCCCAAAAGCATCGTGAGCCCAAGTTGATCACGTTGCCACCAGGCTCATGGTGCTTTTGGGAAGCACAGACCTGATAAGATTTTAAGCTTGGTATAGCCTCTACTATCAAAAATAAATAAATAAACACACAAATAAAAGAAATTACACAAAATGGCAGAAAGATTCTGAAACTTATCACTTATATACCATATTTTTTTTAACTATTTTTTATTAATTATTGTATTCATTTCTAATAAATTAATATATTGTATTAATATATTATTACATTTTCACTGAAAATCTGTATCTTGAAAAAAACAAACACTGCCAAACACATCCAAAAAAGATCAGAGAAGGATTCTGAACCCATGCTTATACTATACTATACTTGAAAGTGTACTGTAAGTGTTTACATTTAGCATATCTGAAGGCCCACAGTCACCTATATGGACGAGTGTTGTGTCGTACACTCGGGGCAGCATTGGGCTCGTGTCTAGGTGAGTCTGTGTAGATAAGACGCACCCACAGCTCTATGCCACTCCCTTCCAGGTGAAGTGGTAAAGGAGAGCTCCTTCCTTCGCGCTGCTTACCTATGGCTATGAAACAAACGAAAACACTTTAAAAACCCTTCCAAACGCTTCATTTAGGCGGCTGATTTTTCAAAAAAGCGATTCAACAGCTCCAAACGACCAAAATAACCATAAAAACACCTTGGAGATGGAGGCAGCGCCGGGCGGTCTCGGGCGCTGTTCTTGCGCGTTCTGGCTCGCGGTGGCTTTCGACGTTCTTGGTCTCATTATATTATTGCTTGGCGTGTTTGGAGAATTTTTTTTCTATGACTTTTTGATATATGCAGGCGCTATCATCATTTTCCTGAGTCTCATCTGGTGGGTTTTCTGGTACACGGGTAATATAGAGGTGCCCCCCGAGGAGCTTGAGGATGATGTGGGTTTGCTGAAGAAGGGCAGAGGTTTGGCTGGGGTTGTCAGGAGGTTCTCCAGTCGCCTCTCGAGCGGAATCAGAAACTCTTTCAGGAGAAATGGGGGAACTCGAGGTCAAGGGGCAGTTCCCGGTCAAGCAAAGCACAGAAGAGAAGGCGGTCAAGTACCAGTGACTTTTGCAATGACCTCTCAGGATAATGTGAGCACTGTGTCTGCGGCAGTGACAGAAACACAGGCCATATGAACCATACAGGTTAATACAATTTAATTACGTTTGATTGCCTGTATTGTATCAATAATAGACATAACAATGCCAACTTCAGCAGTTTATCGATTCATGTTTGAAATTGATTGTTTTAAGCCTACTCAAAGTGTGTGTTTTTAAATATTTTATTGTGTCATCACTTATTCTTGATTTAATAATTGGCATGGAATGAAAATTGGTTATAAAGGCATAGAAAACATCCTAAAGAAATGACTTTGAGGAAGTATTTGCATCACAAGTAAGGGCAAACCACTCTGTTAAACATCAACCATGAAATTAGCTACAATAGCTCAGTTCAGCAGAGGAGACCTGCAGTGTAAAAGATGACAGATTTATTTTCATATTTAAGTAAACGTTCAGATTCATTCTGCTAATGTATGATATGAAGATATTTTTTTACCACCTGATATAGGCCTAACTTATAATTTGATTCTGCATAGATTGTTGTAAAGAAGGTATACACTGTATGGAGGACAATAAAAGAAATAAAAAATAGCAAAATGAAATATTTAAAAACTGTATGAAAAATGTATGAAAGCACAAAAATGTATTATGTTTTTTTAAGTGGGTTAGAACAATCAGCCACTTTTGGAGAGAGAGAGACTTTTTAAATAACATTTTCTTGTTTTATTTTGACAGATTACAGAAGAGGATATTCAACCATATGGCATTGCTTAAGCGAAGTTTTGTTTTTCTCTCCTGTTGAAACATTCATTTTTGTTTTTTATTGAAAATGTTTACAATTGAATGACATTTTGTATTATTTTTGTTGATTTGACTGATTTTGCGTTTTGTGCTTTGTACTATACACTGAGATTATGTACTGACAAAATGGCTGTATGACAAAATAAATACAATTATGTATTTTCCTACATTTAATTGTGTATTTTGTATCTGTATCTGATTTAAAGGTTTCAACCAACATATGACTGAAACCTAGTTCTTTAGTGTCCTACTTTTATTGAATCTCGTTCATCTCTACTGTACAACCTTTGGACAGTGAGAAGTGATATTAGGTTTGCTTCCTCTTATCTTTGTTTGCTCATACCAATTTAGAATCAGCAGGTGTAAATGAAGCAGATGGGTGGCAGACAGTTTGATCGTTAACTCAACGACAGTCCTCACTTTTTCACAAGAGTTTACTAGATATTTATGTTCAGCTTTCAGGTGGATTTATAGCTTTATTTCTCAGTAGGCCATCCATATACCTTTTATGTAATTTCAAAGGTGTTAATGCTCTGACACTGTTTAAAAACTGCCTGTTTAAAACAACTGCACACTTAAGCTAAACCAAAGAATCTGGTCATGTTTATTGAGAGGTCTTTTCTTCCTAAACTTTGTTACAACATGGGACACTTAATATTTTATTCTACAATATGGGGGGAGTCTTCCAAAAGAACATGTTCTGCATATTTCACGGTAAAATGAAAAGGAAAAACATAAGAAATTACATTTTGTAGATTTTAAGTCTGACAGTTTTCGAATCCTATGTGCCAGGGGTCTTCAATAAGGGGTCCACCAATTGTTTGATCTCACACAAATTGTACAAAAAATACAATATTAAGGGAAATTTCACCGCTAAATTAAAACTCTGTCATTATTTACTCACCTTCATGTCCTTTCAAAACGAATAACGTTTTTTCTATGACTTTCTTTTGAGGAAATTTTGAGAAATGTCTTTTCTTCTTTTTTTCTTCCATACATTGGAAGTAAATGATAATACGATTATATAGACGTTATAATATGCCAGGCTTAAAATTCGACTCTCGACAGTTTTATATAATAGCTATGTAGCTACACTGCCCGGCCAAAAAAAAAGTCGCTATTTGGATTTTAATAGGCAAATACTTAAGAATCTAATACACGATCTTGACCAAAAATTGATGCACCTCTTGATGGAAATAACATCACAAAATAACATCACAACATTTCCATCAAGAGGTGCATCAATTTTTGGTCAAGATCTTGTATTGACAATGCAAGAGGTGAGCACTCTGTAAAGTCTCCTCCAGCACATCCCAAAGACTTTCAATGAAATGAAGGTCTGGACTCAGAGGTGCCAATTCATGTGTGAAAATGATTCTTCATGCTCCCTCCCAACCATTCTTTCACATTTTGAGCCTGATGAATCTTGACTTTGTCATCCTGGAATATGGCTATGATGTGTCTTCCTACATTGTTGTTTAAGAAATGAAAAGCTACACACTCCATCTTTTAGGGTTAAAAGAACCGTTGCCAAACATATAACATGCTAGAAACATAATAATCACTGTAATAATGATCCATCCATAGGTTCTTAAGTATTTGCCTATTAAAATCCAAACAGCGGGCCGGGAAGTGT
Organism: Mylopharyngodon piceus; assembly: GCA_039654765.1. Lineage (NCBI taxonomy): Eukaryota > Metazoa > Chordata > Actinopteri > Cypriniformes > Xenocyprididae > Mylopharyngodon > Mylopharyngodon piceus. The sequence goes on from CM077457.1 coordinate 20,269,039, forward strand.
AGGCTACTTGCTCCGTTCTTTCCAACAGCTAATGAGGATACACAGGAAAGGCATTTATCGAGTCATTACACTTCAAACCACTAGGTGGCAGAACTTTTTGTTTCTAGAGCGCAACTGAACTAAACAGCCTACTTCCGTAATAACAAAACAGCGGTATGAGAGCATCCGGTTGTGTAGAGCTCGGCATGGTTGCGCATGTGACTTTTTTGATATCTCACTTATAATGCCTGATTTAATTATAACTTGTTTTGAATATACATTATTTGGTAAGTTGTCATCTATTAACTCGCCTGATATAGTTGTTTTAGTAACTACGTGCAGTCTTTAACGATCTTTATACAGCGTTTGTCTTTTTATTGTTGATCTTTCCTAGTGTATATGGAGGCAGCTGTTATAGTTTACTGAATGAATTGTGAAGCGGATTTAGCTTGTCATTTGTCACGTGTCATTGATTCTAATGTCTTTTTTTATTTTGTGTTCTCAGATTAAGAGTATTTGTGATACATAATGGAATTTGAGGGCAGAGATTTTCTCAATTCACCTCCAATGAAAACCGTGCGATTTGGAGGCAATGTTGCCAATACTTTAGCTAAACTACAACAGGCGAGTAGATTGTAACTATAGATTACCAGATTGTAAATACAATATAAAGCTAATAATACATATCACTGTCTGTTAAATATGCCCTGACATGTCTGATGTGACGTCTACAGGGCGACTCAAGTGACTACGAACTGATAAAACATCAACTCTCAGATCCTGATATTAAGGCAAGTATTGTTCTTAATGGATATTTCAGGGCTCTCGTGCTCAAAATTGTGTTTAGTTCAATGTTGACTCCATTCAGTTCAATAATAGGGGTAGTGTTGCAAAGTTCATCAATTATGAAATGAATTCAATTCAGCAATTTCAAGTCATAGTGATGTTTAGTAGTTTCTCTCGAGTCGCTTTTCAGTTAATTGGTCAAACAGACTCACAAATCAGCATTAATGATTCACTGGCAAATCGGTCTGAATCAAAATGATGTTTAAAAATCCTTATTTAGCAGGCACAGGTGATTGGTCTGGGAATCCTGGAGTTTGTTTAAACATGCACATTAGAAATTTACTTCTTCATTATTATGTATCTCATTGTAGGATGCTCAAATTATCAGCTGGTTGCAGGAATTCAGGGTGTGTGTCACTCAACTCGGCAAGGATCATGAGCAATTAATATATGTTGTTTTGGTGAGTGAAACAGCAATATGTCACATGATAATCAAATACAGTCAGGACAGTTTAGCTGTAACATAAAATGTTTCCCCATACAGAAGCTACCATGGCTCGGTCGCAATCAGGCTGTCGTGGATGAATATCTGGCTTTTCTGAGTAATCTAGTGTCGGCCCAGACGGTTCATCTCAGAGCCTGTCTTGGAATGGCCGTCTCTAATTTTGCACCAAGTAAGATTTATTATGATTTCTTATTAATACTTCACTCCATTCACTCTGTTCAGATCACTTAAAATCATGATGTTGTTGTTGTTTTTTGCCTTTTTCCCCAGAGAGAATAAGAATCCAGGAGGGAAATGTGGAGTTTTCAGATTCTGATGACGAAGATGAAAGTTGGTGTATTTCGTTATATAACTTCTTGTGTGCTATTGACTATTAGGCCTGTCACGATTATTTAATTAATTGTATGATTGTGGTTATTCTATCTAATCGCGAATTATTTGAGATAATCGCAATAATTGTTCAAATTAAATTTCAGTTACATTTTTCCATCCAAATAACAGAAATTTAAGCACTTAAAAATGCCATCAAAAGAACAGTTATAAAGTACACACGATAGTCAAAGGTCTTCCTTCATATGAAATGATGGCTTGTGTGTTTAATCAGATGGTATTATATTATATTATAAATATTTATATTAATATTATTAAAAATTATATAATTATTACTAAAAAAACCCCTGTTACTAGTGATGGGAGAAACAAAGCTTTTCGAAGCTTCGAATCAATTGAACCAAATGCTTCGCCAGATGATTCACTGTTTCGAAGCTTTCAAAATGCCACACGCTGGTGACGCCTAACGGTCAAAACAGTGTAAATGCAACAAAAACTCAGGCCAAACATGCATAAAACAGCTTTTAAAAACCAATTTCAAGTGTTTTATTAAACGTATAATCAATCAAATACAATTAACTAATCGTCTAATATCATTAAATATTAAGTGTCTGTGTAATATCTGTTCTTTTATCAATTTTCAGGGCTTGTTTTGTTTGTTCTATGGATGCTTTAGCTAAACAGGCCAATAAGAGACTTATTAACTACTATTGTTCCTTTTAATTATAGAAATGTCTCATTAAAATGTCTACAAGTGCATAAAACCATAGACAATTGTTCAAGGGTTCATCACTGGGGGGTGAACCTCAGTGAATCCGCTTGATTCATGGGTTCACAGAGATCGCCCCCAGCGGTGAACCATTAAAATTGAAACGTTTCGAAACAGTTATGACGTAACGAAGCCATGTTTACTGAAATCACATGACTTTGGCTGTTTGAAACATGCTCCAAACCAATGATTCGAAACAAAAGATTCATTAAGGTTTCGAAGCTTCATGAAGTAGTGTTTTGAAAGCACCCATCACTACCTGTTACACAGTTATTTGTATGACAATTAATCGTCAGCACAAAATTTATGATCGTGACAGGCCTTTTGACTGTTGTTTTTGTTGATGTACCATTATATTATACTTTTATTCAGCAAGGACTCATTAAAATAAATTGATCAAAAGTGACAGTAAAGACATTTATAATGTTAAGCTTTGGAAGCATAAGAGACTTCTTTCAAAAACATTAAAATATTATGCTCGCCTCAAACTTAATTATTTACTGTCATTAATTTCAGACATTAACCACCCTTCCTCTCTAGATACTGTCATCGATCAATGAAACCATGTCAGTGGGCCATTAACCTTCTACTTCACTCCATTGTCTGTTTCTTTTTAACTTCACACAGATCTGCCGAGGATATTTGATCAGTGTCATCAAGCCTTACAGCTGATTACAAGATATGTCCCATCGTAAGTGTCTTACAAAACCCCCAAAAGGTTCTTTCAATGTTTAGCAGTCATTAATAAACACTGCCTTGCTCTTTTAGAACCAGTCGATTCCTTATGCCAATCCTCTCTGAGAAGTTTCCTTTTGTGCAGAAGTCCTCCAGAACACTTGTGAGTTATCTGGAAAGGTTTTCCACAGCATTTAAATCCAGTATTTGAGTATAGTGATGTGATTACATGTTTGAATGTGATTGTACTGAGACTGTGTTATCTGTCCACACAGGAGTGTTATGTGCACAACCTGTTGAGGGTTTCGGTCTACATCCCTGACCTGAGGAGAGATATCTTGGAGCTCATCATCAGCAAGATGCTCACGCTAGATGTAAGTGGCTTGTGTTCAAGCACTGTACTGATGTCTTTGCAATTGTGCAGATGTTTGACTGCTGGTTTTGACATTTAGGTTAGTGCACCACGGAGTGAGATTGAAGAAGTGGAAAGTGAAGCTCAGCAAGATGTCAGTGAAGCATCGCAGGATGATTGCCTCTTCAACATGGTGAGTCCAAAACACTCCATAAAAGCACAAAAAGCCAAACGCAAATATTCAGAACATACTCAGTGAGACAAATTTTAAGGGATAGTTCAGCAAGAAATGAAAAGTCATCATTTACTTACCCTCATGTCGTTCCAATCATCTATGACTGTCTTTCTTCTGTGAAATCTCGAAGAATGTGTTGTATTCGCTGTTTTACTTGCAGTGAATGTGGACTGGAACTTTCAAGCTTAAAAAAAGAGGCAAAATTTTCATAAAAGTGGTCTATATTAGCAGTCTTTAAAGGGGACCTGTTATTCTCCTTTTCACAAGATGTAATATAAGTCTCTGGTGTCCCCAGAATGTGTCTGTGAAGTTTCAGCTCAAAATACCCCACAGATCATTTATTATAGCTTGTCAAATTTGCCCCTATTTGGGTGTGAGCAAAAACACGCCATATTTGTGTGTCCCTTTAAATGCAAATTAGCTGCTGCCCGTTTTCCAGAAGAGGGTTTAACAGCTCATGCTTCGGTTGCTCAACAACAACAAAGCTGGAGAATCTCACACAGCTAAAATGAGGATTGTCAGTGTTCAGCCTTACATACTGGAGTCGGACACTGATGGAGAGACTCTTAGAATGCATCTGGATGTTTCTGAACGGTTAGTGGATAAATTTATGTTGTTGCTGTGGAGTTGATTCAACTCATCGACTAGCATGTGCCGTCATGTTAATCTTCTGTGCAAAACCCAAATGGACGCCCACTATACATAGCGTAACAGTTTGCTAAACAGAGCCATACACACCAGACTAAAGTTTATGATTACTATAAAATGCTGTGAATGGTCTAATATTTTTTCCAAAATATCGCTCGACAGAAACACACCTTTTTTTTTTTTTTTTTTTTTTTTTTAAGCATCGAGCTTGCCAGGGTCAACTTGCAGGCTATCCAAGCTAACGAGACTGTAAATAGTGTTGTTCTCGTCTGTGCAGCCAACGACAGAAGAGTTAGCATGCTTTGCTCAAACTTTTGCCTTGGCCTTAGAACTGGTACACCGTTTTCGCTTGAGAAAACAAAATGACGGCGCCATGGGTGGAAACATACAGATTAAGGGGCGGTAATATTATAATAAGATCCCCTTCCTTCGTCACAAGGGGAGCGAAATCGTAGCGGCTCGTTTTTTCACATGCTTGCAGAGATAGGCTTGCCAAAATAAAGTTACTGGGTTGTCCTTTTTTACGTTTTCTGGGTTGGTAGATGCACCGGGGACCTGATTATAGCACTTAAACAAAGGAAAAGTCAGATTTTCATGTTATGTCCCCTTTAACCCTCCTCCTATCAAACAAATCTGAACCAGCTAATCAAGCTCTTCAGGATCACTTGAAAATCACAAGCTGACGCAGGTTGGATGTAAACTTTGTGGGGCAATGGGTCTCCAGGAGCAAGGTTGAAGACCTCTGGACTATACAACTTATTTTTGATAGTAACACAGCAGTTTGTATAAGAAACAGGGCTAACTCATTCATATCCTAGTCTTTCTTTTAATGTTTTAATAGTCATAGATCTTACTCTTCTTATATGGTTGTCTCAGGATGAGGAAGAGGACTCTCCACTGAATTCAAAACCTGATAGAGCTATAATGGTCCATCCTGTGGCAGAGAAACTGGACACAATGATGACTGTCCTGCTGGCTTTCATTAAAGACATGTGCCATGTTAAAGGTCAGGACATTACCATTTTTTTTAACTCATTTGTGTTTTTAAATTTTTTCTTTTTCTTTTCTTTCTTTTTTTTTTTTTTTTTAAGGGCTGTTGGTCAGGAAGAATGTTTAATTGCAATTCAGTTAGCACATTCAGTCCTTATTTAGGAAAGAAAAAAAAAATACAACCTTTCAAAGGTTTGGGGTGAGTATAATTTGTTTTTTGCATAAAATTAATTCTTTTATTCAGTGAGGTCACATAAAATTGATCAAAAGTGACAGTAAAGGCATTTATAATGTTACAAAAGATTTTTGCTTCAAATAAATTAACTTTCTATTCATCAAAGAATAAAAAAATGTATTACGATTTCCACAAAAATATTAAGCAGCACAACCATTTTCAAACTTGATGATGATAAAAATGTTTCTTGAGCATCAAGTCGTCATATTAGAATGATTTCTGAAGGATCATGTGACACTGAAGACAGTAGTAATGATGCTGAAAATTCAGCTTTGCGTCACGGAAATACATTACTGCTTAATACACATAAAAATAGAAAACAGTTATTTTAGTTAAATATTTTGATTAAATAACTTCAGTCTTGTTGAGCAGAAGAGACTTCTTTCAAAAACATTAAAAAATCTCCGGCCCCAATGGCAATCAATGTGTAATGATTGTGTGAGCCAATCTGTGTGGATGACATTGCAGAATATATATACCTTCATTTAAGGAAAAGCATCAAAATGCTCCAGCGCTAATCATATTTAATTAATGACATGCATTATTAATATATGCATTCATATATTGTTAATTTTTCCTATTCATATATATTTATTTTTTTGTTGTTTCAATCTCATTAGGCTCGGTAGATATTGAGAAAACCAAAGCTCTGTACAGAGACCTGGTGTCTGTGTTTGATAAGGTGGTGCTTCCCACTCATGCTTCCTGTCACGTGCAGTACTACATGTTTTACTTGTGCAGCTTCCGTCTGGTGAGTTCCCACTTCTCTCTCATTCACAAACAAACAAACCCAAAAAAAAAAAACCCAAAAAAACATACCTAGACATCAAAAACTTTATTAATTTATTTTTTTCAGGGTTTGGCTGAAGCTTTTTTGGATCATTTATGGAAGCTGTTACAAGGCCCCAACCAGCCCCCCATCCTGAGACAGGCCGCTGCTGGGTACATGGGCAGCTTCATGGCAAGAGCCAAGTTTTTGCCAGTATCGTACGTGACCTTTATCATGCAGTTTATCCTATCTAATACATTGGAGTTCAATATTTAATCATCTTTCTTGGCGGTGGTTTGTTACCTCGATTAGGTAATTAAACATTAATGCCTCTTTGTTGGTATCTGGAAAAGAAAAAGGGTTTGATTGGACACCTTTATTTGTCGAAACATAATTTGAAACCTACATGTCAAAACTGGTGCTGTAGAGTTTTCTCTTTTACAGGACAGTCAAGGCCTGTCTGGACCTGTTAGTTCCCTGGCTGCACCTTTACATTGACAGTCAGGACACAGGATCCAAAGCATTCTGTGATGTCAGTCTACACGGCCCCTTTTATGCAGCCTGTCAGGCTGTGTTTTACACACTGATCTTCAGGCACAATGTCATTCTTGAGGGCAATCTGAAGAAAGGTCAGTACATGTGGAATTTACATAAATTTGGAATTTAAACATAAAAATCATTTATGTTTCCCTGGACCACAAAACCAGTCATAAGGGTCATACATCATCTGAAAAGCTGAATAAATAAGTTTTCCATTGATGTATGGTTTGTTAGGATAGGACAATATTTGGCCGAGATACAACTATTTGAAAATCTGGAATCTGAGGGTGCAAAAAAAATGAAAATATTGAGAAAATCGCCTTTAAAGTTGTCCACATGAAGTCCTTAGCAACGCATAATACTTAGAAAAATTAAAATTTTGATATATTTTACGGTAGGAAATGTACAAAATATCTTCATGGAACATGATCTTTATTTAAAGGTGCAATATGTAAGAATTTTGCAGTAAAATATCCAAAAACCACTAGGCCAGTGTTATATATTTTGTTCACTTGAGTACTTAAAATATCCCAAATGTTTGCAACTATTTGTAAATCGTTAGAAAATTGCAATTTTAACCAAGGCTCCGGGATGTGTGAGGGAGTCGCCCGTCAATTGCGTCATACCCGCGTTAACCCTCGGTCTGCCTCGGTTTCCGGTTTTATTTTGTAGAAACCATGGAAACACCAAAGATGCTTTAATATTACGTTTTAATAGACAAGGGAACAACTGTTTTGATATATTTATAGACAGAAAACTAATTATTGTTATATAGCTCAACATGTTTAGTCTTATTGTTTAAATCTAATTTTCTTTTTTTCTTTTTTTTTTTTTTTTTTTTTTGCGAGCACCATGCTTTACCATGCCTCAGAGAAAAACACTATTTTGTGAAGTAGCTAACATAGCATAATCAGATGCAACTTTATTTTTAGTAACAGTAATACAGCATTTTCTCCATCATACAATACGTTTTAAAATTAATTGCATGCCATTTATTAACACAAGTCATCCAGCATTTATTAATATGATATTCTAAAATCGATCTAGCTTACTGCAGTGTGCAACAAGTGTCTCACAGCAGCCGCCGAGCGAACACACAGAGTAACGTTATAACATCATTTTCAACACACTCAAATGTTATCTAATATGATAAACAGAGCTGTGTTACCTCATTCTCATGACCGGAAAAGTGGAAGCGGCGCCGGCGACTGTGGCGTAATAAAAGTTCCGCTGCTCGTGAGGCGTGTGTTGCGCAATCGCTCCAGCGGCCTCGTTCAGCTCCAACAACACTCAGTCCTGCTCTGCTTCATACTACAATAACGTTAATAATCGCATCCATGAACATGATTTCTTCCCGAGTCCTATCCCAATTGTTTACCACCGTCCGTTAAGGTGAAGACCACATGTCCCAAGATTCCACGCTCAAACTTTTGCTTTTGTGGTCCAGGGTCACATATAAGAAGTTTCATGTTGTGTTTCTGGGTCAGTTGCCCTGATCTGTTAATTTATTCAAAAATGCATGCAAACAATGACCACTTTTAAGATGAGCATGTATTTTATTTTGAATCTCAAATTCATTTAGATATTTTGGGGGTCATAAAGTCAAAAACTATCCTGATAACATAATGCTTTTACACTAGCTTTCACACTAGCACTTTTCAGAGTTCAGTTTGTTTGTATGATGTAAATGCAGGTGTGCATTTGCGAAGCGTACCTGAGTCTGCATAAAAAGGATAGTTTGGGGTCCGATGGGCTCCAGTACGGTTCGCTGCTGATATGAACACAATCGTACTAAATTGCAGAAGTGAACTGCTATTGATTAAGTTAGATTTCATAAAACTGTGTGTTTGTGTGTTCTCACTCAATTTCCTGACAAGCGTGACTTCAGCAGAAATGGACTCCTCCCGTGTTCTTTAGAACATTTGCAGTACATTCGGTGAAGATAGACACAAGTGCCGTTATGTGCTTATGCTTTGAAAACAAAACCAAAGGTTCAAAAATTTAAATATAAATGTGAGCAACGCTATGGGGTCATAATAGCTGCTGCTTTGATGATGTAAACCCACCATGGTTCAGACCCAAATAATACAGCAGGGGGAGGGGGAGCAAGCAAACTCTGGTTTGGACCAGGCAATCGAATCAAGTGAAAGCACCCTCAAAGATCAAAGTCCTTTCATTATTAAAATATTTGAACAAAAATGCTTTGTGTATTTAATATCTGAAAAACATTTGTCTGCCAAATCAAAGTCGTGGTCCAACCAACATGCAGAAAAAAAGGGAAATGTTATAAAAAGGACCCCCGCGGACCCTCATGACTGTGTCAAGGTCAATATGTCTCTTAAAATATCAGATAATTTGATATTTTTTACAGCAAGACAAGGTCAGTTCAGGTTGTAAAATGTGCGACTCCCCCCCCAAAAAATTTTAATGTAGAATTAATACAAGCATGCTATTACTTTTTAATTTGATGGTTGCACCACATGATATTTTTAGTTTATATTTTTTCATTAAAACTATTTGTAAAAGTTGTTTTTGTTTTATGAGAACTAACATGAATACACATCTAAGACCTTGACAAATGTGTTTTTAACTAGATTTTTCCTTTTCTGATTATTCTGCAGGGTTGGCGTATCTTCAGGGTTTGAATCTAGAGCGTATAGTGATGTGTCAGCTCAACCCTCTGAGGGTCTGTCTACCTGCTGTCACCAACATGTTTGCAGCCATCACCAGGTACAGCACGAGAGAGATCGTTAATCGGGTTACAAAGCTTTATGAAATAAAAGCATGACAAATGAGGGCAATTTCACCTGTCTGTTGGCAGGAAGTACCAGCTCGTGTTCTGTTACACCATCATCGAGCGGAACAACCGGCACTTGTTGCCAGTGGTGAGGAGTTCAGTGGGCGGCAACTCCGTGTCCACTAACACAAACCCTCTGGATACCTTCTTCCCTTTTGATCCATATCTTCTGAAAAGGTATTGAAGTCATGTCAATTTCTATCAGTCTCAGCACTGGAATAATAGTTTACTGGCGTTTTATTTCTTTATTAATTTTACAACAGCTCTGGAAAACTCATAGAGCCAATCTACCAGGTGTGGGAGGAGCCATCCGACTGTGTGATAGATGTGCCCAAAAAGGAAGTCAGAAAGGTGAGCCTGACCTGCATTCACAGTGGCCACAAAGAGGATTTGGATACTTAAAATATTGATTTTTCTTCCCTGTTGTGACGTATATCTGAGTGAAATGCTTCTCAAACAAGAAAATATGTTGGGCAGGACTTGATTTTGTCCTTTGGAAATTAGATGGTTGTTATGTCATGTGAGTGACAGGTTGTCCCGCCCTCACGCCAGTAAACAGATGTTGCTGCAAGAGGGAGGGGAAGTTATTTTAATTAAAGATTACAAGGGTACTTAAGATATGTGCATGGATAAATCATTTATAATAAATATAGCAATATCCCATCCAAAGATTTGTTTTTTTAAGCCACTGAAAAAACTATAAAAGGTGTCAAATTGATTTTTCATGAACTCATCTCAGAGAATATCTAATAACACTTTTTGATCTTGTCTCACAGGGGTCTATGGAGGAGGAAGATGACTTTCTGCATGGAGAAACACCTCATGGAGACTCAGTAGTGGGCATGACTCCGGGCTCTTATGACTCCCATCTGCACAGTCCACGGAGCGTGGGCTCTCCCCCCATCTCCTTCCTGCAGAGGCCTTTCTGATCCACCGTTGTGGTGATCAGCTGGTCACAGATGGGCTGTTCAGCCCGAGTTCACACCATGAGGGGGCGCTCAAGGACTGCTTGTGTTAGTGCAGATCATACTGGAGCTCTAGACACACCAGCATTACTGACCCCAGTATTTGTCAGTAGTTTTACTAAACCCTCTATTACACTTTAAGACTGCTTCATAAAATACAAATATGTGTTTGTTTGCATATTTTAACTATATGAGTAGTAAAATGAAAGAAACATTGCTTCTCAAGTAGACAGTCTGACGTTTTTTTTCTGTTTTCAGATGAATCTGTCAGAGACTATTGTAATTAAATTATCACTGAGATAATTTGAGATTTTTTTTTTTTTTTTTTTTTTTGTAATATTTTCAGCTTATTCTGAAATGATTGGAGAGGTTGGAATTGCCTGGGATTGTTTCATTGGTAAATGGGGGTCACTTCCCATGTTACAAGTTTGAGCTCTGACTAAACCAGTGTCTGTTTGTACAAAATATTTTGTAGGAAACTGACTTACAGAGAATACCTTAATTTAAAGATGGAATTCTGTTTTATTGATTGAAATTTTATTGGAATTATTGGGCTGTCTATCATATTATTCTGTTCAAAATTCACAGCGCACACAGTGAATGTTCTGAATGTTGTGTTTGTGCAACACTCAAGAGTTTTGAAATTCATACTCTTTAAGATAACTTGTTAAATAGTCATGCTATCTTATTAAAATGTTGAAAATATGATCTAATTCTTGACTGTTTTTCTAAAGACGTATTACTTTATTAAATGTTTATATATGGTCACACTTTAGATTAGGGTCCAATTCTCGCTATTACCTAATTATTAACTACGACTCGCCTCAATAAACTCCTAATTATCGCTTAATAGTAGTTATAAAAGGTAGTTAAGTTTAGGTATTGGGTAGGATTAAGGGATGTAGAATATGGTCATGCAGAATAAGGCTTTAATATGTGCTTTATAAGTACTAATAAATAGCCAATATCCTAGTAATATGTATGCTAATAAGCATCGTTAATAGTGAGAATTAGACCCTAAACTAAATATATATATATATATATATAAATAAATGTGTGAATATGTATATTTATTTTTTGAAATAAAAAATTCAGCAACGATGCATTAAATTGATTAAAAGTGACGGTACAGAAATGTATAGTGTTACAAACAAATAGTTTTAAATGCTGTTCTTTTGAACTTTCTTTTCATCAAAGAATCTTTAAAAAAAAAAAAAAAAAAAGAATTATGGTTTCCACAAAAATATTAAGCAGCACAACTGTTTTCAACATTGATTATAATTAGAAATGTTTCTTGAGCAATAAATCATCATATTAGAATGATCATGTGACACTGAAGACTGGAGTAATGATGCTTTAACAGATTTAAATTCAAAACAGTTACTTTAAATTGTATTCATTTTTTAATTGTCTTTGAAATTTACTCTATTTTTAATCGAATAAATGCAGACGTGGACAGCAGAAGAGCTTTTTTTAAAAACATTTAAAAATCTTATTAACCCCAAAATTTTGAATGGTATATATAAAGATTACTGAAAGATCGAATTCAGAGATGCATCCTTAACAGAAACTGTACAGATGTGCATAGTAGTATCTTAAAAAAAAAAAAAAAAAAGACCATGCAAGCTGTTGCAGATTACACAAGCATTAAAACTGTGTCAGCATGCAACCCTTGGTAGCCAAATAAATTTTCAAATATTGTATCAACAATGTACACTGTCACGCATGCACAGCTATTCCTCCAGGCACACGAGCATGAGTGGATTTAAAAATAACAGACAAATCCTCTAGTATTTTAAGTGTCAAAGCGAAGTGTGTACCGAATTCACTGCAGATAGTCATACAAAACATACACATGACACATTTGTTCTGACTTTAATAAAAACATTACAAGAAATATATTTAGGCCACACATATGATGCAATCTAGTTAAATCACAGGACTACATGTCAGCATTTGTAGAGCGTGAGCTGTTATTAATATCAACAAACATCTGCACAATTGTACACCTCTGTCCTCAGGAAATGAATGATACCAGCTTATTACACATTGATATAGGTGATTGTAGATCCTATACGCCAAGACAAAACAGCCGAATACAGTGTGCTCATGAAAACAGTAACCCGAACCATGTGCATTGTTCAACTGAATGGATGCATTCGGGGTGGAACGCTGCAATATGACCCCCATTACTTGATTCTAGTGCCATGACAACCAAAATCCCCCTCAGAACTGTCAGTATAGTCACGAGGACGCTGAGACGGAGCAAAGTTACTGTCCATCACAGAAACAAGACACGAAGGATCCCCCCTAAAGCACTTAACAGACCATACCTGATAGTAGTGCGGTGGATGCTGGGTGACATTGGACCGACCTGTACCGCAAATGCGTCCGAGCACAGACTGGCGTGTTCGGCAAATACATGAAGAAGACATCGAAGGGTTCGACGGCAAGATTTACAAGGTTTATGACGGCAAGCGCCCATGTACTTAGAAGCGAGCATGTCTATGTGTCTCTGCATAATAAAAGTTTCGGACTGAAAATATAAAATCTTCAAAACGTCATAGCACTTCTCAGAACAGATACAAATAAGCATCATATCAAATGATGAAGAGTGGGGACTGTCCCAAAAATCCCTAAATGAAATGTAATACATGTACTGTTTAATATACCTAACTCTAATAGAGAGGTCAGCTGCACAGCCACATGTGTATTTATTACAGTTGTTGAATGGGGAGATATACATCTGAATGCTCTCTTTCTCATTCTGAAGAGATCATCTTCATCTGCTCTAAAAGTGTTTTGCATGGCACATGCTTGAAATTGCATTTGAGCATTTCAAAGTCACCTCTGCTGTTAATGGTGAAATTGTGTTTCAGACTTCAATCCCCTTGGTTGGTTTCTGCCTTTACATTATGACACTGAGTAATGCTACATGTTATATATGTACATGGACGGCTTTAAAAAATGAGTATCAGTTTGATCAGTAGAGCTCAGGCCTCTGATATCACTCGAACAATGAACTGAAGGAGTAAAAACCACACTGCAAAACTTCACAGTCTCTTATTTTCCACAGTATAGTTTCAGTTCAACCTTGATGTTCTGAACGAGCGCAGTTTGTCTGTCTGTCCCAGATGCTCTACTGACCTCTCCGCTCTACTGCAGGACCCCCGAGGACAGGAGGTTGTGGCCAATGTGTGAGGCTACAGGAAAAAAAGAGAGCATGATTGTAGATTATGTGTGGCATTGCGTAAGTCTATAATATTCTACTGTAAATATGATACTGAATCTGAAAAATGAGCATGTTTATGAGTGCATTCTGTTCAAAAGTCATAGGCCATATTCCCTTCAGAGGACAGCTTCCACAGCGAAAGCTTCAGAGGTTAAAAGGGGGCAAAACTAACAATCATTCGGAGCAGTGTTACGTCACACAATGACTGACACTATTGGACACCAGTTGTATCTCTGAATAAATAATTATATATTCAAAAAGTTTGGACACATTACTATTTTTAAATACACTGATTATTATCAGTGTTGGAAGCAGTTTTGCTGCTGAATATTTTTTTGGAAACAGTGATACTTTTTTCAGGATTCACTGATGAATAAAAGTAAAAAAGAACAGCATTTATTCAAAATGGAAATATTTTATAACAAGTCTTTACTATCACTTTTTATCAATTTAACACATCCTTGCTGAATAAAAGTATTAAAAACTTTTTAAAAAATGACTGACCCCATACTTTTGAATGGTAGTGTATATTGTGACAAAAGATTTCTATTTTAAATAAATGCTGTTCTTTTTTAAATTTTTTATTCATCAAAGAATCCTGAAAAAAGCATCACATGTTATGAAAAAATACAATCCGAATTCTGGAAATGTTGGGACGTTTTTTAAATTTGAATAAAATGAAAACTAAACTGACTCTTCTACGACGAAGCCATGCTGTTGTAATAGCTGCAGTATGTGGTTTTGCATTGTCCTGCTAAAAATACACAAGGCCTTCCCTGAAATAGATGTCGTCTGGAAACCTTTATATACCTTTCAGCATTCATAGTGCCTTCCAAAACATGCAAGCTGCCCATACCGTATGCACTTATGCACCCCCATACCATCAGAGATGCTGGCTTTTGAACTGAACGCTGATAACACACTGGAAGGTCTCCCTCCTCTTTAGCCCGGAGGACACGGCGTCTGTGATTTCCAACAAGAATGTCAAATTTGGACTCGTCTGACCATAGAGCACTTTTCCACTTTGAAACAGTACATTTTAAATGAGCCTTGGCCCACAGGACATAACAGCGCTTCTGGACCATGTTCACATATGGCTTCCTTTTTGCATGATAGAGCTTTAGTTGGCATCTGCAGATGGCACGGCGGATTGTGTTTACCGACAGTGGTTTCTGGAAGTATTCCTGGGCCCATTTAGTAATGTCATTGACACAATCATGCCGATGAGTGATGCAGTGTCGTCTGAGGCCCAGAAGACCACGGGCATCCAATAAATGTCTTCGGCCTTGACCCTTACACACAGAGATTTCTCCAGTTTCTCTGAATCTTTTGATGATGTTATGCACTGTAGATGATGAGATTTGCAAAGCCTTTGCAATTTGACGTTGAGGAACATTGTTTTTAAAGTATTCCCACAATCTTTTTACGCACTCTTTCACAGCTCTGCCTATCTTTACTTCTGAGAGACTCTGCCTCTCTAAGACATCCCTTTTAGAGCTAATCATGTTACAGACCTGATATCAGTTAAAGGGGTGGTTCATTGCGATTTCACTTTTTTAACTTTAGTTAGTGTGTAATGTTGCTGCTTGAGCATAAACAGTAACTGCAAAGTTACAGCGCTGAAAGTTCAATGCAAACTGAGTTATTGTCTTTTAAAGTTATGGTAGTTTAATGCCTACAAAAACGACCAGTTTGGACTACAACGAGCTTCTTCCCGGGTTGGTGACATCATAAACCCTGCAAAACACTGCCCCCGGGAACACGCAACAAAGTGGGCGAGGCCATGTCGAGTGCATATGGAAGCGGAAGAGTTGTCTACACTGGACATGACGCGTCAAAAGGTAATAGAACCCCTTATAATAATCAGTGATATTGTCTACACCATAGACTGTAAAAAACACTGTCTACACTGGATGCGGCGCTGAAGACAGCTTCCAGAATCTACACGAGTTCAATGCTGGATTTGCACCAAGGCTATTACTGAAAGATGAGCAGTTCCCACTTTAAAAGCAGAAACTGCTGTTTATGGGCCCTTAACTGTAAGTACGTTTTATTGTTTGTACATGTTTTTTAAATGTATAGTTCTGTTGCTATTTTTTGGTTGCACCAAGGACCTAAACAAAGACCAATGCGTTTTTGCTTCGCTAGCCAGTTAGCTAAATTCTATTGCATACTTCTCCAACAAACGTCAACAAACACCAACAAACTTCTATGTTCATAGACAAACAGTTGTTCATGCTATAAATTAAACGCTACCTTTACAAAAATGCTACTACTCAGTCATGTATTCGGCTACAGTAAAGCTTTAATCAGGATAAAACCGTATATTAAAAGCTAACAAACAGCAGTAACATTTACAAGTGACAGCATATCTAAACACTTTGACACAAATACAAATGGAAATAAACCGTGCTTGCAGAGGTTCTGCTTGACCCTTTTCATCATTACTGCTATCTGGGTCTGATTCGGGCTCAATTTGATAATATGGACGCCATTATTTACATTTCCAATGAAGCACATATATCAACTGATGGTAAGGGGCGTGGCGTTTCCGGACGCTTCGACGAATCACAATACACTGGGCCAGCTAACCAATCTGAGCACATTGTGTATTTCGGAGGGAGTGGTATCATAGAAGCAGGAAGTCAATCCGGCCGTTCAAATGGCAATGGAAACAGCGGTGTAGAATAAAGGTAAAATATATGAAAAATACAGAGTTTTTTTAAAAATGAAGCATTAAGACATGTTAAACTGCGCCCCATAAACACAATCAAGCCTAGAAAAAAACCAGTGAACCACCCCTTTAACTTAATTAGTTGCTAGATGTTCTCCCAGCTGAATCTTTTCAAAATTTCTTGCTTTTTCAGCTATTTGTTGCCCCTGTGGCAACTTTTTTGAGACCTGTAGCAGGCATCAAATTTGAAATGAGCTCATTTAGTGGATAAAAGTGTAAAATTTCTCCCTTTAAACATTTGTTATGTTATCTATGTTCTATTGTGAATAAAATATTGGCTCATGTGATTTGAAAGTCTTCATTTTATTCAAATTTAAAAAACGTCCCAACTTTTCCAGAATTCGGGTTGTATTAAGCAGCACAAACTGTTTCCAACATTGATAATAAATCATCATATTAGAATGATTTCTGAAGGATCATGTAACACTGAAGACTGGTGTAATGGCTAATGAAAATTCAGCTTTGCATCACAGAAATAAATGACATTTTAAAGAAAATTAAAAGAGAAAAACAGTATTTTAAAATTTTTATATTATTTCACAATATTACTGTTTTTTCTGTATTTTGATCAAATAAATGCAGCCTTGATGAGCATAAGAGACTTCTTTCAAAAACATGTGTCCAAACTTTTGACCGGTATTGTATGTGTGTGAGTGAGTGGTTTGTATGGTTCAAATATATATATGGTTCATAGTTTAAAAGTTTACCAGTAAACAAATGTATATAGAGTATGTGATGCAGTAAACGACACAACAAAAATCCATTTAAAATTTCAGAATGATAATTCAAGACTATAAAAAAAATGCAGACGTGAAGGGTCATTACAGCCTTTTAATTTCCAGAATGCAAAGAATCTTGTGTGTGAAGTATTCATCGGTTTTGTTTCAAAGGACCTTTTGAAATGCACCTTTGTGCACTTCTGTTTGGATTGACCCTATGGCAAGGCTGCCCTGATTGATCTCCTTTCAAAATGCCATAATTAATGCCATTTAAAACATTAGTTTAAAAAAATGAGACATGTGACACCTGCATTGGTGTTTTTCTAAATTCCTTGTCAAACTGCATAACTGACAGACTTTGCAAGGCCAGCAGTTATAGTGAAGGGTTTTGTGGCAGAGAAATGAACGTTTGGCCTGAGCTAAACTCAGCTGACAGCAGCAGTTGAAGGGGAAAATGCTGATTGCTTCATAACACAACAAAAACGGCCACTCACTCTGAATCACAGTCCTCTTCGGCCTTCACAACGCATCCCTCAACGTACTGCGGTAATGCTGCAAAACAGCCAAACATTCTGTGAATAATGATGACATAACAGATGTGATAAAACAAGTTCAAATGAGTTAATTAGATCAAAAGGTCCAGAAACTGTCCCATTGTACCAGATTATTTAAAACACACTCCACTCAAACAGGGCTTTAAACAGTCAGACTGAAAGAGAGAAGCTCTGAGCAGCCACTCAGATTAGACGCCCAGAACTGTTGATGATCTAGTGCACATTTCTGACTTACTGTGATCCTCAGTGCAAAGTGAGCAGACACCATCCACAAGCTCTTTGGCCTCAGCTGCAAGCTGGCAGGCAGGGTCGGGGATTGGGGAGGGTGTATCGGGGCTGGCATTCGCTGGAGATGCCCGTGTGCTCCTGTAGGATGAGTAGGAGATGTCATGATCACTGATAGGGGTGACCACTGCAACTTTCAACAAATCTGGCATGAGAAACTTACCCATTTTCAATCCCAAATAAGCTGGTGTTGGTGAGAACTTTGTGGACATTCTGTAAAAACAAAGTGCAAATTATAAACTTGGATGTTTTTAGTGTTTTGAGGGATCACTGATACCTAGATACAACAGATCACAACAGATTTTAAGTCAAAAAGTGGTTTGTGTTTACCTGGGCAAAGCCAAGGAGCTTCTTGTTGGAAATCTCCAGGTGCTTCCGTGTGAGTTCAGACTTTCTCAACTGGCTGTCAATGACGGTGAGCCTTCTGTTCAGGTCCATCACATCCTCCTGTGAAAAAAATGGCCTTTAAAACCGGCGTTGGTGTTGTGAACTAAGGGACATTTGCACAACTTTTTATGCGTTTTGGCCGTTCATTTACATGACAATGGTGTTTCGGGGGTCTGAAAACGCGAACTTTTGAAAACAGGTTTTAAAGTTCAAGTTTCTGAAAATGATATCCATGAATCTGGTGACGTCATGCGCATGCATATTACGTGTTCAGTCTATATACATGCACGATTACTTGACAACCAAAACACTACAGGCGGACTACAGGACTGTGTTTGTGCTGCTCAAGATATTGAGTTTATTAACACTTCTCCAGCAAAGTGTAGATTCACTGTTTGTATTCACCGCTCTGTAGAAAAATGTGTATGTGCGCAGTAGGCATGTGACAGTATCAAATTTTCATGTTGCAATGCTTTTATCACGGTATACGGTATTATCACGATATTGAAATAAGTTGCAAAAAAAGTGCTGTCATAACAGGTTTAAGAACTCTTTTTCTTATAACAAAAAGAACTCTGAATGTTTAAATACAATAATGCAAAACACAAAAAAATTATAAAGTAAAATTTTCAAACAGATTAAAGTGCAAAATAATTATAAAGAACAACAGGTAACACTTTACAATAAGGTCTCATTATTTAACGTTAGTTAATGCATTAACTAAGATTGAGCAATAGCTACATTTGTTACAGAAGGCATTATTGTTTGTTAATGTTAGTTAAGAAACACAACTGATCATTGTTAAATCAGTATTAAGTATTTGGTGCTGTGATGAACAACATTGCGAATACAAAAAAAATTGAATGGCTGTTTGAAGCATTTTAAAAACTTCACTAGCACAGTTGCCTTGTTTGCGGGGTTTCCGGGGTAACCGCTGCATTTCTGCTGTTCCATCAGCGCCCTCTGCTGTCAGAGAGTGAACGTGCACTTTCGTTCAGCGCATCTCCTTCACTCGTTCCGCCATGTGCTTCCCGTGCACGTTGGGCTTGTTTACATCTGAGTGCACATGTCCCTATGACGCAGAATACAGCTATATCGTGCATATTCATTATCGTGATATATCGTATTACCGAATATCGGCACATGTCTAGTGCGCAGGCACAACATAGGCGCATAGTGTTTCTTGACAAAGTGACATCGCCAACTACTGGCCTGGCAGCATAATACAGCGTTTTTAGTCTTTTCTTTTCTTTTTAGTCTAGTCTTTTCGAAGATCCATTTGAAAGGGGATCGTTTTGACAATGCTGTCGTCTGTACATGAAACTTTTCAAGACCTCAAAGGAAAAAAGTTTCAGTTTTTAGTACACTGTTGTCATGTAAACGTATCCATAAACTATTAAAATAATTTTCGTTAATTGAAATAAAGCAGACATAAAATAGAATATACTTCTTAGAAGAAAAACTTCAGAAAAACTGATTTTTTTCTGAAGTTTTTCTTGTTGGCAACTAAAGCAAAATAAAATCAGTTTTAGCTGAATAAAATTACTAAAACTAAAAAGTGAAATAAAAAATAAAGCTAAATAGAAATATTACATTTTTTTAAAAAAATGACAAAAAAGCACAAACATAATTACTAAAACAAACTAAAATTAAAATTGAAAAAGTAAAAAATAAAAGCTAATTTAAAATATTCATAAATACTATAATAGTGTATAAATAATACTAAAATAGCACTGTTTAAAGTGTTCATCACAAACAGGACTGTGTTGTATTAGATAACAATCACCTGGCAACTCATTCTAAAAAGTTTTCAGTCATTGCATCACCTTGTAAATTTCTTACAAATTATTATGAAACATTTTTCAGCAAACAGAGAGATGTGATGAAAGAGGAACATTTACCTTAGTAGCCTCAAGTCCTCTCTGTTTCTTTCCAGCTAGCTGGCTCTTCAGATCTTTGATTTCAGCCTCCAGGAGCTGAATGACCTCCTCATAGTCCTGTTCGGCACTGTTAGTCTGTCTCTGAACAGCCTCTGCTACCTGCAGCTTACTCTTCAGACACTTATTCTCCTCCACTGTGGCCGTGGCCTTCTGTTTCATCCACACACGGAAATAAGGGAACACACAAATTGACGGGTGGATAAATGTCTTAAATGCTCAGATGCTCATGTTGTGATAGTATATATTTGGTATGCACAAATATAATGAGGTAAAATGGGCATCACAAAGTGTTGATGTATTAAATCAGCTCTCATGCCTCTTAATATTTGGATGTCATATTTTGAGGCATTTAAGATTAGTCACATTGAAGAAGTTTATTTGAGACTCCCCAGGCTTTACCTCAGCCGTCTTCTGCAGTTCCTCCTCCAGAGTCTTCTTACTGTCTTCTGTGTCTTTCAGTAACACCTGAGAGCAATGCAATGGATGTTCATGTCACAAAATCTTTCGTCACAGATGTTCAGCTCTGTCTTGTACATGACACGTGGAAGAAAAACAGATATTGTGGCCACAAATTAAGAATCTGATCCCACATTGTGGCCACATTGTACTAATTTGTACTCTTGTTTTAATTTAGTTAAACCATGGCCACAATTTGCCCAACATTAGGAAATAAATTAAGTCATTTGTTGTGGCCACAATATCATGTTTTTGCCCCTGCATGTCATGTGTGGGGCCTTGTAGTCTAGCAAAATTGTCCAAAATTAACTTTCTGCCACACCAATGATGTGTGAATTAACTACCCCACACCCTTAAACCAATGCACTTACACACACACACCCAAAAAATGTTCTCTGCATTTCTTCTCTTCTCTAGCTTGCATACTAATCTAGTCGTAAAAAAACATGACATCGTTTATTATGAATATTGTTGACTCCTTGATGAATTGCTTTGTTTCTTTCTTGTAAGTCGCTTTGGATAAAAGTGTCTGCTAAATGCATAAATGTAAATGTAAAGTAAATGTAAATTTATTGTAAAGCCCCGTTCACAGCGCCAGCAACACGCAGCGACAAAGCGACATGATCCCATTCATTTCAATGGAGCGCTGGCGACTTCCGGCGACAAGAGCGACAGTGACCGTTGGCGACAGAATGTAGGCGTGTCAAGCGACGGGAGACACGCGACAAAAGTTCAGAAATTTCAACTTTATGCAAATGAGGAGCGAATTTCGCGAGCGACAACCAATAGGAGTGAAGGCTCTGGAGCTCACATCACCGTCTCGAGTGCAGGCAAGACAGACAGGAATATTTCCGGAGCGATTTTTTTATATGATTTTTTATATGATTTGACTCTACATACATGGATATAATAAAATGATGCATGGAAAAAAAAACTGTCGGCAGTCTTGTGAGTTTGATTCATACATTGATAGTTTGTGTTGTTAATTATATGATGCTGTGAGCAGTTTAGCACTGCTGCAGTTCATATTACAGTTTCCCCTGCATTGTGTTGATTATTAGGGACAAGTAAATTGATTATTTGTCAAATTCGAATGACGTTTTAGTATTTTTTGATAGTATGAGTGAGTTTAATTTGTTGATAGAACGATCATTAATCTAGTTAATGATTTAATGCACTGAGCACTGCAGTCACAACACTCTACAACAGCAGAATGTTACTTTTAATTATTTTAAACCTACTTCCTAGTCAAATTAGAACGATTTCTTAATTTTATATATCATTTGTGATTGCATTTTCTATAGATATGATCAGACGTGCAGTCTACCAATGATATTAGAGCGACAGCACTAGGAACGCCCACAAGCGACTTCACAGTACAGAGACGAGCGACATGCAGCGACAAAGTCGCTGGCGGTGTGAACGGGGCTTAAGTGTGCACATAGATAAAATGTACCAACCACTAACATTTCTTACAGGTTATGAAACTTTATTTATTTTTTTATTTTTTTTAAGATTTACTTTTAGCGATTTTTGCCTTTATAGGATAGTATCAGGAAGCATGGTGGGAGAGAGAGAGGGGAACAGGATCGGGAAAGGTATGCGAGCCGGGACTCGAACTCGGGTCACCCGAAGCACAATATCTATATTTCTCATCTAATATTTCATCTCATAATTATGACTGTCATAATAAAAACTTTCTTATAATTTCAACTTTTTATGTCATAATTATGACTTTTTAAATCTCATAATTATGATTTAGTATGTCATAATTATTACTTAGTATGTCATAATCTTGACTTTTTATGTCATAATTATGACTGTCATAATTTCGACTTTTTATGTCATAATTATTTACCAGTTTTTTGCCTTATGTGGTGGAAATGAGCTTCCGTAATTTTGCATTATTTGTTTTTTTTTAATTATTTCTTTCTGTCTATTCTGTTTATTCCATATTCTGTTTTTTTTTACTCTGTCTTTTTACTTTAAGTAAGGAATATTCCACATGTGTTGGAATATGGAGTGGTAGAGGAAAGAACTTGGCAGACAAACATGATGGTAAGTTTTCCACTGAGGTAAAAGTTGTTTGAGCTGCGACAGGTGTTTTCTTAAGTGAATCAGTCAAGGTCAGACTATCATTCTTACAATTTGACTTCATGTATTATATCGTACTTCCTAATTAATTTACTCACCAAAGCTTATTTTGACTTGAATTTGGCACTTAGAGAGTGTTCATTTTGGACCCCGCAGTCAGCATTTATAGTCCTAAACTTGTATATTGATGGAAGGAAGCAACACAATTCAGTTACACCTGTTTATTTCAGTACTCACCTTGAGTTGTTTCATTTGTAGCTGGAGTTGTTTGACTTCAGTCTGAAACTCCTCCAGTTCCTCACTGCTGTAGCTGCACTCTGACTCGTAGGTCTGAAAGAGAGAGTGACACTGCAAAACAACTCTTTCACAAATGCATTACCCTGCTTCTGGGATCTGGGAAAAAAACTACATTAAAACCAAGACCAATTTAGTGCTCATACATCTATGTAAGACAAATCCAAAGGCACAGGCAAACTCTGACAAATGAAGCATTTAAGAGCTTAAAAGACAGCTTTGATAACTTTTCTGAGCAGGAGAAAAGCTCCTTTAAGAACCCTAAGTAAATCTCCCGACATGCTCAGCTTCAGGAGAAAGCGAAGTCTCAAATGTGAGGAGGTGCTCTGAGGATTGTGCCGAAGTTTAGACCAAATCAAAGTTAAGCACTCTGATACTAAATCCTGCGGGTCTACTTACTGGGGAATGAAAGGCAGAGGTGTCCATCAAACTAGCTGCTTCCTGATAGGAGAACATAAAGGGCCCCTGTCCCAGTCCCGCCTCCTCCAGCTTCTCTTGATAAACACTGCGGGTGGCTTCCACAAAATCTTATTAAGGAAACCGAGGCACAGTTAGAAGTAGCCAAGAATTGCACTAGAAATATAAAAATCATTCTGCAATTATAGAATCAAAATCATTTAGAATAATTAAAAAATTTTGATGTTTTTGAAAGAAATCAGTCACAGCTCACAGAGGCTGCATTTATTTGATCAAAAATACAGAAATAAAAACAGTGATATTGTGAATATTTAAAATATATTTAAAATGACTGTTTTCTATTTGAATATATTTTAAAATGTAATTTATTCCTGTGATGCAAAGCTGAATTTTCAGCATCATTACTCCAGTCTTCAGTGTCACAAGATCCTTCAGAAATCACTCAAGAACATTTCTGATTATTATCAATGTTGAAAACAGCTGCTTAATAATTTTGTGGAAACTGTGATACACTACTATTCAAAAGTTTGGGGAAAGTAAGATTTTAAAAAAATAATAATAAAATCAGAGGAATCACTGTTTTTATTGTGTTTTTGATCAAATAAATGCAACCTTTATCTTAATTATTCCAAACGTTTGACCAGTCTCAGTGTAGATTTGAAAATATGTGATTTCAGGTCAACATTTGCTTGCTAAACAGAAAATTGGGTGCCTTATATTCTCTTCTCCTTTCACTCAGCTAAATCTATCCAGAATATTCCTCATAACAGGAGAAAGAGCGTCTAGGGGGAATATTTATGTTCTTGCCCTTGCTCTAAGTGTTTGCACAGCTGAAGTACAAGAAAACAGGCAGAACTCTTGCTCCACCACACACGCTTTGATCAGGATTTGCCGTGGTGGCATCTTCCTGCTGAGGAGTTTGGTGGTGGAGCGTAACTCCCTGTCATGAGCAGCCTGGAAATATACTTAGCTGTCTAAGTTTGTACTGAACCCAATTTTTTCCCCACTGACAATCTGTCTCTAAAAACTCATTCTAAACTCAAGCCCAATATCCAAATATGGAACATGATTCCCTTTTCAAAAGGGGTATTTCCGTTCATGTCAAAATGCGATTATTTCCAGTGGTTATTTCAGAGGTTGGTAACCTCTGAAGGTTGGTAATCATTGGCATCCGAACGATGAATATGAGAGAGATTAATATTACTTTTTTATTTTTTTATTTTATTTCAGTAATGTTGAATTCCAACGCATTGAGTGCTAAACTCCATCTTTTTTTTTTTTTCTTTTTTTTTTGTTAAACTGCAGTAATCCTTTTTCTTCGTCATGCAACCTGTTTTATTTAGTTATAAGCTCTATGGAAGCCTAACACTCTTAACAGTGAACAGTGAACAAGTAAACTGCCTATCCAGTGGGTCTTGTGTGCACATGCTGGTGATTTGAAAGTGAGGAAATATTAAAAATGGCACTTCAGATTAAAAGGGTTGCTGTTTTAGATTCATTTTCAGTATTGAAATATGTGATAAATATATGGGAATATAAGTTCACATCAAAATGATTGTCCTGCATCTACAGTAGTTGACTGAGGACCATGTTATACAGCTGCCGAATAAAGGTGTAAAGTATATACCTCCATATGAGACCGTTCCCTGAGGGTCTGTAGTGAGACTCTCTCTGAGCTGCCGTCTCTTCTCATCTGTTACATCCAGACCCAGGTACGACAGAGCCTGCGAATATGATCAAACTGTCAAAAACCTTCATCATTATAGTGCTACAGGCATATTCAACCAAGTCTGGCCCCTTAAAAATGAACTGATGACTATGATTGCTTTCCGACTGTACAGTATCCAGTCAAGCTTGAAAAGAGTCATGTTACTGCCACATACACAAGATGGCAGTGTGGTAACAGAGGTGAAGTCTGTGGCGTACAATAAATCCAGGCTTATGGTCGGTCCATAAGAGTTCAAAAGGCATTAATAAGGCTAATCAGATTAAGTTCAAACCTACAATCTGATACTGCCACAAAAATAAGACATACTGTTTAAACACCAATGGCAGGAAAACTGTCCTGTACCAGATACAATATCTGCTTGAATAATGTGATGAACAGTGCAATGAACAGTATAAAGTCACATTGAAAACTTTGCACCCTGTCAAATACCTGTTTGTGCAACACTTAATATAGTGTTCATTGTGCCTTTAGTCCACATTTAAGTGCTCTCGTCCATTGAGACCTAATCCTATTAATGGACCGGTAGATTAGGGTCAGCCCCGGGATCAGCAGGATTAAATTAAATCTCTGCTAAACAACTGCACCATAACAAAGAGCAGAGACAGAGATCTATGAGGAAAGTGACACTGGGATATGACAGGTTATCTTCATAAGCACTCTGTCAGTTACTTTGCACTGAGATACAGGCTCCTTTTGAAGTCAATTGTGCAGATTCCAATGAGGATTAACCTTTTAAATTCACCATATGTTTTCTGAACTGCTGGGACTAATCTTGTCATTACTAAAAGTACAGATACAAGCACAATGTCATTGCAGTCATAAATAATGCAAAAATATATAAAGAGAATAAAATCTGCACTCATTAATTTTTCTCAATAAAACATTTACCCCTAAATAACAGTATTTATTTTCGGCCAATACTGAGTTGGCGTTCGGACGTAAACAAGGAAGCCTGCACTGAGTTCACTACATATGACAACGGTTCAAATTGTTGAATAAAGTCCTTATTTTTGTTTTGTTTTTGCGCACAAAAAGTATTCTCATCACTTCATGATACTAAGGTTGAACCACTGTAGTCACGTTGACTATTTTAACCATGTTTTTAACTACCTTTTGGACGTCAAATGTGCAATGACGTTGCTGCCTATGTGTGGACCAGATACCCTCAGATTTCATCAAAAATATCTTAATTTGTGCTCCGAAGATGAACGAAGTTCTTACGGGTGTGGAACGACATGAGGGTGAGTGCGATACAATTTTCAGTGATAAACCTACCCTTACAATAACTGTTCTGTTAATAACCCTCTGTTGATCTGACTGAACGTGGGCGAAGTTACAAAAATGCGGAAGTGTTACCTGTAGTTTTCACAAAAGCCCTGGAGCTGTCAAAAGATGCTGACAAATAAACATGAATTTCTCTGTCCAGGTAACACAGAGAATGAGTACACATTGTTCATTTACATATACCTACATTGTAACAATACAAAGTGGGTTGAAAAAAACTTTAAACACATGCAAAACTGTTTGTGTAAACCAGGCTTACCAGATCAAGCTTCTCTGATTTGAGCCGTATGTGGGGGTCCAGCGAGATCTTGGGTTTGGAAACAGTGGCTGGTCTCTGTGCAGTGGAGGCTGAGAGGGAAAGTGGGACAGTAAAACACCTACTTTAAGAGTCATACTCACATTACAGCATTTAGTGGTGAGAGCTAGTTAGCTGCTTTGGAAAACGTGGCCTTAATGTGTTTTTTCATTGTCTGGGAGCTCAAATGAATGGGTATTATATTAATACAATAAAGATTATGAACTGTGTGAGGGATTTGAATTGAGGGGGCGAGAGAGATAGCGATTGAGAAAGAGAGGTATTAACGCCAGTGCTTTCTGTGGCGTGCGTATTGTTAAGCAACGCAAAGGATTTAGCTGCCTTCTGACGCTCATGACTGACAGGTTGAGCTCAGACACGTCAAACTCACGCAGACTCAGACAGGTTCAATGCTGGTAATTCAGGACCAACACGCACAGCAGGGAGCTCGCACAGGGGGAGTGGATTTAACAGGTGGTACTGATGGTACACAATCCAGGACAACTAAAACAATCCAGATTAATGGCGCTTCTATGAATGTTCCACCAGAATTGCAAGTATGTGGAAAGCCAGATATGTTTGTAGCGTAACTATTAATCGAAGGGATAGTTCAGCGAAATATGAATTCTGTCAATTTGCTCACCCTAATGCGTATAAATTCCTTTCTTACAAAAGGAAAAAAATACAAAAGGTGAATTTTTGAAGAATTTTCTGGCCAGTTTTCCTTGTCATGAAAGTGAATGGGGACTAGCACCATATTCCCAGTACTCTCAAACTAAATATGGCAACATTAGATTTGGGGTCCAAACACAAATGGCATTTTGTCATCATTTTGTAGTGCCTAGGACTTTTGTAGTCCATTCAGAGCAACACGGAGGGGAAGATTATCAGTAAAAAAATAATTAAAGCTATTATATGACTTTAGAAGACTTGGGATATAGTACATGATTCATTTAGACCACTGTTATGATGCTTTTTGGTGCTTTTTTTTTGTCATTTTCAGTGCTTGACAGCCCCAGTCCCCATTCACTTTGGAGCCCAGATATTCTTCAAGCGATATGGGGAACATCATACAGGTGTGTATATAATGACAAAATGTTTATTTTTATGTGAGCTATCTCTTTAAAAACAATATGGTATCAGAAATTCAACTATCCAGTAGCCAAGCTCAAAATCCGACAACATAAGCACTTATAAACTTAACATCAACTTATATAAATGTGTCATGTTTAGCCTAGTGTAGTACATTAATTTAACTAACAACAGTCAGCTTGTATGTTAGGGTGTAAACATCATTTTCCATGGATAGCAGCATACTATTACAATCTCCACATCTCTACAAATCACAATGATTAAAGAATGACAACGAATGAAGATAAGCATGAGCTGAGTTGAGCACACCCAGTCTTCCTTTCTAGGAAGGACACCCAGAAGGGCTTATGCAGGATTACAGTGCCTATTTAATTCAGATAAGACAGATCTTCCTTATTCTTATAAGATTTTATCGGCTAGTCTGTATAAATGGGTAATTAAGCACTGTACACTTTATAGATGTCATGAATGATTAGATCACTGTGCCTGTAAACACAACACCATCTAGAGGTCAAGGGCGAGTCAGGCATGCTTACATCAGGTCTAGATTAACCTCTGCACATTAAGCTCTGGGACAGGGATAGCCTGATGGATGGGTGCGTTGTGCACATCTCAGTGGGCCTGACATGCATTCATAGTATGAATGTTACATACAGTGACACCAAAATGTATTTGGACACTGAAGCCACACTTGAAAATGTCAGAATGTCAAAATAACAAAATATCAAACTAAAAGGTATTTATTTTATACATAAGAATGAACTTGGATAAAATAGTTAATTGCAGTTATTCTGTTTATTCTGAGAAAGGCCTAGCATCATTTGTTTGCAAATTCCACTTGGTTTGGTATTTTGTATCTAATACATGATATTCAGATATTTTGGATATGTTCGCAAGTGTCAAAATACAATTAGGGTCTCTATGCACAAAGGTAAAGCATTTTCTGGGCATTATTTAAGCATACAAAGATCTCAGTGTCAAGAAAAGTGACTTGACATGTTAACATCCACACAGATAGCTTCTTCAAAGTATCTAATAGCATAAAATGGACTTAAGTGGCTTTCTCTGTATGGTTTCTATAACAATTTATCAATCCCGTTTTGTGCCCCAAGAAAGGATTACACATTATGCATGGCAAACCAATCTGTACTAGACAGCTACTGTGAACTGAGATAAGAGCACTATCTGACTCGACATGAAAGAGGCCTTCTTCCTTTACTTTGTTACGTCTTCTAGAATTTGATTGTGTAATTTAAACACCTCACATACATGCCCGACCCCCGGAGCACAGAGAGATTACTTTGCAACTAGCCGTTGATTAATATCCAAACACCGCTACTGACTAATCCCCAATCTTTCTCTCTCAAAATAAATAATTGCTTTGCAAGAAATCCTGTTTCTCCGAGCACTGGTTAATTTTGGATGCTACTTCCACTGAGATACAAGGTGCAATCTGTAAGATACAGTAAATAAGAGAGCAACTTCTTCCTGTATTCATGATCCTGCACTTGCACGCCACTGATTCCTTGATGAATAAAAAGTTAAAAACAAAATGTTTTGTAACATTATAAAGGACTTTACTCTCTCTTTTGATCAATTTTTGTTGAATAAAGATGATTTCTTAAAAATCTTAATGACCCCAAATGTTTCTACGCAATTTTGCCTCTCAAGTAAATGTATCTATTTAAAATAATGTTTAGATATTTTACTATAATTTTTTTTTGTAATATGATATAAAGGCACACAGAGATCTTGTGATTACTTTGCACAAAATGTACTTGTTTTGAAAGGTTATGAAATTAGAGTACTCCTTTCAAAAGGGAAATATGAGCCTTATAAATAACAAAATCTGCACTGTTCATGTGGGTGATGAGAAAGGGTGGAAACTAGCTGTAAAGCTTATTAAGATAAAGTTAAGGGTGTTAGACATACGAGTCAACCTTTGAGACATGTACCTGAAACCTGTATGTCTGGAGGGCAGATTTCCAGGGAGGATGAAAGCACCGGAACTGTTTCCTCTTGTCGCATCTATGAGAAGAAAGTTATGAAGCATTGCATGCTTAGTAAAAAGGCCATAACACAGAAACTGCCTGTATATAATGTACACAACAAGACTTTGGTGTCATACTAATTATACAGAGACATGACGTGATCTGTACACTAGTAAACACTCACCTCAGGAGATCGGACATGAACCTTTAACCGGCTGGAGTTGTATCCGTTCCCAACCCCCCTCTGAACCCCATTATGCAACAACGGGCTGTTGGAAAAAGGTCCTTTTCCTGGGATGAAGGCAATATCCACCACAGGTTCCTGACTTCAAGGGCAAAGAACAGGGACAAAAGAAATAAATTCTATAAAAGAAATAAGTACAATGATACTGATTAATTATTGAATATTGATCAAAAGACTTAAAGCTACATAAATCAGAGTGAATACCTGAATTTCACTTTATTGAGCACACTTTTGGCCTCCTCATATGTGACTCCTATCAACGACTCCTTGTTAATGGCGATAAGCTGATCTCCAGGTCTAAGCCGTCCATCCTATAAGGCCAAAGGAATGAAGATCCTTACTAAATGTTGCTGATCAGTCACAATTCTTGGCAGAGGTTCGGTTTGAGAATGCTGCACAAACAGCATCAGCAGGAACATAACCCACTGCACTACTCATCACCAGGTGGAGACCTCTCTCATGTCACAGAGGACACCACTACAGCAACTCCATCCCCTCAGAGACACCAAAGTCACTAAAACTATACACAACTGTGCCAAAAATCTCAGATTCAAGTGAATCCAATCCGCTCCCAACCATTTCCACAGCTTGATGATTTAGGGATGCACTATACCCACCTTATTTTGCAACACAGAAGTAAGCTATTTTCTGTGAATGTGTGAGAGTTCTGATTCATTAGCCACTATAGGTAAATAGATACAAGGCCTGCAGTAAACAGTGAAACAATTTGCACTACAATCCAGTGTGTTTATAATTATGACAATACATTAAAATAAATGCCAGTTTGCAATATTAAGTAGCATAACAAGCTGTTTTGTACAGCTAAAAATAACTGGAAGCCTCGCACACTCAAGTTACAAATGTCCACGTCCGCTCCTACATTAAAACTAAGCTGGATATCAGAGTTGTATATCAATATCGGCAAATAATTGTGACCTTTTTATGTCCTACTGGTTAGTTCAAATAAAATGCTTACTCAGACCCTGTACCAACACCAAACTTTGGAACATTTGTGTATTTTTACTGGAAGACACAAAAAGAATACTGAGTAAGATTAAATACTGATTCAGTTAATTATTGCAGCATTCCTCTCCTCAATAAGTCACATGATTTGACCAAATTTTAAGTTCTAACTATGAGCAACAGTAAAAGTGATGGAGACACCACTAATATGTAAGTAAACACTAAAACAAAAAAATCCAGTGAAAAAAAATCCAATGAATGGCTATAAAACCAAAAACATGGTAAAAATATTTCTAATTGAAAGTTATGATCATTGGTTCTAGCTAAATAATTCAAAACAGACAAGGAGCCTTATATAATAGGTGTTACAGATGGCCAACAATTTGACACTGAAAATCTAAGCGATATTGAATATCTGAGTTTCAGCACAATAGTCCTGTAGGTGAATAATACAGCTCCCCTCCCCTCCAAAAGTTTTATTTTCCACAGGGAGGGTGATGCCCTAGACGGCCTTCTGTGCCCCCGACCTCTGCAGTCTGCTGCGACAGCACTGTCCATACCCAGAACAGCCCAGCGGAGTCTTTACCTATTGTGTCTATCAGGAAAAACACTTACTAGGGAAAACAATGTACAGCAGGGGATAAATTGCTTAGATCATTTCCAGGAGATACCTACTTACTACCTACTACCTACCTACTTAAGAGGAAACCTTTGCACTGGCTCAGGCTATAACGTAGTAGTTTGACATTCTGACACTTAAATCCTAACCTCCTCAGCGATAAAGATGGCTAAATGTGTTGGAGCTTAATGGTAAGGTGTAAAAAGCTGAGTGATCTTTGCCTTGTGGGCAAGATTCCCAGAGGTATATAATCTGTTTCTTTCTCCAGCTCAGACTAAACACTTCCCCGAATTGTGTGACATATCCCACTCATTTGCTCTCACTCTAACTCTGAGTTTCATTTTATAATAATTGCATAAATTAGTTCTTACGCACCTTATGTTTTCATTTGTTCAGGAATCAGACTACACTGCAAAATCTGCAGTTCAAATTAATTACTGATCCTTGATCAATCCTAATTTCTGCGTGAAAACACTAACACAGAATTATGCACAAATACATGCAGGCACACAGTTTTGTTAAAGGGAGCCAATCTCTCACCCGATGACAGTCTCCTCCAGACAGCACTTCCTGGATAAAAACTGCAGGGCCATCAGGTCTGTTGGAGCCTCCTCCAATGGTAATACCCAGACTGCAGGAGCGAGCGATTGATATCAGCTGAATCACCCCTTCACCTGGGTGACTGAAACCAAACACACACACACACACACACATACTTAAAATTATTACTGCAGTACAGCGTGGGGCTAAAGGTCAAAATAAACTGTTAAACAACTCTAGATTAAGTAATTGGTTTCCAGTACCTTAGGGAGCGTAGCAAGGGTCCTGTGTTGTAATTACTCTGAGATCCAGCAGGACTAAGCAACAGAGGACTCTGAGATCTGGACGAAGACCCTGATGATGTGCTGTCCAAGTATCTGCCTGCTTTAGCACAAAAAGCGAGATTTAGTGATTACAAAATGTCTGATCAAACTTGACATAACACTTGGTAGTTAGCAATTATGCAAGTGTATATAACCACCAGAGGGCAGTAACACAATCCATAAATTTATCCATTTCAAAAACAGTGGCTTCTGTAACCCACAATTTTTATTTAAGCAATATTGCTGAGTTAATATTAGAACTCTTGAAATGCTGTTTGTCTGAGCTAACTGTTGTATAATGTAGCAAAAACTGAAAAAAATCTCTTCAAAGACTATATATATATATATATATATATATATATATATATATATATATAAAGCTGTACTGAAACCAAGAGAAGTTGTCATGTGTGGAGCATTCTTTGAGTTTTCAAGTTTTGCAAGTCTCGGAAACTTCATTACTGTCAAAAACAAACATACAAAACGTCCAGACGAAGCCATCTGACCATAAAGCTCCCATTTGCACTTTTAAATTAAAGACTTAAATTAAACTCTTTGCTGTGCTTAAAGCAAGTTACATCATTAGAATATTCTACACAGAGGGGAGAGCAGGGATAAGACTGAGCAGCCAGTACACTGAGCACACGCTCCGTTCTCAAGAACTTTTCCTGTGGAGTGCCTTTCCTCCGGCAGAAACAGATGTTCAAAATTGCATAATGGACAAATGCGCTGTCTTAAGCTATTTTCAAGGGCTGATTTATTTCTCCCCCAAACATTATAATAATAATTGACTTGAGCCCCCAAAAAAAGAGAGATTGTTTTTCGAAAACACAGTTTGTATGTCTCCTGATTTACATTCACACTTGAGAATGAGTATAAATGTAGAAGTTACAAAGGTTAGAGATGATGATGAAGAGATGTGATGTGAATTTCTTTCTCTCTTCCTCCTGTTTGTTAGCCAGTTGTGAGGATCATATTGCATAAATCAGCATTTCATAACCTTTGTTATGTCAGGAAGTAGTGAGGTTAGGAAAGAGAGATATTCCAAACCAGAGCACAAAAATGAATTAACAAAATGGCTTTAAATTATGTGCATTTCACGTAAACTTGAGAATATACATACTTTGCTGAATAGGAGAATTCCTGGTAGATCCTGTGCTTCCGTTTGAGCCATATTTTTCAAGGAGCTCTGCAAATTCTCGCCTACACAATGACAAAAGAGGAAATAACAATAATGCAATCAACTAAGAAAAAAACTGAAACCTTCAAAAACATAATACAAAACAAAACCGTTAGACACCTAAATGACATAACAGTCCTTACTTCACTCAGATTATGTAACAGCTTGCACTATTCCAAAATAATATCATGTCAGTTAATTCGTTTTGGAGGGAATGTGAAGGACTCAGGAATGTTATTTGCACAATCCAAATATGCTCTAAGCAGATATAAGTACTCTATAGAGGGCTGAATTCAGTGATTAAAATATTCTACATCATTACAAGAATGAAAAAGCATGCCCAGGTGAAAAAAAGTACACTTCTATAATGTACTTAAAGTGCTCTATTTTCACGCTCTAATTTTGTACTTAATATACTAAAAATTCTTCTTTAGTACTTCTTAAGATAATCTTAAGAACATCTAAGTGTACTCAACTGTGCTATTTTGAGACACCACGAAATATGAATTAAAATGTGCTTTTAATATACTATCTCTGTATTAAAAAAATATATTTAGTTACCACTTCTAGTACACTATGGGTTCAAGTGTACTATAAGTGGTATCTAAATACATTTTTTAAATACAGAGATAGTATATTAAAAGCACATTTTAGCACACTTAGATGTTCTCAAGATTATCTTCAGAAGTACTAAAGAAGAATTTTTAGTATATTAGTATTAGTATAAGTACAAAATTAATGCACGAAAATAGAGCACTTTAAGTACATTATAGAAATGTACTTTTTTTTCACCTGGGTGGCCAATGTTATAAATCTACTCTAAACCTTTTATCTGCTACAAGTAGTCTGGTTGACTGATATAATTTTTTTAATAGCTGATGCCAATTCCAATATAAGGCTCGACAATAAGGTGGTTTTTGACTGGCCAGTAATTCAAAATTGTACTTTCCCTGCTAAAATTTTCATTGCTCCCACAACAAAATAATATCCATTTTACTTTTAGGAAATGTATTATTATATGTGTCAGAAATGTTTTTTTTTCATATGATCATTTTTCAGGCATTAGCATTTTTAATGATGGATGGATGGACGGACGGACGGACGGACGGACAGACAGACAGACAGACAGACAGACAGATAGACAGATAGATAGATAGATAGAAAGAAAACTATGTTATAGATATAAAACCATGTTTTAGATATAAAACTATGTTATAGTTTAAAACTATGACAACAAATTCATAAATACTTCTGCTGGAAAACCACTGGTACCATCAAATCATTGTACTGTTACTGAAAGATAAAACAATGTAAACAGATTTAGTGATAAGCCTACTGAGTAAAAATAAACATGCTGAGTTCTCTTTAGTTCCCTTTAGTTAGGCTGGGCACTATCTACAATCTATTTAAATATTCCCCTCCATCTGCATCCCAGTCCATTTTCCCCCAGACACCTCTTGAATGTCAGATATAGGTCAACAGAAATGTCCTGTCACTGGACTCAAATCTTATTCAGTTATGGACATGTGTTCATTACGCACTGGTGCACAGCCTCAGCCACTGGCCTCTTTACCTACATGCAGGTGTCCCTGAGTGATCCCAGATCTTGGCTTGTTTTAACCACAATACAAAGCGACTATGGGTTCAGAAGACTATATAAAGACAGCCAAGGCTTTAATAACTAGACCCATAATTCTTTGCGTTCCTCCATGCAGAGTCGATTCATATTTACTCTAAGCCCAAAATATCTAGGTGTACTCAAAGTGACAGCTTTCGAAGTGCATGATGCAATGCAAAAAAGAGCTTTTTCCTCCTTTTCCTTTGTCCTCAGGACGGGTTATCAGTGTGGATTAAAGGGAGGGAGGTCACACGAGGTTGTGATGCTTATGGTAAGGAGCTGACTCTCAAAGGCTTGAGCGCTGTCTCAATAAACCACAGAGGATATGTGCACATTCTAAACCATCTTCCTCATAAATACACACAAACAAAAGCCCAGAAATGCTGCGCTCAGTCTTTCGGTCCCTGAAGACTTCCAGGTTGTTGATATGCGGGTGAAGGCAGCGGAGGTCTTTGCATGGAGGCAGAGGCGTAATCCCCTCAATACGCATTGGTTAAGGGCAGAACGCAGATTAAAGCATGGAGACGCAAGGACTCATCTCATCATGGCTTAAAATGTGAGTCTGTTCTCATTCTCCCTCGCCCTCGCTCCCTCCGTATTTCCACTCACGCAATGCCTTTTTCCTTCATTCATACAATCATTGGCCATGGGACTGAATCTCCTGCCAGTCTGTCTGTATGTAAAGTTCAAGCGGTCATGCCACTGACACTCACAGTGAACACATCTGGGATCCTACGTGATATGTTGCTGCTTCTGAAATCGCACACTACATTTGGACTTGAATTTACTTTGCGACCAGATGTTCTGAGTGGTATGGGTAATATAAATGAAATTTGGACGTACTACATTCGCCGTGTTGTTACTGTCAAATGACCTACCAGCATCAGTTGTGTCACTTCACTGCCATTCATAAATCCTCTCCCGGGGCCTCATGGGATAGTAAAGTGTCCACTGAATGCGCACTTCAGAATCTCAATGGAAGTAGTAGGTCATCTGGGGACTTTTCGCCAACTGTTATTTGAATACTATGTATTTGGACATACTACTCTTTGTTCAAAGTTCCTGAACTTTGAAAAAGTACTACCTCGTGAGCAGGGACTTTCTGAGGGGGAAATTTTTACCCAGAACTTCATTTAGACCCTGGTTTCTGCGGTTGAAACACACCAAATACCACCCCAAAGTTCTTGGGGAATGTTCCTGCGGTGGAAACGCGGCTACAGTGTTTTAGTTTCTTCAACCTGTGAATGGCTTCCTTACAATTGTCTGTTTATTAAACTAAAAAAGGGAAAATTACACATTTCAACTTTACATGAAATTGAAAAAAAAAATGAGAGCATTAAAAATGATCATGACTGAAAAATGATTGCTCATTACTAAAAGGCAATAGACCTAATTTAACTGAAGTTTTAGAAAGTGAAAAGGTCACTAGCATTGCCATGAGCAGGAATGCTGCTTTTCCAATGATAGTTTTTTCTAGTGAGTGAAGTTAACAGTGGAGGGAGGCAGTATATGGAGCCCTGTGGGCCAGAAGCTCGTCTTTGAATAGCTCGCCAAGAGACTCACAGGCACTGCCAATACTCAGTCAGATCTAGTTTATGAACAAAATTATTCATCTTTCAGTGAATTATTTAACATGTCTTCTAAGGAGTGGACATTCAGATGAAATATACTCAGGTCAGACATCCATAGATCAATATCAGTGGATGAGAGGGTTTAAGTGATGGCAAGTTTAGGTTGGTTAAATGTCACTAAGTGGAAGGTTGGCAATGAAATGGACTATAAGCAGAAAAAAACAACAAACTATTTAAACTTTTTAAATAATTATTTTGTATTTATTTTTACATATACACTACCATTCAAAAGTCTGGGGTCTGTAGGATTTTTAAAATGTTTTTAAAGTCTATATTATTATTATTTAGAATAACTGTTTTCTATTGTAATATATTCTCCAAATGTAATTTATTCCTGTGATTACAAAGCTGAATTTTCAACATCATTACTCCAGTCTTCAGTGTCACATGATCCTTCAGAAATCAGTCTAATATGATGATTTGTTGCTCAAGAAACATTTTTTATTATTATCAATGTTTTTTACAGCATTTATTTGAAATATAAATATTTTCAAATTTTAATATCTTTACTATCATTTCAATTTGATCAATTTAAAGCATCCTTGCTGAAGTATTCATTTCTTTCAATAAAAAAAAAAAAAAAAAATCTTACTGACCCCAAACTTTTGAACGTATTAATACTTTTTTTTATAATTGTGCTTACTGTGCTTTGATGTGCTTTGAACTTAATGTTCAATTTTTTTCTTTGGAAGCTGCATTTTAAATCAACGTTTTAAATGTCTAAATGGACATGAAGTTTGTGATCTTCAGAGCAGATGTTATGATGGATGGATCAGTGGCTTACCTGGCTTCCTCATCTCTGGCTATGAGAAGGCGCATGTGATTGGTTGAGGACGCTGCTCTAAGAATGTCCACCGCTCTACAATCAAAGAACAAAATCAGGCATCAAGTGTTTTGAAGGTAATAAAAGAATAACAAATGGCTAATTTTGCAGGTAAAGAAATGATCTGTTACAGAGGTAAAAGTGAAATCACAGAAAGTACACACAAGAAAGTGCATCACAGAAAGTACATACAAGCAGAACAGAAGAACAAATGAATTAATAAAAAAATAGGAGAGTGCAGTATGTACCGTTCACTTGTCACGCCAATCAAGCTTTCACCGTTCACCTCCAAGATTTGGTCTCCAGGCTGCAGGTTTCCTAATGAAGCATTTACAAAATAAAAACTATAAAGATCCATGAAATGACTTGACAAATATAGTACTCTTATTTACTACATTACATACTATTCTTACTATTTTTTCCATATAAAATATATTACCATTCAAAAGTTTGGGCTCAGTACTTTTTTCTTCTTCTTTTTTTCAAAAGAAATTAATACTTTTATTTAGTAAGAATTTATTAAATGGATCAAAAGTGACAGTAAAGACATTTATAATGTTCCAAAAGATTTCAAATAAATGCTGTTCTTTTGAACTTTATATTCATCAAAGTATCCTGAAAGTATCAGTTTCCACAAAAATATTAAGCAGCACAACTGTTTTCAACTGATAATAATAAGAAATGTTTAAGCAGCAAATCATCATATTAGAATGATTTCTGAAGGATCATGTGATACTGAAGACTGGAGTAATGATGCTGAAAATGCAGCTTTGCATCACAGGAATAAATTACATTTTATAATATATTCAAATAGAAAACAGTTATTTTAAATTGCAATAATATTTCAAAATAGTACCGTTTTTACTGTATTTTCTTAAATCTTCCCGAACCCAAACTTTTGAACGATAATATATGCAGTCATTAAATCTGTAGTCCACTTTGAAAGAATCAAAAGTTAAGAACTAATAACATAAGCAGCAAATGTTGATCACCTAAATATGTGAAATATATACTTTCGTCACACTAGGGTTACTTGTAAATTGACTGTGACTTTAATGTTGTTGACTCTGTTGACTGTGATCATAAACTTCAAATTCGTCAACACGATAGTGTTTCACAGCTTTATATAACATAAAAAAAGTAAACAGCTTAGAAAAAAATGTCCAAACTGCATTTTGGTTTAAGAGATGGCTATCATTCAAATGTTAAAAATGTTTACTGTCATAATTTGGCAACTTGTTTTAGCAAACTGTGGCCGTAGGACAGACAGCATACGGCCCTCAAATCTTTTCATTTCTGTAAGACATATTAAGAACATCTCTCTCAGATGTAGGTCAGGGTTATGTCTTCTCGACCCCTTCTACCTTCACTCAGTGATATCTTGTCAGAGCAAATCAAATCTGGAATGGAACAAGCTGCAAAGTCTCAAGGGGTCACCTATGTCCTACTCTGTGTCAGAGCACTTCAGCCAAATACCACCTTTCAAGTTTCAGATTTTACAGTCACTCTGGATAACCAGTACTGTGAAAAGCTGTCTAGATTCCCTCAGAATATCAGCCTGCCAGTTAAATACCAGCATGCTTGATTTGTCTTTCCACCAAACCAAAAAGAGCAGCCAGGAAGCTTGCTGAGTTCTCTGAATGGTGAGCTGACAGCAATCGTGTGAGCGGGCTAAAAACAAGTAAAGCCCCGCAGAGCGCATGCGCCCATATAAGCTCCCATATACCCCGTGCTCGGCAGCAGCAGAATGGGAGACAGACTCTAATTCCAGTCCGTCAGGGGCATTAACTCTAAGCACAGAGATGACGTTAAACTCCCCTTCACACGTGAGAGACTTAAGCAGAGGTATACGCAGTGAGACAGACAATCTGTTTCACAGAAATGTAAACAGCTGCACTGACACAGTTTCCTTTCTAAATTTGTGTCTTAACTTTCGAATTTCTGTTCTATTATAATGTGGCTATTATGTTTCACATTCACATTCTGATTTTGGTTTAAATGTTAAGCTAATCTCCAATAACAGTAAATGATTTGATTCATAATAACAAGATTGATTCACTTTGTTCATTAGCAAAAGCTGTATAATGCGGATCAAAGCAATTTAATTAAGCTTCAGAGCAGATTTTAACTTCCCATAGTTGTCTAGCCTCACCACTTAGGTTTTGCTGGTAACAATGTGATTATGCTAGTCTAACAGCTAGACCAGCATGGAAATTCACACCTATCTAAGCTGTTTCATTTTCAGGTTTGCATTGTGTCTGAGAGACTGTTGATTGAAACATTGTTTAAAAAATTTTAAACTGCCCCTATTATGCTATTTCAAAAGGTTCCTATTTTTGTTTTAAAGGTCTCCTACAATAAGTTTAGGTGCATCCAAGGTCAAAAAACACTTGAATTTTCTTGTAATATGCATTGCTAATCACCTCTTTTCTTAAAGTGTCTGAAACCGCTTGATAAAGGATTGTGACTGGTCTACCACTTACAGCGTGTATCGGAAACAAAACGCCAATTACCATATCTGAATTTCAGCTTTGGAGGCCTTCTCAGCACTTGTATACATAGTGATACGAACAGTAACAATGGTGTCGGTTTTACCGTATCAATTCGAGCCTGAGTCCTCATCCTTCTGAAGTGTATGCAAAGTGGTTTCACAGCGCAGAAAACTGCGTCTTCTCGACATGTCGACAACACAAACCAAACTCTTCCAGGCTTCAGCTACAACTACAGTGTTTGAGGGCGGGTCAAAGTACTAAGTAGATGTTGTTCACGGGCAGCCAATGAAGACCATAGGCTGGCATTATGCAAATTTGTTAAAAACCTACGTAGGTTTGCAACAGGAAGTGAGACTGGAATTGCTGACAACTCGTTTCAGCAGTTCAAAACTGTTTCTTTATTTTACGAGAATACTTTTGAACTTTAAAACTTTGCAGACCTTTTACATTCACAAAGGCTAAAAGCTATTTCAAACTGTGATAAAATATCTTTGAGAAAACTTACCATCACTGGAAGCAATGCCACCAGGTAAGATCCTCTTGACGTAAACACCATATTCCTCTCCTGTTAGTTCTTTCACACCACCGATCACTTTGATTCCTTAAGAAGAGACAAAGCATCACTATGCTTCACTCAAAGACCTTGTAAAATATTATTCTTCCATACATTTGTATTGCTGTTGATATTGTATTTATCAATCAAATAAATGTAAACAAAACCCAGAAATCTTACCACAGTCCCCGACAACAGGACTGTGTGGCCATTTTGATTGCATTGCCTGTACGCACTGATAATTTGATGACAGGTGACTGTGAAATGAAAGATCTAAACATTCACTGATGTTTTTCTTACAAACAGACTATGATTCGTCCTTTTTCTATCTAAACAAGAGAAGATAATGCAGATTTATCATGTTTACCATGAACAATAGATATCTTTACCTGATGCCTGCTGAAAGAGCTTTAAAGGTGCGGTAAGTAGATTTTGAACAACGCTGTTGAACACTGTTGATATTTGAAATCAACCCAAACAAACCCACCCCTCTCTTTATTGCTCCACCTCAAAAACTCACACTCCAATCCTAACCACCCTGCTCCGAGTCGGTCTCAAACCCCGGCCTGGTCGCTGCTGGCAGGCGAGGCGAATGCACTATCAATGACGCTAAGCACCTCATTCTCTAGCAGTCATCAGTGTGCAGTAGTTTAACTGCAGAACTCTCACTATCTGGCCGCTGTTATACACACAATGCGAGTGGATGTCTGTTTATCACAGCTAATGCGCAACAAAATGCTTCACGAAAAATAAAGCACAGCTGATGAACGATTGACAAGGAAGCACAAAAAATGAACATACAGTACACAAGAGTAAATACAAAGCATTCGTTGTTAATCGCCAACAGCACAGCAGCTCCAGACAATCAAAACCACGTTACTCACATGTGAAGCAGAATCAAAGCAGCCTCCACGTCTGTTTTCAGGCCTTCCCTCTTAGCTCTCTCCAGTGCTGGAAAGCTTTTCTAATATAAACCGGGTCCTAAAGCGCTTGCCCAGTGATAAACCTTCATTCCACTGATATTCTTTTGAGCTCTTTTGTATTGTGTCCCATCTCTCTTTCTGTAGTTTTTTTTTCTTATTTTTAAATCTCCCTCTTGCTCGTTCTCGCTCCTCGACTGTCACACGCCCCCTAATGCTGACTGGTTAGATGTTTGTTGTTGGTGTCGGCCCGACTAACTGTATTTGAAATTCTACTGTCTAGTCCACCTTTAACTCTCAAGTTTTATTTTTGTGGCCTGATAGACTTCAAAAGCTAATTTAATAGTTATAAAACATACTTAACTTTGACTTTTTTTCATGAGAACTGATTACAGACAATTGCTTGATTATAAGATCAATTGCTTAAGTGTGCACTTTGTGATATAACAGACAAAGGTTCAATATTCTGGGTTATGAATTGAAATCTCTATTCAATAAAAAATCTTGAAAAAATATACATCACAATTTCCACAAAAACATTAAGCAGCACAACTGTTTTCAACATTTATAACAATGGAAAATGTTTCTTGAGCAGCAAATCATCATATTAGAATGATTTCTGAAGGATCATTTTAAAAATATATTCATAGAGAAAACAGTTATTTTAAATTGTAATAATATTTCACAATACTACTGTTTTTACTGTATTTTTTAAATTAAATTAATACAGCCTTGGTGAGTATACAAGACTTCTTTTAAGAAAGGTATAGTATGGTAGTGTCAGTAGTGTATTTTCGGTTATTTTGGTAAGGAAACTAATCCAAATGTAAATATATGATGACTAAATAGTGCAGCCCAGCTGCTGTAGGTGTGTTCCCATTTGTGTCTGATTTCAAGTCAGATAACTGAGGCATTAAACAGCTTATGTTCAAACCAGTCTCCCTAAAATAAGGATTTATAGCTGACTCGGGTCAGTATTTAACTTCTAAGTATTACACACATATAACTTCAACTTTAAGAGTTTCAGGTAAATGCTGTGAGGTTCGAATCCCCCTGAGGTCATCAAATGGAGTGAAATGAGTTTATTGGATTTCAGTGGGCAACAGCAACTCTATAAAGCTCCAAATCTCCCTAGTGACAGAATGATCTTCTTCCTGTGATGTAAACACTGTGCTGCACTGAATCCATTAAACACACAGGAATCCTGTCCATTGAGGTTAAACATATTGAGGTTAAGGTTTTTTATTGTTTTTAAATGTTTTACCTTGAAAGAAATAAATAGTACTTTTGAAATAATGTTTTAAAATCATGTGCACTCACATGAGATGAAGACTTCAGTTATATCAATTCGTTCACAATGAGATCAATAACAAGCATTTAGAAAATAGATATGGTGAATTTCATTTCATGTTGAACTCAGGGTTTATCTAAAAACGATACATTGAATAGAGTCACTGTCTAGATGCCAACATGAAAGGATGGCAGATCCCTTATTTGAGAGAGCAATAGCAAATCAGTGTTGTCAGGCCATTAATTGTTGAGACAACAGGAATGAGCTCTGACGCCAACAAAACATGAAAGCCTTTAATGAGATGAGCATCTTTCACACCCAACGTGATCTCATGAATGTATTTTGCGTAAAGTGTGGTTTTACCACACATACTTTTACTCACATTTCCATGGGCACTCAAACATACAATATTCACATATTGACAGCAACTGGTGTAAGATTCATTTTCAGGCAGTTCAGAAGCAGAATACACTTCCCTTGATGGACAGAAGAGATTCTTTAGATTCGCTTTGGTCACACGGTTTAGTCACACTCATGGAATAATAAATAACCTCTTTTTGCTTCAGGCTTATCTGTTATTAATAGACAGAAAATGTATTGGCACTAATTAAGTTTTGAGCTGATATTTCATATTAATAGATTCACTTCAAGATAAATCTTGGAGACACTTTAATGAGAAGATTTGCAACCGGTTATCCACAAAACATGTTCTGTTCTAAACTTAAACTCAAAATATTTCATATACTCTAAAATAAATGCAAAGTAAGGACTATGTCCTGAAAAAAACACAGTGTCACACTTTTAAGTCTGTACATGATAGCACTGCAAATATGTGTTATAAAATATTTGATTCATCTGTGCTGTTTTTATTCTGAGCACCACTCCTGAGTCTGTAATCATGAAAATGTCTCCTAAAACAGAATCGTCTTGTAACACAATAGATTGTTGACTGTGCAAGTTTGGATGTAAGAAGGACAGGTTTAAGGAGCTTAGAGCTGCCTTCAAATAATGTTTTGATCTATTGTGAAGAGGGAGATCAGGCTGTGGTATAAAGACAGCACAAGACTTGAAAGACTGGAAAACAACCGTACCCTAAACCTATGCCTATACGTTTTGCGTCGAGACTCCACCATACGCTTCATTTCACTTACCCATGGACATTAAAGATCAGAAACGCCTGCTGTACAATAGCCCTCATTAAAACCGACTAGAAAATGTGCTACTCTATATACTTAAAATAAAGTTAAAAAATAAAGGTTCTTAAAAAATAA
This sequence comes from Mylopharyngodon piceus, assembly GCA_039654765.1. Taxonomy (NCBI): domain Eukaryota; kingdom Metazoa; phylum Chordata; class Actinopteri; order Cypriniformes; family Xenocyprididae; genus Mylopharyngodon; species Mylopharyngodon piceus. The sequence goes on from CM077457.1 coordinate 20,313,585, forward strand.
AGGGGTTTTTGCAGTGATGCTGTACAAGAACCATTTTTGATTCCTCAAAGAACATTTCAGTGAACAGTTCTTTAAAAAAAAAAAAAAACAGAAGAATATTTTAATAATCTAAAGAGCCTTTATAAAGAATGTTTTGTGAAATGGAAAGGTTTGATGGATGTTAAAGGTTCTTCATGGAACCATAAATGCTAATAAAGAAGAGTATATAGCCTCTTTCACACATACAGTCTTTACTTGTAAATTACCCATAAATTACCATTAAGAGATCATGTTCAGGAACTCACGTGCCCCAAAATCGCAAGATGTTGTGTAAAACATTCCACTGTAAGTTAAATTAATTAGATATTACATATAATTTAGTAGTAAAACAAAGTGTTGCACATTTTTTTGGTGCAAATGTGTATTTTGTACAACATTTACAACTGCTTTTTATCAAATCAAAAGCTCTGTAAACACTCACATTTTTACAACACTATAAGTGTGTCCCATTGAGTATCAAAAGCTCTACAAACACTTGCGGTCTTCACACCCACTTGAACACTAGAGCCAACTACAGGAAATACGTCATGTAAGTAGACAAGTGGTCAAGTACAAAGGCCGCAAATGTGGGTATTTGGACATGCCCATAAAGTTCTGTCGGAGCTGTTTATGTCGTTTTTTATGGTAATTTACCGGGATTGTTGAATAAATCTTAGTAACCCTTCAGTCTCAGTCTGGACCATTCTAAGAGCATTTATAATAATATGAGGTCGTCTGCACAGATTGAAGACAGTGTTTTAAATTTTATCAAGATATGACAGGATATTTAGTAAATTATACAAACACACAAATGTTAAATGAGAGGAACATCTTATGAGGCGCTTACCTAATCCATTCTCACAGTCTGAAAACTCCATAGAATGCACTGCTCGATCTACTCCATATGGACCCATTAGTGTCCTGTGCAGGACAGAGAACAAGAGCAGCATTTCACCAATAAATGAAGTTGAAACATGGAAAACATGAAGAAGAAAAAAACTTAGTAACACAGTGAGACTTCAGAGAAATAATCAAGGAATCAAACTTTTCTCTAAATTTAGTTACATTTGAAGCAGGTGACTTTCAGTTCATATCTGAATATTGTAAACAAAATACACTGTGAATTTAAGTGTGGGAAGATTTTGCTGTACGCGCTGTGCCTGTGGACTGTTATTAGCATCAAGACCAGTTATTTCCAGTGGGGAATCAGTATTAATTATTTAGCATGAATGTCCTGCTTTGGACAGGCTCCTAAAAATGGAAGATTTCAAATGAACTCAGAAACTGTGTATGATTCTGTTTTTTAAGAACTCAGTCACATAACAGTGATTAAGTTTTACTTAAGTACTTAAGTCATTAAGTAAAATTATGTAATTAATTAAAGAAACTCAACCCTGTTGGCAGTGCTGTTACCATGCAATCGAAGGAATAATATATTGTCTTTTTAGTAGGATATATAACAGGACACTGACATTCAAAGGCCTTTTGTTGTTGAGTGACTTTCCAGCACTACACCAGAAAGATTACAAGCTTCCACCACAATCCAGTCTTTCAGGCATGCTGCACTGTCCTTGAAATTGTACTTTAGATTGTCTGAAGACTTCATCTGAGGCTAAAATTCAAGCTAACCATGTTTGTAACCAAGAGTTACGTAAGAAAGAGTGTCCGCTGTCCCCAACACAGCACCCTCTAAAACAGCCTTTTAAAATGATAGGGGGTCTGTCTCTGGAAATCACAAAAAGATAAATTGTACTTTTAGGGCTGTTAAAGTTAACCTGGTAAATGGCTATTGCAATCATTTAATGCAATCATTAATTAAATATGTTTACTGCAATAATTTATCACATTTACTAAATCTGATATTATTTCTAATTCAAAAATTGATCAGACATCCTGAAACTAATTATGATTATTTTATTCTAGTAATAATTCTTGTTTGTTGAAATAAAAAAAAACATATGTGCATATTGTTCCAAGAGTTCATCAAGTGTTTATACATACATTCAAGAATTTTAATTTAGCCTAACTGAAAATGGGCACAGTCACCCTAATACCTTAAATAAATATTCTCCAGATAATATTTTAATGATTTCGTTTAGTTTTAGTATAATGAAAATATAAAAGCCAATTATTTAATTTAGCATACTTATAAAATCATGCCTAATCGCTCTCACATGGTCTTTACATGAAAATATACGTCTACGAAAGGGATCATCATTTTGGGCGTTTCTTAGCATCAAGAAGTTTGATGCTAAGAACCTCTGATCAAAAACAAAAAGCACAGTTAAAGTTTTATGAATTCCATGTGGTATGTATAAATGGATTTAGTGAGTACGCACAAACACATTATAATCTCCGGGTGATTAGAGCACATTATTAGTACATCCTTTACAGTGCTGTGGATTCTTCAAAACATAGCGGGCAAATAAACTCAAATATGCAATTTCCACACTGTAACTACAGTCGGTGCAAATGTATAGGCTATATAAGAACGAATGGTGAAGTAACCGTCGTTCAACACATTTTACACACGCTTTTCATTCTCTCATTCTCTCATATTAGTAAGTCCGCAAACACGCTTTGTAAGTGACACACCTGAGCACAGAACAGATAGCACAAAGTACCTAAAAGTCACCGAAACCTTCAGTAGAGGACAAAGTGACAACGCACCTATATGTCGACGCTTCTCTCGTAAACACTCGAGCGCTTATCACTCACTGGAACTAATGAGCTGAAAAAGCGAGCCATAATGCAGCTTAACTACCACAAAATTACAAAACAAACGTTTTTACCTGCTAATCATGACCGCTCCTTTGTACATGACCGAAAATGTTGGCATTTTGAAGAGATTTTTGCGCATCCAGCGACGCGTATCTTATGCCCATTCCTCTCGTGATCAGCGCCTCGCGGAGGTCCGATACAGCGCGAGCCACATGATTCACTGCTACAGCCCTCTAATACAGATGATCCTAAACATCACCAACTTTCAACCACAGATTAAATCTTATGCAACAAAAATGAGGGGTAGTGTTTTTTATATAGATATTTTAGAGATAGAGATTTTTTTGGTCATTGTTTAATAATGACTGAACAGGTGGTTCCCAGACAGAAGAACAAATATTCACGTTTATTAAAGGACTTTAAAGATTTAACAGTGGTGTGATATACAAAGTCTTACTAACATTAAGCCTTTTCAATCCATGGGGTCTTTCAAGGACATCAAGTTGAACTCTATTATAGAAATATGCATTTTGCATCAGATCAAACCTGATATGGGAATTGAAAATGACAAGTTACTGTAATCTCTTGATAGCTATAAGAGTCAGGGTTTCTGAAACAAAATAATAACACTGGAATGCACATCATGGTGAAGCCCATAGTCTTGTGAAGAATTAGATAGAAAATAGATAAAATGATACAATAAACAGTGTAAAAAAAGGCAGTTAATCTAAAGTGTGCTGCATGCATGCATCATCTTAGATGGCAACATCTAAAAACTATAATTTAATATGACTAAATCAACCTTACTACATTTGGTTACACCAGTGAACGTCATTGGTAAGAGTCGGGTCAGACAGAAATAGCTCCTTAATGACATATTTTCACTTTTACAGTATCCTGAAGGATGGTTGTGATTTCTTAACTTCCTGATGGTGTGGAATTCACACTGCCACTGTAGTTATTTTATGAGTCATGAAAAAAATGGAAAAATAGGAAATGCTGATGGTTTGGGGTGAAAACAACATTTGTGCAAAAGCAGACTCTCAAACTCTAAATCCTTGTCAACTCAGAAAGACATATTTAATCTCTCAATCATTTCCATTTTTAGCCAGTGTTATTGTCTATGGTCAGCCCATGCGCAGCAAGAGTGTTTTTCTCTCACACAGCAATCAGATTTATACACGCATAGGCCTACTTGAGGTAAAATTACACAATAGGTGGATTACACTGTCCAAATTTACTCAGCTTTTTGTATTCTCACAATATCATGTGTAATGTTAAGTAAGTGGGTTGAAAAAAACTTTCTTTGAAAAGACTAACTGCATGCATAATGTAATGAAATGACTACCTGTTAAAAGAGATTATTGTCATTTAGTGCTCAACAAAGAGTGTTGCTTGCGCCCTAGTTAGAGTCAGAGTGACACTTTGCCTTAAATGCAATGTCACCGTGTAACTCCTCACTGTCATTTACCTCGACACATGTCCTGTGAATCAGAAACCACTTTTTAGCACCGACTTGAGCTACACTCCAAAACAAGGTACACAAGGACGTTCCAAAAGCTGCTCAGGAGTTTGTTTGCTTTACATTTTCTGTTGTTTATGTCATTAGTACAATGCTACAAAGCGGAAATACGTGCATCATATGTTATTGTCTTAGTTAATAATGTAAATTATGCATCTGCTGCCGTCTACAATCTGTCAAGTCCCTGTGACAATCACAGTGTGACCAGACTAAGCTTTCTTGTGCCAAACTCACAGGCTGTAATGATGTAATTTGCGGATTAGCTTTTACACACCCGGCCATCATAAGCTTTATTTTCAAAATTATCACACCAAATACACTGACTTACACAGCACTCTGTCTGGCTAGCCTTAAATTTTTCCTGTAAATCCTCTCGTGAGGTTAATATGTCAAGTGTGATTTGCACATTCACATATCAAGTCAAGACTGGGCAGAGTACTTTATTGTGCACAATAATCTGCTAGGACAACCTGTCAATCAACCGCGTACTGCAGAGGTCTTCAACCCTGCTCCTGGGGACCCACTGTCTTGCAGAGTTTAGCTCCATCCCTAATCAAACACACCTGAACCAGCTAATCAAGCTCTTTGGGATCGCTTGAAAATCAAAGGCATGTGTGCTGAATGAGGTTGGAAGTAATTACATCGCAGAGCAGACCGATCGGCGTATGACATCAAAGTATCTTGAGTGATTCAAATGCATAAGGAGTCGTTTGCGCTCCAATCACTCTCGCAGTACTTTGATGTCATACGCCAATCGGTCTGCGCAGCGCCGATGCATCTCGAACAAACCTAATCTCTGCAGGAGAGTGAGTTCTCAATTGACCATATCCACAGTTACTTCCAGCTTGGGCATTTCCGGTGAACTGTTAAGCCCTGGCGGGTATACTTCGTTTTTTTACAGGTACGCTAGTGTACAGCCTTGCAAAGTATACTTCATTTGACTCGTACGCATACACAGGTGTTCGACGCATGCACAGTTTTGAACAATCTCTCACCACTAGTTCCAACCCATGTAAACATATTTGTATTCTTTCATGTTAGATTTGTACAAATGAGGGTACTTTCTAACCTCTTTGCACAATCTCTTGTCTATATATGCCTCCATCTTCGCTGTAGCTTGCATGCGTTACGGCAGAGATTGTATATTATAGGGAGATGAGAGGGTCTGTATTTCTTACCATTGGAGAAAGCGTAACGGCTAACTTAATCACGTGCGGCACCTTTCAGCCTATTGTGTAATGGCAGTGACATCAGTGCCCGCCGTTCAAAACTCCTTCCCTGCGTACCACCTATGCGTACCGCCGGAGCATTAGCATTAGCCATTACGCTTTTTTGGCTAAAGGTTGCAAGCTTGCCTTCCAGTGGCTTTGGTTACGGTCTGTTCTGTTTATGTCTTTGACTACTTTGTGAATCGACGCCCCCAGGGCATGGTTGCCACCTTGTGGATAAACTAATTACTGCAAAAAAAATTAAATGTGCATGTGCGACCTGCACGGCCTTTGCACACTGAGTCTGAAATTTTCGTATACGTTTTTTCGTATTCGTGATCCTAAAAATTCATCACGCACAGAGACCTTGCACAATGAGTCTGATGCGTATTAATGAATCCATTGCGAAAAAATTCGCAAAACAATACAATATGGAGTCTTAAAAGCAGTGAGCATGATTTAGTCTCTTCTTAAAAAGAGAAAAAGAAAGAGGAAATATTGGGTCCATCCAATCCCGAGTTTGGCACAATCTGTCTTTATATTCTGTCTCTTTGTATTCCGCATTTTGTTTGTCATACAGTGCTACTGCTTTGTGCTGTAGACGACGTGGATCAATTTGTCAGATGGCATTCGGGATTTTGGCGTTCGCTTGTACGGTGGCTCTGAATTGTCAAAACGTCTCTCAAAATGTGTGCCACGGATGCGAAAAATGCAGAAAATCGAACCTGATCCGAATTTTTTTATGACGGACGAAAGTTTCGGAGGCAGTGTGTAAACGTGATTGACACAACATGAGGTCGTATTTATTTTTTAACGTGCGAAAATTTGGGACGCAAATTTCGGACTCAGTGTGCAAAGACCTTAAGAGCGGTTACAAAAATCCGGCAGTGCGCATACAATACGTGCGTACTCTTCTAATGACGAAATTCGCATCACGACAGTGCGCGTGATGCGAATTTCGCTGACCCTCGTGTACGTGTAAAAAGTGAACTATACTTTGGGCTTTAGCTGTCATTCTGTACTCGCTGTACATCGACACAAAACCATCAATGGTTGACTTTTTAATGTTGGATTTATACTTTAATGCAGTTATCACACTTGCCTAATTTGCCAATAAACCAGTTTTATTGATTGCAATAAAGACGAAGCTAATGGGAAACACGGTGTCTGTAATTAAACATGCACACGCAACATTTTTCCAGCACTTCAAATGTTATTTTTAATGTGTAATCACAGCAGCTGTCACACGAAAGTGTGAAAACTGATGGTCGAATTGAATTTTGCCGAGGAGGAACACTGAGACACGTCTCTTTTTTTTTATGTCGTCTTACATTTGAAAAACTAAATTAATGCTAGGTCTGACTAAGTGACTATATTCTGATCATACGCTAAGTATTACCTAACTAACTACCTCAGAACAATTGAAGATACCGACACACCAACAAGTGACATTTCACCGGAAGTTTTCCAGATGGCTTATATTATTGTGGAAGATCTTGCGGAAGAATGTTCCATGCATATGGTCAATTAGGTTGAAGACCTCTGGTATACAGGGCCAATTCATGGTCCCACAAGACCCCTGGGCCCCCCACCCTCAGCCACCCCTCTTCACAGACATCTTTTGCTGAAAAATACAAAAAATATATGTTTTTGTAGACTATAAGTAAAAATAGTAGCCAACCCAAATCTTAAGCATTTTTGTGTGTATAGAGATGTGCAATCTGTTTGACTGGTTTTACGGTTGGGTACCTTGGCATTGATTGTTTAGTTGATGCAACTTTGAAAGTACATCTTTAAAAAAAAAAAAAAAAAAAAAAAAAAGGACAGTTGAGGATAGTAAAAGGATAGGTGACGCAAAAATAATTTCTTAAAAAATCATTTACTATATCCTTATCACCTGCATTGTCGCTCATGACAGAAGCATGCCAAATAATGTTTTTTGGTTTTTTTTTGTCTATACAATGGATGTCAATAGGCACCAAACATTCTTCAAAATATCTTCTTTTTATGCTCCGCAATGATTTGGAATGACATGAGGGGGAGTAAATGATGACAGAAAATTAATTTTGGGGTAAACTAGTCTTTTTCACGAGTATGCACATTTGGCATGCTGTCCAGGGGGAGGACTCCGAGTCCAGAATGTGGCCCAAACCCTCCCCCCCCCCTCCCTTTATCCCAGGTTGAAATAGGAACGGTTGAGAGTGAGGAATTGGGGTGGAGGAGGGATGCTGGAAAACTGTCGTGGGACATAGGTGAGTTGACTATTTATCTATAGACCTACTCACACTGATTGGGTAGATTGTATGAACGTGCACCTCCCGAAATTTGTAAATAAAACATCATTAAGAAAGCAATCACAGCTTCGTTTTTATAAAAAATTAAATACCCTGACTAAGGTCTATAAGGTAGTATTTTGACTGTAGCGGTAACTTAAAAAGTAACCAGTCCAAGCTGAAACATCACTGAAGAACCAGGAAGAGTGGCCTATTTAGCCACTCATTAGCAGCCACCTTTTTCAAGATGGATAAACTTAAAAAAAATCACCAATAAGTGGTGCATTACTTATGTATTTATGTATTATGATGTACTATGCCGTAGAAAAAAATATCTTGAGCTTGTGATAGCCAAAAACCTTTTTTCAGGCATTTAACCAAAAACCTATTCACAAAAAACACTTAAGGATGATGGAACCGGAAGTTTAAAAATGTGATTCTGGTTTCTCCTGTAAAATCTGGTTTCCTGCAGCTATTAGCAGATGATGAAGCAGTGGACCACTATGGTCTGACCTGTGTGTCGTAGCCCTCTGTTGATGGACACAGAGAAAGAGTTGTCCTGTGATGACCGAAATAGAAGAGTTTTCATCTCATTTGCTCTAAAAAGGCCAAATGTGCCTACATTTATAAAGCCTGATACTAAAAGGCTATAAATATCCTTTCAGGGCAGCCACTGTGATACAAGAGACAGCTGTTCTTTATTCAAGAATCTGCTGTGCCCGAGAATGGCAGAACAGTAAAGCTCAGGCAGAATGGCAGATATTTAGCACTGGAAGGCTTAGCATAAGTCTATGTGCTAGAAGAGACCATTTTAAATGAGCTATTGAAATGTCCCAGAGAACATCCTGAAAAATCCTACATTTTAATAAAAATAAACTGAAATCATCATTTATTCATAGGACAAAAATATTTGTGTATATATCTCACTTATGCTGTGTCTGCAGAGTCTTTCTTATAATATTCAACCAGCACAAAAAACACCCTTCAACCACCTCTGATCCACAAACTCACACAGCCTGTCAGGCATTGGCAGATAACATAGCACTAGTGCAACATGCTCTAACATATTTGACAACACAAATATAAATTTGTTAATACTGGAAAAGAGTGAGTAAAGGAGTGTTTGTATGTGTTGCAGTTGCAGTACTTACTTTGTGCTGTAGCTTTTTTCCATTCAAGCTTTGGATGAAGGTAACTATTAAACCAATAAATTATTAAATGTAAATATTTATACCAGTACCTTTAAATTTCACTAAATCTTGCTCCAAAGTACCATATATCTCACCACTCAAGAATCTCAGAATGCCAACAGCCCTTCACCCCTCTTAAATCGCTGAAGCTGTAAATCCTATGAATGATGATTCATGACAGATTGTCCGTCCATGTGATTTCTCATGAGAATGAATTCATATGGGTTGTTTCTATATCACGTCTTTATTGGCATAAAATGAGTTTTTATGGTGGTTCTAGTTCAAAGTGTTGAAAATGGAGGATTTAGTGTGTGTATATATTAACATATTAGGCTTATCTGAAATGGATGTTCAAGGGAAAATATTGATTTCTGTCTTCAATCTGTTCATACTGATCAGAAGTTGTAAGGATTGGAAACAAATACTCTGGGATTATATCCACAATGCAATACATGCATATATTAGTACAGCAAACAAGTGACATGAAAATCATATACTTTGTTTTAGGCTTATATAGTGATGGTTGTGGTTAAAATATTTGATAAATGCATAATTTGTATGGATAAATGTATAAGGTAAAATAATGCAATCATGATTTTTTATTTTAAATTTAATGCAATTAATTAACTTTTTGACGTCACCTTTTCATTTCAATGATCCTGTGCAGTGACAAATTCATTTTTAAAAGTATAAATATTCTATGTAGTTAATATGATCTCAATTAATATGACAACTGCATTGATAATAACTTGAATTATAAATGAAATCTACCATCTTTCCTTGTTGGTTTTCAGTTCTAAACAATAGTTTGTAGGCCATAAATGTCATGTGACTAATAACTCTGGAGGGAATTGATGTCAACACTGACTGACTGATGAAATCACACACACAGTCCTAAAATCCTGAGTTGTGGTGTGAAAGACATCAGACAGGGGAAATATAAATCCATTTCACACTTTCAGGAGTCCTCAAAAACAAAATACATATATAATATAAAACACATTGCTTGTAAAAAATAAAATAAAATAAAAATAATAATATTTTGTCAGAATATATGCATACTTTTGAATGAAGTGGCTGTTGAAACATGTTAAACATTTCTCACATAAATAAAAAAATAATTTTTTTTTAGATCTGTTCATAGTTTTGTTAAAAACATGTGTTTGTGTTTTTGAAGTAATAGCAGCCTATATTTTAGGATTTAGTTTTCACTAAACTTTAATTTTCACTTTTTGTACTTTTTTAAATTGTGAAGCAATGTTTGTTCAAACAATGTTTGAATAACAAATTTATATTTTGTAAAAGACCATTTAAACTCAAAGGACACTGAAAAAGCATGTCACGTCAGCCCCTCAAAAAAATACATATTAGCGTCTCTATGCATATACTTTTATACACCACAATACACATACGAATACTATCCCTTCTCCTTCCAGCAGCCATGGCAACTACCCATTGCATCAGAACTTTAATCACCAAATCTGCACAGTGGGTTGTTATCAGATTATCGGATAATCCAGTCCACATTGAGAAATCATAACAGCGGAGTGGAGGAGATGCACTATGGTCATGTCAGTTTTTGGCCAGTCCCGCTTCTTGTTTTTCAACTCCGTAAACGTGCCACCCATTGCAGTAATGAAGAATGCGAAAAAAGGGTGGCAGCTTTACTCAGGTGCCAAGTTTCCATGCTGGACCACCGAGTGTGGTGAAATGGGTTAATCTGAAACAGTCTGACAGGCCAGACTGACCTGTTTACTAACGGATGCATTCTGGGCCCATGACTGCCCTCCATAGGTAACAAACAGAAACGCATCCCAGAAAATGTCACAACATATCATCCACTTTTTAATCACGCTTGATGCTGTCAGCATAAAAACAACACTCAATGGGATGAACAATTATAAAGGGATTGTTGTAGGAATTGTTTTACTCATATTACGGAAGGTTGTAATTGAATGAGACAGTTTTGGACCAACAAGTCTATTAATGGTCTAATTTTTTATAAAATATGGCAAATAAAAAATTCTTTTAATGACAATAAGGTGTATGAACTGTCAATATTACGTATAGGTGCATAATTATGTATATATGTTTACAAATATAATAATAATAATGTTCTTTTTCTGCTAAGTAGATACACAACACAAAAGCTGACTCTTTGTTCTACTGGCAGGTCAACTAATATAAAAACATGCCTGATTTTTATGAATCTATAACAACAGTGTTGCAAAGAGCAAAGAAATCAATGAACCACAACAAAGCTGATGCAACAAACCAGTTAACACGACCTCATTATTAGGCAGGACTGAGACAAACAAGGCAGATAACAAAACAGCAAAGTCAGCAAAATTATGATGTTGATTCATTGATAATGGTTACTAGCAAAAAGCATGCAAAAATGAATCAATAAAAAAGCACCATGCAGATAAAGATTTTTTATGTGTTGTCGAAGTATAAAATCAAGGCTTTAATATAACATTTTAAAAAATATAACTTTATGTCTTAGGTGTTAGCTGTGTCTGTTGTATAATAAAAGTTTGCATCCAACACAATTGTTAGTTTTGATTCTACTCATTAATTGCACATGAAATCGCACTGAACTCTTGCATACATTATAATGACCCCTTACTTTTGTCTTTGCTTCATTAATTTATGTATTACTGTATCAGGCACATAGTGTGCCATATAATGCTGTTGACAGTGTTGGGGGAAGTTACTTTCAAAAGTAATGCATTACAATATTGAGTTACTACCTAAAAAAGTAACTAATTGCGTTACTTTTTATGAAAAGTAATGCGTTACATTACTTTTGCGTTACTTTTTCTCACCTGGGCTGGGCTTGTTTGTTTGTTTTTTAATTACAACAAAAAAATTCTATTTTTGGCAAATGTAGAGGCCCTTTCTCTCCAAAAGTGAAATGAATAAGCCTCAGGCTGAAGGAAATGCATATTTACACCTGTACAGTAGAGGGCGCAGCTAAAAAAAAAAAAAACCTTTCAGATGTGCTGCCGTTCTGCATTAAAGAAGAATATGATACAGGAGAAGGGAATTCAACACTCTTATATCTAATCTAAAGTCATTTTTGCTTATTAGAATGGTTGAATTAAGTCATTGAAGGTCAGCAGCAAAGACACTGGTTAATAAAGTGTGATTAAATAGAGTATATTTGTGTAATTTAATATAGTTAATTATTGCAGGTTTGTGTAAAATTCTGAGATTGCAATTTCAATGTTTTTATTCATTTTGAGGAATACTGAATGTTTTCGTGCAAGTGAGATGAGTAAATGCATGCTCACATTTAGTCTAGAACTACAATAACCATCATGTTCACACACAGCGCACGCAACACCTCTGCACTTTATTTCTCTCAACATGGGGACAGGAGAGCTGTCAGTCAATAAATGTGAAAAAAGTATATTGCGTTACTTATTTGAAAAAGTAACTTAGATATTTTGTTGTAAATTGAAAAAGTAATGCGTTACTTTATTAGTTACTTGAAAAAGTAATCTGATTACGTAACTCAAGTTACTTGTAATGCTTTACCCCAACACTGGCTGTCGAGTAATCCACAGACATTGACATAACAGTCACAAATTCCTGCAGTCACAGTGAAAAAACTGCAGCCTAATGGTAGAGGGAGCCCTTTCCTGCAAAACTTTTATTCAAGTCCAAAACTTCTATGCTGGCTATGAGATAAATGCTGCAAAAACTTCTCTAAAGCCTCAGACATCGTTTGTATAAAAAATAGAAACCTGAAGCATGGTGCTGTACACCACATGATTGGTTTATATTTGTATCAAATAAGAAAAGTAAAAGCCAACAGAAATCCACAATGTTCAGAACATGAGGACACAATGCCATGTTTGTAAAACACCATATGCACTGATTGACAAAAGTAAAAATAATGGTATACAAAGTCGGTTGAGTTGATTGACTATAGCATCAATTTCGAATTAGAGTATAAATGTCCAGGAGACAGGACATGTGTTTGGGTTTACAGCGCTCACATGGACACAATGCTGAGACGCAGACACCATGTCCATGATCAGATCAACTATTTACACATAATATGTACATTTGTTTTTACTCCTAATATATGCTTAAAGTTATTGATGCAAAAGTGATAAATGTGACAAAATAAATCTTTTCTTCAACACTATGAAGTTAAAGTACTCATTAAATGTGCAATTAAACAACATCAAAAGAGAATACATAAACAAAATGACAACTAAAATGTAGTATCTATAGATGGAAATAAGCCTGACTATCAAAAGATTTACTTTCACAAGATATTGCACATCAATCATGCAGCTTTTGTTAAATCTTAAAGATGTTATTTTGTTAAATTTAGAAATATTATTCTTTCCACAAACAACATGCTTCAGTTGCTCATACTGTTTCTTCAGGTCACGGGATGGCATCGCTTCTCTACTCTGGCTCGCCAATAGTCTATTGAAGTCCCGGTCACCAAACTCTAAATTTAGCATGTCACCGGGCAGATTCATTCTCAGGTAAACTCACTGTTAGCTATTCTTCTATTTTATGGCTATAATATAAATGTGCCATCAGTAGAATATTCAAGAATGTTTCTACCTGTCAATCATACACCTGCTATGATGCCTGATACTGGTGATGCAATTATTGACTTTCATGTGAACTTGAAGGCTGCTGACAATCATAAACCATGTTAAAATCCTTTCAGAAGGAGACAGACTGCCTGTTCAGCTTACTTAACATTACATTTGGGTAATGCCTTCAGATGTAAACAAACAGAAAATGTCTGCCATACTGTACACTTAAAATAGTCTAAAACAAGGATTTTCAAACTGGGGAACCCCAGCGAAGTGCAAGCGGGGCATCCAGGGAAAATTTGAGAGGAAAAAAAAGCATTTAACTGTAATTTTAGGGCTGTCAAAGTTATTGTGTTATATGTGATTAAATATGTTTAATGCATTGACAGAATGTATTAGTATTGTTTGTGCTTTTCAAAAAATCATTCAATTAAATCATTTTTAATCACTATAAACTTTAGTTCTTTCATCAGCCCTGCTTTTTAATAGTAAGAAATATTTTTTAAAGGTTTAAACATTTACATTATTCTAGAAAATATACAAAGAAAATATTCTCCATATATTATTTTTATTGTGCCTTTTTCTTTAATACACTGACAATATCAGTTAGGCTATTTACAGTACAACAATTATTTAATTTTGGTTACAGCATTTTGGCTTTATTATATAAGGCTTATTATTTTCAGTACAAATGAGTCTATATGAAAATATAAATCTGCCTAATATAATCTGCGGAGGTTCTCTCGCAAAGGTATCATCATATTTGGGGTCCTTAGCATCAAAAACCCTGGTCTAAAAGAAGATGAAGATACGTAGTATAGCTTCATCTATATATATATGCTATATATAAACACAACACGTTTTTGACAGTACTACTTTTTTGTTTAATAACTACAGGCTTTTACAAACATTGCGCGCGAACTTGACGTCTCAGTTTTTGAAGAGACTGTCCAAAATATCTATTATCATTACTCAAAAAAATGTCAATGCCACAAAATCTGAACCTAATATCTTTGTTTATCCGGAAATATGTGTGAAAATGCTCACGGATACCTGTTCTCTGTGGAATAGCGGAACCTCATCGTCAAGAACAGTACGTGAACAATACTGTATGTACTACATGCTTTTTTCATTCATAATGCTGACTTGTTGTCTTTACTTGTTACATATATACACAGTTAGAAACTTAAGTCATTTACATGAATAATTGTAAAGTTTAGAGTTTCATTTAATGTCAAAGAGAAAACAATAGAGAGCATTCAAAACTCTAAAACCATATTCAAATCTTACCAGTAAATGAGCGAAAGTCCATCAAAACGCTCGAGCTCTCTCCCCCGGGAATTCAGATAGGACATTGCATCCAACAGAAACGTTAAGGTTGAAATAGTCTGCTCTGGAAACGGAATTAAATGCTGCCTCCAAATATTACCACCAGACACATCACCGCGATTTCATGTCATGCTTGTGGTTCGCAGCTTCTCTCAAGAGTCAGCGTTCATTCAGCATTAAATCAATGATACAGCAACTGCCAGACGAGAGAGAGAGACTCAACTATGCCAGTTTCTAATCTGTAAGACACGTGGTTTTCATGCTGACCTGGTCGTCTGTTAGACAAAATCTACATCTTGCCGACAGCCCTCTGGTCACATTACTTTGACTTTGCCAAACTACAGGTAATGTCTGTGTAAGTATACAGGGATGTGTGAGTCTCTGGCTGCCTCTCAAAAACCATGAGCTGTCTACCTAGAGAGCATTTTAGGGCATCATAGGCGTGTTCCTGAAATAGGTAACTAAGCTTTAAGAAATGGGATAATATACAGAGATATACTTTGTACAGGCCTATGTGTGCAGTCAGACTGAGGTAAAGCCTATGACCGTTCAGCTTCAGGTAACTGAGATTAATAGTGCGACTGTTGACCTGTCCTAAGAGGTCCGCTGCACTGCAGCCTAAACACCAGGGGGGTTTCCAATTTCCTCACATAGACATTTGTTTGTAACACCAATATCTCTCTCTGTAGCTTCGTACTGTAAGCTAAATCAAAACCTGTGTCCTGGCATAAACCATCACACTTTGCAATTAGCAGAACTCAAAACCAGTATGTATTATGTAAAGGGATTTGCAATACCTTTTACATATAAGAAGGATGGTTTATAAAAAAAAGAAGAAAAAAAAAGGAATCAACTTTGTTTTGTGCTTTAGAACTAGTCCTGCCATGAGGCCATTTTCTGCCTTTCAGTGTTCAGTCATTGCTATGGTCACCTTTCAAAAGTAATGCATTACAATATTGCATTACTCCCCAAAAACATAACTAATTTCGTTACTTAGTTACTTTTTATGGAAAGTAATGTGTTACATTACTTATGCGTTACTTTTTATCATCTGGGCTGGGCTTGCTTGTTTTTTTTGTTTGTTTTTTTGTTTTTTAAATGATTAATCACAATTAATCGCATACAAAATAAAAGTTTGAGTTTGCATAATATATGTGTGAGTACTGTGTGTAATTAATATGTATATATAAACACAAATTAATGTATATATTTAAGAGAAATGTTATTTATGTACAAAATATTTTTATTTATATATAATATAAATTATATAAACATATAAATAAATACATATACTTGTAAATATTTCTCAAATATATATATATATATATATGAATGTGTTTGTATTTTATATATACATAATAATTACACACAGTACACCCACATATATTAGGCAAACTTAAACTTTTATTTTGTATGCGATTAATCACGATTAACCATTTGACAGCCCTAACACAAGAAAAAAGGTCTATTTTTGGCAAATGTAAAGGCCTTTTCACACCAAAAGTGAAATGAATAAGCTTCAGGCTGATCACAAATGTGATGTTTATCTAAAGTCATTTTTGCTTATTAGTATGGTGGAATTGGATCATCGAAGGTCAGCAGCAAAGACACTGGTTAATAAAGTGAGATTAAATACATAAAGTATATTTGTGTAATTTAATATATTTAATTATTGCAGGTTTGTGCAATATTCTGAGATTGCATTTCACCTTTTTATTCAACTTGAGCAATACTGACTCTGTTTTTGTGCAAGTGATATGAGTAAATGCTCACATTTAGTCTAGAACTAACCATCATGTTTACACACAACGCCTCTGCATCTACTCACGATTTCTCTCAACATGTGAGGGACAGGAAAGCTGTCAGTCAATACATGGGAAAACAAAGTAACTTGCGTTACTTATTTGAAAAAGTAACTCAGACATTTTGTTGTAAATTTAAAAGTAATGTGCTTCTTTACTAGCTACTTGAAAAAAGTAATCTGATTATGTAACTCAAGTTACTTGTAATGCGTTACCCTAACACTGGTCACCTGTTTGTGTGACAAACCAATAAGGACACTATTATGTAACTCCTCCTTCATTTATGCATATGAACCAGAGAAGCGAGGAGAGTATTTTGTGTGGTGACTAAATTTATCAAGTCTTATTCAAATAGGATTTGCTGTTGTTTTGTTAGGAAACTCTTATATGGGCAAAAGCCCTTTCACACATTTACCATAGTAATCAAACTTTCTTCTATTGCAGTTATCGTTACTAATGTACAATCATAATAAATTAATAGATGAAGCTTGAATAAAGGTGGTATGCATCAAAGCAACACTCCTGATAATTTTTTTTTTTTTTTCCTTTAGAAAAGTTTAGTCTTAGTAACCTTTGTAAATTTGTAAGTTTAATTTTATTATAAATTTATTAGCAAAAAAAAAAAAAAAAAATCCCTTTGGCCTACATTGAAAGAATTTTCCACATTCCAGATCAATGTAATTTGCATCCAGAATTCGCATCTATTTGTAAATCAAACTCTGAGTGGCCTTTTTTTGTATTGCCTCTATTTAAGCACAGCACTTCTACACTACAAAGAGGGTGTTGAATCTGTCTGTGAGGAAAGTGGTAGCTAATATCAAGTTACCACTATTTTATTGTAGAAACAATAACTTTAGTATGATATGGTATTCTCTTTACTACGGTTACCATGTAAAAAAAAAAATATATATATATTTTGCTTCAAGTAAAAATTCTTCAGTTCTGTTTACTGGCCATCATACATTATCCTAGAATGATTGCAAAATTTGTCTTTAAATGTATCTTATTTAGCTTCAAACAAGCATCTTATCGTATATTTTGTTTTTATTTATTATTTAGTACCTGAAACACCTTTTCCAAGTCTCTGTCAAACGATGCGACTCCCCCTAGTGGTGAAGTTTGGTAACGCAGAGAAGCGCTATTTCTGTGACAACTTTAGTGAGACATCACAGTGCAGTTAGCCATGTTATCCTCCAGACTCCTGACATGCATACTTATACTCAATATTTAAAGTGTGTCGCAAGTTGCAGATGACTGGCACTTATGTTTACACACTGCTTTAAACACGAGTGTGCATCATTTCAGGTCTTAGAGTAAGTGATATTGACATCCTGCCTATTTGCCTTTTAAGTAATCTGTACTTAAACATTTAAGTTAATTCAATGAAAAGACCACATTAGGTCAACTCAATTAAATTGAGTTGTCAATTTCCCCATTACTCAATTGAACTGAGGGAATCACTTTCCTCAATTCATTTGAGTAGTCTCAACTTATTAGGGTTTACAGTGTAAGAAAGAAAAGAGTCACTTCATGTAGTTCAGTGCCATGGTGACTACAATGCTTGACATACTTTGAATGAGATTGTGATGTGCGGAGTAAAGTGACAGAGAGTGACAGAAAGGGTGTGGCAGCGTGTTTCAGATAGCATAGTAGATCAGAGCACATTACTGCCCGTTCACAGTCATTCTGTCAACATTCCTCCTTACCTGAAAGGCAATGTTCCTTTTGTTAAGCAAGCAGAGAAGAATTACAGCTTTTGACAGCAGATTCCCTGAAGTGATTTTCAACAACACATCATATTGGTCTCAAACAGTTATGACCTCTTAAAAAGCATGTTTAACACTCGTTTTTATAATAAATTAAATGGCTGTGGCTGGACAGGATTGGCTGGTTTACTCAGACCCTCCCCATTGTAGAATGTAGGTGGGGCTGCGCCGTCTGCAATGTCTGACCCAGCCAAGCAGGTTCTTTCTAAATCTCATTCTTGACCTGGGTGTGGTTGTCACCTGTACTGTATGTGTCAGTGCCACTCCATGACTCTTTTATATATACATGTTACACTGACATAGCCACTTTCAGCTGTATATTTTCTAATTAGATTTTCCAGGCATTTTGACATCCTACAAAAACAAAAGCGAATTCTGAAGGAATGAATAGAGTGATTAGCCAATGGTGGCTGATAATCATTGCTCTGTTGAGATTTTCTGCTGGGGATTTGAGACCATGGCCAGTCTGGTTTGCTGAACTGTGGCCGGGCCATAACAGGATTGCTGCAACACAGCAGTTTTGTGTGTCAGAGGGTCTTTGGGAGGTTTTCAAACTCAATGAGCCTTGGCTTCCTGCTTTATCCACAGTCTCAGGGAGGATTCAGCCATTCTCTGGACTCACTCTGCATGCCCAAAAGAGTTCCTGAACAACATGGAAATGTAGTACTACCATGTAGAGATACCTAAAACATACAGAATCTTTAGTTTGCGGTATAGAAACTAGAAACTTGTACTGGAAATGAAACCCAATCATACGATAACAATAACAATACGATACAATACACCCAACAAAACTTGAACCCTAAAGGTGCAGTTACATTTGCTGTTGCTTGGCGAAATTTCATGAGTGTTATCCAGTCATTTCATTAGGAATTCATGTGACTGGGAATTTTGCAACAGGTTCAAGTTTTTCACCACATTGACCAACAAAATTCTGCTTGGTTTAAAAGTGACTTCTGTGCTTTGTGCATCACTACACTGCTGACAGTGGACAATGCACCTTTTGTGCCCATTCCAAAAGGTGAATATTGTAGAGAAATAAGTTTGGAGTGACATTAGCAACACATTATTAGCTGTTTGATAACGTAGTCAAGCAAAACGCTAATCATATTAATTACCGTTGTGTCCGACGTTGTAAAAAGCGATACCACTGTGCAGCGTTTACCTCAGTAAGTTGACCGAGTGGATCTCTGAGCTCATGCGAGTGAGTGGAGGTGGGGCTAATTATCATATTCATAGATCCGTGTATAATAAATGAGGCAAGGATGTAGAGTTACATTCAAGCTATTTTAAGGCAACAAAAAAATATTTCACAGGAAAAAAACATTTAAATATGTAATTTTGGTGATCAAAGATGAGTTTTAAGGGATAAAATTATTGACTACAGGGGGATTTTGAAAATACACATTGAAATACACATTGAGCGTCATCTATGTCTTTTGGAGCAAATGCACAATGATGAGACCAATTGTAGTCTGATTAATGTGTAGACATGCGGGACGAAGCCAAACAACAATTACAATATCTAGGTCTGGACAAACTTCACAAACTTTCCCCTGGTTTCACAGACAAGGCTTAAGCTAGTCCCAGACTAAAATGCATGTTTGAGCTGTTTTAATTGAAAGTAACTTGCACTGACATGTCTTAAAATATGTCAGTGCCATTGTTTTGTCTCAAGATGCACACCAGTAATGTTTTTTTTTCTTCTAGGGCACGTTTATAAAAGCTACTTAAATGCCCTAATTCAACTAAGGCCTAATCCTGGCTTAGTCTAAGCCCTGTCTGTGAAACCAGGCCTAAAGCATTTACATGGTGAATTACTGTTTTAGCTGAAACAGAACATTTAAAGTAATGACCTTTCTTGGCCTCTCACTGAAACAGCATTTACAGTGGTTGTAAATATTCCTCTTTGACCTAAAGAAAGGATAAGTAATCTGTTTTAGAACCTAAGTGTCACTTTTATCTGAAAGAGAAACGGGTGTAAAGCAAAACTTCACGACTGAAGCGTATCCCCTGCAGAGACAAAAGTTGTAAAGCCGTGTTGTCACCAACAATGTCTCAGCATACCTCAGTGGATGACTAGCATATTTGCACTTTATGGTTTCAGGTGCATTTTTAGGCATATTTTAAGCAAAGGGAAACTGCGCGACACACCTTTAATGGCTAGAAAATGCTGTTGTGTATTTAACAAAACAGGTGCTGACACTCCTGCCATTGAACCTTAAATCATCACACCCGGAAAAACCGACACTCCTCTTTCATTAAAAATCAGAAGATTGATTAATGTGATTTCTACATATATTTTAGAAATATATGCATCAATATAATATATTTTTTGCTATTTTCCAATCAAATGTTATACTTTATTGGTTTGCCTATTAGTGGAGGATTTAAAAAAATCCTTGATATGAGATGCATGCTTCATTCTTACACTGTCAGGTAGGGCACTCTGTTTTGGTTGTTAGCTCACAACTACATGTTTAAAATACTTTGGTCTCTCCACCCATGTTTGGATAATGCACCTTGCACTGAGAGATATGCTCGGTGCAATGCAGTACACACCCTATAGTTCATACTACACATTTATCAGGTACAAGACTGTACCCCGGAGGAGAATGAACTGTCATTTGTGCCCCCACCACTAAAAAATGAACTTCACGATGTCTAATTGCACACAAGCTCATCATTACAACTTTGCATTGGGTGTGTTGAGTTCCAAAGCAGGCCCATCCTGGCAGAGGAATGCTAAGAAACCCACACGCATAGATGCACTACGGTACTTCAAATCTGGAAGCACAGGTCTCGCTGCTGAATTGTGTTCACATAATGATCCACGCATGTCTGTCAGGAGCTTTAATCAGCTCCGCTCCTCACCTTCACTATGGGTGTGTAAGGGAATTCCAGCCTTTCACCTGTTTCATAAATTCTTGGTTCCAAACCCACTTACACTGAATAGTATTCATTATCAGCAGTGCATGCAAATATGTATTAATTTGCATATAATGTGTGATGAGAAATTTATTTCTTGCCCTTTTCACTTGTGTAGAATATGTAACAGCTAGAATGTTGTTTAGTTGTTGAATGTTGAAGAGACAGTCGATACAAGCACATCTGACATAGAAGAAACTCTGCAGGTAATGAAAATGACTCTAATGGTGAAGATCTATCTAAATGTAAATGATAGACGAAACCCATTCACACATAATGATCATTAGGAAGTGTTCTATAAACACTGTTTGAGAGGTTTGGCTACATGAGAAAGTTAATATTTAAGCCTTCGGAATGGACTGTGTTCACTTCTAGCCAATTTCACACAAGGACTCCACAGTTGTAGCTTATCTTTGGGCATTCCTTTCGAGATGTGATTTCATATTGCCTTGCAGCTATATTCATTATCTCCATAGTAAGATATTACTATAACACATTTCATGTCTTCTACAGCGTCAGGCATTAGGCTATTGTTACAGGATACCGAATGAGCTCTCATTATGTTTCACTTACTTTTGCAATATGTACAATGGCCCATTTATCATAAACAACATGGCCAAATTAAATATATATTGTGACTGTACTGAAGGCAAATCAGATTATTAAATAATGTAGTGTATGATAGTGTATTTTTTTTCCCAATTTTCCCAAATTAATAGTTGATGTAAAAACCTGAAGAGAAACACTGTTAATTAATTTCAAAATTATTTGTAAAGCTCTTTTCAACTTTGACTGACATAAAAATACATTATAAAAATAGTTTTTTTATCTAATATTTATTTTATTTCTGACAGTGTTCGACATTGTCTGGGTTTGCTATGTGTTTTAGTTCTGTGACTTCTGCTTGGTTTGGGCTGTGTCCGAAATTGCCCCCTATACCCTACACTATTTGAGGCGAAAGCCACTTGTAATGGTGTCCGAAACCATAGTGGACGTTATCAAGTGCACTCATTCAATCCCAAAATGCACCGCAATAATGAGTGTACAAACTCTACACTCAAAGGCTTGAGAATACCCACAATGCACTGTGAGAGTCATGTCGAATGAACTCCCGCGTCTTGCCAGAAAATGACCCCCGCAGCTGAATCATCCATCCATCCATTCTCCAAACCGCTAGGGTACAACCAATGTGGGTACAGCGTAATATTATACAGGTATAAATTCATTTTTAATTGATTATTAAATTGTTTAATTAAGGTTTATACATAGTTTCCATGACAGAGTTCAAGATAAATCTTTTCAGTACTACTGGAGCTGGCAGTTGACTCTCTGTCCGAATTCACTTACTTGTTTTCATTCACTCCTTTAAGTGGACTATATTAGTGTAGTAATGTAGGGAATGGTGAATAAGGGAGTAGGGGGAGATTTTGAACACAGCTCTAGTTTTCAGTTTGTTGCTATGGTTTCTCATTGATTTGGTTATGTGTTATAACTGTTGTTAATTTAGTTTCATTCACCTGTGTATTACAGCCTTGTGTTTCTTTCAGTTCATTCGGTTGTTCTGTTTCCTAGTGTTCTGAGTGTTTGTTTCATAAACTTTGATACTGCTGCAAATAGATCCTCCTCCTCAATGTTTTTACGACCAACTGTGACACCACACTAGTGCACTCTTGTGCACGTTTATATGCACTTTACGTTTTTTTAAAAGGCTCGAAAGCTTCTTGGAATCTGACCATATTCAGGAAGCTACATCAGTATAAACATTAGCATAAAATATTCAAATACTTCGATGTGAATTTGGTTTATGGTCATTGACAGCTGTACACACTTTGTTTCTGGAGCTAACCCTGTCATATTATTCTTGTTTTCCATTCATTTTTAACTGTAATTTAGATAACCAAAATCCAAATCCATCCTGGGTCACCTTGAAATTATACGCCCTCAGAAATAATTTGTCCCATACTTTGTCTACTTGTTTGTACTTTATGTTTTATGTGTGATTACACCGCAGTCTTCACCTGACACCTGTTGAATTGGTCTTTGAAAAAATACCTTATTATTTATATAGCGTGAGGCCTAAGGCATTCTGTAAAATGGAATAGTAAGGGAGATACCGAACACCAACCAGCATTTCTGTTGCTTTTCCATCTGCTTCCATTCAAAAACAGACACGGGAACACACACAAATGCACACATACACACCCCCTGATGACTCATTGTTTCTAGCCATCCAACAAAACCCGGTTCTCATGACTTTTCCTTTGTTGGCATTAAGAAGGGTCCCCTAGTGACTTCTTAGCTGCTCTGAGCATGGGGCCTGTTCAGAGACAATTGCGATATTTTAAAACGGTTTCAGATATGTACCAGCTATAAAAATGAAAACTGCTCTGGTAGTTTAACAAGTACATCAGCATTCTGTCCAAAAACAGGTCTGGCTCATAAAGTAGCTGCATCCCAAACAAAGGTCGGACTGGTTATGTAAACTGTCTGTTGATCTGACACTCTAATATGAGAGAAAAATGAGTTGTCCACCCAGATCCTTTATGGCTAAAAAAAGCCATCAATAAATAAGACACGCTAATTTGTATTGTGGTGCATGTGTTTTGTTTACATGAGAAGCAAGAGTCATTATGAATAAAATGTTGACGTTTGAGATTTGCAATTTTCTAGCTAAACATTAGGCTGCATAAACATCAAAATTGGGCAAGAAACAGAAGTTTCGATAGTCTTTTGTTCCCTATTGTGATATATATCTGAGTGAAACGGGTGCATCTCAAACAGCTCCCCGGTTCACCAGGGACCTTACCAATGCACGGATTCACTGGAAATTGAGTAATGATGTTATTACCCAATTTCCGGCAACATGAAAACGTTCAACGTTGTAGAACGTTACCGCTGGTATTAATCTCCAACATGCAGGACCTATATCTTTTTAATATAAATTTTTGTGCAGTTTAAACACATTGTTCTGTTACATATCCTTACAAAATTTCAGCTGAATATTAATTATAAATGCTAATAACTAGATGTGTTCACTACCTGTCTAGCAATATGCTGACATAAAAAATTAATGGTTTGTTTTTTCAAATCTCACGTGTCATTATAAATTGGCTTGTGCGTTTTATGTTACAAGCTTCATAAATGTGACATAATTTCCAGTAAGGGAGCATGGTGAGAATCAGTGCTCCCTGGTTTTTGCGGTGCATTGTGGGATATTTTAGGGAGCGAACATTTCAGTGCACTAGAAGGATTTTGCAATTAAAGACACCCCTTCAAATGGCCGACTCCCTGATAAATGCCTTGACTACAGAACTAGGGAGCTGATTGAGACACACACTTAACGGCAGGGTTGCCAGGTTTTCACAACAAAATCCGCCCAATTGCTACTCAAAACTAGCCCAAAACTAGCCCAATCGCATTTCATGGAGGGTCCCACAGTAAAAATCGTGTTCCGGGGGGGTAAAATCCACGTATTTGGCGGGGTTCTCCTGTTAAAATTCACATTCCAGAGGCTAAATATCATGCTATTTGGGGTCGCTTCAACACCCTGACATGAAAAACAACCCTCGGCAACAATGTAAAAGTAGCCCAATTCCGCAGGAAAACTGTGGACTTGGCAACACTGCTTAACGGCTTCTCAAACAAGAAAAAAAAATGTAGGACGAGACTTGATTTTGTCCATGGGGAATTGATTGGATCATTGTAGGGTTGTGGTTTGCTATTGCTGTGATGTCATGTAAGTGACAGGTTCTCCCGCCCTCGGGACAGTAAATACCTTATCTGAGAAGAAAAAGATGTCGCTGCAAGAGGGAGGGGAAGTTATTTCGATTAAATGTTACTATTAGGGGACATGAATTTTAAAAAAAATATCTAATAATAATGTGCACGGATAATTTAAATAAATGAATACTGCAATATTCCATAAATAAAGAATTCCCCATTATATATATTTCTTACAAGTATTGAAAATAAATAAAAATGTTTTGTTTTTTTGTAATTGTACATTTTGGCAAAATTAACAAATGTTGGACAGTCAAATGTATAAATTTAGCTAATAATCTTTCAAATGTTTATGTTAGATGATAGTTTATGAAAAATTTAATAGGTCTCAAAAATTTTTATTTTTTTTAATTATGAGATACCAAAGTGTATTGTAATTGTGGACTGAGACTTATGTAGGCTACACACTGGCCATGGCCACAGTTCTATCCAAATAATCACAGTAAACGCTGATGCCTTGTTGCTTATAGCCTGCTTTTCTGAATCAAACAGCATACCATTGATTAAAAGTCTGTATATTAGCCTGTTAAATGTACCCCACGAAACTACAGAGAAGAAACAGAGACGACGCCTCTGTTTCGATAGGTTGCAGGTATGTCTCTCAGAAAGGGGCGGACACCAGCCCATACTTTAAATGGGCTTGATGTTTTTAAGCACGTTTCTAACCTTGGCGGACAGCGCGAGCTCGTATTCGTGGGAGGGTAGTTGCTGTTTCGTTCATTGTGGGCGTTGTATGTGAGGTGTACCTGTCCTGGAAGACGCTTCAGGTAGTTGAACGACAGACACCAAAGTGGGATCCTAACTGTGCCATTTTAGCAGCTAGACGGGTGTTGGAGAAACTCCGCAACTGTCATCATGTTCAAGAGAAAGACTACAAAGAACACCGTGACCATCACTGAAAAAAGGTCGGTGGCAACCGGATACACTTTCACGCTATACGTTTTGTTGGGATGAGGTCTTTCATTCGCGTCACTGTGGTGTCATGACGGAGCGCGCGAGTGTTTTAACTGGGTTCCGTTTCATTATCGTTTGGTTCGTAGTAGATTAGCCACAATATAACTCGTAATTTAAAATGTATATATATATTTCTACTAAATCGGTTTTGTGCTTGCTTGAAGTGAGGTTACTGTAGTAAGGGTGTGGCGTTGTAACAGGTTGGATAACTTTACTTTTCCCTGAGATACTTATTGCGTGACTTGCGTGGTTATTCTGTACTGAACAGAGTAAAGTGATGTGGGCTAACTGGGAAATGGATATTAGATGAATATACAGTAGTCATTTACAAGTATTATTTATTTTATTATGTATTATTATCATCATTTATAATTTATTAATAATATTATTTAACATTAATCAACATTTTTATAGTTCATGTTGTATAGTTCTCAAGTTTCATCTGTATCAGTACAGGCTGGAGAGCCAACATAAGTAGGGAATGTTTAAAGTACGCTGATTGGTTAAGGGTAAAAGTGTCAACAGAGTGACAAGTTCAAGTTCAAACAAGCATAAACTGCTGATGGTTTGAGAGATGAGTCTAGCCTTGAGCTTCGTTCCAGCAGGACAGTAATATAGTGAAAGCAGTGCAGGGCAGTTCACTGCAACTGTGGAAGATTTTACTCTAGGAATATGGTTTTAGTTTGAGTCAAAATTATGTTATTGGTTACAGATGTACCAAAAAAAGGGTTTTCTTAAACACATAGTTTTCTGTTTAGGTCATTGTTGGGTGTTGTTTGACTGTGCTGTGCACAATGGGTCCCTCAGTGTCAAATGTGCCAAATTTTGTGACTTGCCTGTCTGCTTTTGACAGAAACAAGGCATGACATACAGAGATATGGGCAATTTGCTTGCAGTGAACTATATAAGGACAAAACCTTTGTCTATTTCATAACACTGTTCTTAAGATATCCGGATTTCTTAGTTTGTTTTTGCATTTGTATATTTTGGATATGGGAACACCTCTAGGGAAGGGAAGCGAGCATCAAATAATTACTTGCCACACCCAGAGCTTCTTCTCAAATCATATTAAATAATTTTCTCTTGACAGGAAAAAAAATACAGCTTTGTTTTTCTATTTTCCTTTAATAGTTGTTTTTGATTTAAAAAGTTACAACAACATTGGTTACATAATCTCTTTCTTTAACTGACCAGCTGTGTTTTGCCACACATTGTGATGGGTTTCACATACAGATGCATTAGATGACATAGAAAGTCTTTTTAACCTTCTTGCATGTGTGAGTAAAACCAGTTAGACCTGTTTGTGTTTCTAACGCCCTCATTAAAGCCACCTTCTTGTTGTAATTATCAGCCTCATTTGCATATATCACTCATAAGTCAGTACTACAGTTGTTGTTTTTCAGCTCAAATGAACACAAAACATTTTTTTGTTCTTATTCATGACATTATCATTTTAGGCAGGGTGAGATATTTATAACTGCCATTAATATGCACCAAACTTATTATTAATGATTCATGCTATTGTATGTTCAAATAACATACCTTGTCCTTAAGGCAAATACAGCCCTAGGTGTGTAATTTGTTTTCTGATCAAGTTTAGTCATGCTTACTGTGCACTGTCACACAGTATTTTTATAGAATTCGCAGAATGCACTAAACTACACTAGGTTGCAGTTAAGTTGAACAGCATTTCTGCATTTTTTCAGTATGGTTCAGCTGAGACGATATTTTTTGTTAGCACCATGGTTCTCCTAACAGATCTGAAGTCTGTGCCAGATGATGTGGAATGAAAGTGTTTCAAGTCCTGTATTTATTTTCAGAGCATCTCAGCATGACAGATAAGTGAAGTGAGGTGTTCTGTCCTAGATCCAGAGATTCAACATAACAAAACTACTACATTTGCTGCGGTATTTTGGGAAAATGCAGACTGAAACTTGTGTATATTTGCCTCACTGAAACTATATAAAACTGCTCCCTCAAAAACTAACTTCCTGTTATTTCACCCCAGATTAACTGACAGTGATTTGGCCTTCCTGATTGACAAGTTGCAGAAGAATGCTGACAAGGTGGAAAAGAACATCGTTGAGACAGAACAGAATCTCAATAGGGTAAGTGCAGTGAACGCTTCTGTGGATTACAATCAAAGCTAGAGAGTTAGTCACTCCTGCTGTCTTCCCACCATTAAGCATTTAAATATGTACCTTTAGGGTTATTTGGGTTAAAATAGTGGAAATGCCAGTGTTATGGCATTGATAAATATTGTAGTATTTATAAATGTCCTCAATTAATATTTTTAGTTTTCATTTTAGTTTTAGTTGAAGTGATTTTTGTTATGTATTTTTGTCATCTAATTCATTTTTGTTTTAAATATCTCTAAATTTAATTCTTTATGCTTTAATTCATTATCATTTCAGTTTTTGTTTCAATCATTTAAGTACTTCAGCTTATTTGATATTGGTTAGTTGCCAAGTCTACATTTTAATTTTCTTTTAAGTTTGTTTTTTTTTTTTTTTTAATTTAAGTTTTTAAACTTAATCTAATAGTTAAAACTAAATATTTATTAATTATATAATTATTAAATTATATAATAATATAATTTAATATATATTATTAATAATTTAATTATGTTATTATAAATAATTATTAATTAATTATATAATTATTAAAATCTAATGATTTTTATTTTATTTCAGCTTTATTTCAATTAACATTTTTTTAATAGTTTTAGTTTTAGTTGGCATTAACAATACTGGTGTATACCAATGGAGAAAGAAACATCAACAGGGACAGTTCAGCCAAAATTGTCATTATTTGCCCTTACACATTTCCAAACCTATATGATTTTTTTCCTTCTGTGTAACACAAAAGAAGATATTTTTAAGAGTCTCAAAAAAAAATTTGTTTTTTTCAAAAATATCTTTTATTTTATTTTATTTTATTTTATTTCCAAAACAACATTGGACCCCACTGATTTTATTGATATGGACAAAAAAAAGAAGAAGAAGAAAATCTGTGTTACACAGATGATTACACAGATCTGTACACTTGTTATTCCATGTAGAAAAATCCAATAAAAACACCATAAAAAACACAGGTGGTAAAGTAGGAAGACATTGGGCTAGCACACATTAAGTAAAACTGCAATGACCGTAAATAAACTAAACTTAAAATATTACTTCAGTGCACATAACTAATAACTAAAGAAAAGAAATAGGAAACATACCATTTTAAATTAAACAATCAAATGAGATGGGTCGTTCAAAGTATTCTCAAAATGATGGACAAAAAAAAACAAACAAAAAAAACCACTTCAAAATATTCGTGTTACACAGGTGAAAGAATGTCATACAGGTTTGGAATGACATGAGGGTGAAGTATCCCTTTAACTATTGTTACATAACTATCGTTAATTGCGTTGCTCGTTGATGTTTCTAGGATATCAAGAAGATCAATGAGGGCAAGCAGCCTCTGTACCAGGAGGACACAAACAAGAGGATCCTGAACTCACTGGAGCTACTGAATAGCCTGGATGATGATGCAGCCCAAGCCACCCGTTTGCAGCACCCTCAGGCTGAGATGATTGAGAAGGAGTGAGTCTATATAGCCACCTGTAAACTGAAATAGCCAACAGCATGCTATATGCCATGCAAGCAGATTTATGTGCTGTGAATGCTTATGCTGTGAATATGGGATTGTGGATGACTCATTTTTTTTTCTCCTCAATGAAAAAGCATGAAACAGCTGCGAGTGCGTGTGATGAAGCTCCGCGAGGATCATGATCGCATTTACCACATCACGCGATCGGAGCAGGTTCCCACCGTCAACTGGGGAAAGATGATTGATGAGAAACTGGTGTGTATCTAAACATACCTCTCTCTATTTCTTTCTTTCAAATATATGATTTAAAATGCAAATGATTCATGTTCAAATATGTTCGGATGTAGGCAAATGTGAACAACAAAGGATTCGGACAAGATCTGCCCACCATCGAGAATGAAGTGGAGGAGCACAATATTTTCCACAGTGAAGTGGAGGCATTGGCTCCATATATCACTGCAGACCGGGTAAATTTTTTACTGATGATTTTAAAATGCAATGCAATAAAAGAATAACATGAACAGTCATGTGAGTGGCATCTGTGACTCATTTGTTTACTTGCATAACAGGATGGTGTGGATGGTCAGCAGGCGAAGTACAACAAGCTACTGGTGAGACTTAATTTTCTGCCTTTAATTTGCAACCTAGTTATGCACTGAAGTTGTACTAGTAAAAGACTGAGAGTTAGTTGTCAATTCACATCTCAAAACTTTACCATGTCCATCACAGGTGAGCTCCGCTGCACGTCAGAAGAACCTGCTCAGTCTGAGAGATTACATGCAGCGCTGCACCAACGAGCTCTACTGGATGGACCAGCAAGCTGAAGAGCGAATCACATATGACTGGAGCGACAACAACCTGGACTACCCTGCCCGAAAGAGGCAGTACGAGGTAAAAGCTTAGAAGCCATTTAATGATAGGTAATACAATTCTAGATGGCACTAAGACGTTAAAATATGATTTCATGATTCAAACCTTCTACAAATTATATGATTATAGTACTGAAATGCTTATAAATAAACTACTTATAAATATATATTTTAACATGCTGCTTGACAACTTCATCAGAACTTCATCAGCAAGTGTCTGGAGTCTAAGGAGAAAACCGTCACCCAGCTGAATGAAGATGGAGAGGAACTTATTGAGCAGAACCATCCGGGGAAAAATGTCATTGGGGTAATATTATAAGCCGTTTGCTATAATGATTCTTTTTTTCCCCATTAAATTTACTCAAAAACTTAATAGTTGTGGTTACCACAACATTACCATTAAAATACATTGACAATGTTTCAGGCATAATGGGATGTCATATTTGTAACTGTATATTTTACAGTGTATAACTGTACTGCACTATAAAGAAGTATGCAGTAATTATAGCAACACTGAAACTAAGAAAAAATGACTCCAGTCTAATCTCAAATCAGTTTTCACACTCCATTTTCTCTGAGCATAGTTGAGCCAAACGGCATATATATCATAAAATGATGTGATCCTATTTGAAGCACAATAATCTGCTTCATATTTTAAAATAACCACCATATTTGAATTAGATATTTATTCGAAAAAAGCTTGAAAACAATTTGATTCTCAGTCAGAGGCTCCTTAAAGGGATAGTTCACCCAAATATGAAAATTCTGTCATCATTTAGTTGTTCCAAACCTATATGAGTTTCTCTCTTCTGTTGAACACAAAAGAAGATATTTTGAAGAATGTCAAATCAGTTGAAGGTAGCCACTGACTTCCATAGTATTTTTTTCCTACTATGGAAGTCAATGGCTACCGTCAACTGTCTGGTTACCAACATTCTTCAAATATCTTCTTTTGTGTTCAACAGAAGAGAGAAACTCATACAGGTTTGGAACAACTTGAGGGCGAGTAAATTATGACAGAATTTAAATTTTTGGGTGAACTATCCCTTTAAAGACGTTTGGCAACAAGTCATATTCTAAAACTCGTCTTGTTTTTAGGCACACATGGATGCCGTGCATGCGGATTGGAAGGAATACCTCAACCTGCTCATCTGTGAAGAGAACCACCTCAAGAACATGGATGACTATCACAAAGTCAGTCTGCATTTTACACAATCATTTCCTGTTCCATACTCCATCATACTGTTTTCAGACTTGCTCAGTTGCATTATTCCTTTTCTTTCCAGTTCCACAAGGATGCAAGAGACACCAACGATTTGTTGAAGCGCCTGGAGACCGAGATCAACCAAAAGTATAACCCTGAGTTTAAAGACATGTACCAGATGGAGGGTCTGATTGCTGACCTGGATGTAAATATACTGCATTTCTCACATTCTACAATTTTTTTCCTTTATTCATATATGAATTGAAGGGTGTCTTCACTATCTAAGGCTGTCTGTGTTTGTATTGACAGGATCAGGCAAAAGCCATGGATCATTTTGATGAGCGACTGAAAAATCTTCAGAAGCGCAGCCTGCAGGTGCTCCCTCTGAAGTACCGAAGGGAGACTCCTCAGAAACTGCTTCCTATCGAGGCTCTGTGTGAATACGAGACTAATGAGGTATGGAGTTTGAGCTCTCGCTCACTCTATGTATGCGGCTTAGAGCTCCACTAATACCAGTCAGTGAAACATCAGCTATTATCATGAGTAAGCATAGAAAACCGTTACACTCTGTCTCTGCACGGGTTTTGGATTCCCCCATCTAATGTATTTAAATCCTTAAGACGGCCTTCACCCAAACGATTCATCTCATATAAACCTCTGGAGACGTGTGCAGGGGATTTTGTACGGATTTCACATTTATTTAAGGAATTTGTGTTTTTTTAGCTGCAATATCAAGTTGAAACAGAGCTTACTTTGCTTATTTTGAACGACACAGGGTTCAATTTTGCGAGGGGAGCGGTACACCCTGCTCCGGAACAATGGGCCCAAATGGGACGTGAAGGATGCAAATGGCCGCACCATGAGTGCTCCAGGAGTGTGCTTCATAATCCCGCCAACCGACCCTGAGGCTGTGGCCGTTGCTGACAAGTGGGTATCCCTTGATATCTGTATATGACATTTGTAAGTGTGTCAGTTGTGCCTAATATGAAAACATTTTTGCAGTCTGATAAACCAGCACAAAAGCATCAAACAGAAAGTAGCCAGCAGCAAATCTGCACTACAAGCACGACTGGCAGAGCTGAGGAAGGAGAGTACAGGAGGTCAAGGTTTGTCTCTCATGTTATGTTAAACTTAGATGCAGAGCTCTCCTAGAGAGATTTGAATACTTAATTCATTCTTTTCTCCGGCCTCAGATAAACAAGAGCAGCAATGTCGTCAACTGATGGCAGGACTGGATAAAGTGGTCAGTGATCTGGATAAGCAGGAGAAGGCTATTTACTCTCGCGTGCGCCCCCCACTGGAGCAAACACGTCCTGTTCAAGACAGCGCTGACAGGCTACAGGACATAAAGGTATAACGTTTTTGGTGTTTTAGTATTTATTCTGTAGTAGACAACAAGTGTCATGTGTCTGAATAAATGTACCTTTTATAATGAGTTTCATTCTAATAATGCTCAATAAATTATGTCTGAGCATTTCAGTA
The DNA here is from genome assembly GCA_039654765.1 of Mylopharyngodon piceus. Lineage (NCBI taxonomy): Eukaryota > Metazoa > Chordata > Actinopteri > Cypriniformes > Xenocyprididae > Mylopharyngodon > Mylopharyngodon piceus. The sequence continues at coordinate 20,346,799 of CM077457.1, forward strand.
ACATTAGTGCAGTGGTTCTCGATTGTTTCTGATGATGTCCACGTTAGTTTGAATCTTGAGTTCACATTAGAAAGTCATAAGGCCCGTTCACATTAAGAAAGATAACTATAAAAATAACCACAACGATATAGTTCTAAAAATCATTTTAAATTATAAAAGAATAGCAGAGTCCACTATAAAGAATGATTTTTTTTTTTTCTAGCTGATGAATGATAAAAACATTGACAGCCAGTCAGAATCCATCCTGGTTTAAGAGCTCAAACATTTAAAGTGACAGACAACATAAACTGCAGTGTGCACTGACAGTGCATTCACACCGAGCGTCGGCATTAACGCTTCTCATTTACTTTGAATGGGAGACGTCATGCGTTGCTGAATTAAATTGTGGGTTCTGTTGCGTTGCGTCACTGGCATTGCTCGCAGCAGAAGTTGAAAAATTTTCCACTTTCAAGCGCCAATGTAGGCATCAGCCAATCAGATCGCCTTATGTAAATACCCTACAGCAGACGCTAGCCAATTGCGTTCATGCAACATCGCCCTCCATCAAGCATCGACGCCTCGTGTGAATGGAGCGTAAGAAAAGACAGAACAATATCGTCTGCTGGTGTGGGCTCTAATATAGTGTTATAGTTATCTTTATAGTTATCATTCTTGGTGTGAACTGCACATACACCTCATGTCTATCATCAACACAGTACACTTAATATGTAAAGTGAACAAGAATCTGAAATTTAAACACAAACGCATTACTTTTGACCCTGTATTTCAGTGGCAAATGATGTTTTGACCTTGCCTTAATCCAGTATTTTCTTCATAGGACATTGCTACTGCTGTTCGTAAGATAGAGCCAGAAAAGTCTGCAAAATTACAGGAGGCTGAGACTTTCCTCAGATCCTCTCCCAAATGTTCAAGTGCACCACAGCTCTACTCCAAGGTGGATGAGACTAACAAAAAATACAACAAAGTCGATTTGCTGTTGAAGTGTGCAGGTGACAAGTAAGTATACTTCCTTTTTTTTTTTTTTTTTTACAACGGAATTCAAGAATGTCTTGAACTTGAATTTTGAGCCTAAAATTGCACTGTTGTAGACTGCAGAACTCCTATCAGCTGGAGAATTCTCTGCAGAATGGCAAATCTCTACTGTCCACCTATGAAAACAAACTGGCAAGAGAGGAGATTGCTCCATCTGACCTCACCTCACTGGAGAAGACCCAGCGCGAGTTGGCGGTAAGCTTCGTAATCCATGCCACTTTTTTCTCTTGATCTTTTTTTCCAAGATTCACTATGCATTCATCTCTGATGTATTCTTGTCTCCAGGACATTGCATCTGAGCTGAGGAGCAAAAGATCTGTTATCACAGAGACTGAGCAGAACCTGAGAGATGCCAAGGCCAGCTGCAGCAATATGGCCAACAAAGTGCAAGAACATTGCCCTGATATTGAGAGGCAAGAGGCTGATGTTCAGAAACTCACCAAACGCTTTGACAACCTGAACAGACAGACTGAAGCCAGGTGAGTTCATATTAAACCAGGGTTATTTCAAATGGGAGTGTCCTTTAAAAAATGACACAAGAATTCAATTCTGCAGATTAGTCTTAAGTATACTGTGTACTGTGATTATATTATTTATATTACACCATTTATGTTTATGGTTACACTTTACTGCAAGGTTCAATTCGTTAATATTAGTTGTTAAATTTGGTCATTTAATAATCCATTTTAATGTATAAATTTACTGTTGTTCACTGTTAATTCATGTTTGTTCATAATACATAAAATAATGTTAATTTATAAAACTTGAAATTAAAAGAAATTTTAAAATTTTTCAGAACACAAAGTCTGCAAAGAGCCAAAACCGCCTACGCCAACTACCACAATGACTATGACAACCTCAATAGCTGGCTTTCTCGAGTACCAAACTATGAGCCACGTGAAACTGATGACATCCAACAGATTGAAGCAAAACTGAAAAATCAAAGAGTAAGTTCTTTAGCCATTTCGTCATTACAATAATTGCACTGTAATATTACAAATTATATTTATTTACCAAAACTATGTTTGAAATGTACAGAATCTGCTCTCTGACATCGCAAGAAAGGAATCAGACCTGAACAATGTGTCAAGAAATGCACAGCTTTATCAGCAAGCAGTCAAGGTACTAAAACCTCAGTGTATTACTCACAGAGAATTATCCTCCTATCATGTTTATGCAAAGCCATGTGAACTCCTTTGTGTCATGGCTTTCAGGACTATGAAAATGAAGCGGAGCGGTTTAAATCCATCCTTGACCTTGAAGATGGCTTGGTTCCCCAGACATACAAAAGGAGCAGACTTGAATCTCCTGCCTTGAAAGTGAATAGAGAGGTGAATATTTTTGAAAAGTAAACCGTTTCCTGGATCAAATAATTAGAACATTCTATGGTCTTTTTAATGAGAACTGTTTTTCTGACTGTTGAAGTTTAAACATGTTGTGTTCTAAAGGAATCTGCAATTGAGGCGAAATTCACTGAAGTGAATGCTGTGAACAAGCAGAGACTGCAGAACCTAGAGTTTGCTCAAAGCCTTCTTAACCAGGTAAAACACATTATCATATGCTATGCATACAAATAACCATAGCATGGTATAAGAATTGCTTTTTTTTACGTATTATATACATTCAATATTTTATAATTCTTTATAGCAACCAGAAGTTGCAATAATCAAGCAAGATGTCCAGACTGTGAGATCATCAGCCCCAGGTGAAGAGCCCTGGAGAATCAAAAAACAGCTTCAGGAAGAAATTCAGCGCAGAGACCAACTGGAAAGGGAAATTCAAAGTGTACAGACTGACATCTATTTACTAGAGGGCCAGAAACCGCAGGATACAATCGTCAAGAAAGAGCTCATCAAGAAGGTGCCTGACCCTCAACTGGATGAAGAATATCACAGGATCCAGCAGAAGCTCTTAGATGAAAGCAGGACCACTCGAGTCTTAGAGAGTGAACTGGACACTCTTCGTATAAAGCTGCGTGGGATTGAGACCGAAATGAAAGAGGGAGCTCAGCAGTATACAGTCAAAGAGGTGCTCCGCATTGAGAGGGACAGGGGGCAGGAGGAGGAACTCAGGAGACTAAGAGAAGAGCTAGAGGAAGTCAAGCGGCTAAAGATGGTCAGAGAGAATGAAATCATTCAGATTCAAAAGCAAGTGACTATTCTTGCAGAGGAGAAAAGCAAGGAGCAGGAAATCATCACTGAGGAGGAAGTCATTAAGGTTCAAAACGACCCTCAACTTGAGAGCGAGTACAGACTACTGCTTGAAAGGAAACAAAAAGAAATAAACAGCCGAAAGGAACTTGAAGACGAGCTTCGATTCTTGCAGGAGAAATTAAAGCGTCTTGAAAAGGAAAAATCAATGGCTGAGGAAAAGATCTCTATCAGAGAAGTCCTGAAAGTTGAGAAAGATATTGGTTTGGAGAGAGAGGTCGAGAATCTGAGAAGACAGTATGAAGATGAAAAAACAAGGCGCGGCACTTCGCTGAGAGAGAAAACAGACCTTCAACGCAAGATTACCAGTCTGGAGGAAGAGAAGTCGAAGGTCATCATTCAGGAGAAAGTCCGTGAGATTGTTCGACCTGATCCAAAGGCGGAAACGGAGGTGGCAAATCTTCGACTTGAACTGGTGGAGCAGCAGAGAAGGTGCAGAGATTCAGAGCAGCAGCTGAGGTCCCTTCAGGATGAACTGACAATGCTAAGAAACAGAGGCCCACAAATTGAATACAAAGAGATTATCAAAGAGGTCATCAAATACAAGATTGACCCAGAAACAGAAAGAGAACTGGAGAAACTCAGGAATGAAATTGTGGACAAAACCCACCAAACAGAGAAGTTCGAGATGGAGATCCTCCAACTCAAAGAGGAGATTCAAAGATGGAAAGACACCAAGCCTCAGATTCAGACCAAAGAGGTTGTAAATGAGATCCTCCAATACAGAGAAGATCCTAAAACCAGGGAGGAGATTGAGAGTCTCAAGCGGAAACTAGCTGAGGAACAGAGGAAACGTTTGGACCTGGAAAACGAAAGGGCTGCAAATGAAGAAAGGATCAGGCTTAAGAAGATCGACTTGTCACAGGTGAGGGAAACGATTGTCCAGCAAGAAGTAGTGAAGATGGAGCAGGATCCACTCTTGAGGTCAGAATGTGACACCTTCACTCAAAATATCAACAGTGAGCAGAAACAGAGAGAGATCTTGAAAGAAGAGCTGATAAGGCTGCAGCATCAAAAGACTGAAATGGATCTCCAGCTTGAGGACCTGGAACGCGAACGCAGAGCCCGCAGAGATGCTGAGCTTGAAATTCAGAGGTTGAGAGTGCGGCTTAATGAACTAGAGATTAGGGACAAGGAAAACAGAGAAAAGGTTACAGTAAAGCAAAAGGTTGTACTCCAGCAGGACCCTCAGCAAGAAAAAGAGCACTCTATCCTTCGTCTTCAGGTTGAAGAGGAGAGGCACAAGCGTATGCTCTTGGAGAAGGAGTACAATGCCTTGCTGCACCAACAAGAAATACTTGAGCGAACGGAAGTGCGTGAAAAAGTTGTGCGAACTGAAAAAGTGCAAGTTGAGCGAGACCCAGATGCTGAGATGGACATTATACGGCTAAAGAAAAGCCTTGAAGAAGAGGAAAGGCGACGTCGTGAGCTGGACCAAGAGATTAACAGCCTAAACTCGAAGCTTTCTGAGATGGAGTTTACCAATACAAAGTCATCTAAAGAGCTCGACTACATTCGCGATGAAAGCAACAAGCTACAGCAGGAGAACCAGCGCCTACAGAACGAATTAAGGAAGCTTCAAGCTGAAATCCAGATCACATCAAAGGAAACCAGACACATCACTGAGTCTTCTTCGATGGAGAGTAGCAGGAACCTGGAAATTCGATTGGAATCCTTGCAAAGAGAACTCTCTGACCTTAGACGTATCAGAATGGAGAAGGATGAAGAGATCGAAAAGCTTCAGAAGAGTCTCTCTGCAACGAGAGTGAAGAAGGAGCAGCGAGAAAGTCACCTCCGCCGCTCAATTGTTGTCATCGATCCAGACACCGGAAAGGAGATGAGGCCTGAGGAGGCTTACAAGCTCGGTCTAATTGACTGGAAAATGTTCGTCAACCTTCAGAGTCAAGAGTGCGATTGGGAGGAGATCACCGTCAAGGGTCCGAATGGCGAGTCCTCCGTTCTCCACGACAGAAAATCAGGCAAGAAGTTTTCCATTGATGATGCTCTGAGGGCAGGAAACATCACAAACCGTCAGCTGCAACAATATCAGAACAAAGAGATAAGCATCCAGGAGTTCGGTGTCATGCTGTCAGGCAGAGTCATATAAATCCATTAACAAGATGATATAAAATTTATATTGTGTTTACTTGGTTTAATATCTTGAGTAAACATGCTGTTTGTTCCCCCAATTTGCAGCTGAAATCTCTTTTTATATTCCCTTTCTCAATACAGTATGTATTTATTTTCAAATGCATTCTCATATCAATGCAAGATGGTGTTCCTTTATGGTTATGGTGCTGAATTTGGGTTAATGTTCCTATCACTATTCCTGAAGTGTTTTCATTGAAGATTGGCAGACAAGACACTTTGAGGATGTTTTACTGAAATCTAGTTCAGTTTCACTGTAATCTGATCAAATACAGGCATATAAAGTGTGCGCATTAATGATAAAGTTACAGCCCTATCCGTCTCTTTTCATGCACTTTTCGCTAGTCAGATTAATCTGTTCTCTTTCATATGTTTGATTTGAGATTAAAACATGAATGAAATGTGGATAAACCTGAGTACTGCGTGTTCTTTCCCTTCATCTTTATCATAAAGCAATAAAAGCTCAAACTGCCTTAACACCCACTTTTTAGTTCACAAAACCATTAGGTCTCTTTCATCTATGGTTTAAATGATTCCCAAACATTACACAATAAATTAGAAGACTGAAAATATTTACTTAAAATATATTAATCTTAAAAAGAGTAAAAATAGATTTTGACATTTGTTTTAAAATAAGCCTGGGTAGTTGATAATCTGCAGTAAAGTAGACTTAAATCTGAATTAAGCATTCAGACTGATGATCTGACCTCACCTCTTGACCTCTCAGTGGATTATGACCAAAACTGCAGTTTTGTAATTTCACATGAGCTTTATCAAAAGCTGATATTGTCTGAATTTACCTCCAAAAAGTTAAATCCGAGCAGGTTAAACAAACATTGTGTAAACCAGAATAACACCAGTGTCATTTCCATGACATCTCAAACTATGTATTGTGTTTAGTACCATTGGGAATTACATTTTTTGGAATAAAATGACCTCTGTTTTACTAAAATTAAATTTTATCTAGCATTTTAGCCTAAATAAACACAAATAATAATTTCATTTTTTACATAATTTGACAAAATAAAAATAAATATTAAAAAAAAAAATTCACAAATGATATTTACAATGATTTTTATCACACATCATTTCTCAAATCTGTTCTCAAGCATGACATTTTTTTTTTTTTTACAAAATCTGACAAAAAATAAATATTAAAAAAAATTCACAAGTGATATTTACATTTATTTTTCACCACACATTTCTCAAATCTGTTCTCAGGCATGACATTTTTCTACAAAATTTGACAAAATAAATATAAAAAAAATCACGTGATATTTACATTTATTTTTCACCACACATCATATCTCAAATCTGTTCTCAAGCATGACATTTTTCTACAAAATTTGACAAAATAAAAAAAATCACGTGATATTTACATTTATTTTTCACCACACATCATATCTCAAATCTGTTCTCAAGCATGACATTTTTCTACAAAATTTGACAAAATTATGAAAAAATCACGTGATATTTACATTTATTTTTCACCACATCATTTCTCAAATCTGTTCTCAAGCATGACATTTTTCTACAAAATTTGACAAAATAAAAAATAAATATTAAAAAAAATTCACAAGTGATATTTACATTTATTTTTCACCACACATCATTTCTCAAATCTGTTCTCAGGCATGACATTTTTCTACAAAATTTGACAAAATAAATATAAAAAAAATCACGTGATATTTACATTTATTTTTCACCACACATCATTTCTCAAATCTGTTCTCAAGCATGACATTTTTCTACAAAATTTGACAAAATAAAAAAAATCACGTGATATTTACATTTATTTTTCACCACACATCATATCTCAAATCTGTTCTCAAGCATGACATTTTTCTACAAAATTTGACAAAATTATGAAAAAATCACGTGATATTTACATTTATTTTTCACCACATCATTTCTCAAATCTGTTCTCAAGCATGACATTTTTCTACAAAATTTGACAAAATAAAAAATAACAAGTGATATTTACATTGATTTTTTCACCACTCATCATATCTCAAATCTGTTCTCAAGCAAGACATTTTTTTTTTTTTTTTTACAAAATTTGACAAAATAAAAAATAAATATTAAAAAAAAAATCACATGATATTTACATTTATTTTTCACCACACATCATTTCTCAAATCTGTTCTCAAGCATGACATTTTTTTTTACAAAATAAAAAATAAATATTAAAAAAATTCACAAGTGATATTTACATTTATTTTTCACCACACATTTCTCAAATCTGTTCTCAAGCATGACATTTTTCTACAAAATTTGACAAAATAAATATTAAAAAAATCACGTGATATTTACGTTGATTTTTCACCACATCATTTCTCAAATCTGTTCTCAAGCATGACATTTTTCTACAAAATTTGACAAAATAAAAAATAAATATTAAAAAAAATTCACAAGTGATATTTACATTGATTTTTCACCACACATCAAATCTCAAATCTGTTCTCAAGCAAGACATTTTTTTTTTTTACAAAATTTGACAAAATAAAAAATAAATATTAAAAAAAAAATTCACAAGTGATATTTACATTTATTTTTCACCACACATCATTTCTCAAATCTGTTCTCAAGCATGACATTTTTCTACAAAATTTGACAAAATAAAAAATAAATATTAAAAAAAATCACAAATGATATTTACATTTATTTTTCACCACACATCATTTCTCAAATCTGTTCTCAAGCATGACATTTTTTTTTTTACAAAATAAAAAATAAATATTAAAAAAAATCACAAATGATATTTACATTTATTTTTCACCACACATCATATCTCAAATCTGTTCTCAAGCATGACATTTTTCTACAAAATTTGACAAAATAAATATTAAAAAAACACGTGATATTTACATTGATTTTTCACCACACATCATTTCTCAAATCTGTTCTCAAGCATGACATTTTTTTTACAAAATAAAAAATAAATATTAAAAAAATTCACAAGTGATATTTATGTTGATTTTTCACCACATCATTTCTCAAATCTGTTCTCAAGCATGACATTTTTCTACAAAATTTGACAAAATAAATATAAAAAAAATCACGTGATATTTACGTTGATTTTTCACCACATCATTTCTCAAATCTGTTCTCAAGCATGACATTTTTTTTACAAAATAAAAAATAAATATTAAAAAAATTCACAAGTGATATTTACATTTATTTTTCACCACACATTTCTCAAATCTGTTCTCAAGCATGACATTTTTCTACAAAATTTGACAAAATAAATATTAAAAAAATCACGTGATATTTACGTTGATTTTTCACCACATCATTTCTCAAATCTGTTCTCAAGCATGACATTTTTCTATAAAATTTGACAAAATAAAAATAAATATTAAAAAAAATTCACAAGTGATATTTACATTGATTTTTCACCACACATCAAATCTCAAATCTGTTCTCAAGCAAGACATTTTTTTTTTTTTACAAAATTTGACAAAATAAAAAATAAATATTAAAAAAAAATTCACAAGTGATTTTTACATTGATTTTTCACCACACATTTCTCAAATCTGTTCTCAAGCATGACATTTTTCTACAAAATTTGACAAAATAAATATTAAAAAAATCACGTGATATTTACGTTGATTTTTCACCACATCATTTCTCAAATCTGTTCTCAAGCATGACATTTTTCTACAAAATTTGACAAAATAAATATTAAAAAAATTCACAAGTGATATTTATGTTGATTTTTCACCACATCATTTCTCAAATCTGTTCTCAAGCATGACATTTTTCTACAAAATTTGACAAAATAAAAAATAAATATTAAAAAAAAAAAAAAAAAAAAAAAAATCACAAATGATATTTACATTTATTTTTCACCACATCATTTCTCAAATCTGTTCTCAAGCATGACATTTTTTTTTTACAAAATAAAAAATAAATATTAAAAAAAATCACAAATGATATTTACATTTATTTTTCACCACACATCATATCTCAAATCTGTTCTCAAGCATGACATTTTTCTATAAAATTTGACAAAATAAAAAATAAATATTAAAAAAAATTCACAAGTGATATTTACATTGATTTTTCACCACACATCATTTCTCAAATCTGTTCTCAAGCATGACATTTTTTTTACAAAATAAAAAATAAATATTAAAAAAATTCACAAGTGATATTTATGTTGATTTTTCACCACATCATTTCTCAAATCTGTTCTCAAGCATGACATTTTTCTACAAAATTTGACAAAATAAATATAAAAAAAATCACGTGATATTTACGTTGATTTTTCACCACATCATTTCTCAAATCTGTTCTCAAGCATGACATTTTTCTACAAAATTTGACAAAATAAAAAATAAATATTAAAAAAAATTCACAAGTGATATTTATGTTGATTTTTCACCACATCATTTCTCAAATCTGTTCTCAAGCATGACATTTTTCTACAAAATTTGACAAAATAAATATAAAAAAAATCACGTGATATTTACGTTGATTTTTCACCACATCATTTCTCAAATTTGTTCTCAAGCATGACATTTTTCTACAAAATTTGACAAAATAAAAAATAAATATTAAAAAAAATTCACAAGTGATATTTACATTGATTTTTCACCACACATCAAATCTCAAATCTGTTCTCAAGCAAGACATTTTTTTTTTTTTACAAAATTTGACAAAATAAAAAATAAATATTAAAAAAAAATTCACAAGTGATATTTACATTGATTTTTCACCACACATCATTTCTCAAATCTGTTCTCAAGCATGACATTTTTCTACAAAATTTGACAAAATAAAAAATAAATATTAAAAAAAAAAAAAAAAAAAAAATCACAAATGATATTTACATTTATTTTTCACCACATCATTTCTCAAATCTGTTCTCAAGCATGACATTTTTTTTTTACAAAATAAAAAATAAATATTAAAAAAAAATCACAAATGATATTTACATTTATTTTTCACCACACATCATATCTCAAATCTGTTCTCAAGCATGACATTTTTCTACAAAATTTGACAAAATAAATATTAAAAAAACACGTGATATTTACATTGATTTTTCACCACACATCATTTCTCAAATCTGTTCTCAAGCATGACATTTTTTTTACAAAATAAAAAATAAATATTAAAAAAATTCACAAGTGATATTTATGTTGATTTTTCACCACATCATTTCTCAAATCTGTTCTCAAGCATGACATTTTTCTACAAAATTTGACAAAATAAATATAAAAAAAATCACGTGATATTTACATTGATTTTTCACCACACATCATTTCTCAAATCTGTTCTCAAGCATGACATTTTTTTTACAAAATAAAAAATAAATATTAAAAAAATTCACAAGTGATATTTATGTTGATTTTTCACCACATCATTTCTCAAATCTGTTCTCAAGCATGACATTTTTCTACAAAATTTGACAAAATAAAAAATAAATATTAAAAAAATTCACAAGTGATATTTATGTTGATTTTTCACCACACATAATTTCTCAAATCTGTTCTCAAGCATGACATTTCTTTTTTTTTTTTTTTTACAAAATTTGACAAAATAAAAAATAAATATAAAAAAAATCACGTGATATTTACATTGATGTTTCATCACACATCATTTGAGAAATCTGTTCTCAAGCATGACATTTTTTTTACAAAATAAAAAATAAATATTAAAAAAAATTCACAAGTGATATTTACATTTATTTTTCACCATATCATTTCTCAAATCTGTTCTCAGGCATGACATTTTTCTACAAAATTTGACAAAATAAATATAAAAAAAATCACGTGATATTTACATTTATTTTTCACCACTCATCATATCTCAAATCTGTTCTCTAGCATGACATTTTTTTTTTTTTTTTACAAAATTTGACAAAATAAAAAGTAAATATTAAAAAAAATAACGTGATATTTACATTGATTTTTCACCACACATCATTTCTCAAATCTGTTCTCAAGCATGACATTTTTCTACAAAATTGGCCTACAATAACTTTTGGGGGGAAAAAACTTCAAGGATTAGCTTACCGTTTCATATTTCTCTTCAAATTGGTCATTTAAATTCTCATTGGAGAACTTTAAACTTTGTATAACTTCTCATGTCCAGGGCCTGCTGTTTAGAGATACATGAATTAGAGGAGCTGGTCAATGTCCCTATCTACGCTCCTAGCGAGCCAAACTACAACGCTTTGCAGTACAAGCAGCCTCGCTGATTATAATGTGACGAGAGCGCCCTACTTTGTCGCTTCGCATCGCGTCGCTCGCTTGTAGGGGGTAGATGGGTGTAGTGGGTGTGTTCATTCCCTGCATTCAGTGCGACGTTTTTCACAATCTCACTAAAACAATTTAAGATGGCGACCGTGCATCTCAGGATCGGGGATCTGGTTTGGTGAGATAACAAATTTAACTTTTTACGATTTAATTTCACGTCGAGGTTAAATACTTTTTCGAGCACGTGGAAGACAGATTATCGTGGCTGCAATAAAATGTTTTGTTAAAAATCGAGCATATGGCCCAGTTTATGTGTCGTCAAGCCAAACACTGAAACACTGAGAGAGCTTAGCATGCACGCTAACGATTACTTTCCGTGCTTTTTTGTGGGGAAAACACGTGCTCTTAGTGTGTTTAACGCTATAGGGGGTTTCATCTTACTTTTAAATGTGTGTTTATATGAATACTGAATATTATACAAGCTTCAGTGCAGTTCAGAGGGTTGTTTGCTGATGGGATCGAAACGGGTTACGCTATACACTAGCTAGCTTGTTTCGATGCACGATAGCTTTCTTTTAATAAATCCTCACACGAGCCACGGTCATATAAAACACTAATTCTCGTCTCAATATATTTTCAGGGGTAAGCTTGGACGCTATCCACCTTGGCCAGGAAAGGTGAGATCTGTTCATGTAAACGATTGAGTTGAACTTGTGTTGTTTTTCCTGAGGTCAGCTGTTGGATCATGCATATAGAGGTCGAACTAACCGGCTGTGTTCAAAACCTAGTGAACTAGCTATCTAAAAAGAGTTTTTGGTTGCTATTAATCAAACCAAAGCAAAATTACTTCAAATTAAACGTTCAAACATGTCAAGAAATGATTTTTATGCAGGCAGTTTGAGATACAGCTACTGTATCAACATACTATTGTGGATAATAATGCATTTGGTTGTTTATTTACTGTTCTCTTCTCCAAACATTGTGTTTTCAGATCGTCAGTCCTCCGAAAGATCTGAAAAAGCCAAGAGGCAAAAAATGTTTCTTTGTCAAATTTTTTGGAACCGAAGATCAGTGAGTAAAAAGATGACAGCATTTATCACCACTTCCTCTTGTTTACAGAGGTTTTGCAGTTCAACCAAGATATTGACTTTTGATATGCTTTGCCCTGTTAGTGCCTGGATTAAGGTAGAGCAGCTGAAGCCGTACCACCCCCATAAAGAGGAGATGATCAAGATAAACAAAGGCAAGCGCTTCCAACAGGCTGTTGATGCAGTTGAGGAGTACCTAAAGAAGGCCAAGGGGAAAGATCAGGTTAGTATGTTCACAAATTTAAGGCCCTGTTTACACCTTGTATTAAAATTGGTTTTCAGTGATTCCTTGAAACGCATACTGTTATATATTGTCAATGTCCCCATCTACGCTCCTAGTGAGCCAAACTACAACGCTTTGCAGTACAAACAGCCTCACTGATTATAATGTGACGAGAGCGCCCATATATACTGATATAAATATAGTACCATTCACCACTGTTTTTGGCTACAAGTTAGGGCTGCACGATATATCGTTTTAGCATCGAAATCGCAATTTACGCAAAGTTTGACCATCATACAATGAAAGTTTATCATTTGAATGTGTTTTAGGTACTGTCAGTTTGAACATTCAAGAGATTTTAAACCATTTGAGCACAAGAAGACGCGAACTCAATTCTGAACATGCGGCTGTTTTATGTGCGCGCACACACAGATGCACGTAGACACCGAATGTCGTTCTCTTCCGCGTCTATTTGTGCTTGAACGGACACATACATGCAGAAAAAAATGGTCAAAATGTACGTAAAAGATCGAGTCAACACGTTCCACGATGATTACGTATTAGGCGAGTAGGCAGTCTTTTGTGGCTGTTTGGACATATTCGATCACATGAGCCTCTACACTATGAAAGCAATCTGGTTGAATTTGTTGAAAATGGACAAATTTAAAATGTTTTAGACCAATTTACACCTGTATTTAGCACCGTCCACTTGTGATAGGATTGACAAAAACACATCTTAAACACAGTTGCTTATGGCTTAGGTGAACGAAACAATTGAGAGAGAAAACCAGATGTGTAACAGTATTTTGGATCTTAAAGTGACTGCAGCCTAATGTTCCTGCTGCTTTCTGTGTCATGAATGTTAATCAAGCAACAAAAGACAAAGAGAAAAATCACTTTTGTAGATTTAACACAGATTAATTGTTTAATTTATACCGTGAAGGCTATGCAGGGTTATTTTACATTTGATTATTCAATTTCTGTACCTGAATACTGTACTGAATACTCTCACCTGAAAAATATAAAGCACTATTTATTTCATTTGTATCTTTGTTCTCTTATATTTATCTATGTTTGTAATTTGTTCATTATTTTATATGCATGTTCACTCGCCTACAAAATCACCTCAATCATCCTAGAATGATTAATTCTTTCCAAATAGAGCCAAGTCATCTGGTGAATTTTTTTCATATCGCAATATATATTGCAGAAAAACAAAATATCACAATGTCAGTTTTTTCCAATATCGTGCAGCCCTACTATAAGTGATAGCTGCATGCAGTCTTGAGAGCTTCAGAAACACAAAAGTTGATCTAAAGTAAAGCGTACCCTTCATCAAATACACGTGAGCTGCGAATGGATCACGCACAGAAATATGGCATCAACTAGGCTTTATCGTTATTATTGCGGGAAGACTAATTCTTATCGTGGGGAGAAATTTTACCAGTATATCGCAAACGATAAGATGTCCCCCATTCCTAGCGCACACTTACTATTGACTGAACGGCCTGTGTTGTGCAGATTACTAGTGATCAGGAAAGGATGAAAAGAATAAAAAAGCAGCCACAGTCTAAACCATGTGTTTTGGTAAATGCAGTGAAATTTGACTTGCTGCTTTTGGTGCGCTTTCTCACAACACATACCACACTGATTACGTATTAGGTCTTTTGTGGCTGTTTGGACACATTCGATCACATGAGCCTCTACACTATGAAAGCAATCTGGTTGAACTTGTTGAAAGTGGACAAATTTAAAATGTTTTAGACCCATTTACAACTGTATTTAGCACCGTCCACTTGTGATAGGATTGACAAAAACACATCTTAATACCAGGTGTAAACAAGGCCTATAAGAACCACATGGTTTTCTGTTTTTGACGTTAAAGGCATAATTAACTCAAAAAATAAAAGTCCTGTCATCATTTACATTAACCCTCATGTTGTTCCAAACCTGTATGACTTTTTCATCTGCGGCATGTAGAAGTAGATATTTTGAGAGATGTCTGTGTTTTTTGTCCATATAATGGATGTCAGTAGGCACCAAAACTGTTTAGTTACCATTACCAACGTTCTTCAGAATAACTCTGTTTCACAGATGAAAGTCATACAGGTTTTGAACAACACCTGATAGTAATGTGCATTTCAAATGTGTCTCCTGTCACCACTTGTGAGCAGATTTCAAGAATCAGATTCACGACTCACAACACCAGTGTGCAACTGTTTATAAAGCATATCATGAAGGCAGTATGCTATTGTTTTCAAATAAACTTTAACAGTATATAAATCTCACTGTAAACAGGATGTTTTGAACAGAATGTTTGTCGTTTGTTTAGTCAATTCCCATTATTAACCGTACTTTGGAAGTGCTTTTCATTTGGATGGTTACTTTTGTTTAAAGCTACACTTATTTGCTTTGTCTGGGATGACCTGTGAATCTGAGCGATCAGATCAGAAACCATTTTGGACTCTATTTAAGCCTCTATTTAAAGTTGTCCACGTATGATTGACACCCAGAATACATTGGTACCAGGTGTAAACAGGTTCTTTGAAATTCACCAGGTAGTACAAGTGTTTCAGAAATAATTGCTAATGTTGCATAAAACTTTTTGTTTTACAGACACACTCTGATGACAAAAGCAAGTCAGATAAAGGCCGTAAAGCAGCTAAACCAATGAAGATCATTGAAGAGGATGATGAAGACGCCTTCAAGGGTGGCTCATCGGACAAGGTTGGAAGATAATGCTTTACCATTAATTGGCACTGTGGAGGGTTAGGTTAGATCATAACCCGACGTGTTTTTTTTTTTTTTTTCTTTTTTTTTGTCAGCTTCACCAAAGTCCTTTGCTAAGGCCATTTGCTGTTGTACCTGCTGTGGAGTCAGGTTACAATTGTATATTTTTCAGTGTCTGATTTGTCAGTCGGGACCCACTCATTCACTGAGACTGATGTCATCTTTAGCAGTGCGATCAATGCATTCGCATGGCTGTATTTTGACTGGGTAGAGATGCAGCTATTTTAGGGCTTTGTTTCATACACAAGGTGAATGTGTCTCTCTTTCCCTTAAGGAACAGACTGATTCTGACCCAGAGCCATCCTCTGTACAACGGCTGGTCGCTGGAACAGTATCAGGATTCAAATGGGAGAGCAGTGTAGGTTACATTCACAGTTTGTTTCTGCACTTTTATGGGTTCTGCACATAAAATACCCTTTTTTTAGTTACCAATAAGACTTATCCACAGTTGGTTGATGGAGTTAGGTGCAGTCACAGCTGTGAATTTTCATAGCAGCTGCACACACAGAATCCAATAAGGTTATTTTAAGTCACTCAAATTAGCTTGTGTGAAAACACCTTATTTTTAAAATGCAAGTCATTAGATCCTTCACTGTGTAGTTGCACCTTCCACCATGTCACTTAAATTAGTTGCAGATTAAACAGCTCTCAGGTCAGTAAGTCTCTTTGGAGAATAGTTTCCAATTTAACTCTCTTCCGTTATAGCCAGTAAAGGATGACCCACATTTCCATCACTTTCTGCTCAGCCAGTCTGAGAAGGTAAGGAGACATTTTACTGGGATGCTGAATGATTTTCTAGTTAGTGCAACCTTACCCCTGTCTCTTGCACATCGCATACAATGGCTGCTCTAATAATCTAAGAATAATTCCCTCCCCCAAACTGCTTCTGGCGATGCTATTCGGCCAAATCTGCAGCATGGCAGTTGTACTGAATTTGTTACGTAGCAGAACAAGGAGCTTATTGGTTGCCCCTCTGATCATGAGCTGACGTGTACTCAGCTTTGCTGTTAAAACCTATTTTTGGCTATGGTTTTGTAGTCATGTTTAAAAGGTCTTTGTCTGGGCTGTGATCAGGGTCCAAAATTAACACTTTTTATATTACTACAGAACTCCACATGGCTAAACATTTACACTACCATTCAAAAGTTTGGGGTCAGTAAGATTTTTTTTAATACTTTAAAAAAAAAAAAAAAAAATACTTTCATTCAGCAAGAACACATTAAATTGATCTGAATTGACAGTAAAAACATTTATAATGTTACAAAAGATTTCTACTCCAAATGAATGTAGTTCTTTTGTACTCTCTATTCATCAAATAATCCTGAAAAATGATAATGTTTCTTGAGCATCAAATCAGCATATTATGATTTCTGAAGGATCATGTGACACTGAAGACTGGAGTAATGATGCTGAAAATACAGCTTTGCCATCACAAGAATAAATTACATTTTAAAATATACTAAAACAGAAAACACTTATTTTGAATTGTAATTATTTCACAACATTACCGTTTTTACTGTGTTTTGCTCAAATAAAAGCAGCTTTAGTGAGCATAGACTTCTTTCAAAAATTACTGACCCTATGAACCTTTTGAATAGTAGTGTAGATTCACTATTGTACATCTCTCCTGAAAATTTGAATTTTGAACATAAGAGACAGTTATGTCCCCACTTATTTGTTGGTAACTGCAACCATTTTGAGTAGTTTTCAAGCTTGTGTTCAAAAAGTGGGGTGATAGTTAGTTAACAGGCCACCAAAACAATACTATGATGAGAAAGAAAATCTTAATGTTATTTGTGCCACTGCAGTTGTGAGCTGTTTACTACAGATATGCAAGAAATCATGGACAAAAATACTTATTAATATACAAATATTCAAAATACATGGGTAGTAATAAATATTTATGTCCATAGGTGTGGCAAAACGTTATTTTTGGACCCTGGCTATGGTTGCACAGTTTGGTACAGGCTAGTGTGTTTAAATAATTGATTAGATTTATTGGGGGGGGGCTGTATTGGAAAAGATTTTCAGCCAGCAGAGACGCCCGGCCAAGTTACTCTTGTGCTTCTGTTCCTGTGCCAGTTATACTAGCAAATGACTCTTCCTTTCCTCTTGGCACTTCCTCTTCAAAGGAACATTTCCTTCTTGCTTGTCCTTTTGCCCTTTTGCTTTCAGGCACCACAGTTAGAACAAATTGATCTTAAATTTATATCTCCAAAAAGGAGGCACTGAGATCTTAATTGCCTGAGGCTTTTCTCTAAAATGTTCATGTAGGCTGTGTCAGCCGTTTTCTTGCCCTGTATAAGTTTCAGTTAAACTGAAAAGGAGCATGTGGCTGAGCATGATAACTTGATTTTCAGTTCCTAACACTGGCTTCGCTCCTGGCTCTCACATCAGATATGGCGGTATGAGCCGTGTGACATGACAGCAGAGGATAATATATGAGAAATCCTTACAGGAAGCCGGCAGAGCAATGAGTAACATGCACTTAAGATCATTTGTGACTGTTGGGCCAAAAGGTTTCCACCTGGTTTTCCTTCCCTGGCTTTGTTCTTGGTGTTTCACCTTAATTTGTATCTAGGATCCTTTGAGTGCAAGACTTTTTGCTCTTTCTAGAAAATCTAAGATGAATATTGAAATGACTTTGATTTACAAAAAACCCTCCCCTTTCCTTACAGCCAGCTTCATCAATGGAGCCCATCACCAAACGTTTAAAGATAATCGAGGAGGTGAGCACTGCCTAGAAATTCCCAGCTTGTGGTTTCTTCAATAATCTGATATATTAGCTGGCTAGAATTGCTTAGTAATTGTAATGATTGTGTGTTTTATTTTTGAAAAGGACACAAGATCGACATCTATTCAAGCAGCAGACAGCACAGCCATCAATGGCAGCATCACGCCTACAGACAAAAGGTAATAATCATATTTTAAGTGGTCAGAAACAGTGAAATTCTGGGATTCAAAACCTAGAAATAAAGATTTATTCATGATTCTATGCTATTTTAGGTCATTGATGAATAAGGCTGGGGAAAAAAAAATAATTTCCAATTAATTGTGATCAGTGTTATTTTAGTATTATTTATACACTAATATAGTGTTTATCACACTAGTATAGCTTTTATTTTTATATTTTAGATTTGGTAATTTTGTATGTGCTTTTGTCATTTTGTTGGTAACACTTTATAATAAGGTTCATTTGTTAACATTAGATAATGTATTAACTAACATGAACTAACCATGAGCAATATCTTTGTTACTGTATTTGTTAATCTTTAACATTAGTTAATAAAAATCCAGTTGTTCATTGTTTGTTTGTTAATTCAGAGTGCATTAACTAATGTTAACAAAATACAACATTTGATTTTAATAGTGTATTAGTAAATGTTGAAATTAACATAAAGATTAATGTTAACTAATGTAGTTAACTAATTAACCTTATTGTAAAGTGTTACTGTTTTGTTAGTTTTTATTTCTATTTAACTTTTAATTTATTTCAGTTTTAGTAATTTTACTCTTATTTATATTTAATTTTATTTATAAAATTATATAAAATTTTATTTATAATATGTATAATTTAACTTTCTCTTTTAATATTTATATATCATTTCATCTTTATTTCAATTAAAATATGTATAATTTGAGTTATTGTTAACAATAACATTTGAGCGACTCTACTTTCTTAAAATCCCCAGACCTGTTTTTTTTTCCCCCTTTTGGCTGTGTTTGCATCTGTACAGACTTCCTGTCCTGCTGATATCACTGTGTTCTGCTGAGCCGTCTTTTGTTTTGGTTGCACGCAAAAGCAAGTGTATTACGCAACCAGTGTAGTCTGATTAACAAACAAATTACTCTGAGCAGGTTCATTTTAGTGAAAATAGTGTAGCCCGAATCTGAAATTTATGTTCATTTCCCAATTGAACAGTTCACTTAAATTATGATAATACCTATAATGTTTGTAATGTAGTTTATTTGTTTTCACAACAGGATAGGGTTCCTTGGACTAGGACTGATGGGAAGTGGTGTGGTTTCTAATTTGTTGAAGATGGGGCATGTTGTGACTGTTTGGAATCGCACAGCAGAAAAGGTACAATCAGAGGTGTTTAAATATGGTCACTTCTGAAGTCACACTAAGTTTGTGAATGATTTGTTTTCAACTGTTGTTGTTGTTGTTTTTTTCACTCTGCAGTGTGATTTGTTCATCCAAGAAGGTGCCAGATTAGGACGAACGCCTGCAGAGGTTGTGTCCATGTGCGATATCACATTTTCCTGTGTATCAGACCCAAAAGCTGCCAGAGATGTAGGTCAAAGTTTTGTAAATGGCTCTCTTTGTTTTCAATCTGTCAAGCTGCTTTTCTTTGGTTTACATATACAGTATTATTTCTGTTCAGCTTGTGTTAGGTCCTAGTGGAGTTCTACAGGGAATCAGACCGGGCAAATGTTACGTGGAGATGTCCACTGTTGATCCAGAAACCATCACAGAGCTCTCACAGGTAACCAACATCATCCATGCAGGTCTGTCAGGTTATTAATGTCTATAGCTAATAAGTCCTATAATAGTGCTGTCAATCGATTAAAAGAAATTAACTAACTAATAGCTCCTTTTTTGTAATTAATCACGATTAATCGCACCTAACATTAAAGTGTTTAATACTTTTTTTATTGTAATAGTTTCACATTTAATCTCCAAATTAATGTAGAAACAACAAAGACTGTACATTTTAAATATTTGATCTAACAGGTTGGAAATATCCAGAATCAAAGCAGTTATCAAACACTTCAGTCTTCACTGCATAATTTAGATTAAAATATAGATTAATTTTTATTAAAGCTACAAAAGTTATTCAATTAAGAGCACTGAGTGATTTTTCTTTTTCTTTGATTAACACGAATGGAAGACTGTAAAGTTTATTAGGCTGCTGTCACTTTAAGACCTGCCGCAAATGACGCGGATATGCATCCTATTTTCTCACAACATTTTGTGTTCATTTAAGACTTTATTTAACTCATTTAAGACTGTGCTTACAAGGATATTTGACAAAACGGGCATTCTGCCATAATTTTGCATGTTTTTGTCCGAAAGAGAACAGCCGCTGCCTATCAGATTGTGCTACCAGCAATCATATTCATGTGGTTTGAGGCTTTATTAATGTCCATACCTACCTCTACCCTTAAAACAATGCAAATATAGTGTTGGTAGCATTATTCGGCACACTGTCTGAAACGGCTTTCTGTGCGCGCGCGCGCGTGTGTGTGTGTGTGTGTCACAGACAGGAGATTCACAGATGCACGCCAGTACCACACTGCGTTCTCTGTCTTGTCGTGCTTGAATGGTTTCAAAGCATTTGCATGAATAAGAGCGTGATCTCATGTAACGTTAGCTAAAGGATGACGGAAAAATCGGATGCTGTGTTAAACATTTTTAACACGTTAAACTGAAAAAAATAATCACAGGCATTAATTTTGACTCATTTGAATCTGTAGGTTATCACATCCAGAGGCGGCAGATTCCTAGAAGCCCCGGTTTCGGGCAGCCAGCAGCTTTCCAATGACGGTATGCTGGTCATTGTTGCTGCAGGTGACCGCAGTGTTTATGAAGATTGTAGCAGCTGCTTCCAGGCAATGGGGAAGACGTCTTTCTTCATAGGTACTACCACCTTTCATTTGTGGCCTGTGGGCTGTGTACGAGATTGATGTTGCATGTTACCATGTGATATTAACTTTGTCCTGTCCAACGAAGCAGGGGAAGCAGGAAATGCTGCAAGAATGATGTTGATCCTTAACATGGTTCAAGGCAGTTTCATGGCAACCATCGCAGAGGGATTGACCTTGGCGCAGGCCACGGGACAGTCACAACAAACATTCTTGGATATTCTTTGCCAAGGACAGATGGCAAGCACATTTGTGGACCAGAAATGCCAGAGTAGGTTTACTTGTAAATGTGTTAAAGATTCTACTAAACATAAGTGATTACAATGAAGTCTATTGTTGATCTGTATGCTAGTCATTTTTGATAGTAGTTCTGAGATGCAAGTTGCTGCTTTTGAATCCTCCTGCCTTTAACCATTTTCTGTAACATGGTGCTGCTTGGAGATCGTAACCTTTGGTCTCAGTCAAACGCTGCCCACCAAATGCCTGTTTAGTCATCGATTGTGCAAATTTTTTGAGGAATGTTACAGAGCTTGCAAAAATTGAATGGAAAATGGTAACTATTAGAATCTAGAGGCAACTCAGTATGACAATTTAACCTTTGGAACTATTAAAATAATACTAGAATTTACCTTAATTTAACATTTAATTGTTTTCTTTGCAGATATCTTGCAAGGCAACTTCAAACCTGATTACTACCTGAAACATATTCAGAAAGATCTGAGATTAGCCATTTCAATGGGAGATTCGGTCAATCATCCAACACCAATGGCAGCAGCTGCAAATGAGGTAAGGCAACATTTGGTAACTGAATGGATTATTTTGGAGTGTCATCTTTGAATTAATTTATTGGTTATTTAAAGGGGTCATGAATCGAGAAATCAGCTTTTCCTTGAGCTTTTGATATATAAGAGGTCATCGTACTATAAGAATATCCTGTAAGTTTCAGAACTAAAAACTTCCTTGTTAGTCAAATAAAAGCTTTTATTGACACCAGGCCCAGCCAACAACTGATCCTAGAATGTGCCTATCTATGAGGTGAAACCCCGCCTCTGCAGAAGAAATCAACGGCTACTTCATTATTGCAACGTTAGCCCCGCCAACTGGCGTGTTAATGAGATGAGGAGGAGAGGAGAGCGATACAGGACTAAAAATAACATTACCTTTCAAAGGATCCTTATGCTAGGAATATGGTTATTGATTTTCAACCATGTGAATGTCTCAGTTGAGCTTTATTTATTAGTATTTGGTATTTCACTGTGGATTCTTTGGTAAATCAATCGCATTTCAGCTTTGCAAACAGACATTTACGATATGGACTCGACAGTAACGCAACATGTAAGAAACTGTGTTAATTCTAATGCCTGATCTGATATGTAATGATTCATGTACAGTCAGATGTTCTTTGTCTATGTGTCAGTAAATCAAACCAGTGACTAAATGTTCAACTTCATGTTGTTGTTAGTAGGATGAAAATAATCTGTTATTTAAACGGTGATTAAATTATATAAAGAAAGCGTTCAAATCAGAGGGCTAAAATCAGGGTAGCAAAAATGCCTTTTATTTCTAAATTATGACAATTTTTATGTAAAAAGCATACTAACATTATAAGTGCACCCCAAGAAACATTATAAAACAATAAAACAACGCAGTTCACGACTCCTTTAATTGTGCTGCTCATTTTCCCTATTTTTACATTTAGATTACCTTTTGTTAACATCTAACATTCACATAAAATTCATATTTAAAAGCACCAATAATGTAACAAACCGGTTAAATGCAATCATTAGCAAATCTCAATGAATATCCATTTTATTTTTTATTTTTTTACAATACTTTATAATGTGATGCCTAAATGTGATGCCTTGTAGCATTTTTTAAAATGATCGAATTTTCTCTTTAGTGTTTTATCATTATATTATTTATTGTTATGTAGTAGTAGTAATATAGAATTTTAATATAGCTATTTATCACCATTGGCCATAAAATGAGTTATCATTAAAACCTTAATTGTTTTCTCTAGGACTAAATGCAATTTCCGCGTATGCTTCCATTAGAGTAATGCATTATTTCATGTTTCTGCAGGTGTACAAGAGGGCAAAAGCATTGGACCAGTCGGACAATGACATGTCTGCAGTCTACAGAGCATATATTCACTAATTCTGTAGATGTGCTCTACGTCCTGGACCACAAACCTCACCTACTTCTTTGTTCCTCTCCCTCTGTCTTTCTCTCCTCTGCTGATGAATTTTGTTGGGCACCAGTGATATGTTTTCCCATGTATAATGGGATCTCTTTAGCAGCCTAAACTGAGCGTTGCACTGACTGTAATATTTCTGCACGTATGCTCAAAGGGAGGTTATTAGACTCCCTGCGAATGATTATTTTATGATAGACTGTGCAGTGTATTATATCCGCATTTCGTTAAGGCTACTGCATACGATGCAGTGTTGTTTGAAGAGGCTAGGGTTTTATTTATCATTCATATCTTTACAAATGAATTCCCTCATTGTAATTTTCGATGTTCAGAAATCTGTAAAGTATGAATTTTTGATCACAAACGGGCTTGAGGAGCACGACGAAGATAAAAGCCACTGCATTGCCTTAATACCCATAGAAGATAGATGTATTTATTTATTTTAACTCTAAAGAACACCGTCATGTCAGGTGCAATTTGGCCGTACGTTTTATTTTCTTAGGGGTTTTTTTTTTTTTGAGGTCCCCTGTTCAGAAGTTAATGATTTTTGTTTTTATTGCCTTATGAGAAATGCAGTTTTTTTTTTTTTTTTTTTTTTTTTTTTTTAAATTTGAAGTTGGTTGTGTAAGAGTAACTCGGATCCTGAAATGATTTATCATTTACAATGAAGTTAATGCTGAAAGTTATCCAATAGGTTTTGAGTCTTGACTATCATTTCTGCAGTGGAACTTCTTGTTTTACAGCTCGACTGCTTTAGGGTCAGATTTGTATGACAGCATTAAAATCTTTCAATTGGACTGCAAAAAAGAAACTAATCATTTTGACATTTTGAAGGTTTTTTTATTATTATTATTTTGCTTCATTTGAACATTTTTAAATTGGGCTTATCTTATTTTGTCCAAGTCAGTCAGCTGGCAGATTGATCTGTTGCCTTTTGATTTTCTTTTGTCTAATTTTTTTAAAAGACTAATTGACACACATTTTTATTTTAATTTCATTTATGAAAAATATAAAACAGACTTTCAAGTTTTGCTGCATTTTATCCCTAAATTAGGAGTGCATTTGTTCATTTTAAGTGATATTACAAGACAAATTCAGTTGTATAATTTGGTCATTTTGGTATTTTGTTTAAAACTCAAAACAAGTACAGGGTGATTCCTTTTCTATAAATTGTTCTGCCAAAAAAAAAGGAAAAAAAAAAAAAAAGACTTTGATTATAGATAAGAATTTTGTGATTACTAAGGACTCTGTAAGATTAAGACGTTGTATATATCCCCATGAATGGGTTGGGTTATTTGAATACATGGAATAACATGCTTTCAGTTTGACTCTACTGAATTTATTAATCATGGTGTCTTAATATTGTAGGCTGTTCTTTTGTCTTAGCTAATGGGTTTATTTACTGTAAATGGTTTGATTTTTGTGGCTTAAACAGAGTTGGTAATGACATACTGACAACTTGATTCCAGTTGTGCAAGGAAGGTATTGGTGTTATAATCGGAGTTATTTATAATTTCATGTAAATGTGAAATTTCTTTTCTTTTTTGTTTGTGCGGTCAACTGAACCCTCTGAATAATAAACAAACCGAAAGTCCAACTAGTGGTGTTTAGGTTTCATGTCCATATTATATTGTTGTATTCTTAATAATAATTATATACACACACACACACATACATATGTGTATATAAAATTATTCAGACATTTTTGATATTTTTGGTATATTTTTACTAGTGGGTGCAGGACACTATAGTTCATTTATGTAAGTGAGGATAGCAAAATAAAGTAAACTGTGACATACCCAAAAATTCTTCATACAGTGGACTACCAGTAAAATTGATGATAATTTGCAACCAAAAATTATTCAGACACTTTGACCTGACCATGTTTTGTGTTATCTGACATAATTAAGATTAGTTTTTTCTGACACAGTTTAACTCTGAGATTTTGTCATATTTTATTACCATTTTTTTAAACTATAGTGAATAAACTGTATTAAATGAAATGTTCAAGGTGTCTGAATAAATTTTGGTTTGACTGTATATACATATACATATAGTGCTGGGTAGTGACTGATTACATGTAATCTGGATTACAATCAGATTACAAACATTAAGTACTTATAATTAGATTGTTACATTTTAAAATACTCGTAATCAGACTACATTTACTTTTCATTGATTACATGAATACATATTATTCTCACAATGGCAGCAAATCATTTTCATGTTTTAAAATTTCCTTTCTGAAAAAGCATATTGCTTACATGCGTTCAGAAAGTCTTTGTGAAATTGCACACACAGACCAGACACTTGTCATGTGGCTGTAATTACATGGAAAATTGAGAGGCCACAAAGCGTTTGACTACTGGATTTACTGTAATTTCACTTTTAAGTGTTTTCTCAACACTGCAACATTGCATAGCTATTTTAATTATCACTCAGAGTCATTTAACCATGTATTGCTATGTCTTTGGAAGTTATTTGTCTTTCAAACACATTTTTATTATAATTTTTATTATTTTAAAATTAATTTTAAATTTGTACGATTTACTTAATAGCTTCTCACAAACCCCCTGCAGTTCCTTCACGAGCCCCAGTTTGGGAAACCCTGACGTAATGTAAAATGCAATTCATGTTGTTGATGATAGAATATATTTTCTTTCTCTTTGTATTTTATATCAACATGGTACAATATTTTCTTATTCAATTAAGTGTGATAAATGAGGTCAAATGTAATTTAAAAGTAATCAAATGTTGAATTACGTTATGAACTGCAGTTTTTTTTTTTTTTTTTTTTGCAGTGTTATTAATTTAGAATCAATAACAGACTACAATATGTAAATAATCTACCCAGCAGCACTAACCCTAATACAAAACTTCAAAAAATAAAAAATAAATGTGCAATGCCATTACATAGTAATTATTTTATTTTTTATTTTTTTTTAATTTACAGAAATAAATATAAAGTACATTTTGAAGCCGGAAGATTTCATGGTTACACAAACCGGAAGTTTGGGAGAAGGGGGCGGTGTTAAGCCTAATTGTTTATGTGTGATCGTCTAGCCCGTCACACTAAACAGCTGACTGCTCAGATCATTTTTAACAGATTTTGGACAGCTTTATTGAATTGTAATGCTCGGAGCAGAGCGATCTACTCTATCTGAACTAGCGAAAATGACCGCCGCGAGTCAAGTAGAGAGGACTGTGCTGGTGAGAGATTAATTTGTGTTTAATACATGCAGCATATGCATTACAGACATGCGAAGTCATTACTGATTTGATTATGAACAGTCATTTTCAGATGTAGATTTCAGGTGCGTTGCCGTTTAAGATGTATATATTGCTTTGCGGAGCAGATAGAGCTTGTTGGTGCAGTTTTGCAGCGCATCTGGTGGGACAAAGTTCAAATTCATCCTAGTGTGAATGCTTAAACAATCGTAACAGTGATTTGTTCTGCCTTATCATTGCTCTGTTCAGTATGTATTGATGTCGGTGTGCTTCTGACCACTGGTTCTCCCAGTAATGCAACATACCGATCGATTTTGCAGCAGAATTAAAGTGATAGTTCGCTCAGAAATGATTTACAAATCTTTTTTTTTTTTGCTTAAAAGTTTCAGTCACCCTTGACTTTCACTGTATGGAAATAAAAAGATGCAGTGAAAGTGAAGGATGACAAGAGTTTTAGTCTCCATCATTCTGTCTAACATCTCCATTTTGAGTTTCACAAAAGAAAGAGAGTCATACATGAGTCATGATGAGGGTGAGTAAAAGATGACAGAATGTTCATTTTTAGTGAACAATGTCTTTAATGAAGTTGTTGTGCTTTTAGGAGGAGGAATTTAATTGGCTGCTGAAAGAAGAGGTGCATGCAGTGCTGAAACAGCTGCAGGACATTTTGAAGGTATCTTTAGATACTTGATAAATAGCTCATGACAAATGAATTCTGTATTATTGTGCAAAAAAAAAGTGCATTAATAATAGTGTTTGTGTGATTTCACCAAAGGAGGCATCAAGGCGTTTTTCAGTGCCATCACCAGGTCTGGAAGGACAACTGAAACAAGAGAACTTCATTCTGGGCAGCTCAACGTAAGATCCATGTGACCACTCGGTTTGGATAATGTTAGATTTAAAGAATACAATAATGTATGATTTTTGTTGTTACAGTTTTATGGGAATGTGTACAGCGCTTAAGTATAGAAATACATTTATCGTTTTTATTTCATTAGGATGGACCAGGTTAAAGGAGTCTTGACACTACAAGGAGAAGCTCTGACTCAGGCTGTAAGTATGTTTCACAACATCATAGAAATGAAATCAGCTTTCAGCCGGAATGGCGCTGTTTTCCTTCTGGTACACTAATTGGAGTTTATAAAATGTATGATACTAAATTCATCAAAACATCAACTTGATGTCAACCAGTGGAACTGCAAAGACACTTGCAGTGCAGTTTAGTTCATTATCTCATCTCAATTATAGGCAGAATTATTAACAGTGTATATATATATATATATATAAAATAAAAATTCTTTTTTTTTTCTTTGCAGGATATTAATATCAAAGTCACTAAAAGCAGTCAAGTCATGCATTTTGCATTCCGAGATGATAAACAGTGGAAACTGCAGCAGGTAATGTTTCTTTCTCCCTTGAACATAATCTGTTTTGGAGTGGTTTGATATTATTCTCTCATAAAAACAGCTGTTAAAATGATCATCCTGCCCCTCCTCAGATCCAGGATGCCCGAAACCATGTGAATCAGGCCTTGCAGTTGCTAAGCAGCCGTGACGAGAGTTATCACTTTAAAACTGGGGCGGAGGTCAATAAGGTTTGTTTTGCACCTGTAAAAACATCTAGCTGTTAAATTTGCTTGTCGCAAATATTTGCATGTTGTTGTGCAGGAACCAGATTCACAAAAATCTTCTTAGGAAAGAAGTTAAGACATTTCTTAAAATAAATACTTAGCAAGTTTAAAAATTAATAATTTTTTTCTTTACTTAAGATGGCCATCATTTTGTGCTGCCTGCAGATTACCATGCTTAATTACTATCAACAAAATCATGTTTTTTAATACCCCATGTATTTTAAATAGCTATTTTTAAGATGTAGCGCTCTATCTTTCTTGCGACCTGTATCTGTCTATGTGCTGCTAATGAATATGTTGTGCTGAATGCTGCCGACAAATGTTGTATTCATAAGATCTTATTGGACTTTTTGTAGAGTTGGTACTAAATTTCAAATTCAGCAAAAGTCAGGGTAGACACCATATTGAATTTAACACAGATGAAAACGAGGCTGTGAGGGATAGACTTAAGTCTTTACAATGGTGTACACAGAATTAAGGTCCTAGATCACAATTTTCATAACTCACAACCTTTGAATCTACTGAAGTTGTCTACAGAATTTTTTTTTCCCGGAAAAACGTTTCATCAAGATTGAACCCCTACTGGGTTAAACGACAGTACAAACCATTGAATGAACTGTACTTCTATCCCTCACAGCCTTGTTTTCATTCCTGTTAAAAAAATATGTTGCTACCCCAATTCTTCATAAATATTATCTTTTAGAACAACCCAACAAAGGGGGTGAGGCCATGTTGGGCTGCTTTAAAGAAGAGGAAGAGTTGTTGTAGTAGAGTGTTGTTGCCATGCCGTCATTTTACGCCGGATTGCTTCACAAACGAGGGTCAGTTCAACGCTGTATTTGCACAGAAGATTAACATGACGGCACATGATAGTCGATGAGTTGAATCAACTCCACAGCAACTACATAAATTTATCCACTAACCCTTCAGAAACGTCCAGATGAATTCTAAAAGTTGTAACTTCTTCCTGAGTCTCTCCATCAGTGTCCGACTCCGGTTTGAACAATGTAAGGCTGAACACCGTTACTGACAATCGTCATTTTGGCTGCGTGAGATTGTCCAGCTTTGTTGTCGAGCAACCGAAGCACGAGCTGTTAAAGCTCCGCCCTCTTCTGGAAAGCAGGCCGGGAGCAGCAGCTCATTTGCATTTAAAGGGACACACACAAAAACAGCGTGTTTTTGCTCACACCCAAATAGGGGCAAATTTGACAAGCTATAATAAATGATCTGTGGGGTATTTTGAGCTGAAACTTCACAGACACATTCTGGAGACACCAGAGATTTATGTTACATCTTGTGAATTAGAAGAAAATAGCAGTTAAGAAGAATGTTATTCTTAATTTTTCTTGAATCTGGCCCCTGGTTTCCTTCCTGTGTACTTGTTATTTGCATAACTGAGCTTTGCCATGAGTATGTTTAAAGCTGTTGTGCGCTACAGGTTATTCAGGAATAGGAACATTGTTTCCTTACAAACAGTCTTATTGTTTTCACTGGTATTTTATGTGACGTAAGATTGCACTTGGCATCATTTGTGTTTCAGCTCATGGATGCAATAATGCTTCAGTTGACCCGAGCCCGTAACCGACTCACGACCCCGGCCAGCATGACTCTTCCTGAGCTCGCAGCCAGTGGCCTAATGGTTAGTATGTGGATCTTCACTAGATTTAAATGTGGATTCTCCATGGGCTGTTATGAATAATTTTTTCCTGTTCTTTCTAGAAAATGTTCACACCTCCAATGCCTGGGGATGTAATGGTGAATTTCTATATCAATCTCAGTAAACTCTGTCTGACCGTCTATCAACTACATGTGCTGCAGCCTAACACTACTAAGGTATCAAGCCATTTGAAAATCAAGAAAACACCTAGTTTGCATGGCTTTACAGTCAAGCTCAACATGAATGTGTCTGTTTTAAAATGCATAATCATTACTTTCTGTTAGAACTTCAAACCAGCAGGAAGTTCAGTGCTGCATAATCCAGGAGCAATGTTGTAAGTGATCATCACATTTCCTGTTTTCATGCTGCAACACCAGCAGTCAGTCTCATACAGTATCATAATGTGTCATTCTGCTCTTTTTTTAAACAGTCTGTTTGATGAAGGTTTTGTGTCATTTCATATTATTTTATTTTCTCCTCAAGTGAATACAACAACACCAAGTTTGAGGTGAGCCACGTCCATAAGGTGGAGTGTGTAGTGCCGTGGCTGAATGACACTCTGGTGTTTTTCACCATTTCCCTGCAGCTCTGTCAGCAGCTCAAAGATAAGGTGGGTGTGGCCTGTTGATATGGTAACAAATATGATCTCACCTGCACTGTCACCGTCATAACTGAAGAACATCGCATGGTAACAGAATGACATCAGAAGGTTATCAGGGAGACTTGGCGGTTCAGAATTAGGGCTGAACGATTATGGTAAAAATTGTTGATAATCACCCTGATATTGTAATCACTAATCTGTTAATATTAATATTATTATTTGCTATTATTACTTTTACTATTAATTTTGATTAATAGAATTACTAGGATCATTTTTTCTAAATTACCAACAATGATTTTCAAGCTTGTTTTTGAGTGAAATGTGTCTTAGCGCTCTTTAGTATGCCAGTGAACATAAAAGTTAAACATTCACAACCATTTAAAAGTTTGGGGTCAGAAAAATACAGTATAAACAGTGACAGTGTGAAATATTATTACAATTTAAAATATGTTTTTCATTTGAATATATTTTAAAATGTAATTTATTCCTGTGATGGCAAAACTGAATTGTCAGCAGCCAAAAGAACAGCAATTATTTGAAATAGAAATATTTGTAACAAGTCTTTTACTGAACCTTTTGCTGAAGTTTAATGTATCCTTGCTTAACAAAAGTATTAATTGCTTAAAAAAATCGTACTGGCCCCAAACTTTGAACAGTAGAGTAAAATGTGGATCAGACCAGTTAAAACTCAACAGCTGTTGTTAATGATTGGCCTGAGATTCACCACTGAAGTTGACGTGTCAGATTTATTATAATGCTCAACCAGTGCAAAAAGCAAAGCAAAAAAATTTTACACAACGGGAGCAGATCTGAATAGAATGCTGTAATCAACAGTATTGAGGGCGACACATAAGTAACTTGAGTTACGTAATCAGATTACTTTTTTCAAGTTACTAGTAAAGTAACGTTATTTTTTCAAATAAGTAACACAAGTTACTTTGTTTTCCCATTTATTGACTGACACTTCTCCTGTCTCCATGTTGAGAGAAATCGGGAGTATTGGTGCATTCAAGTCATGTCGGAAAGATCGTATTTACGAGCTGAACGCACATGAGCGCCACCACAATGTCGTAAATGCGAGTGGGAAGTTCGGGATTTTTTTTTTTAAGCCCTGATCTGTACGAGTTGGGGGCGTGTCAGTGAGAAACATGGCGGAATACCACAATATTATAGGTATTTAGCAGTGACATTAGTCAGACTTTTCTATTTACAACGAAGTAAGCTTACTGTCTGCACAAAATATGGTAGCATTATAATATAACAATATAATATGTAATGATAAAGTTTACAGTGGCTTCATAAATTAATTAAAAATATAAAAAAATCTAAACTCAACTGATGCACATTCTTTGTTCTTCATTTTCTATAAGTAAAAGTACTGTATTTTTGTGTAATTAATTTAGAGAAGGCACACCGCCCTCTTACTCCAATGAAAGTGACTTGAACGCACCTGCCGTCGTAAACACGACTTCCCACCTCGTACATACTAACTTCCTAGGAGGACTTGAACGCACCATATGTGCAGAGGCATTCTGTGTAAACATGATGGTTATTCTAGACTAGTTTTAGACTAAATGTGAGCATATTTACTTTTTCTCCTGCGTCCTATTCTTCTGTATTCCAGAATAGCAACATTTGAGCTGTGCCCTCTACTGTACAGGCGTGAATTTGCATTTCCTTCAGCCTGAGGCTTATTCATTTCACTTTTGGTGTAAAAGGGCCTTTACATTTGCCAAAAATAGAACTTTTTTTGTTGTTATAAAAACAAACAAACCGCTCAGATGACAAAAAGTAACACAACAGTAAATAACGCATTACTTTCTGTAAAAAGTAACTAAGTAACTCAATTAGTTACTTTTTTTAGGGAGTAACGCGATATTGTAATGCTCTATGCGACACAACAATGGTCAAGTCCGGTGTAGACACGTTTTTACTTTTAAAAGTAACTTTCCCCAACACTTATCTAATGTTCATTTCTTTCCTTTTTTATTTGCAGATTTCCGTCTTCTCTAGTTTCTGGAACTACAGACCATTTTAAGCTACATCTGACCAAAACTCTACAGTGAATGATAATAAAAATGACATAATTATGATCTAGAATGCACTAGGAACAAAAAAAATTCTGTGAACAAGTTCCATGAGATCTATTGTGACTTTACTATATGACCAATGTATTCATTGTGTGCTTCTCGTTCAGTATGTGTACTGCAGCAGAGGTAGTGAGCGTAGTTTATGGACTGAATGCGTTCATTTGAAACAGGCTCTTCAGATGAAGGAATTCAGTGATGTGTTTTTTTGTGTGTTTGTGTTTATGCAGTATTTGTCATTGTCAGTGTTGACTATTTGTCAGTAATCTTGCCTATATTGAAGCTAACCTCATCTAACGTGTTTAGGTTTAGACAATACACAATGCTTACATTCTTATTTGTCACAAAGACTGTGAAATATTCCAGTTCATCTGTTGTTGAGAGATCTCTTCAAACTCATTTTACCAGTGTTCATTCCTTTTAATCCAGGGGCTTGTAAGTTTAACACTTGAACATTATTTATCTAATACCAGGGACTATCATCAATGCAGCAAGATAAAAGCATTGAAACCATTATCATAAGCTTATAAATGTGCATAAATGACCAACAGTATATTTGCCACTGTGACTCAACTGTGGTATAATTATATCAACACTAAATGACAGATAACGTTGAATGATGTCAGGGCTTCATTTCCCATCATTCCATTAAAACTACACACATTCCTGAGGATGGCTGATTAGAGCGAAGTTCAGCATTTCTAATAACCATCATTCTATGATTAAAAAAGAATATTACGTTGATCGATGGTTCTGATACTGTTCAGGGTTTGTGATCATTACAGAAAGGGTTTCTCTGTGTTAGTAGTTCATTTACTCTATTGTCAGCCTTGTTTATTTATTGCCACATTTTTATTTATTTCATGTTAAATGCACTTAATTTGTGTCCTTATTGATTTCATGCATGACAATTTGAATATTGCTCAAGTAAAACCGAAGCTATTTTAATGTATATTTCACGCTTAATATGGAATATTGTGCAATAAACCATACTTTATGAACATTACCTTGTTCTTGTCCCATTGCTCAAAATGTTTTAGACTGAATTAACTGACCAATGCTATTGTCAAAGTATTTTTATATAGGCAAAGGAACATTTTATTTGCTAATTGCAATTGAATTTCACTGAAATTAAATCTTTTAAATAGATTTATTATTGGCTTACAAAGTCTAAATTTTATAACAATGTGGTACATTGTAAAAATGTTACACAAACATTCATACTCATTTTTCCAAGTTAGTTTCCATAAATAAAACATTACTTAATCTGTTTTCCTCTTCTAAAAAATGAGAGGTTTTAACAGTAAAGTGAACCATTTAAAGTTTTTTTTTTTTTTTTAAGTCTTTTCAGAAAGTGTGTAGGTTCTGTATTGTTTACATTTTAGATTTAAAAGTCAAGCCTTTAAAACAAATATACTGAAAACTCAAGTCTTAGACATGCCTGAAATCAAGGAAAAGGTGTTGGCTGAGTGGCTGGGATAATCAGTAACAGCCAGATTTACAAAAAATCTACAAAAACAACAAAATGTCAATGAATGCTGTTTGTTAAGGGCCTGCATTTGTTCCATCCAGGAAATCTGATATAAAATGCTTCAATAATGTGTTTAACTAGAAAGTGGATCTGGAATCTCTAATTGACAAACGCAACTTCAGTCATGTGATGTCCTCGGTAAATATTAACAGCATTTTTACATAGTTGGGAAAGGTTTTCGCTTTTATCATCGCTATAAGGAAGCATCTTCCTAAAATATATTTTCTTCCTCTAATAATTTACCTTTTCCGAGTATAAATAATGATTAGGTGGCATAAGTGATATAAAAAGAGATTCACATAATTGATAATTTGTAGGTGATTTGAATGTAGTGGTTCCCGTTGTTTCTGGAAAATCATGGCTCCATTCCCATATTGTCGATGCCCACCTTCTGTCTTCTTGGCTTTAATGTGGAAACAGTAGCTGTTACCACTAATGTCATGACATGCATTGTTTCATGAATCTATACCCAGGTGAAAAAAAAAAGTACATTTCTATAATGTACTTAAAGTGCTCTATTTTCACGCACTAATTTTGTACCTAATATACTAAAAAATCTTCTTTAGTACTTCTTAAGATAATCTTAAGAACATCTAAGTGTATTCATTTTGAGACTCCATGAAATATGAACTAAAATGTGCTTTTAATATACTATCTCTGTATTAAAAAATGTATTTAGTTACCACTTGTAGTACACTATGGGTTCAAGTGTACTATAAGTGGTAACTAAATATATTTTTTTAATACAGAGATAGTATATTAAAAGCACATTTTATAAGTACAAAATTAGTGCATGAAAACAGCACTTTAAGCACATAATGGAAGTGTACTTTTTTTTCTCTTGGGTAGATAGGTTATCTGTGAGATTACACCAGTAGCATTCTGACCTTCTCATCGCAGCAGCAGCAGCAACAGCAGCGGATGAGAACCAACATAACCAGCAAAAGGACCATGCCTATGAACATTTAACATTGTGTGTTAATGATTCTTAATTATGTACCGTCATTTCTTGCTTAATTTTACTTACCTATAAAGATGAAGAAAACTGCAAAGGAGGCAATGTCCCAATCTGACTGAAACATCTGCTTTGATTGTAGTCTTGAGACCACATCATTGAACTGGTTCTCAAAATCCTGTTGAATGCTCTTATCCATGACTTTAGTAAGAAGATTCTTAAATGGAGGGAATGATATTAATTACACGCTGTTGACATATATTTGAAAACAGAAACTAAGAAAATAAAACCCTGATGCCCATAAACTAAACCAACCTGTTCAATACACAAATGTACTCAAATTACATCCTGAATAAACAGGAAGTGTTTTTCTAGTCTTTAGTACAAAGAAATTAGATTAACCACAACTTGAATCTTAAGGTATAAACTATATTCTAAACTTTATAAAGTGCATTTTGAATTAAGACATTAGAAACTAAAAGAGAAAATGAAAAACGACAATAGTCACGCCATTGTTTTACTCATTAGTACGTTTATTCAGTTAACAGCGACCGACTGAGCTCAAATTCATTCCCTTAACACTTTTATTAATACTTAAACATTTTATCGTTTAATTTTAAAGTAGGCAATTAATCTTACAATTACCAAAATCATGAAAATCAAAGATCGCAGTCCACCCTTATGTAGACTAATCATATATTACCTAAAATAATTTATAATCGTCCTAATTTGCTTATTTCCATTTTCATAAATCGTCTTAATGTATCTTTTAGAACAATTATCGGTCACTCACCTGTTGTTTTGCTCTGTCGTATTTCCGGGTTACTGCGCTACACCTGCCACTGTGATGCAGCTCCTGTTCAATGAAATGGTTTTGCGGAAGTGCGATGCTTCTACAAAACTACAGGAATCTTGCGCCAACTCAGTGGCCTTTAATCTGATGT
Source organism: Mylopharyngodon piceus (assembly GCA_039654765.1). Taxonomy (NCBI): domain Eukaryota; kingdom Metazoa; phylum Chordata; class Actinopteri; order Cypriniformes; family Xenocyprididae; genus Mylopharyngodon; species Mylopharyngodon piceus. The sequence continues at coordinate 20,382,972 of CM077457.1, forward strand.
TGACAAAATATTAACTACACACAGAATACACCATACCCTAGTCATATTAAAACAGCTGGCAGGTCCAGCTATGCAGTTCGTATTCCGTTCAATACACATTTCTTTAGATATGCGTTGCGTCATTGTTTTTAATTCAGGTTTATTTAGATATCACAACTTTGATAAAAATGTAAAGCTATATAATAATGAATTTAAATCCTACCTGGACACTGTTATAACCTCCAGCAGCTCAAAAGCCCTTAATACTAACATTATGTCATTTTAATGATATTTTCCTAATTTTGTAACAGGTGAATTTGCTATCGTGCATACCCCTGGAATTGTTATGTATGTTCTTGGCATTAATAAAAATAATTAAAAATGACCTATCAGGTAGTAAATAAATAAATATTGCAGCGAAAATATACCATGGAGTAGTACCAAACATCCACTAAAGGGGACGCTGTCTCACTTCATTCGATATGTGAGGAATGACCTCTGACCCTTTGTTTACGTGGAAGGAGAGCTGTTCGTGCTTCCGGGTTTTATTTCTGCAGTTATCTGCTCAGTTTTAAAGAGATGGCTACGGTACCGGCCCAGTCTCTTCGGGTTTCAGAAATTAAAGATCCCACCGTCTTATTTGAACGGTACGGTACGGATGACATCCGTGCTATCGAGAGGAAAGTGCGCGGAGAGATAGAGCAGAAGAAGGAGGAACTTCGACAGATGGTCGGTGAACGTTACCGGGATCTGATCGATGCTGCTGACACTATCGGTGAGATGAGACAGTGCTCGGAAAGTGTCGTTCAGTCCATCCAGGACATGTACCGGTACTGCCACAAACTGAAACAGGCGAAACACGCCCCTCAGTCCAGCGGCAAAGCAGAGGTAAAGTTCTCGTTCTGGAGTATGGGGGAAAAACAGCCTGCAAAAAAATGAAAATATTAAAGTTGATGTATTATTTATTCTGACTTAATTTATTCAGCTTCGTCAGAGATATGTTTGGGTGCAACCTGCTGCTTTCGTTTTCTCGTCAATCAATATGGGTCACCGTCAGATACAAATACAATATGTAATATTTGTCATAAATACTGGCAAATGTAGCACTTCGGTGAAAGAAAGAATCAAGACTACTACCAATCAAACCTGCTGCTCCAGCTCTATTGAACTGCCACCACTGTCAGAAATAAAATCTTACATTGTTGTCAAAATATCCATATTATTAAGTGCAGGAGTCATTTCGTATTCTAGCTAGTAGTAAAAAAGTTAAGATAAGAATTATCTAAAAGTCACAAACAATCGCTTTACAATTTGTCTGATGGAGATAAGCATAATTACTGATTATTCTAAATAAAGAAGGATCTTATGCTTACCAAGTCTGCATTTGTTTGATCAAAAATACAGTAAAACAACAATAAATCTAAATAAATAATAAATTATCCGTTTTGATATAATTTTAGATGTTATTTATTCCTCTGGTAACAAAGTTGAATTTTTAACATAATTACTCCACTCTTCAGTGTCACATGATCCTTCAGAAATCGTTCTGATATGATGATTTGATGCTCAAGAGACATTTCCTATTATTATCAATGGTGAAAACAGTTGTGCTGCTTATTTTTGTGGAAAATTTATCTCAGGGTTCTTTGAGAAATGTAAAAGAACAGCATTTATTTGAAATGGGAATCTTTTGTAACATTATAAATGTCTTTAGTGTCAACGTAATGAATCCTTGCTGGAAAAAAAAAAAAATCTTACTGACCCCAAATTTTTGAATGGTAGTGTATATGATATGAAGCCATCATCAGGTTACCCATCAGGTTACGTTTATATACTGTAGTCTATGCCTTCAATCATTTTTGTTAAGCATTTTCGGGAACACTTCATTTTAGTGTCCTTGTTATATATGTTACTTACTGTAGTAATAACTGTAAAATATGCATAATTACATCCGACTCACCCTAAACCAAACCCTAATCTTAGCCCTAACTCTATAGTAAGTACATGTTGTTATTACTCAGTACTTAAATGTATAGTTACACTGTAACAAGGATGTCTTAAATTAAAGTGTATCCTCAGTTTCTATCAATATACAATAAATTCCAAAGTCAGAGCTCAATTGTTAAATCCTCATTAGATGTGTTTTTATTCCCGGCAGGGTCAGAAACAGTCCCAGGACAAATTCTATACGATGGCATCACAGATAAAGCTCCTTCTGGAAATCCCTGAGCGGGTCTGGAGCGCAATGGAGTCCTCGCAGTACCTGCAGGCCACACAGCTCTACCTGCTGTGCTGTCACCTTCACAGCCAGCTACACTTGGAGGGCGGAGGGCATCAATACAGCCCCGTCCTCTCTCGCTTCCCCATCCTGGTGCGCCAGGTAGCAGCTGCAGGTCATTTCAGGTAAGTTATAGACTTACATAGCTGTTAAATGCTTTTCAGATGCATCATTTGGTTTAGTTTTTTGCTCTTACTAAAAGCTAGCTGCATTTATTTATTTCAGGTCCACAATCTTACTGGAGAGTAAGTCTGTGCTGCGCGGCAGGGCAGTGTCTGATCAAGCGATCGCTGAAGCGCTGGTCTCCACCATGCTCCTGGAGGGCAGCTCCCCTCGCCAGGCGCTTGCTGATTTCCTGCTGGCTAGGAAAGCATCCATTCAGCAACTGCTCAATCAGCCCCAGCATGGTGAATAACCTTTTGGCTTATGAGAAATTAAAGCTTGATCTCTTATTTGTATTTGGTTGATTTAGAATAAATCATTACATTTGCAGATTGTTGTTTTTTTTATAAAGATGTGATGCTGTCCCTCTCTCAGGTGCTGGTGTTAAAGCACAGGTTTGTTCTTTGGTGGAGCTGCTGGTCACCACTCTGTATCAGGCGTACGCTGTGTTTTATGTGCCTCCGGAGGGCCAAGTGTCCGATACTGGATTGGGCTGTGGCCTGCTTTTTACCACCTTGGAGAATGTGACCTCCAACACATCCTCTGGTGAGTTATCGATTTTACGGTTACGTTGGGATGCTTAAATATTGGTGTAATCGGTCAGCAAGGTCAGAAATTAATGGGGGCTTGGGGCAAAAGAAAATGCCACCAAAAGAAACAAAAATGACCCCCAAATTAGAATTGTCAAAAGTACCGACTTCGGTACCAAGTCGGTACTGAAATTTTAAAAATGTGATGCTTTGATCAGCATTAAGCAGTCTGTGTAAATAAACATAAATGACATGTCAGATGCAGCTTCTGTTACGCATTTGCAGTGTAAAAAAAAATGGCTTTGTTTATTAAAAATAAATGTATTGGTAACAGTCTATAGCATTCTTTTTGAAGTAATTGGTTAAATTTACGTATCTGACATAAAAGACAACACTGATGCATTTAATAAGTTAATTATAAAAATTGCCCTTATAAAGGTAACAAATGTCCTTGGAAAGCAATTACAGGGGGCCCTTTAATGGAAAAGTACATTTTTGACCCTCAGTGTCACTATGTGCGAACCAGCCTGACACCTTGTTCTTTTACAGTATGTCTAACTAACTTGCCTAAAAGAATCTTTGTGATTTTATGTGAAATCCAGGGAAAGAGATGAAGGTTCTGGACAAGGAGATGAGCACAGGAAGCTGGTTTAAATACCTTCCCCCTTCAGTGATAAACTTCCAGCCTGTCCTTCGGACACTAGCACAGCCTATACAGAGAGAGCAGCTCAGAGACACGCTGCAGCAGTGGATCGATACGTATGTCCCTCCCACAAATGTTAATTAACATTTCTTTAAGGATTTGTTTTAAATGCTCCTTTTTCTTGTAATAGCTGTAAGGAGGATATCCGGAGCGGAGTCAGCAGCCTTCTGGTCTATGTGAAGAGTTTAAAGGGTCTGGCTGCGATTCGAGATGCTGTGTGGGAACTGCTCAGTAGCGAGTCCATCAGTCAACACTGGAGTACTGTGTGTCAGTCCCTCCTCGAACGACCTCTGGCTTTGTGGGATGACCTTTTGCAGCAGCTCTTCCTGCAGAGGCTTCAGGTATTTCTTACCAATTTAACCAGTTTAACTAGTCTGATAGATGTGTTGGCCCTGTTTACACCTGCTGTTAACAAATATTGGGTGATCCCATTGCAGGTATTCAGGTGAGAATGTTTGACATTATAACTGCCAGTGGTTAGATTTCAAGAGAAGTGTAACTGACTATATACATAATTCACCATGTCATTGTGGTACTACATGTTAATAAGGCATAATAAATATATCTACTATTTACTATATACAGTATCTCACAGAAGTGAATACACCCCTCGCATTTTTGTAAATATTTTATTATATTTTTTCATGTGACAACACTGAAGAAATGATACTTTGCTACAATGTAAAGTAGAGAGTGTACAGCTTGTATAACAGTGTAAATTTGCCATCCCCTCAAAATAACTCAACACACAGCCATTAATGTCTAAACCGCTGGCCACAAAAGTGAGTACACCCCTAAGTGAAAATGTCCAAATTGGGCCCAAAGTGTCAATATTTTGTGTGGCCACCATTATTTTCCAGCACTGCCTTAACCCTCTTGGGCATGGAGTTCACCAGAGCTTCACAGGTTGCCACTGGAGTCCTCTTCCACTCCTCCATGACGACATCACGGAGCTGGTGGATGTTAGAGACCTTGTGCTCCTCCACCTTCCATTTGAGGATGCCCCACAGATGCTCAATAGGGTTTAGGTCTGGAGACATTCTTTGGCAAGGCAGTGGTCGTCTTGGAGGTGTGTTTGGGGTCGTTATCATGTTGGAATACTGCCCTGCGGCCCAGTCTCCGAAGGGAGGGGATCATGCTCTGCTTCAGTATGTCACAGTACATGTTGGCATTCATGGTTCCCTCAATGAACTGTAGCTCCTCAGTGCCGGCAGCACTCATGCAGCCCCAGACCATGACACTCCCACCACCATGCTTGACTGTAGGCAAGACACACTTGTCTTTGTACTCCTCACCTGGTTGCCGCCACACACGCTTGACACCATCTGAACCAAATAAGTTTATCTTGGTCTCATCAGACCACAGGACATGGTTCCTTAGTCTGCTTGTCTTCAGCAAACTGTTTGCAGGCTTTCTTGTGCATCATCTTTAGAAGAGGCTTCCTTCTGGGACGACAGCCATGCAGACCAATTTGATGCAGTGTGCGGCGTATGGTCTGAGCACTGACAGGCTGACCCCCCACCCCTTCAACCTCTGCAGCAATGCTGGCAGCACTCATACGTCTATTTCCCAAACACAACCTCTGGATATGATGCTGAGCACGTGCACTCAACTTCTTTGGTCGACCATGGCGAGGCCTGTTCTGAGTGGAACCTGTCCTGTTAAACCGCTGTATGGTCTTGGCCACCGTGCTGCAGCTCAGTTTCAGGGTCTTGGCAATCTTCTTATAGCCTACGCCATCTTTATGTAGAGCAACAATTCTTTTTTCCAGATCCTCAGAGAGTTCTTTGCCATGAGGTGCCATGTTGAACTTCCAGTGACCAGTATGATAGAGTGAGAGCGATAACACCAAATTTAACACACCTGCTCCCCATTCACACCTGAGACCTTGTAATACTAACGAGTCACATGACACCGGGGAGAGAAAATGGCTAATTGGGCCCAATTTGGACATTTTTAGTTAGGGCTGTACTCACTTTTTTGCCCAGCAGTTTAGACATTAATGGCTGTGTGTTGAGTTATTTTGAGGGGACAGCAAATTTACACTGTTATACAAGCTGTACACTCACAACTTTACATTGTAGCAAAGTGTCATTCCTTCAGTGTTGTCACATGAAAAGATATAATAAAATATTTACAAAAATGTGAGGGGTGTACTCACTTCTGTGAGATACTGTGTATATATATATATATTAATACAAAAAGACTGTTGCTCTAATTATTAGAATACTATTTTGATAATCCATAAATCTTTAATCCATAAATCTGCATTTTTTTAGTTAATTGAATGAAAAAGTAAAACATGCTATTCCGCATCTTTCCCAATGTTCTCCTCAAAACAATGGCCAACTGAAATGCTAAAGATACATTTATGATTATATGCTCTACATATCATGTATAAATTGTGTAAAATATTACAGTATTATTGTATTAATTGTATAATATTATTAATATTGTATTTATTATAACAATTAATACATGTACACTCCTGCTCAAAGTTTGTGGTTGGTTAGATTTTTAAATGTTTTTTAAAGAAGTCTCTTATGCTCCCCAAGGCTGCATTCATTTGATCAGAAATACATTAACAACAGTAATATTGTGAAATATTATTACAATTTAAAATAATTGTTTACTATTTGAAAATATTTTAAAATGCAATTTATTCCTGTTATGCAAAGCTGAATTTTCAGCATCATTACTCCAGTCTTCATTGTCACATGTTCCTTCAGAAATCATTCTAATATGATGATTTGCTGCTCAAGAAACATTTATTATTATCATCGCTGAAAACAATAGTTCTGCTTAATTTTTCATTTTTACTTTCATTTTTGGTCAATTTAAAGTGTACTTACTGGGTAATATTAATTTCTTTAGGAAATTCTTATTGACCCCAAATTTTTGAACTGTAGTGTATATATATTGTAAAATTATCTATGATGATGTATTGTATATTAAAAATATATATTAATATACATGTTGTACACCCCATTTACACTTGTAATTATCGCTGTCTTTGTGATCAAATGACCTGAGATTGAATGTTAACGCTATGCCTTGTCATCCAAGGTGAGGTGTCGGTTATCTCTCTAAACCTTGAGTTTATAGGTACAGATAACCCGTCTCCTCCTTTACTCATTTACCCTTGATCCCTCTAGGTGATCACGCAGGAGGGCACAGAAGGGATCTCCAGCAGCTCCAGACAACTCTTGTCTTCAGCTCTGCGGGATCTGCATGGTCAAGCCACAGCTGGGACTTTCAGCCGCGGAGCGCAGTATGAGAGTGACGTTGCAGCTTTCCTGTGGTCCGAGTCTCAAGGTGACCTGCTCAGCGACACAGCCTGGGTGAGTGTAGCCCAACGCAGCCCGCAGCAGAAGAGCGGGCTGTCCATGAAGACCCAGGCCCTCACCCCCTGTGTTCAGACCTTCTGCTCCTCCCTGGACTCCAAGCTCAAAGCCAAACTAGATGATCTGCAGCACTACTTGCCCTCTGAAAAAAATGGCAAGGAGCCTTCAGAGACGGTCCCAGTGACGACTAGCTCTCCTATTAACCGTTTTATGGATGCTGGAGCGGTGGAGGACATTCTTAGAGAGCACTGCCTTGCATGTGTGAGGGACATCCTTGCCAGCGTTCGTGCTGAGCTCACTAATGCCAAGGCTAAGACCAGCAACCCCAGCCAGTTAAGTTCAGTGCTCTTTATGGCCAGACTATGCCAGTCAATGGGAGAACTGTGTCCTAGTCTGAAACAATGCATCCTGGGGAAGCAGGGGGGCGTGGATCCTGTGAGCAGAGGCACTCCACGACAGGGCAAGAAGTTGGGAAAAGGAAGCACAGCCAAGGCAGCGGACGTCAGCCCAGCTCAGGCTAAGTGGAGCTGTCTGAAAGAGGAACTTCTTTCCTGCAGCATGGAGGCCTATGGTATCTGGAGCTCTGCACTCACCAGGGTAAGATTATGAAGACATTCTGAGGACAGGAAATCAATAGACTTCATTCACCAGCTTGATGGTGCAAAAATGTGTGGTTATTTTTATGCAGAGTACATACTTTAGGCATATATGTTTAACTTTTTAATGCTTATATTCTTCAATAAAATTGAATGATTAAAAATGCATTACAGGCACTTGTGGGCAGCTTTGCTGCGACTCTCCATGCAGGAACCCCTGGATCCATCCTGGGTACTTCAACTAATTGGGAAGAACTTGAAATACAGGAAGAAACGGAGTCAGGCAACAGTATAATGTCCAAAATACGCCTTCCTGTGCAGGTAACAGCTACATTTGTCCAATTATTATTATTATTATTATTATTATTATTATTATTAACATGAATCAAATGTGATGATCCCCTTTTAAAGCACCACCTTAGATAAACAAAGATAAACAAATACTATATATATATATATATATATATATATATATATATATATATATATATATATATATATATATATATATATATATATATATATATATATATAAAAAAAAGACAAATACAAACTATTTTTTTTTTTACAATTTTTTTATTTATTTGTGATATTATTATATTATTAATATGTTATTATTTTTATGGAACTAAATAATTGCAGTTAATTGTGTTATAAAACACGTGTGTTTTGTACATGTTTTCAATTATTACATAAAATCCTTTTTGTATTTTGTAAAATACTTGCGTTATAATTTTTTGCAGACTCTCTAGCACCCCCTTGTGCCCCCCTGGTTTTAAACTTTTTTTTTTTTTCTTTTTTTTTTATTATTGTAGTGTTTTACGTGATAGAAAGAATGTCTCTATATATTTTTTTTTATTATTTTTATTGAAGGAAGAACAGAGTGACATATTACATACAAAAAGAATTAACAATGCTGCTTTTGATTTTTACAATTTTTCCCCCTTACCCACAACCCACCCCCCAAAACTATTAAACAAAAAAACAACAACAATGAATAAACATGATAAATGAATAAAAACAAAATGGAAAAACAGAATCTCAAAGTTCCAATATTACAAACATTGAGGAAATAATTGACATCATTGTTAGCCCATTGTGTCTGATTGCAATATACGTTCCAATGTGCACAGGCCTTTTAACTTCATTATTAATTTTAGTTTGGGGGAAGAGTTATGCCCTTTTCAAAATATGAGATCATTGGAGTCCATACTGAATAAAAACAGGATGTCTCTATATTAATCGTAAAATAATTGTTTTCCCTTTTTTTTTTTTTTTTTTTCCTCTCTCTCTCTCTCAGCCATCATGGTATGTTCAGTCGTTACTCTTCCATCTGTGCCTTGAGGTCAATAGGGTCGGAGGTCACGCGTTACCAAAGGTCACTCTGTTGGACATCTTGCGGAGTTGTCTTGACCAGGTGGTGAGTGAGTATGAAAGACTCACTCAGAAAACACAGAGCAAGGTAAGACGATTGATCAAATGTCTCTCTCATTCTTCTGTTCCTGCTTTTTAGCCACTATTGTAATGGAATAATTCTTTAAAACCAAATGTCTGTTGTTCTGTCTCCTGTCTTTCCTTCCTCTCTCTCTAGGATTCAGGCCTCCCCATGACCCAGAACAGAGCTTTGCAGCTGTTGTTTGACCTTCGGTATCTCAGTGCCACTCTAGGGTCCCGCCTTGAAGAGGGTAGGAGTTCCCGCTTTCAACAAGACCCAAGGTAACCTCTTCACAAGCTAGGGATGGGCACAAGCCCTCAGTAGGAAGTAACAGCAATGATCGGTCATGAAAACACAATCATAGCGTGACTTCACCTTCCAACTTTAAAACAAAGCACAACCGATTACACCAAGAATAGCTTACCTCTTACACTTTTCCTTTATTCTTTTTGTTTGTTAAAGGATCCAGCAGGTCTGCGACTCCCTTGAAAGTCACATTGATCCATTTGACCTGGATGTTTTCACTCCACATCTGAACAGCAACCTGAACCGACTCTCACAAAGGACCTCTGTAAGCACTGCCATTTATTTCCCACTAACCCTGTTTCGAACATCCCCCCATGTAATTGGCAATTTGCCTGTTCTCATGTGATATAGGCATGATTATTGTCATCTTTTGTGTATTAAACAGTGTTTTGTCTCGTGTTGTTTCTAGGTGCTTTTAGGATTGTTGACTGGCACAGAGAAGCAGTTTACATCTAGGACCAACAATATCAACTCTCAGGAACCATACAACATCCTTCCTTTGGCTAGCAGCCAGATCCGGTTAGTATAAAGCTCTTGTCTTACCCTTCACTCTGTTTAACTCGCTGTTATAAATATTTATGGCTAGTTAGATGTTGTCATGCTGTGCGCTTGAATATTGTACAATATAATAAAAATATATTTTATGTTAGAAACATCATACATGCGTTTAGATAACAAATAAAATTATACTAATATATATTTTCAAATAAAAATATTTTTCATTTTTCAAAGTTATTTTCTCATTTATACTTTGTTTTGATTATATTTTAATTCATTATAATTTAATTTCATTAAATGTAATAATTTTATCAATTTATTTAGTTTTTAATTCATTATATTTTTAAATATTTAATTTTATATATTTTTATAAATATATAATTGTATATTCTTTTTCCCCCCTCAAGGTTTGGTTTGCTGCCACTGAGTATGACAAACTCTCGAAAGACTAATTCAGCCACACATGGAGCAGATATCACTAGACCACTGGTAGGTTGGCTAAGCATTTATTATGTACAATACCTCTTCTGGTATGTTTAAAAGAAAAGTAAAGGCTTGTGCCATGATGTTTATAGAAAAAGACTTCAGTTGGTGTTTTATGTTATCATAGCTTTGCAAATAAGTCACTTTCTACCAATGCTCCCAGTTTTACGTGGCCTAGCAGAGGAGCTGCTGAATCTCAAGGCGATAGGTGATGTCATGTTGTGTGGTGCTACTTCATTTTTTGCAGTGAGCTTGCAGTGCATAGTTTTGGATTTACTGAACTTGATTCATTCTGATATGCTTTGTGAATGCAACACGTGGCGTAGCAGCAATCAAATGCAACTGATGAATACTAAGCAGTATGAGCATCAAAGTCTGTCTTAAAGAGTTAGTTCACCCAAAAATGAAATTTCTGTCATTAAGTATTCACCCTCATGTCGTCCCAAAGACCTTTCATTCATCGTTCATCTTCGGAACACAAATTAAGATAGTTTTGATGAAATCCGAGGGTATCTGAACCACACATAAGCAGCAACGTTATTGCACCCTTTTTAGGTCCAGAAAGGTAGTAAAGATATCGTTAAAATAGTCAACGCGACCATTATGTTATGAAGCGACGAGAATACTTTTTTGTGCACAAAAACAAAACAAAAATAACGACTTTAACAATTTGAACTGTTGTCATACGCAGTTGACGTAGTGAACGCAGTTCAGCGATTCTGTGTTTACATCTGAACGTCGGCTTGAACCACTGTCATCACGGTGACTATTTAACAATGTCTTTAATACCTTTCTGGACCTCAGTGATGTTGCTGCTTATGTGTGGTTCAGAAACACTCAGATTTCATCAAAAATATCTTAATTTGTGTTCCAAAGATGTATGAAGGTCTTACAGGTTTGGGGCGACATCAGGGTTAGTACTTAATGACAGAAATTTCATTTTTGGGTGAACTAACCCTTTAAGTTTAATGCTTTTGTATTATAAGCGAACAAGCATCATGTAGTTACAGATTTCTCCACTGGCTTTAAACCTGCTAAATCTTCTGCTTGTGGTGACAATTTTTGGCTCTAACTGTGTGAAAAACTATTCAAAACTCTGTACCTGCTCTGGTGTCACAACATTGAGATGCAAATCCATTTTTAAGGCAATTTACATGTTTGTGTGTTTGTTTTATCATTTTAGGTGGCTCCCTCCTCTGCTTCTGCTCCACAGGACAGTTTCCGGCCAGGAAATCTCTTCAGGCAGTTAGCCGATCAAGAAGAGGAATCCGCAGCCCCTTCTCTCTTTAAATTAGGCTGGCTTTCTAGCATGGCCAAATAAACTTTTATAAAGTTGGTATTTTTTTAACCGCATACAACACTATGTAAAATAATATTTAAAATACATTTTGAAATGTAACAATTGTGTCCTGTATTGCCTATTCTTTCAAAATCACATGATCTAAAGAGAAATTGCGATGCAAATCATTAATAAAAGGGAAAGATTAAATGAACATTACAATTTTGTATTTATCAAGCACATTAGCTATTATTTAGTGGCTTTTAACTTTATTCTGATTAAAAATGTTAAGTGAATCAGAAGCATAATATAATTCCATTTTTTTTCTCTTTGTAAGTTACATTTTGGTGTAAATGTATATTTTAGCTATTTATCCTCATTAGTTACTGTAGTTACCCTAATTAAGATTTTGCTTGTGTATATTTAATTTAAACATTTTTGGGTTGGCATGAGAAAAAGTTAAAGGGGTGGTTGATTATGATTTCACTTTTTTTTACTTTAGTTAGTGTGTAAACAACATCTGCAAAGTTACGACTCTCAAAGTTCAATGCAAAGGGAGATATATTCTTTTACAGAAATCGCTTTTTAAGGACTACAACAAATGGCTGGTAGGGACTACAACACGATTCTTCCAGTGTTGGTGACATCACAAATCCCAAAATTGACATAAACCCTGCCCCCAAGAACACTCAACAAAGAGGACGAGGCCATGTTGGCTGCTTTAGAGAAGAGGAAGAGTTGTTGTAGTAGAGTGTTGTTGCCATGCCGTCATTTTACGCCGGACTGCTTCACAAACGAGAGTCAGTTCAACGCTGGATTTGCACAAAAGATTGACATGATGGCACATGCTAGTCGATGAGTTGAATCAACTCCACAGCGACAACATAAATATATTCACTGAGTCTCTCCATCAGTGTCCGACTCCGGTTTGAACAATGTAAGGCTGAACACCGTTACAGACAATCCTCATTTTGGCTGTGTGAGATTTTCCAGCTTTGTTGTTGTTGAGCAACTGAAGCAGAGACTTACATTACATCTTGTAAAAGGGGCATTATAGATCCAATTTAAAGGGATGTTTTTTGTATTGTTTTTTTACTATTAAAGTAATAGTTAGACATTTGAATAAAAAGGCTTTTGACTGTAGCTTTGTAATTATTAATTTAAATTAAGAAATTTAAGCTTCTCCAACACCGCAAGCTTTGTTACAACCACCATACAACACTGCACCAATGAACATTGTCTTTTATTGTTTTACAGTAAGAGATACAGATGACTACTGCACACATACAAAACATGGTCACACTATAATGAGAAACTGCTATACAGGTGATCAGAGATTGAAGGTAATGCAATCTTTGTGTTGGATTAACAATCACTCCATGGAAACAAATGTGATCTGAAAAAGCAGCTCATTTCACATCAGTTATCCACGTGTATTTTTTAACCCAAGAATATGACATTTTGTTACAGAATTTAGCCAGCTACAAAAATATATCATTTGGATGTAGCAGTACAAATGATTGGAACTAGCTATTCGGCAGTGATATGTACACAGCTGTCAATGTTTTACTGTTATTTTTTATATATTTGGTAGCAATTCTGTGTACAGCAAATTTCATGGAAGAAGTAAACTTAGAGTCTGTATGTTTAGCTCTATGTGAGACTTTGTATTGATATGTACATGTAGAGCACCCCCCAAAAAAAAATCTTGAAACATTTTATGGGTCTCTTTTTATTAGTCAGATTATTAAGTAAAGCATTTCCAGTACGTATCTTTATCTCTTTCTATTTGCGATCTAGTTTGCTGGCCATCAATTTTTTAATGTCTACGGGTCCAGCTGCGGCAGCTGCCTTTGCTTTCTCTTCCTGCTCCTTCTGATAGGTGATGATGGGGCTGATGCTCGGCCTGCGGTTCCTAGTGTTTTCCTGCAGCTGGGCATCACTAAAGGGGGAAAACATTTATAGCAAAATAGCATCTTTTTATAGCAAAATACTGCTGGTTTGGTGACAAATGTGTTATATTTCTGAAATGACTGGTGAATTGTTGTGTAGAAACTGCAATAAAGACAATCAGTGGCAAAATTTACTAGTAGAAGAGGATGAATTATTGGTGAAAATGCATACACAAAAAAAAAAAAAAACTTACGAGAAATTGTGTGGTGCTGGTGAAATGGCCTTTTTCTGTATTTCCTTGTAAACTGGTGACTTCAGGTAGCGATAAAAGGTATCCTAAATAACAAATCTAGAGTTCAGAAATGTCCAGTGTGCAGCTTTATTTAAAAAAAAAAATACATGCGAAAGTTCAAATTACAAAGCAAACAGAATGCAAGTGGCCATCACAAAAATAGAGCCAAGAATACAATCGCACCTTTTTCATCAGCATGAAGATGTGGGTCTGGGCAGCGTCCAGTACGTATCGGTGAGGATGCTCCAGGCCTTTTACTGTAAGACCCATTGTCCTGCCATCAATATTGATCCAGCGTGGTGCTCCTGGGGCCAAAAAGGTTCTACAAAAAAATGAGAAATGTAGGACTGACATGCAAAATACATGTAAAGCAATGATGTGCAAAAATAATGTGCATCTCACTTGAAAACTTGTTCTGCTTTCTCTGACATGGAAGCTGCTGTGCCCCATCTCAACTCCTCAGCGGCTTCCCAGAAAGCCAGATTCTCACCTGCAGTGAAAATGAAAAGCAAAAGAAAAACATATTTAATTATATAGTATAAATAGAAATAGTTTGCCTAAAAATGGAAATTCTATTATTTACTCACCCTCATTTTGTTCCACAATCATATGAATTATAATGACATATAAGTAAATAAGCAACTATTAATTGTTTGTTAATTGACATAAAGCTGAAATAAAATAAAATATAAACATTACATAAACTTAAAAACTTTAAACAAAATTTTTAAATGCAACTAACTGAAATAAAATAAGTCAAAGTACTTAAATTACTCAAAAAAATGTCTAGCACATTATTCAACAATGTTCCACAGAAGAAAGTAAGTCACGAGGGTGAGTAAATGATGACAGATGTGATAGATAATGATTATGACAGACATTTTTTTCTTTATACCAACAATTAGTCAAAGCATTAATTAAACAAACCACTGAATTCCTTCTTTAGGAAAATCTTGAAGTCTGCACGGCCCCGTGGGTCATTAAGCAACTCGTAGAAGCTAAAGGACCAGCGCTCCACTCTCATCTTTGTGGGAACTTCAACACTGTAAAAAAACATAATACACCAAAGTGATTTAAAAGGTACACTATGTAACTTCTGGCACTTTTGTGGTTAAAGGGACAGTACCCCCAAAAATGAAAATCCTGTCATTAATTACTCACTCTCATGTCGTTCCACACCTGTAAGACTTTCGTTCCTCTTCAGAACACAAATTAAGATATTTTTGATAAAATCTGAGTTTTTTTGTTCTTTCATTGACAGCCTATGCAACCACCACTTTCAAGCCTCAGAAAGGTAGTAAAGACATCATTAAAGTAATCCATGCAACACGAGTGCTTTGTTTGCGAAAAACAACTTAATTTACCACTTTATTTACAAAATATTAATCTCCAGTGCGTGTTCGCACAATAAAGTCTGCACTCGAGTCAACACAACACGCATGCGTCGTGGTCCTCTCGTGAATGCGTTGGAGATTAATATTTTGTAAATAAAGTGGTAAATGAAGTTGTTTTGCGCAAATAAAGCGGTCGAGTCACTTCATAAAATTGAGGTTAAACCACTGGAGTCACATGGATTACTTCAATGATGTCTTTACTACCTTTCTGGGGCTTGAAAGTGGTGGTTGCATAGGCTGTCAATGGAGGGACAGAAACCTCTCAGATTTAATTAAAAAGATCTTCATTTGTGTACCGAAGATGAATGAAGGTCTTACAGGTTTGGAACGACATGAGGGTGAGTAATTAATGACAGAATTTTCATTTTTGGAGCTAACCCTTTAATAAACAAAACTGCTAGCATCTTGCAGAAGAACATTGTAGCCAGAGCTACTTCTCTCTCTTTATGTATATAACTGGGCTACTCTGCAATGGCTGTCGTTCTGCCCGGACTAAAATAGTCCAAATATAAACACTTATTATAAGCGTACCGTAGTGATTCAGGATAAGACAAAAACACAGTTTGAAAGATGGATTTATGATGTACTCGCTTATTATATAACTTTTGTAAACTTTGAACAAAAAGAGTTACATAGTGTAATAATAGTGTAAAATGAATGATTTTAACTATAATTAATTTAGAAAGCTCTCAGGGAATCTTACTCTGCCATGTTCAGCTCCCAGTAAGTGTCATCATCAGTTTGCCAGGGATTGCTAGGGAGGCAGGGCACGAGGAACGGGTCGTGATTCTTAAATGTCGTCATATACTTGACCAGGCTGAATGCAAAGAAAAAGATA
Source organism: Mylopharyngodon piceus (assembly GCA_039654765.1). NCBI lineage: Eukaryota > Metazoa > Chordata > Actinopteri > Cypriniformes > Xenocyprididae > Mylopharyngodon > Mylopharyngodon piceus. The sequence continues at coordinate 20,398,982 of CM077457.1, forward strand.
TTTGGAAGAAAAGCCCATGAAGCACATTTAGGTGCCAACTAAAATTGTTAGCGCCAACTGTTCTGTTTTGGTCGGCTAATTTTGACTTACGCTCCAAGAGATACTGTAGACTTGACCCTTGACCTCATGACGGCCTGTTGTGTGTAGATGATCTAAAAAAATACAATTTGAACCAATCAATCAATATCATTAAATAGAAAACAACCAGTTCTCTAAATGTGTGTAAAGACTCAATGTCACTTACGATTCTTCTATAATAATCATAGGTTTTTTTCTGAAAAAAAAGGAGAAACAACAACCTGTTACATTTTTTTTTTTTTTTAAATCCTGACAAGACACCACAAGGCCAACTCGCTACATGCTATTCTGCAAAACACAATATATGTGTGATATCTACATAGTATCTTGCCAAACACAAACAAGCACAAGCAGCTACATAAAGCCACAGTCTTAATTTCATTGAATAATTAAAGAGACAGTCAATGTAATTGCCAATGTCCTGAAATTATGCTCAGGGTACAAAAGCAGGGACGTACTGCTGCACACTATACATACACACTTGTTCATATAGTATTTCTGAGTGTTTGAATGATATTCAAGGCTTGAAAGGGTAGTTTGTGCTCTCTCGTGTGTGTGTGTGTGTGTGTGTGTGTGTGTGTGTGTGTGTGTGTGTGTAGGAATTGTCTTGAAAACTGAAGACGTATTAGTACAAATCTGCGTGGAAAGGAAAGAGAGAAAAAGAGACAGTCACACCAACAGATTCACAGTCTAATCTCTTAAAACAGTTAAACAGAGTTATATACATCACATATTATAAGGTTAAATAATATTATGATTGATCATGATCATGAGGTTTGGAGTCGGTAAGATTTTTTAAATGTTTTTGAAAGAAGTCTCTTATGCTCACCAAAGGCTGCAATTATTTGATCAAAAATACAGTAAATATGGTAATATTGTGATATATTATTACAATTTAAAATAATTGTTTTCTATTTTTATGTATTTTAAAATGTATTATTTAGTCCTGTGATGTCAAAGGAATAAGTCTTCAGTGTCACATGATCCTTCAGAAATCATTCTAATATGATGATTTGCTGCTCAAGAAACATTTATTATTATTATCAATGTTGAAAACAGTTTGCTTAATACTTTTAAGGAAACCGTGATATATTTTTTCAGGATTCTTTGATGAATAGAAAGTTAACATTACAAATGTCTTTACCATCACTTTGGATCATTTTAATGCACTTCCGCTGAATAACAGTATTGATTTCTTTAAATGTATTCTTTTCTTTCTTACTGACCCCAAACTTTTGAACAGTAATGTAACTTATTCTAAGACTTTACGCATTTTAAAGGGACAGTTTACGCATAAATGACAATTCTGTCATCATTTACTCACCCTCATGTTGTTCCAAACCTGTATGACTTTCTTTCTTAAGTGAAACATAAAAGATATTTTTAAGAAATGTCTCAATGTTCCATTTCATTCCATACAATGGAAGTCAATGGAGTCCAGTTTTGTTTTGGATCCCATTGACTTTTTATTACATCAACAAAAACAGTTAGTTAATTCATTCATTCTTAAAAATATCTTTTGTGTTCCCCAGAAGAAAGAAAGTCATACAAATCTGAAACGACATGACAGCAATTAAATTCTGTGATTTAATTTTTTTCCCTTTAGAACATCAAAGTGTAATAATCATATCATTATAATCTATTCACATTCCAACAGGCCCTTTGTTCGGTGCTCATCGTTTCATACCTGAGTTTAAAATAAATTGTATATTTGTAAGTTATCATCAGCAGCAGCATCAGCAAAACAGTAATATAATGATAAGCTGCCCTGGTGTGTTTCCAACAACACGCCCAATGTGGGGAAAGGGTGGGTGGGTGGAAGGGGATCTCCTCGAAAGATCAGCAGGTCAAAAATCCTCTTATATCGCAAAGCAGATTGTGAGAGAATCTAGATGGCCATCCCAGGACTGAGACAGACACACTGCTAATCGGCTCTATAGTTAGAGCCTATGGAGTCCCTCCCACAGTAACATAAGCATTAAAAGGGATAGTTCACCCAACTCACCCTCATCTTGTTCCAAGACTGTATGACTTTCCTTCTTCTCTAGAACATAAAATAAGATATTTTGAGAAATCTCTCCATATTTTGTTTTGTTTTTGTGCATAGAATAGGTGTCAAATGGCTTCAATGCTTTTTGGTTCCAAACTGTCAAAATATCTTCTTTTATGTTCCACAGATTAAACAAAGTCATACCGGTTTGAGTAAATGATGACAGAATTTTCATTTTTGGTACTCTTTTAAGTTCATAATGGTCTTGGTGATGGTTAGCAGAATCATCAAGTGACATCAATCATTATTGATGCTCTGGATGAGTTATTGTGGTGACTTTTGAGGGCTCACATGGAAACTCACCAGTTACCTCCTCTGTATTAGGGTCAATATGACGATCCAGGACATCCATAGCGCTGTGTGTTTGTGGCTGTAGACAGAATAAGAAAAGAAACTGTATCCTCATCATAGAGTGTTCAAAGCAACTCTAAACTAGCAGCTTCTGCCAACCACTTACTGGAGGCCTGTGGACAATCCAGTAGGCTCTCTCCTGACAGTCAAACACAACTCTGTCTGCCTTCTGACGCGCCTTCCCAGCCCTTGAAAAACAGAACACAATAAAATAAAGTAAGTACTAATAACATCACGGTACTAAAGATGTAGTAAGGGATGTAAAAGGACAAATTGCATGACAGAAATATAGCTGATGGACACTGAAAAGACTGAAATAGTAGTAACCATGTACATTTGCTAAGACAGAAGAAGAGTATAGAAACTCACTGGTACTGCTCTTTAGCTTGCATCACAATAAAATCCCATTTGTGGTTCATCCATTTGTGGAGTTTGTTGTATTCCTCCTGTTAAAATACACAAAAATGTTGCTGTATAATGTCATTAAAGTCAACAGGAAATGGAAATTCATCCTATTTATTTTCTAAATGCATGTTATTCCATATTTTGTAAAACAGGTCGCATCGCTTCTTTAAATATTAGGCTGTTTTACTCAAAACACCTTCAAATGAGCTACCAAAGATGAGCATAACCGATGTCCATCGCATATGCAGATTGATATCTAAAAGTTTTTTTATTTTTATTCTTCTCACTAACATTCGAATATTAAAACTGAATAAAACGGCAAAAATAAAAAGAACTAACTAGGTTAGCTGATTTAAAAGTCAGATAAAACTATCAGTTCATACTGCTGTTAACACTTTCTCCAACAAGCGGATGCAATGAGACCTGTTTTCCTGTTTGTTCATGTGACATTCGGCATAAAGCCTATTGTGAACGATTCATCCATTCATTTGTTTATTTTTATTTTTTCATTTTGAGCCTGTAATTTTAAATCAAAACTCAATGTTACAGTTAAACGACAGACATCTCTCTGGTGATGTATGCAAGACTTCTCCAATCATAAGTTCGTTTAAAGCCCGCCGCTTTCCTACAATCAACTGCAAGCTCACATTCAGATCTGCCTCCATGCAATAAACAACTGATGAATAGAAGTTTATCGCCCTAAATTGCTTCCTTGTTTGACAATAAGTTTCACTCTGATGTACTTCCATTGACAATTCTTGTTTTTTATGGAATATCTCTTCTCAACATCTCTTCTCTTCTCTTCTCTGATGACGTGTTTACGGGCGGGAGGGTGGGTCAACCTGTCACTCACATGAGATCAACCAATAGCGAACCACAATCATCCAACGATCCAATCAGGACCCAACAATGGCCAAATCAAGTCCGGCCCCCAACATTTTTTCTTGTTTGAGAAGCAGTTTCACTCAGATATACATGTATGTCACAATAGAGAAGAAAAGACTATCCATTTTATGCATTTTATGCTAACATTAAAATTATTCCAAATAATAACTACCCTAATGAGTAATCAAACTAATATTTTTACGTACCTGTTCATAAGCATCAAGCACTCCCTTTTTTCGAATGTTTCTTTTTGCCAGATAGATAGCTTTAGTGACAGAAAACACTTTTATTATGGGATGGTAACATACAAACATGTCTCTTTAAATGGGTAAATGAAAGACCTCTAGTCAGCAGCTTTTCAGACACAGATTCAATATAAATTGTAATTATAAATTGCACTTCATAAAATGTGTTATAAATTCTTTATGTGACATGTTTTTTCATTCTGCAACCAGACATTTGTGAATAGCCAGAATATTACAAACCGTAATCGGTGTCCTCAGCTTTCCTTTTTTGCACAGGCCAGAAATAGGGGGTCTAGAGAGAGAGAAAAGGTCACCTGATTACTATGCACCATCATTAAAACAATTTTAAAGATACAAGGTCTCCTGACACAATTACCTGAAAGCGGTACAAACTGCCATCTGGTTTGAGGATAAGCTTTTTGTGGTCCTGCAGAGGGTAGATGTACCCGAAGGCCACTAACATTGTGCCAAATGCTTGAGCCTCTGCCAAAAATCATTCAAGGACATTATTGTGCTGAGTGATGTATTCAAACATATTTAAAGGATATTTTTTCCAAACTATTAATTATTCAAAACAATATATTTTCACAGTTACCATCATTGTCCATGTTCATATGTTTGGAGATCCATGCAACAATGTCCTGACCTGTCAGACAAGCAGAAACTATCATGATAACTCTAAAAATAGCAAATAAAGTAATAAAGTGTGTTGAGCACATGAAAATAACCATATCTGGTTTAAAAATTAAATTAAATTAAATTAATTATTAAGCATGTCAGTGTATGTCCCAACACTAAATTATGATGAAGTGCTGTAGAAAATATTTATAACAATTTTCATGCATTTGTGCTTTATAAATCTCAAGATTATTACTACAAGACCCAGTTAAATGTAAGATGAAGTTAAAGTTCCTGGCTCGCTAGATTTGTCGACAACAGTTGCAGAGATTAAAGAGCAACTTTGGAACCTAAAGTAGCAAAGATCTCATCCAATTGAAGTCTGCTGTATATAGCCAGTGCCGTCAGATTATGATCTGGCAGCACAACACTTGTGTCTGTATATAGACTGAAAGGAAATGTACAGGATACAATACATGTAATCTGTGAACAGTGTTAGTTTCAGTAGGACTCTTACTCCTTTACAAACTCACCAGCGAGCGCATGGGGAATGGATGTAACATTTAGCTTCTGTTCTGATCCCTTCACTCCGGTCGATGGGTCCTGCATCTGAACCACTATGGCTTCCACCTGTGAAATTCAGGAAGTTAAATATATGAAAGTTTTATTTTTATAAAGTATTATATTTTTTATAATATAAAAGGGTTAATATATAGAAGTAAGTGCTAAAGGATACAATACAATGCTCAAGAAAGGGAAGTGTCAGTCCCAACAACTTTTGAAGTTGGCATGACAGTTTCAGTTGTACATGGGGACCCATATACCAAAAGATTTCCATAAAAAAGAAATTTACAAATATTAAAATCTTATAAATGTAATTTTTTTTCCAGTAGATGTTATGCAATGGCAGGGGTTTCAAAGACACGGCCACAGAATGGCATGAGAAAAATAAGTTACACAGTTAAACAATTACCTTTCTTTTTTTTGTCCCAGTTTATTGTCCCAAAGTGTGTGGCATTAAATATTTGTTAATAGTTTTCTACACTCTTAGAAATAACTGGGGGGTTTCACAGTGATGCCATAGAAGAACCATTGTTGGTTCTCCAAAGAAGCTTTCAGTGAACAGTTCTTAAAAGAAGCTTTTTTTCTTTTACATTCACACATTTTAAAAATCAAGTTTCTTCATTACAAGTCAGCAGGGAAGGACCTGTTGACCTAAAAAACTTTATTTTGTCTGTGAATAACATCTTGATGAATATTTTACTCTTTAAAGCATGTACTATTGTACATGAGCTCTGCAAGGGTAGCTACACCAAGGTTTAACAACTAAAGTAAATTTTTGTTACAGGTGAGTTTGACACACTTGTACTATGGCAACATGCATGGCCTTTGAACTTAGAGTAAGAGATGCAGTTCTTAAGGCAAGCTGTCAGATGTGGCATGACTCCAGGCTAATTGGCTTTGAATCAGAAAGCTCTTTTAGAGCGAATCTCTTCAATGAATAAGATCTCTCCAAGAAGCTAAGAATACACAGACTCCAGACACAAGTATAAAATAAAATAAAAATACAGTTAAATATTTGTATATTCTATGGACAGGCTGACAGTTTTGGTTTCTATTTAAATCATGACACTGTTAGAATCACATCTTATAGCATTAAGGATTTTAGATATAATAAAATATATATAATTATATAATTAAAAATGATACAAATGTGTTGGAAAGTCAGTTAAATTTATGAACCTCTACCAGGCAAGATATATTAGGATATATTTACAACAGCAAACAGAATGAACAAAAAAAATAGCTAATTATAAAGTAGCTATATAAGGTCTTTAAAAGGGAGCTAATTGTTCAAAAATTGATCTCATTAAGAAACTAAATAAATCATCATTTGCTTACTTTGCCTTAAAAGAATGAACTTACCTTTTTAAGGCAGGCCATCCGTGGCCGATAATGTTGTCCATGGTCTCGGTCCGATCTTATTGTCATTTTGTAGTCCGCGAAAAATACTTTTAAAAGCAGAAAACAATTCCTGTTGTTAATGGGAATTAAGTTTAGGTTTTCTGAGAGTGGTGGACAGTGCAGGTCTCTGCTACACGTCACGCACACACACCAAGAAAAAAACAGGGACCGGCAAACATAAGAAAGTGACAGCGGCCAATCACAGCGCAGCTCTCTCTTCCTCCAATCTGTCTGTCATCAGAGCATCAGCGGGTGCTGCGCTGCTCAAACACACCGACAGGCGGCGACCGAGAGACAGACACCTATGGGAATGTACATTTCACTTTATCTGCGCTTTTTCCATTACCATAAATTGCCGTTTCAGTTACAGCCTGATTAAAGGCCTATGAGAAATTACTCAGCTGAGCAATATTGGTCCCCTGAATGAAATCTTTAAGCAGTAAGCAGATGTAATGTATTGGTATTGTACAGGTGCACTCTAATTTTTCCCTCTCAAAACATGTTTTACACATTCAGAAATGTGCAATACACCTTACTTACATGAGATTCAGCTGCTTTAAGTGCCATTAGCCCTATAAAGGCCTACTGTATCATATAATGATTCATTCTAACTAAGGCCTGCCTTGCTGAAAAACTTTTGCACACAATCTGCTATGTGCCATCTTGTCTGAGTGATAGTTTATACTTTTTTAGCAAGTAAAAGTCCTTTTAGTATCATTCTGTAATGTTCACCTTCAGGTTTTTGTACATGTGTACATTGTACATGCCCGCAGTCATATGATATCACCCTGTAGCCCAAAGACTGGTAGCCCACTGAAGCTAAGCAGGGTTGAGCCTGGTCTAGATGGGAGAGCTCCTGGTCCTGGGAAGACTATGGTTGCTGCTGGAAGAGGTGTTTGTGAGGCCAGCAGGGAGTCCTTACCTGCAGTCTATGTGGGTCCTAATGCACCATAAATAAGCCATATAAATGCTTCAGGCGAGACACCCCAGGTGAATAGGGTAAAAAAAATTAACTAATAGATATCACCATACTACCCCAGCTGATTGATTACATTAAAAATTGCAAACATTTTTTGTATTACAAGTTTTCTAAAATGTTATGTTTAAATATGCAAATAAGGCGTTATCTAATTAAATATGCGCTAATTTGCATACATTTCTAGAACAAAAATCGGAATATTGGATGACGTCAGGTTCAAAATTCTCGTTTAATTTTTTGGACATGTTAAATTCAAAGGTTTTTACAGAGGGAATTTTGGATATCTCTTTTTATCACTCCATAAATCAGAAAATACTATCAACAGCCAGAAAAAAATAATATTTTCACCATTTTTTTTAGGAATAAAATGTTGTATAAAATCAGGCAAATTAAATATCAACAAATCCCTCTGTAAAAACCTTCAGAATATAGATAGGAATAAAACTATAAAGTTTGGTGTATATAAGTTCTGCTGAAGTGGAGATTTCTGACTCAGAGCAGGAGAAAAAACTCATTTTGAGAAAACGGCCTTTAAAGATATTTACTGTAATTGAAATCTATAGACGCAAATAGATAAAGTCCTATAAAATATACACTTAAAAGTGTATTTTGGATGTTTTCTTTCCACCAGTCTGAAAAAACACTTCATGAAAAGCCAAAAAGTGCAAAATCTCAAAATTGACAGGTGCCTGAAAAAACAGTGTTTTTGCCTGTAGTGTCTCCCCTTAATTCATTCATTCATGTATGTGTCTTTTTGCTGTAAAATCTTTAATGATTTTTATAAAGTAAACATACAGATATCTTTTATGCTGTTATAAATAATTCAAGAAGCATGGGTTTTGACTAAAAAAAAACATGTTAAAATGTATCAAATCTGACACATCAGGCTTTTGAGGAACGTTTGTGGCTTTGTGGTTCTCTCTCTCAATCATCATTGTATTACATTGCATTCATTTGTGTAGCATCTGAGTATGCAGGGTATATATAGGCCTATGCATGTGCATATTGGCCCGAGTGGATTGGGTGGCCCTAAGCGTGGGCCCAGGGAACGCGATTTCAACCAAGGGGGCCTGTTAAATTTTTTTGCATATGGGCCCAAGGCAGACTTGCTACGCCACTGATTGCATTATGTTTTGCCTCCCACAATTAAAACTACAGAGATTTGATCATAAAACTAAGCATTTAAACATCATCTTAAGACCTATTATTGGGAGCTATAGGCTAACAGTGACAAATGATATTTCTATGCAATTTTATGTAAGTCAGCTATAGCCTACTGTTATAAAAATCTCATTGATTTACATTACAAGCTATCAGAATTTCATCTTAGTTTTTGGCTATATAAATAACAACATGTGCATCAAATGTCATTTTTCTTCCTCACGTTTTCTCACTATATAGTATTATATGAGATACAAACTTATTTCAGATATTACGGGGTTGATTTCTCGTGTAAAAGTTTTAATTCAATACAAAAAAGTACTGAGCGCACCCTTAAATAGGGTACAACTCGTCGGAACATTTCGCCCTGTTCGAACCCGCCCAAAACTTTGATCAGAGAGCAGAGAACTGCGCGCGCGCGCCAGTGTTATGGTAACGACGCCCCGCCCGTCACTAGCACTCAGGCGCGCGCAGTTTCACTCCCTACTGTATCGATGAAGTTGCACAAAGATGGCGGATTTCCTGCCGTCCCGGTCCTTTCTATCCGTTTGTTTTCCAAACTGTCTTCTGAACAGCAGCGAGGCGGAACAACTAAGGAAATCTAAAGAAATTGACAGAGGTCTTATGAAAGATAAACCCTATGTGAAACGGTTAGTCAAGATACTTTTGCTCGGCGCTGGAGAGAGCGGCAAGTCCACTTTCCTCAAGCAGATGCGCATCATACACGGGCAGGACTTCGATCAGCGGGCCAAAGAAGAGTTCAAAACCACCATTTACAGTAATGTTATGAAAGGTAGGAGGCGCGTTTCTTATTCACAGGCCTGTGCAAAGTGCCGTGTCGGGTCTAAACTTGACTTTTAGCGGGGTCGGGTGGGATGAGAGGACAGTGAAATGAGGTTTAGCTCTAGCGTTAGCTGAAGTTGCGCTGTAACCTGCCCAGGAGAAACGCCCATGTTATTCTCTCAACTTTTCACCGCCGCGGTCTTGAACAAAGACCTCCGCGGAGGACCTGATTTCTGTCTAAATCGTCTCCTAGCTTGTCGTCACATTTACACATGTGAATTCAGTCTCGCTCGTGATTTCCGTGGTCTAGAAAAGCAGGACTCGGGTTTGAATTTCACCAGAAACGAACGTTAGCGCTTAAGTTTTAACGTCTACATAAAGGAGCACGACTCTTCTGACTCACTTAAATTCACACTGGCACTTTAAAAGAACCATACATTTTCGTTTCTGAAATATTATACTCAGTATTATCTTAGTTTTTGGCATTTTACCAGAATCTCGGAGCTGCGAAATCTCGCCTCGTGCGTGCTAATGTTTTGTCTGTCCGAGTTAATGCCATAACTGAAACTGGATTAAGTAAAATAAATCAATCCAGTATGTAAAGCCCGGCTTAAATTGTAAATCAGCTCTCTTGTTTGTTGGTATGCTGAGCCCGTCTCATAAATAACAAAGAGACTGGTGTCTACCAAAAGCACTCAACTCGTATTCAAAGCCTCTTATTTATTGGTTTCATTATGACATTTTTAAACTTTAAATGAAAGGCGATTTTCAAATATATATATGTGTGTATATATTTCTTGTAAAGGACGTGTCTGAATTCACGTGTTTTGGGCATATGAAATGGGTGGAGTCCCGAGCTCTCAGACTAGCACATGATGGGAACATGGGTTAAAACAGTGGCACAAACCACTCACCAACACCTGTTGTAGAAACAAACCAGCTTTACTATTTCTGACCATTTTTTTTTTTTTAGAGATTTAGACAGTTTGAAACAAGCTAAATGTGTCAGATGATCCTCAAAAAGTGAATGTTATTAAGAATTTTAGGCATGTGTCTTTTTTTTTTTTTTTATCTCCCAGGAGTCCAAGTTAGGTTTCCGCCTTCTGACATGCTTTTTGTTGTTAAAAAAGGGGATGTGATAAATCACTATACCTACCTTGTATAATACGGGGCTCCCCGTTTAGGCTGCCTCATTTGGGGATTTCCAGTGCCTATTGCTGTGAAAAGATTTTGAGATTTCCTGTATGAGATTAATATGTCACAGCAGTCACCATTTATAAAGGCACCACAATGACAAATGGTTCAGCTGTGATCTCGTGGAGACTCGTCTGTAGCAGTCGCTAACATCATATCCTTCCCTAACTCAACTTAAACAGGAAGCATTTAGTCAAATGGCTGCTTGGATCTAATCCTAAGGCATTCCAGAAAACATGGAAATTTCTCCCTATAATGACTAGAGACACTTTAACAATCCGTAGCATTTTGATTCCTTTCACACGATTGACTAGACATTCTACTCGCATGTATCTGTAGAGATGTTATGTGTGAAGCAGAAAGATTTCTCACTGTTTGACAGATCGGAATGGCCAGTGATCGCATCTCTAAAACAACTAGTCATGTAAACCAGTTAGCCTGCATGTTTTAGCACTGCAGCTGCCCTGTGACCTGATGAAGCGCTAGCCAGTAGTGCCAGTACCCAGTGATGGAGGGTATGTTTTTACATTCAAAAGTTTGGGGTCGGTGAAATTTGTATTTGAAAGAAGTCTCTTATGTACACCCAGGCTGCATTTGTCAGATCAAAACCCCATTTAAAAGAACTGTTTTCTGGAAAAGCTGAATTTTCAGCATCATTACTTCAGTCTTCAGTGTCACATGATCCTTCAGAAATCATTCTAATATGCTTTGCTAATGTTGAAAACAGTTGTGCTGCTTAATATTTTTGTGGAAACTTTTTTTCCAGCATTGTTTGATTAATAGAAGTTCAAACTTTGACTTTGTTACAAATATATATGGGTCATTGATGAATAAGTTTTTTAAAAGTGTAAAAAAAAAAAAAAAACCTAATGGAGATATAATTAATTTTGAAGTTTTATTAAGTGTTAACAATGAGATTATGTGATTTTTATAATCAATTAACACTGCTTTTGTCTTTTTTTTTTTTTTTTTTTTTACAAGATGGACAAAATTTGTCACCAAAAATGTTGGTTTTACCAAATGACCATATTTTCAAACAATGCTAACAGGCTGATATCTAGCTAGCAAAAGGACAATCAAACATTTTATATTTAGTACAAGTTTTTAAAATATTACAACATTTTCCATGTTTTATAGCGGTTGTACCGAATGACCTGATGTTTTGGGACATGCGTATGAGCAAGTGTAACAAAACAACTTTTTTTTTAATTAAAACCTTTTGGATTCAATAAAAGAGATCAAGTTGTACTACCTTACATACTTTGGATGTCATATATTTGTTTTTTTTATTATTATTAAGGCCTTTGGACAAAAAAATGACTCGTCACGTCATTGACTCATATAATGTGTTTTTTATTAAATAAAGTATTAATTTGTTTAAAAAAAAAAAAAAAAAGTCTTACTGATGCCAACATTTTGAACGGTAGTGTATGTCAGTCCAAAAGAATTGACTGAAAACATCAGGGCTTTCCTCTTTGGTTTAGAAAGGTCAGAGGCCAGGTATGAACTACTTTTAATGCACTTTGTTAGAGCCTGAAGTGGGCATGAGGAACTTAGCCAGGCTCATTCAGTGAACTACTCCTTTCCAAACGATTTCACTTGACAGAACAGAATAACAGTCCTGAGTGTTCACATTGTGTAACTGGACTGAAGCACCAGCTGTGTGTCAGTGTAATTTATCCTATGAGTTTGTTGGACAGTATGGATGAAATCCTGCCTTATGTGATTTGTCTTCTGAGGTCTAGCAGGTTGTTTATCTTTTCTAACTCAGGCATGATTCTGTTTATAATCTTGAATAGTTTAACCCAGCATGCATTTGTTGCGTCCTGCTGTTTATAGAATTTGATATGAAATTATATCTTGCTGATGCTAGTTTTCATTTAGACCTCATCTACATCTAAGGTTCCATTAACATCTGCGGTTATGGTAAAGATTTGGGGAGTTGTTTTGTTAGACATAGTCAATTTTAAGGTCAAAGTGCACATGCATATTCTGTGGTCACATGGATGCACCACTTCATAACAGATGTGGGATGTGTCAAAGGGGTTACGCTTCCAAGCGCTTCTTTCTGCACTTTCAGTTTTCTGCACTACTGAGTGTCTCTTTCGTTCTAAACTTTGTTTATGGTTTAAAATAAACCTAATGAAGGCAAAAAAAAAAATGATTAAACATTTTGTTGTAGTAGTAGAGACAGGGCTCCAGACTAATATTTGAGAGCAGTAGCACCGGTGCCACTAAGTTCTACAGATGGTGGTACCAGCACCTGATTTGGTAGCGCTGGGGGGCTTTATAATCATAAAAGTAATTTAATCATAAGACTACTATTGTTTTGCATTAATAAATGCAGAAGAAACTAACCATACTACATTTATTTCTTGGAAATGCTCATTTAACACTAAAGCACTGAGCTTGAGTTGAGATGCAGATAAAATTAACTTTTATTAGCAACAGTAATATGTAAAAACCTAATTTATAGGGAAATTTTATTTTTGTTCATCACATTTAAAAACATTTATTAGAGAATATTTAGAGCTTTGTAGTGCTAGAAAAATTGTAAAGCACTTGTATAAACCCTGAAATGAATTAGGGATGGGCATTTTTGCCAATTTCTTATTTCGATCATTGATGGGTCTCAAAAAGGGGGGGGGGTCATATACATAACATCATAATATTATGTATATAACAGATTGGTGCTGCACTTAACTGTATTTCATGATCAAAGTTATTCCAGGCATCACTGCGCACTTTCAAATCCAGTTTCACTTTATTTCACCAGTCTGGAAAGCGTCCTGTCTACCACTAACACATCAGACGTCAGATACCGCCCAAAATGGCGCAATGACCAATCAGAAAAAAGAGAAATATATATTTTAAAGTCAGGGCGATCATTATTTTCACAATCGATTGTCGCCGTCATGTTCGAGTACTCATGCCCATCCCTAAAATGAATAAAAACATTAGACTATTTCTGCCACAATAACATGGTTACAGTTAGCGTTCCTACATTAAATCCATGGTGAATGTTGGTGATTTGCGGACTGAAAAGCCTTCTATAACTTGTTCATTCATGACACAGTGTTTCTCCTAGTTTCCACGTCAGCTCTGTTTGATATCTATGGTTTATAACAGAATTCTGCACTGAATTTGAATGCTTCTCACTTGGTCTCGCAGCGATGTTATTAATACTGCGCCGAATTCAACCGCTTTCTCACCGGATCTCCCAGCACTGTGTGGTAACGTGTCGCATGATCGAGATTGGCCTGTGAGTCAACCTTTTCTGAGGTCGCGCTGCGCTGTCTTAATATAGGTCCAAGCTTATAAACTGTGCAGATCAAAGCGCGGTTTCATTCTGCTTTCGTTTTCGTTTTGCGTGTGACGAAACTGAAATGGCAGCACTTAACAGTTGAGCAACGTGGTGGTCGCATCAGTGCAACCGCTAACAGTACACCGGCAAGAAAAAAGGTCGCAAAATGCTAACATTTTGTCTGTTTGGAGCCCCAAGAGACCAGTTACAGGACCTAAGACACTTGCTTTTACATATTCATATACATTTTAACCTAAAATCTTGATATTGAGTTGAATGTGCACACCATACATACTTCCATTGTTTTTATTTTTAGAGAGAGCAGTTGTCATGTATAGGTATGAAACAGCTTCACAAACAGTCTTTTCAACCTCACAGGATCTTTATTTAGTTCGAATACAAAGAAAGTAACTTGGCACTTCCACTAAACGTTACTTCGATTACGTCGTTACACCAGTAGGTGGCGACAAGCGAAAAAATATACTTGTCATTGAATCAGCCATTCAAGAGATTTGTTCAAAAATTCTGATTCATCCAGTAATGAAACATTCTCAATTTATCCAGAATTGTGCAGCTCTAATGTACATATTAATGTATGTAACACATAGTACATTGGCTCATCAGTTGGCTTAGACATTCCTTGTCAGAGTTTCTGTGTAATTAAATTTAAGCATGAAATTGTTAGTTAAGGCCGGCATGCTCCTACTCTATAGGGACAGGACAGAAACTGCACTGTATGTGGTGCATGAGTATTTTAGACACAATGGCTCTTTGCTTTCGCTAATGTGCATCTATGGACTGCTATTATTGATTGTGCTGCAGGACGTGCATATAATAGAGATGACTCTCTTTACATGCAGTCTTGTGCTGCACTAATGGGCTTCTACTTGGACATTGCTGACCTTTTTAAAGGGCCTTCGGTTAAACACTCTTGACCTGCTGTCACCTCACACCGGAATGTGTGGCGAGAACAATTAAGGACTTATCTTGTGAAAGGACCCTGGAACAGGCTGCTAACTGCACGTGAGATCCAAAAGGTGAAGAAAATTGTGTGAAGCCCTCCATATATCAAATGCTTAATGAGTTACATTGGCAGCATAACTGATTGTAAACAAATGGTTTAGAAAGAGCAGTCTATTTAAATCTGGCGTGGAATAGGCCGGTTGGTTTCTATGCAGAATGGAAGATAACCGCAAAGCAACTCCATTCATTATTTCAATAACCATTCTTAGTTACCAAGAACTTTTCCTCCAAACTGGCTAAAAGACATTATCTGAAAGGTCAAAAGTGCTCTGTCTTTGTCTGTCATTGTGAGGGAGAGAGCTACTAATGGAAACAGGTTTATCAGGTTATTTCTGTTATGACTGCTGGGGACGGCAGTTTTTGAAAGGGAAAACCAGGTGTGAAAACCAGCTCCCAATGGGACTCCTCTACACTGATAATCTGCGTATACACAACTAGAGATCAACATCACCAGTGTTTTCACTACTGATACTCAAACCCTCACCCAGCCATGAGTTACGTAGGAAGAGGATGAAGTTGCCACATGTCACATGCTCTTATTTGTTGCTTGGGACAAGTACATCAGTAAAACGTTAATCTTTTTATCTTTGTGTTGATACAAATAGGATTTTCATGTTGTTGCTGTACTACATCACAAAAGGGGACAGATAGCCTTTGAGGACTCAACTGAAGTTATTCTGGTGCTTTATACCTTTTGTAGGACACATGTGACTTTTTTTTTGAGAATTTATGCAACTAAAATGTACTGGTCTAATGCAGTTGAGATTAACTGTTATTTCTGCACATATCAATTAAGCATAAATTTAAGGTGAGATTTGAGACTCATTTAGACTGAAAATCATTGCGGTTTGTGATGTTTATGGAATGTTTTCTGGGTGCTGCAGAACTCAAGTTTATTCCATATATCTGTAGCATAGATTTTAAGGTTTATTGCACTAAATGCATGTTCAGTAATGCACACACTTGAGAGCAGTGTCAATGCAGCATGATGATGCTGATGATGACAGCACAGTTAGCGAGTGCCTGGCTGAGGCGAGAGAGAGAGAGAGAGAGCAGTGAGCAAACACATGAACACTGCAGCAGTTCTGTGCCTACTTACTCCATCACAATCAGATCAAAGCACTTCACCACATTGAAAGGTCAATTTAAATATACCCAAGATGTGAATGATCTCTGAAAGTATTTGGAGGTGGGAAGGGACTGATTTGACAAAGTTTTAAATGTCAGTGCAATTTCTTTATCTGCATACAACTGCTTGAGGCAGAGATTGCACTAAAAATATAATCATTATTTATCAAATGATCATGTCACTTTGATGGACTTTGCTGTTCAATAAATGAAGTTAATTTGGCTTGATATCTTGTGAATATTTTATTTATTTATTTTTTTTTCCCTCTTGCAGAATAAACATTGGACTTGTGATCTGGTCACTCAATTTAATGAGTAGTGTACCATGAATTATTCCACTGGACTACAGGAATGTTTCTAAAGTAAAGAAATGTAATAGGCCAGATATATTTTGTAAAAAATAAATAAAATAAAATTCTGGCAACAAGATTACAGCATATCTGTCTTACTTAAATATTGTCTTTTAAAAGTGTTTGAATTTAGAGGAAATCTGTGTTGCTTTCTGCAGATTTCTGCAGCCCCGAGTCATTAGTAATGCTAAATCCGATAACACTTAGATATCCATATATAACACTTATATACCGCAGCAAAAAAATAATGGCTGCCTACTGTTCCTGGGTGTGTGTTCACACTGTGTGCGTGCGTGCGCGCGTGTGTGTGTGCGCGCGCGTGTGTGTGTGTGTGTGTGTGTGTGTGTGCGTGTGTGTGCGCGCGCGCGTGTGTGCGCGCGTGTGCGTGTGTGTTCAATACTCACTGCTATGTTTGTGCACTTGGATGTGTGAAAGGCAGAGCACAGATGTTGTCATTTAGGAATAAGATCCCATGGGTGTTTGAAATAGGGACGTCAATTTACATAAATTACCATAATCGATTGTTGTTTAAAATAACAATCAATTAATCGATTAACCGTTTACAGGGCTCAACACTAAGGATTTTTTCTACTGGCCCAGTTGGGCCAGTGGTTCAAATTTTTACTTGACCCGCTAAAATTTTCACTTGCCCCACCACAAAAAATTAATAAAGTAAAAGAAAAGAAAATGGGCCTATAAAAAAAGCCTAGTTATTGTTTTTGTTGTTTTTGATACATGTAACCTTAATAAATAGGGTTATGACACCAAAAGCTACTAGATTAATTTACTTAAATTTTAAATATTGTTAGACAAATAAACAGTAAGTAATAAAATAGTAACAAATAATCAAATTATGAGTAATAGCAAAAATAAAACAACAGAACAAACATATAAATGAAATAAACGGTGCTTTTCAAGTTTTTCATGTAGGTTTAACCCTGAAAAACCGACACGGCCGCCGGCGGCCAAAAAGAACTATCGTTCTTAAATGTTTAATAATTTTTGAACCGCTAATCCAATCTGTATGCTTTGTACCGTAAAGAAGAGATTCTCGGCTTTCCAGTGATATCGCATTTATCACATTCTGACATTCAGAGGCTCCGTGGTGAGACTGGTTACGTCATCAAAATCTGCAGCATTGATTCGTCAAGGCAATGCATGTAGTTTGTTTCTCTAAGCCAAACAGGAACGATTGTTGATGCCTAGTCCCGCCTCCTATGCCCAGATTGGTTCAAACCATCATCATCTCAACCAATAAACATAGGTTTTGGTCATTTGAACCACGATACTATCATGTTCCTTTGGAAGTATGAATAAGCGCAAAGTGAAAGTATTTGCGTGTGCATGTATCTGCGTGTATGAAAACAAACACAAAAATAACAGATTTGAATGAGAACACTCATGTTACAAAGCATGACTTTGACATAACATGAACCAAAAATGAGGATAAAACAGTTTCACATCGGATAAGTTATTGCAATTTATGTTTTCAAACGTGTCTCTACACAGTGAACCGGTGCAATCACATGCGACGCGAAAGTGAGTACAGCCACAGGACTGATCTGTTTGGTTGTTATATTATCTAAATACTTATTTTATAGTTTGTGAAGATCATTAACATTAGTAGTTCAGTTGAACTACTTATTTTTCTCTCTCATGTTGTGTATATTTTGTGAAAAAAAACAAAAAACCTTTGCACTGTTTTTATTTTCGTTGCACAAGACAATTTTCATAATTGTTTTCATTACTTGCAACACTATTTGTTTTTATTCATGTTCAGATTGAAAATATAATTCTCTAATAAGTCACTTTTGCTTTAGTGTTCTGTTGTATAACATTTTCTTGTATTAATTTTACTCCCTGGTCTTTTTTGGACACACATTATCAATAAATAAAGTACACCTGTTTATCCCCCAAGAGTAATATTGTAGTTTTATCTAGAGTAATATTGTAACAAATGGCTATAACTTGCTTAGAGATTGTTAAATTTAGACAAAATTTCATCTGAAAGTTTAAAACATCCAAATATAACTTTTTAAAA
This sequence comes from Mylopharyngodon piceus, assembly GCA_039654765.1. Classification (NCBI taxonomy): domain Eukaryota; kingdom Metazoa; phylum Chordata; class Actinopteri; order Cypriniformes; family Xenocyprididae; genus Mylopharyngodon; species Mylopharyngodon piceus. The sequence continues at coordinate 20,417,542 of CM077457.1, forward strand.
GAAAATAAACAAACTTCAGGAGGTTTTGTGAGTTTACAGTGAAAAACACTAGATTTTTGCTGCCATTTTTTTGAAATTCTGGGAATTTTATCCATTCTCAGACAAAATAAATGTAAAATTGGCACTTTAAATGAGCTAAACTGAAACTTCAAGTTGTTCTGTTTAAAATGATATATGGCACTTGATGCTGACTGCTAGAATGGGTTAGAAAACCAGAGAAAAGTGCAGGCGAGTCAGGTGCCCCAAAAATGCTCTAGGTCTTTAAGGGTTAAACAGGAGATTTTCAGGTACAGAAATTGTAATCTAATGTATAGCTAAAGATTAAACTTTATTAAAGTTAATCAGTCAAGAGTAGTTACAGATGCATAAATAATGTTTTGAAATGTTGGAAATATAAAACGTTAAATACTGTTATTTGAAATTATTTTAAAAATGAAAAGACACTTTAAATGTGAAATTAAACCCGCCAGTAGGTGGCAGCAAGTCCCTGTTAATGAGCGAGTCATTGAGATTCAACCAATTCATTCAAACGGCTGATTCATTCAGGAAGTGTTGCTCAGAGACGCAGAACAATTCTGTGTGGACTTCGGAACTATTTTCGTAGGCAAAATAGAGCGAAACAGGCGATTTGGCGTCTAAAATGTAAGTCACTTGATATTAAGTTCTTGTTCATTAAACTGTACGCTGTATAAAATCAATATCACATTTGTAATCGTGCTATATTTGGAGAAAAACGGCGCCCTTTGTTTAATATTGGTTAACTATATTAAATTATATAAATATGAAAGATATACAGGGTCATTTTTGCCCCTTATCTTGAATTCTGGGGGCAGTTCTTGAATTCGGTTATTCAGTTCTAGTTCTTATTACTTAAGTTCTATAATTAAATAATGCTTGATTATTTGCACTCTCTTGTAATTTTGTAACCTATCTGAAGACATGGTTGGGATTGTTGCTTTTGCTGTTTGCACTAATTTTGCTACTGTTTGAACCATGAGAGTATGAATAAATAAAGAATCTGTGTTTATCTTTCAAACTTGTAATTAATTTGAATTACTATTGTGTGTAATTATTATTGTGTGATGTTTTTCAGCACAGTTGCACTTAGGGTTGGGTACCATTCACATTTTAACCGGTACCAGTATTAGTACCTGAAATTCGGTGCCAGTGCCCAACGGTACCTTTTTTTGGTACTTTACCATCTCTGTGTAATAACAAAAACATTTATTTCAGTGAAAAAAAAAAAAAAAAAAAAAAAAAAAAAAAAAGCCCAAACCTCTTGTTGTTTCATTTTCCCCACGATGCTGTCAGAGCTGGAATTTGACTAACAACACATGGAAAATATGACTGTGACAATATTTAGTATGTAACAATATGCGGAGCGCGCATGAGAGCGGTTTCTGCGCAGAACGCTGCGATGAGATTAACAACGCTCCCAATGCGGATCATAGATCATATACAGACTGGAGTAAGCGCGTTTCAAGTTTTTATCGACATATTGCAAATTGCGTTGTCACAGTCTGCATCTAGTTTTGTGAAATTTATCCACACTGCCATTGCCCTGTGTGTTGTTTAAACGAGTTGCAGGGGTGATGTCGCATGGTCTCTCTCTTTCTCTAACGTACTTTACTCTCGCACCCAGATGTGTTCTCAGGTACCGAAATTTGGCACCGATTGATTTAATGTGATTCGGTACTCTGTAGTACCGACATAATTCGGTCTGTGCCCTTAAAAGTACAGAGTTCGGTACCCAACCCTAGTTGCACTTTTACAGAAGAAAAGTGTATCTGCAACTTTTCTATTTCTGCAAGGGCTGGTGTTTGGATTTGTACTGTTTTTTCATTCTTTTATGTAATTTGTATATTACAGGTGCCTATTTGATGATGGGTACGTTTTACCTTAGTTCAAAGTTTGTTTATGAAGCTCTCAAGACTGCATGCAGCTATCACTTGTAGCCAAAAACAGTGGTGAATGGTACTATATTTATATCGTCATTGATATCATTATCGCAATAAATACCAGAAAATATTGTGATATATTTTTAAGACCCTATCGCCAAACCCTTGTGGGTAGGGATGATGTATAGAGACCAATCAGACACTGCTTTACAGCTGGAGTGCGCTTGGATTGGTTTGATCGCTCAGACTGACGGGTCTTGATTTACCATGCACCATAGAATAGGAGCACACAGCTAAAACAGCGATATTATTACAAGCTGTTTATTCTATATACTTTTATTGTGTCGTTGACACAGGTAGTTCTTGTGTTCTGTGAAATCACTTGTTAGGAGGGTTTTTTTTTTTTTTTTTTTTTTTTTTTTTTTTTGCCCCTTTGGTAATTGTGTTTTGAAATAAACGGCTAGCCTTCCTAATCCATTGCATGGCTTAAAGACATTAATACATTTAGAATATGTAACTACGGTACCCTCGCTATATTTTTCCTTGTGTGTGCCTGTTGCACGTGCTTTGCGCATGAGCCTAACGCACCTCAAAGCTACGCACTCTAATGAGGACCTTACTTAATCAACCATCATTAAGCTTTATCAGTTAAATTCTCAACAATTAATCGTGCAGTCAGTGTGAAGTAGTGTGTTACTAGTGTTACACATTGTTCGGCCATACACAGATTACGTTACTTGTCCACCTCGGGTACTGTCATTTTACTTTTTACAGTTGGACCAGATTTCACAAAAAGATTTCACTTGTGTGACCAGAGTAAGGAGAGATGAGATGATTGACAGGATGATGGGAGAGGATGTAGTGCGCAACAATCATCGACAAATATCTCACAAATGTGTGGTCAGTTCCGCTGCTCCCTATACAGAGTACTTGTGATCGCAAATTCAAAGGTGAAAAACGAGTGCGCATTCACGGCTATAGACAGAGTACGCATGATCACAAATTAAAAAAATGAAAGTGAAAAGTGAGCACGCGTTCATAAGCGCACCCCCCCCCCCCAACTAATGACCTTAATGGGCCTTTGCACAGCTATAATGCTTACTTTCATACAGACCCCTTGTCGTTTATTGTTATATTGTTATAAATAAATGATAGTCTTGTGATAAAATGTACTTTTCAACAATTAATTGTGCAGTCTATAAACATCTAAATTTTCCAAGTGTTTGGGGTCTAATGTTTGCTTCATGTTAAACTTGAAAACAGCATCATATTGAACTTTTACTGTCGGTACACAGCATCATTCATACAATGGAAAGCCACTCATAATATTTCCTATTTTTACTGTTAACACAGGTGTTCGAGTGCTTGTGGATGCCCGAGAAAAGCTGCATATCCCGTGGGGAGACCCTTCAAACCAGGCACATGGAGACACCATGATGGCTTTTGATACACGGTCAGCCATGGGGTCACAGGGGATGGTGGAGACCAAAGTGTTCCTGCAGTACCTGCCTTCGATCCGTGCCCTCTGGGCTGACAGCGGCATACAGAACGCATATGACCGGCGCAGGGAATTTCAGCTGGTGAGCTTTCGGTGATCTTTAAAGACAACATGAAGTCATAATGCATTTCACTTCTGTAATGTGATGTTTCTCTAAGTGAAACTGTATATTTAGCAGGAAATGGGATTTGTTGGGGACAATTGTTGTCCCTTCAATGCACAACCTTGGATGCATTACCAGTAAAGTTTTGTATGCAGAGAAAATTACATTTTTTATGATAAGAAAACAACATTTTTTTGCAAAGTGTTAAACTAGGAGTATTTATTAAGTCTTAAACTAAAACTTAATGCTAGTTATTATGCTTTTTTTTATTTTTATTTTATTTATTTATTTATTTTTAGCAAATTTTACTTTAGGTCATAGTGACCTGCTTTGCACTGCAGAGAGTCTGTGAGATTTTTTTGGCATTTGACAAGCCTTGTGGTGGACAAAAATACTTCAAACTTTAGACCCCAACTAAAAGTTGTGCTGCCAAGATGGTGTGTGTGTGTGTGTATATATATATATATATATATGAGAGATATATATATATAGATATAGAGATATATATATATATATATATATATGAGAGATATATATATAGAGATATATATATATATATATATATATATATATATATATAGATAGATGTAGAGATATATAGATAGATATAGATATATATATATAGATGTATAGATATGGATAGATATATAGGTAGATATAGATAGATATATAGGTAGATAGATATATATGAGGATGTGTAAACCACATCAGTGTTGTGCTCAGGCCTGGCTGCTGTGAACTGTTTTTCATCAGTCTGCTTCTGACATCATCAGACTTTCTGCCCTAGGGTGTCTTTATCTAACCTAGATTACAGATTGCGATTCCTTTTTTTTTTTTTTTTTTTTTTTTTTTTTTCTTTGTTAGTTTTTTATAAATACTTAGCTAGCTTATCGTTTTAGTTTGATCATTTTGGATTTTCCCCAATAAATCTCATTAGCGCCTGACATAAGCAAGTGCCATCTTAGCACACAACTTCAGACTTCTCTAAATGCTCTCAGTTCCTAATGTGTTACTTCCCCATTTTAAATGTGTGATTTAACCCAGTAACCGCCTCCTATTATTATGATTTGTAGAGATTACAAAGAACGAGATAGAACTGCTGATACAGACTGATCCACATTTTCCAACATTCATAAGTAAAATTGACGAGGAAGAAATTGGGCTGCTATACATCATATGATCGCGATCATCCATGCAGCGTGAAAGTCATGTTTTTATGTCTCTCTTCTGGTAGTACTTTGTGCCACACTGACGCTAAACAAGGTTTAACATGCATTGCAAATGCAAATCGTTCATGAATGGCTCTTTAAAGGGATAGTTCACCCAAAAATGAAACTTCTGTCATCATTTACTCACCCTCCGGTTGTTCCAAACCTGTATAAATTTATTTGTTCTGTTGAACATGAAGATATTTTGAAGAATGTGGGAAACTGAACAGTTCTGGGGCACCATTGACTTCCATAGTATTTTTTTTCCTACTATGGAAGTAAATGGTGCCCCAAAGCGGCCTGGTTACAAACTTTCTTCAAAATATCTTCCTTTGTGTTCAGCAGAACAAAGAAATTCATACAGGTTTGGAACAACCGGAGGGTGAGTAAATGATGACAGAAGTTTCATTTTTGGGTTCATCAAGCATTCTTTGTAAGTGACGTGTGTTAAACTGACATTTTAATTGCTAGTTGTTAATTATTTGTATGGCAATTAATTGTCAGCCAAAATGACATGACTGTGACAGCCCAAGGTGGCTGTATTATTGTGATTAAGCGTGAAACGTTACGTGATATTTCCCTGTGCACGAGTTGATTTATTTCGGAAATCACTGGTGTCATGCACAGAGAGTTTGCTTTTTTTGCTGGGGGATAAAGGTGGTCTTTGTCCATTTCTTGTGATCCTCTCAGCATGGGCATGCTGGGACTTGAGCAGAGCAGAGGATGCATGCTGTTTAGGACAAGAAACAACACGACACTGATCTGTGAAGCTGATAACGGTGTAGATCTGCTCTTCACCAAGCTCAGGAATCTCCATTTGCACTGAGCAAAGGCTGGTTGAATGCAAATCCATCCATTACCGCTGAGGCTTCCATACAGCTCGCATGTTAAGTAGGCAGCCTCTTCCCTCGGCTCTGCCACAGGCTCTGGTGATTTGCATTCAGCCTGTGTGAGTGAAGGCAACAAAACAAAACACTTTTGTGCCCTGTAATCCACAAACCACGTGTGTCGAGTGCAAAACATTATCAGGCTTCCTGCTTTCACAACTCTGCCCCTCCAGCCTCTGGGGGTTATGGTATGCACCCAACATGCAACAAAACAAAACTTGTTCTAGATTCCTACAGCCGAGAACCCTTCACCGCTGGCTCCTCCTCGTTCCACCCCTCCTCTCATTTCTAGGCATTGCATAATCCTAATCCACAGCTTTAGTCTTCGCTGTTCTGCTCTCACTACCCCTGTACATGACATTGTGATCCGTCTCCTTTTGGTAGTCTTTTTAATGTCTGCTTTGAGCTAAATGCCAGCAAATAGTTTATAACTGTCGATTTCAATTTGGTGAATCATTACAAGGTTTACTTATAGAGCGTTTGTATGAGTCAGTAAGGTTCATTCCAGCCCAACTTACTAAAGGCTTAATATGATTTAGGTAATACTTGCGAGACGGTGCATTTTCAAAATGCTCACTGCCTTTTCAATTTAGATGATCATACTCCATTATAAAATGAAACCGTCTTCAGCACTACTCATCTCAGCTGTGGTTACTGCGGGATCCATGATGTCTGCAGATTGAAGGCACCGGAAGAGATGTTTTGATAGGAGACATCCACCCAAGTGCGCTCTCTCCTGTTTTCCCAAACACTGCTTTCTGTGCTCTGCCCACCCCATATAGGGACAGCTGTAGGGTTGAAAGCGTTGTGTCCATTTCTGTAATACTCTGGACTAGTGTAAGTGGAGGCTGACCAGCCTGAGGTTTCAAGCTTGCCTGTCTTCCCCCTTCCCTTCATCCCAGCCTAAGATTACCAGAATCTAGAAGAAGGATTGCGTGATCCATGAAGGAATGTTGAGCTGTGATTTAAATGAAGACCCTTGTGCATGCCTGCAAATCTGAGACCTAGGGAAGGAGATATTTTTCTGACCCTCACTGTTGCTCATTTCTATTTATTCAGATAACAGTTAGGCTATTTTATTAAACATCTTGTCTGCCAATTATCCTGACATTTAGGTTGTCCAATATGTGGGACTTTTACATAATGTTGTTAACCCCTTAGTATTCCTGTAAAATTGGCCTAAAAAGGCATACCCAAAGTAAATTGCATGCCGTTCTTATACCATTTAGGGTATATGCATGGTTTTGGTCTCTTTTGAAAGGTGTGTGTACTGCTGGCAGTACAGTGGACCGCTAACAGGTTAATTCGTACACTATTCCTTTAAGCTACTAATATCTTATATATTTCTTTTAAAATGTAATCTTTCATATTTTGAAGTATGGAGAAGAAAAATGACTAAAATGTAAGACAAATAAACATACAAGACAAGCATTCTGTTATGCAGTATTGCAAATAAACTCTCCATATTTTCTTTATATTTTAAAGCTGGACGATACATCAAATATTAGCAATATTATAATTAGGGAATATAAAATTATGGAATATTGTGTTTATTTTGAAGGTAAATGCTTTGCACAGAGTGCACAGCACAGTGTGAAAATTTTTTTTTTGAAAGTTGCATCTGTGACATAAATGACATTTTATTATTATATTCAGAAATAATGTGCAATGCAGATAAATAAAACAAAACATTTACAAAGGTTTTAAGCACTATAAACATGTATTTTAATTCCCCTCACCCCACAATAAATCCTTTAAATTTAACTGTATTCAGAACGGTATAAAACAAACATAAATTATAGTGGCATTCATTATAAACAACATTATAAATGTCATGCCTAAGTACATTTAAATTGAAACTGAAACTGGGAAATGCGCTATACAGATAAACTTGGACTTATGTAGCTCTCTTATTCACCAGAAATCCCAGTGTGTATGCTTTGCACATGTTTTGCATTCTTGACACTAATCATATTGTATTATAATCGTTTAGGTTGCCTCGGGAATGAAAATCATAACACATTTCAGATGATTAAAAAAAATCCCGGAAAATGCAGTATATAGTTTTTTTTATGTGTGTGTATGTGTGTGTATATATATATATATATATATGTGTGTATATATATATATATATATATATATATATATATATGTATATATATATATATATATATATATATATATATATATATATATATACACAATTATTAGTTGAATATACATTTTACTATCTAATATGTTATATGGGGTGTGACAACATATACTATAAAACAAACAGTTTATGTATATGTATATATAAACCGTTTGTTTTATATTATGTTATGTTATACATTTTGTCATATACAGATTGCAGTTAACCAACAGTAGGCATTAACAGTGCTTCAGGTGTTGCTGAGTTAACAGGACTTCCTTTTTAGCATTGCTCAGAAACTGATATCCTGGCCTGTTCTGAGCATGTTGTTCCTGTGTGCCCACACCCTTCATTGCCGATGAACAGCACAGTTTGGCTGTGGCTTCATGCTTAGCTGGGGGAGGGTTACCAGGGGTTTTTCTTATGACATAATCCCTTTTCTACTGAAAGCCACCTCAAAAGACCTGCGTGTACCTCTTGTAGACCTCCGCTAACCCCAAGATGCAAATGGATGCTCTCATGTTGTTAAAGGGTATTTTATGTAGGAAATGAGGAAGACTTTTTTTTTTTTTTTTTTTTTTTTTTTCCCCGACTGCTCCCACTGAGCTTTGTTCTACAGCTTCTTCAAGCGCTGAGAAAGATGAGCATGATGTTGAGAAGGAAGCAGAACAGAGCTCCTTCCTGCTATCCTGTCAGCATACCAAACTGTTGAAATTACTAGCAGCTAATTGGTCCGTTATACATCTGAGCGTCACGGAACATTAACTCAAGCCCTGTTGCTGTTTCCTGGACAGCTTGTTCCTGTTACTCACAATTTTCATTTTCCAGAGTGTGCCTTGGTGTGTTCTTCCTTAAGGCCCAGATATACTTCAAGCTGAATCAAAGAACAAACTGGTGTGACATCATTTCAAACAAAATCAGAGCAAAACGAAGTTCGTTTGGTGTTCCTTTCTGGAGTTCAATACATTTTGCCAAAGCGACCTTTTTACCCCTAAGTAAAGAATGAAAAAGACCTTAGCCAGGAGTAAATTGGAGCTTGTCCATTTTCTAGCATCCTGTGTTCGTTGGTGGTGTACCACACTGAGGCTAGGTGTCACAAATTCATGACTAAAGCTGGAATTGGTTCTGGTACAGCCATAAGTCACCAGTATGAACTCTTATCAATAACAATACAGAATTAGGGATGTTGCAGTGAGGGAATTTTTACACCGGTAAATAAACTTGCGATAACGCCGATATTATGTGATCATGTGTACTTTCTGTATAGGCCTGCAATTCACGATCACACATACTATGTGTGAAAAGAGCGATGATACTGACCGCACATTTTACAAGATGAGATGTGTTGCGTGCCAAATCCTCCGCCATCATCTTGTCAGTCATTTCTCACATCCTCACGTAATAAGTGAAATCTGACTCCTGCTTCACTGTCCTGTGACTCGGCATCTCGTGCTGTATGAAGCAGAGCAGATGCTTTCAGTTAATTGTAGCGTCTGTTGTCCAACTGAACTAAACGGTTTTTATTTCTATAAGAAAGCAAAACGACAGTGGGGGCGGTGCCGCGGTGGCCAAGTAACGTAATCGGTGTACGGCTGAACGCTGTGTAACGCCGACTACCGCAGCAAGCCTATACAGAATTCCCCCACAGGAGTAAATAAAAGATTCCAGTAACATTTTCTTTCAAATTAAAATATGTCTTTGATTACTGACATCCTGTCAGAGGGTTTTCATGAGTCACATCCGTCTGTTCACGTTTAATGAGGCCCTCATTTCTTCAAGTGCTTATCTCTGCACATTTTACACTTTTGCTGATTGATGGGTTTATTTGACCACATTTTACTATAATAATCTTTTTGTCATGAGTTCATTGGGATAAATCTAATTATGAAGAAAGGAACCTCAATTACCCTTGTGAACTGGTAATGACTGTATGTCTCGTTTGTGCTCAGTTGTTTTCATTGTCAGTTTACAGTGCTTTGATAACCTGACTGATTCTCTCTGCTCTTTGTCATTCTCAGGGTGAATCGGTGAAATATTTCTTGGATAACTTGGACAAACTCGGAACACCGGTAAGCATGTCATCATTCTGTCTGTGCTGGTGTCTTTTTTTGTTTTGTTTTGTTTTTTTGTTTTTTTTACTGATTAGTTAAATTTTATATTTTATTTTTATATATATATATATTTCTTTTTTTTTCTTTTTTTTTTTTTTTTGAAAATGATTAGTTATATTTTAAAGTAATTTACTGTGCTTTAGGTCAGTGGTTTCCAACCACATTTTGCATGTCTCCTTGATCAAGCACACCTGAATTAGGTCATCACTCATTAGCAGAGACTCCAAGACCAGAAATGGGTGTGTCAGACAAAGGAGACATGGAAAATGTGCAGTGTGAAGCCAAGTGTGTGTTTTAGGGTTAGTCTGGCGCTGTGTTATACTTACGTTGACCAATCCAAAGTAGTTGTTCATTAATGGGAAACTGCTCAGGACCAATGTCTTTCTCCAGAGCAGAGGCATTGGTGCCCTGAAATGACAGAAAGTGAGGGGAAAAAAAGACAAACATCTGTTAAATATTCATGCTTACACAGAATATTTAAGACAAAGTAAGAACACTCACAGCTATAATTACATTTTAATTTACATTTAAATTCTTTTTCTAAAATTCTGTGCTGACGCATGAAAAGTTTCTCGCATTAAGCAACCAAAAATTTAAATATTAGAAGGGGAGAAAAAAAAGGTCCCTTTACATTTTTATGAAAGAAGCAGTTAAGAATGAATCGTCTTGTATATGATGCTTCAAGTTACAGAATGACCTGTTCTGTTTGTTTTACAAAATATTTTTATTTTTCTAATATTATAGTCTTATGTAAGACATAATTATGTCTGGTAAGCTTTGTCAATTCACTCACCATTGGCAAGTGTGGCAAACAGTGTTATTTAGTATTATTTATTTACTTGGGGGCCTCCAGGAACGTGGTTGGGAACCACTGCTTTAGGTTGCTTTTAATTTTTAAATTTTTTTTTTTTTTTTTCTTTGGGGGGGGATCAACAGGTTCAGTCTTTTATTGCATTTATTTTAGAGTGAGTTTTGTCGAATGGCTTTAAACAAAGTAAAAATTGTTAATGGAGCTGAGTGTGTAATAAACAAAAGGGCTTTTCACACTGAGCTTAAGGTTTGGTTATCGTTAAGGTTAGATTATCATTCTAAACACTGCTTTTAACCCCAGGTAAAGGACTATTTCACACTTGTAATTTAGAAGTGTGGTTAGCACCACCAGGGGTAATGAAACCCTGCTCTGGAGCAGGGTTAGCACCGCTTTTGTGGCATTCGTCCAGTTAGTGACATTGACGCCGCAGATATGCAAATAAGGGCGTTCACACAGGTTTAGGAATATACCGTATGAAACAGCAGTGAATGAATACTAGGGATGTCAATTTACACAAATTCCCATGATTGATCGTCGTTTAAATTAACGATCAATTAATCGATTAAACGTTAGCCTTAATACTGCAATATGCGTCTACTGCAGTGGCATATAGCCAACAGCATGACAGGGTGTGCAAATGCTGCTCAAAACGCCATGTTCCTCACCAAATGAAAGAGAAGGGTTTTTAGTCTAAATAAAGGGCTAGTAGGATTGTAAAATGAGTTGATGTGATTGATCATTTATTAAAATACTTATTTAATAATCAAATATAATGACTAATACAATGGGTCACCAACGCCGCCTCAGATGCGTGCTTGTCAAAATGTGTTCTCTTGTTGTGGACACACTCTTCCTGGAACAATGAGCTTGAAATGGCAACTAAACCCAATGAATTCACAACGATTTGTTAAAACAGTGTTCTCATTAATGTTATGTAATATGACAGTTATTATTAGTCGCGCATTGCTGTTTGAGCTGCGCATGCTGAATGAACACCGGTAAACCAGAGCACTTTGCTAGCGCGTTATTTAACTCAAAGAAACGCTTCATATAAGATTAATCAGAAATATACAAAATAAACATAATATTACGAATTATATCTGCACAAAATGACGTGAATGTACAAGTGAACTTGAACTAAATTACATGATATTCAGAATGCGTGACTCATTGTGGACGCACTCTTCCTGAAGCAATGCGATGAAAACTAAACGGCAACTAAACCCAAATAATTCAGAATGTTTTATTACAATATTGTTATTTTTATAATGTTATGCAATATGACAGTCCCAATCATAGTCATTATTAGTTGTGCATTGCTGTTTGAGCTGCATGCGCTGAAGCTGAAGATGATCACTGTAAAATGTAAAATTGTCCCAAACATAACTCCGGCGCACTTGCTTCATTTTTCCTCGTGTCTGCTTTATATGTTTCACGGTTGAGCAGCACACAAGCTCATGAACCTGCTTAATCGACGTTCAATAAGTTTTATCGATTTAAATGTATTATCGACAATTAATTGATCGTCGATTAATCGTTAACATCCCTAATGAATACACAGGATTAATTGTTAACCCTGGGTAAATTTTAAGCAGTGTGAAGTGTTGAAGGAAGATAACCCATGATTCCATTTACCCGGAGTTTACAATGACCCAGGGTTAACTGTTTAAAGTGTGGAAAGCCCTAATATGCATTCATCTTTGTAAACTGCAGTGTTTCATTTCTGTGGAAATAAGCCTGGAAAGTGATTCAGAATAGAAATTTAGGAAACTTGTCCTTTTACTTGTGACTTAAAGAGATTCACCTAAAAATTAACATTGTCATCATTTACTCTCCTTCATGTCATTGCAAACCAGTAACTTACTGTCTTCTGCAGATGTTTTGATAAAATATTTCTCCAAATATCTTATTTTATGTTTCATCCAATTAAAAAAAAAGAAATTTCATTTTTGGATCAACAATCTCTTGAAAGCACTTATGGAAGGACTTTGTCCAGTGCATATTAAATTGTATATTAAATAAATAAACATCTCAATCTGTACTTGCATTCAAGAGGCTGATCCATTTCATACTGAATGATTAAGTGCAGTACAGAAACAGCTAAATTTGCTAAAGAGCTCTTTTATATTGAGACAATCAAAGCAGTCGTAGATGAATCATCTTGTCTGAAATAAATCACTTTATACAGCAGAGCATGAAGGAAATACTGAATAGCAAATGCTGAAGATAATGTCAGACAGATGAATGCCCATCTGTTTTTTTTTTTTTTTTTACAATGCTGTGGGCCTTGACAGGGTTTCCCTGCTCACCAGCCAGCACAGACAGAGAGAAGTGAAACTATCTCTGCTGACATCAAAGGTCACGTGTCAACCCTTTCTCATAATACTTCCTATAGGAACTTTTTCACACAACATTTTACCAGAGAAATCATCAGTCTTTAGTTTTTGTGTAAGATATTTGAAAGAATCAGTCGAGAGGACACTGTGTCATGAGGCTGCATGATTAAGGATGACCATACGACGTGAGGGTTTCTTACTCAGATGATCCATGTGCTCACGCTGATGAGGAGTGATGGAAAATACTGTTTTCTTATGAATTTATAGATTATAAACAAGCCATCAAGACTTGCTGACTGACTCAGTCTGATGGGAAAAAAAAGCAGTCTTTACACTAATTTTTTAATAGGCCTCCACTAGAATTGTTCCATATTCAAACCATGATGACAGCACTCAGGTACTGAATTGAGTCAGTATTGCCGACACTGTACAAATACTCTATATATTTTTATTTTTTTAAAGGGTTAGTTCACCCACAAATGAAAATTCTGTCATTTATTACTCACCCTCATGTTGTTCCAAACCCGTATGACCTTCTTTCATCTTCGGAACACAAATTAAGATCTTTTTGATGAAGTCTGAGAGGTTTCTGTCTTTACATAGAGATCCAACGCAACTACCACTTTCAAAGTCCTGAAAGGTAAGAAAGACGTCATTAAAGTACTCCATGTGACTCCAGTGGTTTAACCTCAGTTTTATGAAGCGACACGAGTGCTTTGTTTGCACAAAATATAATTTACCACTTTGATCTGCAACACGTTCACAAGAGCATCACGGAGCATGCGTTTTGTTCATGCAAGAGCTGACATTGTTGCGTGAACAAGCTTTGGATAATATTATTTTGTAAATAAATTGGTACAATATTTTTTTTGTTTGTGCAAACAAAGCACTCGTGTCGCTTTATAAAATTGAGGTTAAACCACTGGAGTCACATGGATTACTTTAATGATGTCTTTCCTACCTTTCTGGACCTTGAAAGTGTCAGTTACATAGCTGTCAATGGAGGGACAGAAACCTCTCAGATTTCATTAAAAAGATCTTAATTTGTGTTCCGAAGATGAACAAAGGTCTTACGGATGTGGAATGACACAAGGGTGAGTCTTTTGACAGAATTATCATTTTTGGGTGAACTAATCTTTTAATTTTATTTAGTACTAGAACTTTTTGAGAACTCTAGTTATTTTGTTCCCACTTCCTTTGCATTTTATATGTGGGGTCTGTTGACAAATTAGTTTTTAGCAGATCTTTTGAGACTATCTATGCAGCTGTCACAGCATCAGTGTCTGGCTGACGCATGAGGCCCAGTGCAGTTCCTTTTGCGTCATGTGACTTGCCGCCTGCCGCTCGTGTTCTTTCTCTCAGTACTAAACGGATGTTTGCGGTTTTGTGCTCTTTCTAGACGCTGCTGACTGCAGTAAATGTGGTGATTAGTATCTCAACTTTGACTCCAGACAGCTCTGTTCTAGAGCGAAGGATCAGATAACCTGATTTAAATCCACGACTTGTGAAAACAGTCACACTGGTTCATATTGTTCAAAGCACTAATGCCACGTTAGGAAGAGAGACTGAAAGGACCATTCGCTTGTTTCCCCACATATCTTAATTTCTATATTACGCTCCTTGACGTCATGCTGTCGTTCGATCTCGGTTCTCGTGTCTGTCACTCTAAATTTCTGTTCTGGGAAAAAGGAAGCAGAGTTGAATGCGCTCTGGTCCAGGCGGCACGCCTCAGACTGGCTACTCTTGACTTGGCCACGTCACGGCAATGTGGACCCACTTCTGCAATCACACCATCGACAAACAGGAAGAGGAAATACTGCACGCTTCCGAGTGTGCTCAGAGAGGGAAATGGCCGCTTGACTCTGTTGGAAAGTATGTGTTTGTTTCAGTTTACATTCATCTTTCTTGGGTGGATGTAGTGTGGGAGTCAAATGTTTGGGGAGAGACAGACCTCAGCGGCCCAGACTCATAAATATTTAGGTCGAGATGAGGAAGAAAGGTTACCTCAGGCATGTGACAAAATGCAGGCATGCTGAGTATGTGTCAGGGAGAGATTGTGTATGTTTGGTTGAACATTTGAATCTTAATCTCTTAATGGAAAAAGCAATTAATCTTCATTAGAAATAGAAATCCTTATTTCACATCTTAAAGCATTATTAGATATAACTTAAGCTCTGTTGACAGCATCTGCAGCATGCTGATGATTACAGATAAAAATTTTGACTCATACTTCAGTTTGTAAAAGCAAACCAAATCTGTGTTTGCAGTTCCTCACAATGCAAGTCAATGAAACTGTAAGCTGATGAAATTGTAAGTGTCTGTCAACACAAAAGTGTTGGAAGAGTTGAAATATTTTTCTGTGGTCATTAAAAACTTAAGCAATAGTTACTCAAGAATTGTTCAGGGTAAATTGCTTATCTGAAAATAACACAAAAAATGCAACTTTTCCATGGGCGCAGCATCCAGACATGAGTACCGCCATGATGGATGCCATATCTATTCAAGGCAGGTGTCTTTGATGTTATCCTGTCTGGAATTTCAGAAATGTACCTCAGGTTTTATGTGCTAACACTGAGCACTCTTATCGACTTGATATGTCCTGCGTTTGCTTTAGTGTAGAGTTTCATCTAATGCATTTTGTGTGCATTTGCCCTCACACTTTGTATTGGCCAGTGCTTCGATCCAGATTCACCTTTTGCTAATGTTGTTCCCCACCAACCCCCAACTCTGGTATGCCAACAATGTGGAGAATGAGCCATGAGCTGGCCGTAATAGTTGTTTGCTTTTTTTTTTTTTTTTTTTTTCCTCTTGTCCTGTCCCCGCAGTTTGAGTTTTACTTACTACTGATTTATTGTCAGTGTTTTACGTTTTTTTTTTTTTTTTTTTTTGTTTGTTTTTGTTTTTTTCCCCTTGTAGGGAAAACTATGATGAGATCACACAATGAAGTCCACAAGTCTGAGATCACATTCCTTCATTTCATGAATGTCTCTACAATTTTGTCATACTATTCGTTATGTCACTCTCCTGAGGATAAACTTCTCATTACAACCAGGGTCACAAATTTAAATAGTAAAAATCTAAATATTAAATATTTCTAAATTAAATATTTCTTCTCATCTTTATTTTAACTTTTTATTTAAACGTCTTAATCTTATTTTCTAGGTTTAAATGGGGGGAAAATCCCATTAGTAGTCTTTGGTTTGGACCCCACTGTATCTGTATTTCTGTAAACACCTTTTTTTATTCATGTGGAAAATAAACAGCAATATTTTCCTATATTAGGCTCTAAACTTTCTACCTCTTAAATTCTTTAATTTCTCTAATTTAAATAAATTTTCTTTAATTTCACTAAACACATTTGAGTTGACAGTTGCTACAGAATTAAGAGAAGGCTTGTTTGCAATATCATTAGGGAAAATATCAAAGTGAGTTAAAGGATTAGTTCGCTTTCAAATTAGCCCAAGCATTACTCACCCTCAAGCCATCCTAGGTGTATATGACTTTCTTCTTTCTGATGAACACAATCGAAGAAATATTAATAAATATCCTGACGCATCCAAGCTTTATAATGGCAGTGAACGGGATCAATGAGTATGAGCTGAAGAAAGTGTATCCATCCTCATCCATCCATCATAAATATGTGCTCCACACGACTCTGGGGGGTTAATAAGGCCTTCTGAAGAGAAGTGATGCGTTTGTTTAAAAAAAAAAAAAATCCATATTTAACAAGTTATGAAGTAAAATATCTAGCTTCTGCCAGACCGCCTTCCGTATTCAAGTTATGAAAAAAAAAAAAAAAAAACGCAACTGGCGTCGCGTCAGTTCCGTAAGTTGAATAGGGAAGGCGTAGGATGTAGCGTAAGCGTTTTGAACTGCAAGAGTTTTACATTTTCTTCTTAAGTTGAATAGGTAAGGCGGTCTGGCGGAAGCTAGATATTTTACTTTATAACTTGTTAAATATGGATATTTTTCTTACACAAACGCATTGCTTCTCTTCAGAAGGCCTTTATTAACCCCCTGGAGCCGTGTGGAGTACGTTTATGATGGATGGATGTGGATGGAGACACTTACTTAAGCTCATACTTGTTTGGTAACACTTACTGCCATTATAAAGCTTGGATGTGTCAGGATATTTATTAATATTTCTCTGATTTTGTTCATCAGAAAGATGAAATTCATATACACCTGGGATGGCTTGAGGGTGAGTAAAGCTTGGGGTAATTTTCATTTGAAAGTGAACTAATCCTTTAATGCCTTTTTAATTGAACATTCTTATTTTCTCTAGTAGTTTTATATAAAAGACTGGAATAGACTACACAAATTTTGCCCAATTAGCAGTCTGGAGTCGACACTAGTTGCCCAAAGTCAGAGCTAGTCTGCAGAGTTAAAAGATTTTACAGAAAAGCACAGAAAATGTCCAGGTTTTCTCTAACCATTTACAATGTGTAAATGAATTAAAGTGTATGACGTTTAGTGTTTTAAAATTTGTTCAGACTGTACACAATTGTGTAGTGTATTCCAGACTTCAAGTGGCATCTACTGTGGTATGCCTAAGTGTGGTATGCAAACTGCTGCCGCATGATATGATTTAATATCATATCAACCACAGCATGCAAATCTCATTCCACCATGATTCAAGCACATGTGCTTGAAGCTCACCAGCTTCATTATAAGCTTTACACTACAATCTTTTTTTTATCATGAACATCATAAATGTGTTTTTCCATTTGATCCCTGCTTGACTCCGAAGTAGATGTCCCTATCAAATGTTGCTTTGAATCTCCCGTTTTGTCCCTTCACGTCTCTGATAAATGGTTGATGGTCCCTCTGTCTCTCTCTCTTTCTCTACAGGATTATCTACCAACACAGCAAGACATCCTGTTGGCACGTAAGCCCACCAAGGGCATTCACGAGTACGACTTTGAGATCAAGAATGTGCCCTTCAAGATGGTGGACGTGGGCGGCCAACGGTCGGAGCGCCGCAGGTGGTTTGAGTGTTTTGACAGTGTCACCTCGATCCTCTTCCTTGTCTCGTCCAGCGAGTTTGATCAGGTGCTGATGGAGGACCGGCTGACCAACCGCCTCATGGAGTCGCTTAACATCTTTGAGACCATAGTCAACAACCGCGTCTTCAGCAACGTTTCCATCATCCTCTTCCTCAACAAGACAGACTTGCTTGAGGAGAAGGTCAAAACGGTGGCCATCAAGGACTACTTCCCCGAGTACACAGGGGAGCCGCACAGCCTGGAGGACGTGCAGAAGTTCCTGGTGGATTGTTTCCGGAACAAGCGGCGAGACCAGCAGCAGAAGCCCCTCTACCACCACTTCACCACCGCCATTAACACAGAGAACATTCGCCTGGTCTTCCGTGACGTCAAGGACACCATCTTGCACGACAACCTCAAACAGCTCATGCTGCAGTGATGCTGGTCCAGCCATTTCCTTTCAGATCTCTCCAAAATAACCCTCTTCTGCTCAGATGTTTGTACTCCACACAGTAACCTTTCTGAATAGCTCTGACGTGCTTTTATGCGAGGAAGAAGAAGGCCTAGCCTAGCGGTCTGTCAGGAGCACGGGACGGCGGGTAGTTGTTCTCTTAAAGAGTAAGCTTAGAGAAGAGAGTGCATCACACTCACACTTGTCCTGCCAAGAGAAGCTGTACGTGTCATTGAGCGTCACCCTCTCGCCGAAGGTGCCAAACGCTATGCGTTCCTCCCTTAAAAAAAGCGGAAGAAAGCAGGAAGAGATTCTAGCACTGTCCTCGATCTGTTACCTTTTGAGCCTTTTATTACTGACCAAATAGCAAGTTGAGATGCAAATGCTGTTTTAACCTTTTAACAGGAACTATGTTCTGAGCCTTTCTGTCGATACCTGCCTGGCCTTAATATTTCCCCCCTCATTTTGATTGGTGTTTTTAACGTGTAGATGTCTAATCAATTGTAAAATTTTAGAATTCGTTTTTTTTATATATAGATCGATGAATATATTTACCGATAAACTTCTTAAGTTATGTTTCAAAACGTTTACACTCTGATTTTCCTCTGCTGATGGATAACGCTCACAATTCATACCACTTGATAAACTGAACTTATACTGTGGTTAGCCACGCTAGGCGAGCTGATAGATACAGTATGCTTACAGCATAAACTCAGGGCCGAATGTAGACCACTTTAGCGTTGCGATGAAATTAACTGTTCGCCTTCAGGAACATCCACTAATTGTAGCTCTCCATCAGTGGCTGGAAATCACATTTCCTTGCTGGCCTGCAGACATCCTCCTCCGCTCTGCCCTAGCTAGAGTCTGGAAGAACTTCTTTATCCATCAGGGAACAAAAAAAACGGTGTTTTGTTAATTTATTTGCTTTGTTTTAAATCTCTTTTTTCGGTTTTGTCCACAACGACCAAACTATGCTGGCTTTTCAGTCAGAACCCGCTAACAAAAGTGTCTGTATTCTCAAGTGCCACATGTTTAAGGTACCAATAATTCGAACAACTTTCCTCAAAAGGGATAGATCTTACTATGTGAACCTCGTTCCCTCAATGGTTGTGTATAGCTACTTTGTATAGTGCCATGTCCGCCCTGAATACTACTGTTTTAGTATTTTATGTAAATAGTCTGCACCTCACCCTCCTCACTCTTTTCTAACAGATATGTAACCTACACTGAAATGTATAGCTGTTTTTTGCCACAAATCCAGAGATACTGACTCCTTGCCCGCAGTTCGCTCCATTCAGGGTTGCTCTTTTAGCTGCTTCATCTCAGCTTTTGCGCTGAATGATGCCTGTATTTGTCGTCTATGCATTCAGATGGCAGCAGTAGAGGACTCTTTGTCTGGTGTCGAATTCTGCCTTACGCCCCTGGCTGAAGTCCCAGGAGGCTCGTGTGAAAAGCAAGTATTACGTCTTCACGCTCCACTGACAGTGTCCTGTGTCTTCTAGTGCCATTCACTGCCCCTCGATGCCAGCAAACCGGGCATTGCGGAGCTTTTGTTGTCGTCTTGGTATCCGACCTTCACTTAACAACCTCAAAATGTTCCAAGCACAAGATTTTGACTGATTTGAGTGAATTTCAGTGTTATTTGAGAATGCTGAAATGACCTCTAGTATTTGCTGCCTAGTTCTAGCATGCCGAGTCTTAAAACATTGTATTATCTACCTTTGAACTTAATAAAGCAAGTGTTCCGCACTTGCCAAAACCCAGAGGAATGGCTGAGGACGAGTCCACGACTTCCTGCGTGTGAGAGCCCGGAGGGCAAACCCAAGTGCTTTTGCAAATGATGTCACTGTGTAGCTTTGACAGATCTGTCTGTATGACAGGTGGAGGACAAAGGCCGCCACTGCTGCAGTCACCCACTGACACACGCACCGCCTCGATGCCTCTCTATTGGAGCGCATTGGTTTCTGTCGTGTTTAGCGCGCTCTCCTAACGGTCGACACGTTTAAAGGAAGGGCGATGGCGCAGATAGATACACTACTTTAGCTGTATTCCTCTTCTGTACACTGTGATGTGTGAGAGATGAACGCCATTCACGCTTGTTTTCTCTGCTCTTCCTGTAAGAATTGTTGAGAATGGTGTATAAACAAACGAGTCTTTCTCATTGTAGCTTTCTCCTGAACGTGATTCTGATCAGAGATGGCTGATTTGACCTTTTTAGTTTTGCCCAGATAATCACGTTTGATTATTATAATTATGCAAGACTTATGCCTGCCACAAAGAATTCCTAGTGCCTCCAGTTTAATGCCTCAGACATTTCTGGTCCTTTTTTTATGTACTTAGGTTGTTGTTGTTGTTTTTTTAAAAAATTGATTAATGTGGATGCTTTTGAGTCCTCATATCAAAATAATTCATACTAAAGATTTCAAGACTCTTGTGCTCAGTACTGAATATAGACCTGCTTTTCATTGTACAGTCTAACGTATGCTTCCCCATTCTTCATCGACTCAATAAAACATTTTTCAAAAACTGTCATTTGATGTATTTTTTTGTTGTTGTTGTTGTTGTTGCTCAGAATAACGACTTTAGAGCAATTATGCAGCTTGTTTTAATTTCTACAAGTTAAATCGACTCGGTGAAAGTGCAGTTACACTTTGTGAACACTAGGCTGTGGTGTTACACCAAATGTACCCAGGGTTTCAATGGGTTCTACTTCTATTATTTTTATTTTATTTTATTTTATTTTATTATTTTATTTTTATTATTATTATTTTATTACACGATAATAAAAGAAAAAATAATACTACATATCACAATCGTATTTATATCATGGATTTTCATACGGTTCTTAAAATAATGATTCAGATTTAATATAAATTTATAAGCTTAATTTATATTAAATCCATAAACATTATTTTAAGAACGGCATGAAAAATCATAATATAATTAGAAATTTGACATGTTAATGCCACAAAAAATAATTTGTGCTGACACAACAAATTGTGCACACTAATGGACTACTAGTCTGTGGCAAAAGGCACATTTCATGTTAAATTTTGTTAGATCCATTTCATATCTTGTTTTTAGCAGCAGTTCCAATTTAATGCAGTCGCACTAAAAATACTTGCGTTTGTGTCTTTATTTCTTTTGTTTAGACAAATATTACCAAATAACCTCTATTCTGTAGCTAACTACTTCATCAGAACAATAGTTTGACTGTAACCTAGCTTTAAACTATGAATAGCTTAGCTTGGGACCGATTCCACACGCATACTAGAGGGACTGCTCTTGCCACCTAACTGCATTCCCAAAATACAAGACTGCAGCCGTCTCAGCAGGGTGGGGTGTCTCTAGCTGCATGGGCTGTGCTTATCTTCTGCAGAGGATGATTTCTGCAGCAGAGCAACAGGGTTGCCAGGTTTTCACAACAAAACCCGCCAAATTGCTTTCAGGGGGGTCCCTGAAAACGAATTTTACCAGGGGAACCCCGCTAAAAACGCCGAATTTACCGTGGTTCTCCTGGTAAAATTCACATTCCAGGGGCTAAATATCATGTTATTTGGGGTCGCTTCAACCCGCGGCAACAGTGATAAAGTAGCCCAATTCCGCGGGAAAAACCGGACTTGGCAACACTGATGATGACTCAGCTCTTTGTCCAGTGTCATGTGACTGCTTTAACGCGTCCTTATGTGGTGTTTTCTAATTAAATAATGACTGAACAGGACTCCATTATACAGTATGGAGTTCCTACAAAGTATGGGATTTTATTTGAGTAATTTCTAAGTCTGAATGAAAAAAAAAAAAAAAAAATATATATATATATATATACACACACACACACACACACACACACACACACTGATCAGGCATAACATTATGACCACCTTCCTAATATTGTGTTGGTCAAAACAGCTAGGGCATGGACTCCACTAGACCCGTGAAGGTGTGCTGTGGGATCTGGCACCAAGATGTTAGCAGCAGATCCTTTAAGTCCTGTTAGTTTCGAGGTGGGGCCTCCATGGATCGGGCTTGTTTGTTCAGCACATCCCACAGATGCTCGAATGGATTGAGATCTGGGGCATTTGGAGGCCATTTCAACACCTCAAACTCGTTGTTGTGCCCCTCAAACCATTCCTGAACCATTTTTGCTTCGTGGCAGGGCGCATTATCCTGCTGAAAGAGGCCACAGCCACCAGGGAATACTGTTTCCATGAAAGGGTGTACATGGTCTGCAACAATGCTTAGGTAGGTGGTACATATCAAAGTAACATCCACATGGATGGCAGGACCCAAGGTTTCCCAGAAGAACATTGCCTAAAGCATCACACTGCCTCCGTCGGCTTGCCTTCTTCCCATAGTGTATCCTGGTGCCATTTGTTCCCCAGGTAAGCGACGCACACGCACCCGGCCATCCATGTGATGTAAAAGAAAACGTGATTCATCAGACCAGGCCACCTTCTTCCATTGCTCCGTGGTCCAGTTCTGATGCTCACGTGCCCACTGTTGGCGCTTTCGGTGGTGGACAGGGGGCAGCATGGGCACCCTGACTGGTCTGTGGCTCTGCAGCCCCATACGCAACAAACTGCAATGCACTGTGTATTCTGACACCTTTCTATCAGAACCAGCATTAACTTCTTGAGCAATTTGAGCTACAGTAGCTCGTCTGTTGGATCGGACCACATGAGCCAGCCTTTGCTCCCCATGTGCATCAGTGAGCCTTGGCCGCCCATGACCCTGTCGCCGGTTCACCACTGTTCCTTCCTTGGACCACTTTTGATAGATACTGACCACTGCAGACCGGGAACAGCCCACAAGAGCTGCAGTTTTGGAGATGCTCTGACCCAGTCGTCTAGCCATCACAATTTGGCCCTTGTCAAACTCGCTCAAATCCTTACACTTGCCCATTTTTCCTGCTTCTAACACATCAACTTTGAGGACAAAATGTTCACTTGCTGCCTAATATATCCCACCCATATATATATATATATATATATATATGAATTTATAAAAACGATCATCTGAATCAGACTGTACTTTGCTGTTTGTTAATCATTCAACATCAAACCACATTTACAGTATCAAACTGATGTGTCATGGATGAATATATGCAGGTTATAAAGCATTTTAGGTTTCTTCTCATCATGTAAGCATATATCACTTCAAGAAAAAGAAAACCAATGGAGAAAAAAAAAACAGAAAATAGGAATATTTACAGATGACTACTGTATACTAAAAGTAATGCTGTATGAATCATTTATGTTAAATATAGTCTGAAAAATCTACAGAGAGGTTTGGAAATTTCAGTCTGGAAAAGTATGGAATTTTGAAATGAAAAATGTGTAGGACACCTGATTATAAAAATCATTGTCTTTATTATACATTAAACGAACTGTCATTGCAATATTCAGAAGTGCAGCATCTCACAGGCAGAAGTCTGCATTACATTAAAAAAAGATTTTAACAAATCAAAGAAAAAAGGATGCACAAAACGTGTCTTCTCATCAAAAGTACAAAACCCAAATAAACAGTATTTAAATACATGTATGACAAATTAAAAGAGAGTTTACAGAACATAAGAGGTACATAAGAGTTCAAGCCATTAGGTAAGTGCGTTTAATGAATTTACCTACAGACTCATCTCATATGATGGAATACATTTAATTCTTCTTTCACTCCATTGCTCATATACTGTCCTTTCTCTCCATCAAAATATTACAAGTGGTGCTCGCTGCAGAGCATAATGACCTCCAGCTTCACCTCTCTGGAGCTCAAGGGTGGAGCTTAACCTGTTTAATGGGTGGAGAGAGAGGGTTATGGGTAGGGTTAGGGTGTGTTTGGGGGATGCA
Source organism: Mylopharyngodon piceus (assembly GCA_039654765.1). Classification (NCBI taxonomy): domain Eukaryota; kingdom Metazoa; phylum Chordata; class Actinopteri; order Cypriniformes; family Xenocyprididae; genus Mylopharyngodon; species Mylopharyngodon piceus. The sequence continues at coordinate 20,441,804 of CM077457.1, forward strand.
GCTCCACCCATCATGCCCACAGTAGGTCAAGAGAGGGGGAGTTGGAGGTTATGGCTCTGCAGTGAGTAGCCTCTCAAATATTATCCATCCTTGTGCCATTCATGTAGTGAATTACACATTAAAAAAATACTATAGTCAAGATACTCGTCCAGTGATTTGTGTTTTCAGCTCATTTCTTGGGGCCGGTTCTCACAGATCACACTCCACTGCGATACTTTTTACGGACATTTTTTTGTGTCGCATTAATTTCGTCCGTTTACACGTCTCGAGACTGCGTTCTTTTTCATTCCTCCGTGCCACATCTTTTTCTTTTGCCTTCCACTATGCCGCTTTTAAAGTCGGCATTAAACAGAAAGTTGTGATAGTGTTTTCTTCAATATTGTGACGTGTATCTAAGTAAAACGACTTCTCGAACAAGTAACAATGTAGGGCGGGACTTAATTTTGTCCATCGGGAATTGATCGTTGAGTCGTTGTGATGTCATGTAAGTGACAGGTTGTCCCGCTCTCATGCCAGTGAACACGTCATCAGAGAAGAGATGTTGCTGCTAAAGGGAGGGGAAGTTGTTTTTCTACATAAACATGCGCTAGACTGACATCTTTGACTGTTGCACCACCTCCTGTGGCGTTTTTAAAAACGCATCTCGAGAGATACTCAATCTAATGCTTTTAAACGCAAGAATGCGTTCTATGTGAACAGCCCCTTTAGGCCCCATTTACACTAGTGCGTTTTTGTTTTAAAACGGCGTTTTCAAAAATGAAAACGATCCTCGTCTACACTGGCATTTCCACAGCGTTTCAGAAACGATCTCCGTCTACACTACACAGCTGAAAACGCATGTCACATGACTGTTCATGCACACTGGGCATGCGCGTGCAAGTGTAAAACAGTTGACTCTTGCGCATGTAGGCAGCTGCAGTATTAAAAATATGCTGAGTTTAACTGCACAACGGCTGCTAAAAATTACAACAAAGCCAGCAAAGATTGCAGTTCAGTCTCCATGTTATTGTTTACACGGTCAAGGATACGCAGAGCGAATGTGGGCAGCCACGGCATTGTTTTCAAAAGTCTCCGTTTTGGTCCGTTTATACTGAAATGTAACTCCGGCGTTTTCAAACTAAAACGGGCTCTGCGGTGTTTTCGAAAGTCTCTATTTTCGAGGTTCGAAACGGCCGGCGTAGTGTAAACAACAGGCGTAACCGTATCAAAACTTATGCGTTTTAAAATGAAAATGCACTAGTGTAAATGGGGCCTTAGTTTCCCGTTTCAATTCACAAGCTCTTGATTCCTCAGAATTCTATGACAAGGCACAGACGGCGCACTCCAAATTACAGCAGTAACATGACATTCTATAGCCGTAACTTCTTATTAGAAACTCTTGAATGTGTTTCTAGTTAGCCTATATCTCTGAGCAGGAATTCAGAGGACAGAAGCCTTTGACATTCATCCCTCATTCAAAATGATGATGAGTTACTCTTGATGGAAGACTTGCCTCTGAAGCAGGTTACGTCACAATCTGCATCATCTTTAATAGTGAATGTTTGAGAATAAATGGTGCAAATCGTGCGTTATCATCATCAAAGCTGCATTACCCCCTGTTTCTAAGCAAAGAGATGTTGCCATCATTGCAATAGCAACACTAGTCAAAACATTAAACAAGAGACCCAAGCAAGCAAATGACGTACAACCCTGAAACACTAGACAGCTTTGTCTCACCTTTAACTCTGAATGAGGTTTATGCAACCTAATGCAATATAAATACACATCATGGCCTCACTTTAAGCAGCAAAACAGCCTGAGGGTTCATTTTTTTAGATGTTAAAGCTGAGAACTGAGCATTATGATGATTTATGGTTGAAATAATGATGAAATAAATAGTGAGCTTCACACTTAGCAGACTTTGGTAAATGAGAGTTAAAGAATTAAACACTTAATAGGTTTAATTCTTGCCTCTCTAAAAGTGTGTGGAGACTGTAGTATGCGTACTTCCACAGCATGACTGTAAAGGAGCCTTGAAACGCTTGTTTCCTGTTTCAATAAATAATAACGAGTAACACAAAATATGTAAACTTGTTTTGGGGGTTATGATTGGGTGTTCAGCAGAAGTGCAATGAAGAGTGATTAAACTCTCCTTTAATTGACATAACATTTGATTTGTGACTGTTTTACCCTGTTGGATTAGGGTTTGTGTATTGCAACCTTTGGGATGGTCATTCAAGTGGAGGATAAAGAGTATGTTTACTCTTGAGGTGAGGCGGTATTCATACTGGCCAAGGTTTGGACTTTACAGGACTGTTGTCATTCTCCATGTCCATTTCTACAAAGTCAGCAGTGCCATCGTCACTTCCCTGTGAGGTAGAGTCTCTGTCTGGTGTTTGCTGGTCATTCCTCCTTCTCCCAAGGCAGAGGCCGGATTTGGCTGGACGTACCAGTCCAAGAAACAGAGCCCCTACTCCCATCCCAGCCGCGCAGGAGTAAAAGGCTGATCCGTAATTGTTAGTCTTGTCTACCAGAAAACCTGAAATAAGAAGATTAACATAAATGGAAAATTTATGAGTAACTTTCTAACTTTTTTCTGAAGAAAGTATGAGTGGTATTTGCCTGTGTAAACACAATTCTAGTTTATTCTAGTTCAAGGGGCCAAAGATCCTTCACAAAGAGGATTATGGTATTTTAATCTCTTTTCTAAACCTCTGTTCTGGTTGCTAAGGTGTTCAGAGTGGTTTATAACAACAAAGATAGATTACAGAGGCAGTTTTTACCTCCTAGAGGTGGACCGGCCAGTCCTGCAAAGCTCTGGATGCAGACGTAGACGCCAACAGCTGATGACATCCTCTGAATGCCAATCACGTCATCTTCAGCCAGCATGGGGATGTGGCTGGAGGCCACGGTGCCCAGCAGGAAGCCATAGAAACAGGAGCAGGACATGAGCCCCCAGAACTCAGTGACAAAGGTGAAGACCACCAGCACCGGACACAGCAGCACCGTGCAAATCAGCAGAATGTAGATCTTGCGAATGGGCCTGCGATTGAGGACCCAACCCATGGACAGACGACCTAGAATCTCAGCCACGGCCATGGCCGAGAGCATGTAAGTGGCGCTGTCACGTGACACACCTCGGCTCACGCTCAGCTCAATGATGTAGAGCTGCGGAGCAAAGAAGCCCAGTGTGGCGAAGAGGCCAAACAGTGCGTAGCAGTTGAAGCTGGCGTCCCTGAGCACGGAGAAGTCCAACAGCTTGGGCCTAGAGACCCCTGAGGTCTCAGGTAGCACTGGTAGCTCGTCTTCAACGTTTTCTCCTTCTTCTTTTTTCCTAAGTGCTTTTTTCTCTGCAGAGTCCTGCTCTGTAGATTCCTGGCCCTCGGACAGGTTGATCTGGGAGGAGGTGACAGACTGGACCCCTGAGTCCACAGAGCCAATAGAGGTACGTGTGAATTCATTCTCCAGGTCATATTTGGATTCAGGTTCTTTAAGGGGGGAACACTCTGGTGTGGCAGGTTTGGGTTTAATGACTATTGGCTTCAGCAAAGCCCCACAGACAATGATTGAGGCCTGCATAACCCCAATCACAATTAAGCAGTAACGCCAGCCAATCTGCTCCTTCAGCGCATTCAGAGCTGCAGCATGAATTCAAATGAGAAGAATAAAATAAAGACAAGTTTTTCAACAGGTCTGAAAAACATTGTGAAAAATGATAGTCTCTTTTATGACTATTCAAATTTATTTGACTTCTAAACAGGCCTTTATCATGTTATTAGCTTGGCTAATCTGTAACATTCAAAAGAAGTTTGCATGTGCTTGTAAAAGTTGCCTGTGCTCAAATAAGAATATTCTATCATTATTTACTCAGCCTATATGACTTTCTTTCTTCTGTGGAATATAAAAGAAGATATTTTAAAAAATGTCTCAGTGTTTTTGTCCATACAACGAAAGTCAATAAAGGTCCAATAGTGTTTTGGACAACAGCTGAAACATTTTTTTTCAAAATATCTTCTTTTGTGTTCTGCATTAGAAAGATACTCATATGTAAAACAAGAGGGTGAGAAAATGATGACACAATTTCGATTTTGTGTGAACTATCCAGAAGAGTTTGTCGATCATACAGTACCTGGTGCGAGGGTTAGCAGGGAGAAGCATTCTCCAGTTGAGGCTATGGATGTGACGAGGGAGCGGCGCTTGCTGAAGTACTGCGACAGGATGGTGACTGTAGGCAGGAAGGTAAGGCAGTAGCCCAGGCCTGTAAATAAATAGCAAAGAGGGAGATGACAGCCACTGGTTTCTTCAACACAAGGGGCTCAGGTGCGCAAAGAACCAGGGCGCTCTCTTCCGTGGGACAAACTCGACAAAGGGCTGAAAGAAAACTGTATTTAAAAGAGACAAAAAAAGAGACAGGAGAAGATCGGCAAGGTTAGGATCAACTAATGGTGGCGGGGAGGAAGTGTTTTGAATTTTGGGGAAAGCTAGCAGTGCATCTTTTTAAAAATCTGGTAAAACAAGAGGTCACACTTTAGTTTAGGGTCCAATTCTCACTATTAACTACGACTTTTGCCTCAATAAACTCCTAATTACTGCTTATTAATAGTCAGTAAGGTAGTTGTTAAGTTTAGGTATTGGGTAGGATTAAGGGATGTAGAATATGGTCATGCAGAATAAGGCATTAATATGTGCTTTATAAGTACTAAAAAACAGCCAAAATATCATAGTATTATGCATGCTAATAGGCAACTAGTTAATAATGAGAATTAGACCCTAAACTAAAGTGTTATCCATAAGGATTATGTGCCACAATGAGTTTCAAAATTCAAATTTTGTTTATAGAAAACATCAGCCCTTTAAAACAATAAATAAAACGACGTGTGGACTGATCGGCTAGAGTGTGAATATATTATTTAGTAAAAATTGGGGAAGGGGGGGGGGCATTGAGATATTTTAGTGAATTACTGTCTATAGCTTTCTACAGCTTTCTTAAAAGCAGGAAATTTGAAATAAGCCAAGTTCACTTTTGGATAATGTGTTTGAATCTCAATAACGTCAAATTGTGTGTTACCGCATGACATGTGGGATAACAAGTCATATACCATTCACAGCACTGCTTGAATTCCCTGTCTTTGAAAAAAGTAAGTGAATAAAAAAGGCTAGGAAGAAAAAAAAGTAATACAGTAATCACAAAAAAAATCAATCTGTGAAAATGACAGAAAACATGACTATTATTTATTTAGTGATACGACAGAAAATCCTGCTCAAAAGTCTGGGGTCGATTAAAGATTAATTTTTTTGAAAGAAGTTTCTTATTCTCCCCAAGGCTGCATTTATTTAATCAAAAAATACAGTAAAAACAATAACTGTTTTCTATTTGAATATATTTGCAAATGTAATTCATTCCTGTGATGGCAAAGCTGAATTACTCTTCAAACAAAAAGAACGAAAAAATTAAATTGCAAATGCTATGAAAATATGTCTTGTCTTTAAAATAAAAATGAAACATAATCAGTTTTCACAATGTCATGCCACGCCACCCTAAGGAAAAATGTTTTCAGTTACACACTTCACTGGCAATAAAAAACACAATGCAAATTAATTAATAAATTAGTTAATAAATTCACCTTCATTTACTTTACCTATTTTGTAGGTCCCAAAATATGTATCGCGCATACAAACTCGCACAGAAGGTGGATTTACCTGCAACGATTCCCATGGTGATGTACATCTCAGTGATGGATTTGGTGAAGGCCGTTGTGATTGTGCCCAGGCTAATCAGGAGTCCACCAAACATGACGACAGGCCGGTAGCCAAAGCGGTTACTCATCACCGTGGAAAGAGGAGCTGTGGGAAAGATGTTGTTTGTTAACACTCAGACACACTGTGATATTTAAGCTCAAATTCAATTACAAACACAGTGAATCTATGCACTTCCTTTTCAAAACTGTCTTAAATTATCCATTCATGGTGGTCATTTTTGGAGCAAGGGCATAAAGACAGTATCACTAGCAAGTTTTGCTTTGGGTAATCACTTTCTATCTGAGCCCTTTTGAGTGACTGCCTCTGTGTGAACAAGAATGATCCTTTGAAGCCCTTTCAGCTGGAAAAATGTGAATCTGTCCACTGAGTCATGAAATGTTGGGGCTGCTTTGTCACTGGGCAAAGTGAGTGAATCTCCAGTCAGCCATCACAACAGCCGTCAGTTCTTACACAGCACAGGTCAGCACATCCACTAAATAGGGCATCTCTCGCTCTCAGCACAAATGCCAAGATGAAAAGATGTGCTTGGAAGTCAGGATCAGTTTGATAGGTTCGCAGTGAAAGACCTCAATATCTGATATTTTGTGCATGTTTTAAAAGGGACAGTTCACCTAAATATGGAAATTCTGTCATCATTTACTCACCATTGTTGTTTCAAACCTGTTCGACTTTCTTTCTTATTTGGAACACAAAGAAGATATTTTGAAGAATGTTGGTAACCAAACAGTTTTGGAGTCCACTGACTTCCATGGTTTGGACAAAAGAAAACATCTTCTTGTGGAACGTCATGAGGGTGAGTAAATGATGACAAAATTTTCATTTTTTGGGTGAACTATCCCTTTAAAGCCTGAGAGAAATACAGGAAAATCATAGATCTGATGACACAGCCCGTTTCTTAATTTCCACAGTTCTGTACCCGCCTCTTCTGGGATATGCCTGGTATTTTTATAATGACCTATTTTTTCCCTCAACTTCCCTGAACTAAGACTGAGTTGTGTGTCTGATGTAGCCTTAGGGTTAGGTGATGAAACACACTTAGTACAAAATAGTACATAATGGCTTCTACAGATGTCTCTGTGAGAGTAAAATCAAAAGCGAGTAAAGGAAAACTGGTTTTGCGTTGCAAAACCTGAGTAACCTGGAAAAGTGTTCTCCAGAGAAAATTCTTATGCAGTATCATATATCAAGGTATTTTTCTCTTGTACAGCTTACCATTTTCTCTTGTACCATTTGTATTGTGTAAACACTGTGAGGTACAACTTTAAATGTCTAGACTGAATTACCTGTGAAGGCCATGACAAAGACACAGATGGAGACAACCCAAGACACGCTGCTGTTGGTTTCATTAAAGTCTCTCATGAGGTCCTGGAGGAAAATCCCAAAAATCTTGATAATGCCATAAGTGAAAACCTCCACGAAGAAGAAGGCGGCAGCCACCATCCAGCCCCAGCCTCCATCTGGCACCTCAGCGTACACATTAGGGCTCATGCAGCCCTTCAGGCCTGACATCAATCCTGTCATGATGGACACTGACGTTTCTATAAATGTAAGCAAAGTGACAGTACAGAGAGTTTTAGATAGGATGTATTTTCACTCTGGCTCTGATGGTGTGCCCTTGTCAACTCAACAGAGGGCTCTGTTTGCAAGCTTGTCTTTAATCTACCTTGTCTGCTGGATTATTTTACCTTTCAAGGTGCTACAAATCCATATGCATAAAATCCTTGTTATGTAACCACTATTGGGATAGTAGAGAAAAAAGGAAGGGCCAGAGTCAAGCAACACTACACTTTCAAATATATATATATATATATATATATATATGAAAGTGTAGTGTTGCTTGACTGAATTTTATATATATATATATATATATATATATATAATTGATATGTGTCCCAATCAACCTGAATCCACCCTATATATATATATATGTGTGTGTGTGTGTGTGTGTGTATATATAATTTTTTTTTTTTTTTCTGCCAAAAAATGTCCCAATCAACCTGAATTTTAAATATATATAAATATATTTTTCAGGTTGACTGGGACACTTTTTTGTCCCAGTCAACCTGAATCCACCCTATATATATATATATATATATATATATAGGGTGGATTCAGGTTGATTGGGACACACATACACACACACATATATATATATATATATATATATATCAAAACGTGTCCCAATCCACCTGAATTCTATATTTATAGGGTAAATTCAGGTTGACTGGGACACTTTTTGCCAGATATATATTTAATGTCGTTAATATAATATATCGTTATATATAATTAGACTTTCTCATTACGTGGACGTGGACTGTTTTAACTACACTGAGTAAGCATTATAGGTATTATTCTAAATCAATAAATGACCTAACTTTCTATCATAAGAGACATAATGTGACGCAATAAGTAACTTTATCAGGGGGAAAAGGGCATCTGTCCTTAGACGCACTAGAAAAAGCCGCATTCAAATGCTACTTTAGGTATAAATCGTTTTAACTTACCGAGACGTTGAAGAAACGGGGGTAAACTCGGAATATTGAATGAACACAAAAACCAACAGCTCTAGCTGGCTTCTTTGTTAAAGTGTTAGCCAGAGAACATCGTTTCTGCCCTGAGCATCCGCAGTCACTTCTGTGGAGAGCGAGAGTCGTTAAGAAGTCACAACCAAGAGAAAAAGCCCCTGCTTAAATATATAGTTTCCTAGTTTATGTTCGACTACATTAACAACTTAATAAATACTGATATTATACTAGATCAAGTATTATCTGGCCGGTCTCTGTCTCTGTTTCCTCTCACTGAAGCTTGGCAGAATTTATACCGGCTGAAGCCGGTATTCTAGCGCGGTCGCGACTGCTGCCTGCTGTAACAACTGAGGATCGTGAACGCGCATTGCACTTCCCGGTGGTGAACGGGGTGGATGCGCTCAAATCTCACCTGTTTGTCTGAACAGAAAAACAAAGCCTAACAAGATCTGTAGCTCATATGTCTGACGAGTCAACATTTCACAGCACTGAATTAGATAATTTGTTATTTGACCAACAACATCACTATGCTTCTGTTCTATGAAAATACAAATATTTCAAAATGAGTTTTAGTTAATAACAACAGTCATCTTATGAACTGCGATTTGAATTATCAAGACATTTTGTGAGGATCATAACAGGACTGAGCTTGACCGTAAGTGATCAAAAGGCACGAGCGTGCGCGTGCCGGTGAGAGCTGTGGGGAGGCAATTCTCGTGCACGTGAAGCATGATAGGAGCTTATACCGGGTAAAACAGGTTTATTCCAGTTCTGTCTCCAGCACGAGCTACCTAACTCATAAAGATGGTATTATCAGCGTGAGTTTTAATGGCACCATGTAAATACAGACAGAAATTTCAACATTTATTAACACCTTTCAAAGAAATTCCTTAAAACACTTACATTTTGGTTATATTTTACATTGCCGGCTGTGACGTCACATGCGCACAGACACGCGGGTGACGTGCGTGTGCAGGAACTTGTAGCGGTAATAATGCTAACCTTGTTTCCCTAATTCATTAATATAACAAAGCCGTCGCCACATTTAAAGCAGACTGTTGCGATATACTGATAACTTAAGAAACATTGTTGCTTGTGGGGTCTTTTTTTAGTACTGCTTTAATAAAGTAGCTTAGTTTGTGAGATGAAGGGTTCATGGATGTTGGCCTATATTATATAAAATGTTATATAGTGGGGTCCAAAGGTCTGAGACCACAAATTTAATATACATATTTTTGCATCACAGCTCATATTATCCGCACAACTGTTTAAGTAAAAAGATAATTTAAAAAATACATATGAATTTCACAACTCAACAAAGTTGTCTAAAACTTGACGATCATGAGATGTCCAGCATGATCTGAGATCATCCAAAAAAGCATCTTGAGCTTCAATAGAAGAACATCTGACCGTCTGTACAAAGAGTTCACATGCTCAATCTCACAAAATTAATTGGCATATTTGATTAGTGACTTAGAAATAGAGTAGAATCCGAAATAATTTTTCATGTTTTTTATTTTCAAAATCCATTTTCTTCTTATTTCCAGTTACATTTTTAAAAAAGTTAAATTATATTTTGAATCCCAGAGGTTTTCTAAGTAATTTCTCTAGGCATTTATCAGTAGATTATGCATTTATCTTTCCAGGTGGCCTTACAAAGGGCATTTATGGTGAGAGATAAGTAACCAACTAACTTTGTTACCTACGAATGGCTTGCATCATTCCTTTTAGTAATTACTAGATGAGGGGAACTTGTGTTGTGTTCAACACACAAAACAAAGAGGCAATCCTAACTTCAGCTGATATAGGAAAATTAAGCTAAAAACGAAAGCATAACTCCAAATTGTATTTTTCTATTTTACTATCATTATTCTTATTTTATTTGTATTTATTCTCATAATGTTTCTGAGATTGTTTTTCACAGAAGTCTTTGCAGGATTAGTAATAATTAACATCATAAGATGTTGTCACACAGATTTAACCATAACAAGAGTTCATACGATCATTATATGCTGACTTACAATGTCTAGTTAAATTATACACTACTGTGTACCGTCAGACCCTAACAAACAAGATTACAGTGCAACACTCTGTCCTTAATGAATTGCTGACCATCATGCCATTCTAGCTTTACTGCAATGTGATGGCAAGGGTGAAAGCAGAGCACTGAGTTAAAGCACATCTAAATAAGTGACCATTAAAGACACGGGTCTGATTCATCGATAATGGGTAGAATGATAATGGATTACATAAAGTGTCCTTGAGAAGAAAATTGAAAGTTGCTGTTTATGTGTTAGGATTATCATTTCGGTAACTTGAAGGAGATATATCACAGGTATGTGTGTGTCTATGCCAAACCCTGTATTTCGAAGCAGAAGACACAATATTGTTCAGTACCCTGGACAGCTCATTTATCACACACATCAGGCCCATTTTTTGGAATTGAATTTTTCTTATGCAAATACTTGTTGTTTGGAATACTCAAAAACTTGTGAGTGTGTTCATTTTAGGGCTTTTAGGTAAATACTTTAAGAGTTTATCATCAATATACTGTTCTGAGAATCTGCATTTTTTTATCTTCTTGGAGGCATCAAAATGTTCCAGATATTAGAAGCTTTTCAGACTGGTGAATTTATGTTTGTTGTTTTATCCTTTTTCCCTTCCAGATGTGTGTTGCTTTGATCAAATACTTTGCATTTGTTAATATATTTGAGTGACTAGCCTTTATTTGACTCAAGCCCAACCCTACACTGGTACGTAATATATGCAAATACTCACAGCTGGGAAAGCTGAAGAACAGTGTCACTCTAAAGCACGTTCATTGTAGTGCTTTCTAGGTGAACACAAAGTGGCTTAATTTATGGATTTATTCTAAATGAGCCATTCTTAGAATCTGTTTTACTGTAGGCAAAAATGTTCTAACCAGCACAATTACTTTTTATTTGATGACACATTCATTGTTTATACTGTAAGATGTTTCTTAAATGAAATGAAACATAATAGGAGGACTTTTAAGTTATAACAGTCAGAACGCAGCTCAGAAACAATTTACAATGGTTCCATTTGTTAACATTATAGTTAACATGAATTAGCAATGAACAATACTAAAGAATTTATTAATCTTAGTTAATGCTTAGTTAATTAGTTCACCCAAAAATGAAAATTCTGTCATTAATTACTCACCCTCATGTCGTTCCACACCCGTGAGACCTTCATTCATCTTCAGAACACAAATTACTCCACAAATTACATTCTCCTACGCAGTTTACGCTCAGCGCTTACAGGTTCTACGTCTGAACGCCAGCTCAGTATTCTGTCATTAATTACTCACCCTCATGTCGTTCCACACCCGTAAGACCTTTGTTCATCTTCAGAACACAAATTAAGATATTTTTGATGAAATCCAAGAGGTATATGATTCGTCCATAGATAACAATTTAACCACCGCTTTCAAGGTCCAGAAAGGTACTAAAGACATGGTTAAAACAGTTCATGTGACTACAGTGGTTCAAACTTAATTTTATGAAGCGACGAGAATACTTTTTGTGTGGAAAAACAAAACAAAAATTAAAGCTGCGAGCAGCATTTATCGGGGTTCAAGCATTTAAGGCCTTTTGCGTAAAAAGGAATTGTCTTATTTAGCAAGCATGTAACCACTGAAATCATAGAGGAACAACTATTATATATGCTAAAACAAACACAGAGAAATGAACAAATGAAGTGGTAAACCTTGACAAAATGTGATTTGTAATGTTATTATAAGGATTTATATAGTTTAAAGGGATTTTAAATGACAAAACCTTGAAACCTTGAACTTTATTGGTGGCCTTCTGCTGCCATCTGGTGGCACAAAATGACAGTGTCAGGCAATTTACTATAGAAAAAATATGGTTTTAAAGGTTTTTTGACAGTTATAGCGCCACCTATTGCACGATCTTCTCCACTTTTTTGGGGTGTCCTCAAAGTGTGCCCATACATATGCGTGTTAATTTTGGTTATAGACACTTATATATATGAGAGCATAAAAAATGACCCATGACAGACTTTGATTGGATTTTTTTGCCACTTCCTATCAAAATTTTGACATTTGGGCTTTAACATATAGTAAACCAACTTAGGTTCCGTGTTTTCTACGTCTCGATTGGTTTCGTCTCGATTGGACTAACGGTTTAGAAGATATTCGCAAAAGTTTTTTAAGCGCTAAATCACAACGTTGCACAAATCATAAGCCGAAACCTAGCATGTCTGGTATCTTTGGACTCGGCAAGGTTTCAGGAGTCTAAGGACGTGACTCCCGTGAAAATAAGTCGACCACACCCAGAGTTATATACATTTTCAGCTAAAACCATTAAAAAATAAGTTTTTTAAAGTTTTTTAACAGTTATAGCGCCACCAATGGTCCGATCTCCATAAAAGTTGGCATGCTTCTTTAGAGTCATATGCTGCATGTGCTCACTTAATTTCGTGAAGTTCTGAGTTTTCGTTAAGAATTTATAGGCTTTTGAGTATATTTGGCCACGGCCATTATGTAAATGACCTTGTTATAGTGATCCAAAGGGTAAAGTTCAACTTTTTTTGATAATTACTGATCTAGAGAGTCCAGAGATTTGTCCAGCACTGGTTTGGTTCCAATCGGGCGAAAAACATAGGACAAGTTCGCAAAAGTAGGTTTTTCACATATTCGCGAATAATTAATTAACGATTTGATTGACAGCATTGGTTCTTGAGGCAAAGTTGTTTGGAATGAGGAGATCTATCAAATGATATTCATATTGTGGACTAGTTAAAACCTAGGACTAGTTTGCAAAAGTAGGTTTTTCAAAAAACCCAAAATATCTGAAAATCGAGCGAATCCGAGACATGCATCTTGTCCGCCTTGAGCCAAGGATTCCAACGATATAAGACACTTGAGCCTGGGCATAACGGTTCAGGAGTTATGAGCCATTTCGTACTTTTGACCGCTGTAGCGCCCCCGTCAGGCCGATCGGGGTGAGTCTTGGTGACTTTGTAGGCGGTATGAGTACTACCAGCCCTCAAAGTTTCAAGTTTCTATGACTTACAGTTTGGTCTGCCCGATCACTTTTAGGGGAGAATGCTGATCCTTGGAAAATTTAACAATTACACAATAGTGTTTCAGCGCTACGTGCTTGAACCCCTAATGAAAAAGGCTTAAAAAAGGCCTATAAATAAAAAAAACTACAGGGTCTCAGCACTTGATGCTTGAGCTACTGGTTGCAAATCTTTATCAAGCCTGCAAACATGTACATCAGACAGGAAAAAGACCGCTTTTTGCATTTTCGGGTCATTTATCATGGAAATGTGGTGTTTTTTGGGTGTTTTTTTTTTTTTTAACCTTTTAAAGTGTAACAGCTCTACTTATGGCCCGATCTCTGTAAAACTTTGCATGCTTCGTTAGAATCATATGGCGCACATGCTCCCCTCATTTCGTGAAGGGGAGCATGTGACGCACGTGCACACCCGATTTTGAGAAGTTGTGCACAAATCGCACATAGAAATACAGCATTTACACCTTTTTAATAGTTTTAGCTCCACCTTTGGCCCGATGTCCATAAAAGTTTCCATGCTTCTTTAGAATCATAAGGCGCACATGCTCACCTCATTTCGTGAAGTTCTAAAAAGAGCAGACCATTTTTCGGTCATTTAAATGTGAATTCGCATAGGATAACATAGCCTTTGTTTTTCCCATCTTCATAACAGTTGAAGCGCCGCCAATGCCCCGATGTCCATAAAAGTTTCCATGCTTCTTTAGAATCACGTGACGCACGTGCACACCCGATTTTGTGAAGTTGTGCGCAAATCGGGCAGGAAGAGGGTCACTTTCGGCCATTTCATGGGATTTGCCATAGAAATACAGCATTTTTACACCTTTTTAACAGTTATAGCGCCACCAATGGTCCGATCTCCATAAAAGTTGGCATGCTTCTTTAGAGTCATATGCTGCATGTGCTCCCTTAATTCTGTGAAGTTCTGAGTTTTCTTTTAGGATTTATAGGCTTTTGGGTATATTTAGCCACGCCCATTTTCTAAATGACCCTGTTATAGCGATCCAAAGGGTAAAGTTCAACTTTTTTTTGATAATTATTGATCTAGAGAGTCCAGAGAATTGCCCTGCGCTGGTTTTGGTCCGATCGGGCGAAAAACCTAGGACTAGTTCGCAAAAGTAGGTTTTTCAGCTATTTGTGAATAATTAATGAACGATTTGATTGACAGCATTGGTTCTTGAGGCAAAGTTGTTCAGCATGAGGAGATCTATCAAATGATATGCATATTGTGTGAATCTGTGAAACACCACGTGATTACTGAGGCATAAAACTCGTTAAACTCGCTTTCAAAATTCTTACAGACCTCTAGGACCATGAGTCGAACATGCCCACCGAGTTTCGTTCCAGTCGGCCTCCGTTAACCTTGTCTAATAGGTGCTCAAACTTCATTGGCCGATGGTGGCCATGTTTTTTGAGATACGCCAATGTCCTCATAGACTATCATGCCCCCTTGGACCAAGACACTGCATGCCAAATTTCAAGTCGATCGGACTAACGGACTGACCGCTGTAGCGCCCCTGTCAGGCCGATTGGGGCAAGCCTTGGTGACGTTGTAGGCGGTATGAGTATTACCAGCCCTCAAAGTTTCAAGTCGCTACGACTTACGGTTTGGTCTGCCCGATCACTTTTAGGGGAGAATGCTGATCCTTGGAAAATTTAACAATTACAATAGGGTTTCAGCGTGACGCGCTTGAACCCCTAATAACGACTTTATTCAACAATGTCTTCTCTTCTGTGTCATTCTCCTACGCAGTTTACGCTCAGTGCTTCCAGGTTCTACGTCAAAACGCTGACTCATTATTGTCCGGCTCCTGTATCAGCATCACACGCATGTGTCATGCTGCTCATGTGAACAGCGTCAGCCAATACTGAGCTGGCGCTCAGACGTAGAACCTGGAAGCGCTGAGCGTAAACTGCGTAGGAGAATGTAATTTGTGGAGTAATTTGTTATCTGAAGATGAACGAAGTTCTTACGGGTGTGGAACGACATGAGGGTGAGTAATTAATGACAGAATTTTCATTTTTGGATGAACTAATCCTTTAACTAATGTTATATATAGGAACTTACTGTAAAGTTTTACCCTGCTCAGCTGCACGTGTTGTTGGACATGAAGCTTCATGTGTAAATCATGTATCATTTCAGACTGCGTATAAAATACATTTACACTCATAAATGTACTTACATGTCATGTTAAAACAGTTCTTTTCCATCTGTTTGTCCTTCGCTGGCAAGAGCAGGTCATGAGAGGGCTTTCTTCTTTACACTTATCAGCTCTGTTGTTCACTCTGACCTTTAACCTCATCTGCTGCATCGAGCCTCTGTTGTCACAACACCAGTCCTGTCTCAATGCCATGCCCTGTATTTGAACTCTGTTTATCAATAACTCTGGGCCTTTAAACTTTCAGGACACATAGAATTACACAACCTAACCAATAAACTATCATTAGTATCCCAATTAATAATCTTTTACAAGCAAATTCAGAGAAACTGGTACTGGAAATGACCTCAGAAGTTGAACAGAGCGCTGTGGGATCAACAGAGTTGTTTTGACTGGATTGTGCCCAAAGCTCAACATGTTCTTTTGCCTTTCAAAACAAATATTGATCAGTGTAGTACAGCTGATTTCTCACACTATACTGAAGTGCTCCTGTTCACTCAAAAGGATGATCATTTCTAAGGTTTTCTATCTCTTTCTTATACAACCCGAATTCCGGAAATGTTGGGACGTTTATTAAATTTGAATAAAATGAAAACTAAAAGACTTTCAAATCACATGAGCCATTATTTTATTCACAATAGAACATAGATAACATAACAAATGTTTAAAGGGAGATATTTTACAATTTTATGCACAAAATGAGCTTATTTCAAATTTGATGCCTGCTACACGTATCAAAAAAGTTGGGATGGGGGCATGTTTACCATGGTGTAGCATCTCCTTTTCTTTTCAAAACAGTTTGAAGACGTCTGGGCATCGAGATTATGGGTTTCTGGAGTTTTGGTGTTCGAATTTGGTCCCATTTTTGCCTGATATAGGGTTCCAGCTGCTGAAGAGTTTGTGGTCATCTTTGACGTATTTTTCGTTTAATGATGCGCCAAATGTTCTCTATAGGTGAAAGATCTGGACTGCAGGCAGGCCAATTCAGCACCTGGACTCTTCTACGACGAAGCCATGCTGTTGTAATAGCTGCAGTATGTGGTTTTGCATTGTCCTGCTGAAATACACAAGGCCTTCCCTGAAATAGACATTGTCTGGAAACCTTAATATACCTTTCAGCATTCATAGTGCCTTCCAAAACATGCAAGCTGCCCATACCGTATGCACTTATGCACCCCCATACCATCAGAGATGCTGGCTTTTGAACTGAACGCTGATAACACGCTGGAAGGTCTCCCTCCTCTTTAGCCCGGAGGACACAGCGTCCGTGATTTCCAACAAGAATGTCAAATTTGGACTCGTCTGACCATAGAACACTTTTCCACTTTGAAACAGTCCATTTTAAATGAGCCTTGGCCCACACGACACGACGGCGCTCCTGGACCATGTTCACATATGGCTTCCTTTTTGCATGATAGAGCTTTAGTTAGCATCTGCAGATGGCACGGCGGATTGTGTTTACCGACAGTGGTTTCTGGAAGTATTCCTGAGCCTATTTAGGACATTGTTTTTAAAGTATTCCACAATCCTTTTACGTACTCTTTCACAGATTGGAGAGCCTCTGCCCATCTTTACTTCTGAGAGACTCTGCCTCTCTAAGACATCCCTTTTATAGCTAATCATGTTACAGACCTGATATCAATTAACTTAATTAGTTGCTAGATGTTCTCCCAGCTGAATCTTTTCAAAATGTCTTGCTTTTTCAGCCATTTTTTTCCCCCTGGCCAACTTTTTTGAGACCTGTAACAGGCATCAAATTTGAAATGAGCTCATTTAGTGGATAAAAGTGTAAAATTTCTCAGTTTAAACATTTGTTATGTTATCCATGTTCTATTGTGAATAAAATATTGGCTCATGTGATTTGAAAGTCTTTTAGTTTTCATTTTATTCAAATTTAAAAAATGTCCCAACATTTCCGGAATTCGGTTTATACTCTTGCTGAAACAGTATATAACCAAGGGATTATTCTTGCCTTAATGATCTCATATTTGTATAAGCTTATATCCTATATCATTTTGCAATGTTATTGACCATGAAATGCTTTGTTTGCACTGTAAAAGGATTGCTACATACATGGCAAACTCACACTTATGTATTGGTATAAAGGATCTCAAGATCTCTATTGATGTGTGCCAGACTATCAAATTTGGACAATGAAGACAAAAGAATCTCAATTTGAAAAATACATTTCTATACAATCCTTTATTTTGTACAATTCATCTTTAAAATCAACTTTTAGATAGACAAAGTCTATCTAATGTGACCTATGACACAAATACTTGTTTAAAATAGATGACGTTAGTCAGAAATGTTCATGGTGTCCTCAGTCTTTCTCCAATATATATTTTTTATCAGGTTGACTGGTGATAACTCAGAAAAATGGCACAAAACAAGCTGTTTAAAGTCATGTCAAGTCAGGTCAGTAAGATATAAAATTATAAAAACAAAAAGTTTGTGAAAAGTCTCTTATGCTCTCCAAGGCTACATTTATTTGATCTAAAATGCAGTAAAACAGTAATATTGTGAAATAATACTGCAATTTAAAATAACTGTTTTCTGTTTTAATATATATTAAAATGTAATTTATTTCTGTGATGACAAATTTGTGTCACATGATTCTTCAGAAATCATTCAAATATGATGATTTGCTGCTCAACAAACATTTCTTATTATCAATGTTGAAAACAGTTGTGCTGCTTCAAATTTTTGTGAAAACTGTGATGAATAGAAAGTTCAAATGAACAGCATTTATTTGAAACGGAAATCTTTTGGAATATTATAAACATCTTTACGGTCAATTTTAATCAATTTATGCTTAATAAAAGTAACAATTTCTTTCGAAAAAATAAAAAAGACCTTTTGAATGATAGTCTATATCTTTGTAACAAATAATTTGATAAAGAAAAGACCACAGGAGACAGGAGGTGCTTTGCATAATTTCATTCCTAATATATTTCCTACATATTCATTTCTTTTTTTATCTTTTGGTCTTGAGCAATCCAGCAAAATACTTCGCACTCTCACAAGTAATATCATAGGCACATACATACAAAACATCCCGCTGTATTAGTATTCAGGATGGTAACATGTAAACATATTAAGTATCAATACAGCAAAACACATATATAAAAAAGTAATTCCTCTTCTCTTATGATTCATTATGTTGGTGTTATAAATTAAAAGAATAAAATGCTACAGTATTACAACTGAATTAATACAATGTGTTACATAACTAGAACAATATGTGGTTATATTTCAGTCATGCACCTCATTTATAACACACCCTTCAGGGGATTGAGTGACAATGACCCAAATCCCTGATCAACTCAGTTTAAGATATTAGCATTTCAACCGTTCCGTTAATAATTTAGCACCCTTAAGTTAGTTTTTTCTTTGTTTTTTATCATTATTTGTTTGTCCTTGCTCATGCACTGAGGATCCTCCTGCGACAGTTGCGGCCTCCACCTGTTCTCTACCCCCTCACGGTCGTCTCCCCTTGCCTCGCCCAGATCCGTCACGGCACCAATTTATCTACCGGAAACCAGAACAGAGCTTTATTGTTCCCTCAGCCATGGGTGTGTTATAGACAGATACAGGAGCTAGCTGAGAACATGTCTGACCCACATCAGTTAGTCACAATGACACTCGGAAGGTATACAAAAGCAATAGCAATGGCATCTGAGTATGTAAGTTCAAATTGATATCTTATAAATCCTTCTGACATCAGAGTCCTGAGCTCCTCCATTTAAGCAACCGTTATTAAACTATCTGAAAGACTATCGTTTCTGATCTATCAAAACAAGTTAGGAAGTGTTAGCGGTAACAAGGCCTGTTGAAAAACTACAAGTGCTCCACCATGTGGAGTTAAGTGAGTACTACATCAATGGAAAGCATTATTTCTAGTATCTCCACTTGATCTTGAGATCGTTCACATTGTAAAATATCTTCAGTAAAATCCTATTAATCCATTGAGATTTGTTCAGAATATAAGGTGTAGTGTGTTTAAAATGAAATTCTCCTGTATGTTGTGTGTGTGTGTGTGTGTGTGTGTGTGTGTGCATAGTCAAAAATGTGTTTGACATCATGACATTTAGACTGAAATAGAAAAAGAGTTTTCATAGTTACAGTTATCTAATGTAGCAATGGTGATGAATAAACCCAGCATCAAAACAGAATAAGAGAGACAAATAACTTTCAATGCATTCATATCTTTGTCCTGTCTGTGCACAAACAAACGAATCAGTCAACTAACTTCTGCTCACGTCCATGTATACAAGATCAGAAACATCGTTAGGCTAAAACAGCAACAGCTGGTTTAGTGTCAGAAAATGTTTTTCAACATCTAAGATGAATACATATAAAGTGAAACACTTTTGGATGATTTGTCACTGCCTTTGTTTTTAAAATTAGGATTCGATTTGCTACATGTACACCACCATTCAAAAGTTTTGAGTCGGTAAGATTTTTAAAATGTTTTTAAAGAAGTTTGTACTGCTCACCAAGGCTGTATTTATTTGATCAAAAATACAGTAAAACAGTACTATTGTAAAATATTATTACAATTTAAAATAACTATTTTCTATTATTTATTTGATTATATTTTATAGTGTAATTTATTTCTGTGATGCAAAGCTGAATTTTACCCAGTCATTACTCCAGTCTTCAGTGTCACATGATCCTTCAGAAATCATTCTAATATGATGATTTGATGCTCAAGAAACTTTACTATCAATGTTGAAAATAGTTAATATTTTTATAGAAACCATGATACATTTTTCCAGGATTTTTTGACAAATAGAAAGTTAATAAGAATAGCATTTATTTAAAACAGAAATCTTTTATAACATTATAAATGGATTTACTGTCACTTTTAATTAATTTAACGCATCCTTGCTGAATAAAAGTATTAATTTCTTTCAAAAATAAAAAATCTTACTGACCCCAAACATTTGAATGGTATTTCATGAGTCATGACATACTATTTATATGAACTAAATGCTATTTTTTAGTAATAATGATTATGCTTAAAGGTGCACTATATAACTTTTTTGTTCAAAACTAAAATTTAAATGAGTCGATACATCATCAATCCTTCCAAAACGTGTTTTTGTCTTACCCTGATTCACTATGGTAAGCATATTATAAGTGTTTATATTTCAGACCTGATGGGACGGTCATATTCGTAAACGGAGAAAAGTTGCTCCAGCTACTTTGTCGTGGAGTGTTAAAGGTTAGTTGTCAGGGAGCAGCTTAACCTCGAACCTCAGGGGAATCACCTGCTTTTAAAAAAACATCGAAAAGAGGAGAGTCTAATGGTAAAAAGTGAATGCGACAGAGCTTGTAATAAAACAAGAATCAACATTGGCTTGACTATTTCGAAGATGGCAAGAACTGAGGGATGTGAAACGTTGTAAAAGCATCGCAGAGATGGTGTTTTATTACTCAACAGGTGAGTAAGTTACTTTATTGAACAGATAAATTGCCATATGTAGCTCTCTAACATCATTTGCATCTAAACTGGTTATATCTCTTAAGACTTGTAGTAAATGTTTCAACATGTCCTCCAACCAATATGCCCATATAGGTCGTTTGACACTTTCCTGAAATACGACCCATAGGAGCATTTACTTAAGTTGCGCCCCTATCGACAACAGGACACTTTCATTTTAATGCATTGTACCCTTTTATCTACGTCATATTTTGGGTTTCGCGTAGCTCAATTGGTAGAGCATTGCAATATACAACAATATGTGATCGTGGGTTCGATCCCAGTGTATATGCACTATAAATCACTAAGGGTAGTTTTAAGGTTAGGGTAGGTGTAGTCGTTAATAAAAAAAATTAGTTTTGCTAAATGGAAATAGGACAAATAGCGGGTAAGGGACTGTGTAAAAAGTCCACACATTGTATTTAAATGAACACACATTTTGATTGGTAACGACGGTCATATGTCATGACGACAGATGTAACACGACACTGTCATTATTTTTACGGCAGCTAGAGGGCGCATGACTTTAAAACATAAATATAGGTCGTAATAAGGTGCTTGAAAAAAACAACCTATGGGTCGTTTTTTGGAGGAGGACAGTCTCAAATGTTTTATTAGCAGAAGGATAACCATATTCATCCGCACAGTCATGCAGGGCCGAAGCACAACTAAAACGTAAATGTTCTTCTGCAAAATGCATGCGGTTTTGTTTTTAACCGCTAGAGGGCCAAATATTACATAGTGTACTTTTAAGTGTCTCACTTTGTCTGTATTCACCCTAAACATAACATCTTTTTTTCAGGCTAAATACTAACATTAATGTAGTATTATTTCAGTCTAAATACAGAGTAATACCACTGAAATAAATATTAAATGATTTCATATTTCAAAGAAGTAATGTCTGGAGTGATATTTGTCATTTATGTTGTGTAAGAAACAACATATTCAGCTTGTGATGTAAATAAACAGCAACATTTGGTCCTGGTAAAATGCAATATTATGAACTGCTTTCTATCATCAGACTTGAACAGGCTGGTGTTGGTTTGGTTAAAAATAAAAAAATCACACTTAGTTTGAATGCTTGTGGACAGAGGGACAAGACAACCCCATACACTGGAGTACAACACCGGCGCTTTGACTTGGAGTGGTTAGCGAATGCTCACGGGAGGAAATTCCGTTTCGTCGTCCAGGCACACCGGCCCTGCTGCGAACTCGTGCTCGGGAATCACCTCGCCCTTCTTAGCTCCCCCATCCTCTGAGTACCCTGAGAAGAACACAGTTGGGTGATCATGAAAATGAGTTAAAATGTGAATGAATGTGTGTGTTTAAGGGTGTTATGGTACCTGTGAGAGTGGCTGTAACGGGCCCAGAGGTGGGGATGGCCACGGTGGCAGCATATGACTGGCATGCTTGCGGTGGCTCCATGATTTCAGATTTCTCTGTCTCCTCCCACTCTTTATCTGATCCAAACAGCCTGGGGGTTAAAGGTGACTTCAGTTAAATAAGGTCTGTGCTTATAAAGAGACTTTTGTTTTGTTCTATAATATAAAGTGCACACAGTCATACCTAAAACATGAATTTTGAAACTGCTGTGCCTTAAAAATATGTTAACTACCACATCGAGACCTCGTGTTCGTAAATGGATTGAATGAATTGGGTCACCTCATTCATGAACGAGAATTTGCTGAGTCAGTGACTGAACGAGAGTGGGCATGTCGCATTTGAGTCAATATCATTCACAGCAATAAAAGAAAAGGGGTGGAAGAATTATGAATGTAAAACTAACTGCTGACCATACACAATTAAAATGAACTAAGAAACTATTAATTTATTTAGGCCTATTTGTTGTTGTTGTTGATGTTATATCTTGATAAGTTATGCCCCACATTTGACTGGATGGAAAACAATATTTAGATTTTTTTTTTGTCATTATTTTAGTATTATTTATACACTATTTATACACTATTATAGTATTTATTAAGATTTTTAGCTTTTATTTTTATATTTTCAGTTTGCATTATATTTACGTTTTAGTAATTTTGTTATGTGCCTTTGTCATTTTTAGGTTTTTAGGTTTTTTATATTTCTGTTGAGCTTTAATTATTTTTATTTAAGATTTAGTTTCAGTAATTTAAATACTATTTTCAACTTTAGTTAGTTTCTAAGGCTTATTTTTTAGTAAGTTTTATAAATTTAAGTTTTTAACTACTTATATTTTATTTCAGATTTCAATTGACCAAAATGATTTAATAATTTTAGTTGTAGTTTTAGCTAACAATGACAAAACTAATTGTTTGTGGGGAAAAACACTTCTGCATTTAATAAACACTCTTTCTGTAGTATCTCAGTAGAATTGTAGGCATGCACATTGTAATAAAACTTGTTTTGTTCATTCTTTTCAATGAATCACTTGGGTCACTTGAGTCATGACTCACTCATAATGCATAAAAAGACAGTTAGCCTACTTGTCGCCATCCACCGGCATGATGATGTAAAATGCAGAAAAAGTCACTGAACGAATTAGTCAACCAATTTTAATCATTTTTAGTGGACATATTTAAAGGATTAGTTCACTTCAGAATTCAAATTTCCTGAAAATTCACTCATACCCCCATGTCATCCAAGATGTTTATGTCTTTCTCTCTTCAGTCAAAAAGAAATTAAGGTTTTTGAGGAAAACATTCCAGGATTTTTCTCCATATTTGATGGATGGCTACCAACGGGTTGAAGATCTAAATTGCAGTTTCAGTGCAGCTTCAAATGGCTCTACACGATCCTAGCCGAGGAATAAGGATCTTGTCTAGCGAAACGTGTGACGTGGGTGGACGTACCATGGTAGGGCAAAAAACTCTCATTTCTCCTCTCATTTTCATCTCATTTTCTCCTCCAACTTCAAAATCGTCTGACATCGTTTTTACCTTTTTTTGTAAAGGCCGTTAGACTTAGTCTTTGCACATTCGCTACTGGATCAGTACTTCCGCCTACGTCACGCATGACCTTTCCAACATGATTACGTAATGCGTGGCACATTGAAGAGCTAGTGCAAGATGAGCATTTGTGGTTAAAAAGTATATAAATTTTTATCTTTTTTTAGAAAATGACCGATTGTTTTGCTAGATAAGACCCTTATTCCTCGTCTGGGATCATGTAGAGCCCTTTGAAACTGCACTGAAACTGCAATATGGACCTTCAATCCGTTGGTAACTGTTGAAGTCCACTATATGGAGAAAACTCCTGGAATGTCTTCCTCAAAAATAATATTCAGGAAATTTGAATTCTGAAGTGAACTAATCCTTTAAAGTTTGAGGCATTTTGAACTCATCCAGTTGCCTGATCACTTACAATGGAATCCAGCAGGAAAGTATGTATAGCACAAAAACAGAAATGTTTAATTTTTTATGTACTATTTTTAATAACCTACCACATAAGCTTATAGTTATAATTCATTTGTTTAGAAAAGAGTGAAGACTCACCTGTGCTTCTGCACCAGAGTGCACTCACCCCCATCTTGAGGGTCAATGTTATAGATGAATAGCTGCCCATCAGAGGAGGCCACAAGCAAACGTGGAAGCTTCTGGATTCTGATTGGTCAAGTGAAACTCAAGAATGAGTTTTTTTCTCAGTAAATACTATGTTACGCATTCTAGATTGCTGTGTAATCACTGCAGGACTCACGTTGCCAGGGCACAGACATTCTTCTGACCGATCATCTGGAGACGGACGGTAGCGAAGGCTCGGTCTTGACTCATCATGCCTGACACCTGTGCTGGGAGGTAGCTACTGGCTGCTGTGAACATCTTACCTACATATGTTGACCAAGAGGGAGCTTCCTCCTCCCCACTGCAAGAGACACACAAAAACATGGATGAACACAAACACAAACACTGAAAAAGTTTAGATTTGACAGTAAAAAAGAGATCCTGACTGAGGTCAATTACACTGGTAGCAAGGAACATTTTCAATACCTTGGGCTGTGCTGTTCAAGCTTGAAAATGTGCACCGTCTCTGTATTGCTTGAGGCACAGAGGAACTGAGCATCTGGGCTGAAGGAGAGGGAGCTGATGTTGACATACCTTTGGTGACACAGACATACAAAGGTCAAAAGCATACTCACACATACCACAGTTTACACAAACGCCTCCAGCTCTCTTTCTGTATGATCAAAGTATCTTCAATGTTCATTATGAGCTTTGAATCATCATCATTGTACCTTTTCATCCCCCGCCGGAACTCAAACAAGCGCAGTCCCTCTGGAATGGAGAAGACTCGAATCACTGTGCCCTGAGACGGCAGAAAAGAAGTGGACAGATGCTTGGAGCTGTGCGTCTACGTTTGTGTGTAAGGTATGACAATGTGAATCTCACATAAACACATCTGGGTTGCATTTCGCCCCGTAAATCGTACAAAAACAAGACATTATATTTTGCCTAAAGAATACAAAACATAATTTAGGACCATTAGAATTGTTTTTCATTGTGACATTTTATTTCTATGGAGCCCCTAAAGGGACACGGTGAAGGAAAAAAATATGACGTGGGAGGAAAAATGATGTCAATGCCTTTGCATTCACTTGCAAATGTTTTGCGTCCCCCGAGAAACCGTGTTCGCTCACAAAACTTTTGAGTTCCCCTGAGAAACTTTTGTGAGTAAATGCAAAAAGCATTGAAATATATTTTTTCCTCATCTCGTTTTTTTTTTTTCCATCACCATGTCCCTTTAGGGGCTCTGTATATTTCACAATTCAGCACTTTTGCCACAAATTCTCAGCCCTGTTGTAACGATTATATTCTGTTATGCTCTGTTTTGGCTTAGTTTCATTGTGTTTTGGTGCTGTTCCTGTTTGCCTGTATGCCCTGTCATTTGGCCTAGTTTCCTAGTGTGTTTGATTAATGATTCAGTTCACCTGTCCTTCAGTTAATTAACTCATTAGTTCCCATGTGTATTTAAAGAGCTTTGAAGCTTTACGAATCTTATGTTTCGGATCAGTGGTTCGGAGTGTGTATCAAACTGCCAAAGTCACGCCCCCCAGTGGTGAACCATTGAAATTTCGAAACACTTATGATGTAACAAAGCCTCGTTTACTGAAATCACGTGACTTTGGCAGTTTGATACACGCTCTGAACCACTGATTCGAAACAAAAGATTCGTAAAGCTTCAAAGCTTCATGAAGCAATGTTTTGAAATCGCCCATCACTAGATATTGTAGAATAAAGTCGTTATTTTGTTTTTTTTGGCGCACAAAAAGTATTCTCGTCGCTTCATAATATTAAGGTTGAACCACTGTATTCACATGAACTGTTTTAAATATGTCTTTAGTAGCTTTTGTGCATCTGAAAGTGTTAATTATCTTGCTGTCAATGGAGGCCTCTCTGAGCCAACGGATTTTATCAAAAATATCTTAATTTGTGTTCTGAAGATGAACGAAGGTCTTGCGGGTGTGGAACGACATGAGGGTGAGTAATTAATGACAGAATTTTCATTTTTGGGTGAACTAACCCTTTAAGTCAGGGGTGGGGAACGTTGATCCTGGAGGGCCATTGTCCTGCAGAGTTTAGCTCCAACCCTAATTAAACACACCTGAAGCTAATCAAGGTCTTCAGGATTACTAAAGTTACAGGCAGGTGAGTGTTTTTTTCAGGGTTGGAGCTAAACTCTGCAGGACAATGGCCCTCCAGGATCAACGTTCCCCACCCCTGCTTTAAGTCCTGTCTTCATTCAGTTCTTTGTTCAGTGTTGTTGATGTTAGATGGTTGTGTTTCCAGAGTTTTTCCTGCTTGTTTCGTGCATTTTTGGATTATAAACTATTTGTATCGTATTCTCCTGCATTGTGTGCTCTGTACACATCCATCCTGTGACACCTGTTATATGTCTGGACATTTTACTTCACAGCTCTAAAATATTTTATCGGGTAGAAATTCTTAGTAAAAAAAAAAAAAATATATATATATATATATATATCCTTAATTCTTATTCAATAAATCACAAACAACTGGTAATAGGGTAATGGGGCCTTCAAATATTGTTGTGGACAATGGGGGGCCTTGGAGTCAAAAAGACTTTTCAATATAATTAAATATTACATTTAAAAATAAACAATTATTATAATTACAACAAAATATTATAATACAATGTTTATTTAAATCAGCATAAAAGCCCTATAACCAATGCTACCATAAAAAAATTGACATAATATTTCTTTTTTGCATAACAGTATGAAAATTATATATATATATATATATATATAATTTTTTTTTTTTTTTTTACTGACATGAAAATAGTCACAATGCAAAAAATCTTAATGCTCCCAAATATAATTTCGGTGTCACTTTGCATTAAGGTAAACATTAGTTAATTACATTAGTTAACATGAACTAACAATGAAAAATACTTCTACAGTATCTATTAATCTTAGTTCATGTTAATTTCTACATTTATTGATACATTATTAAACACAAAAGTTGTATGTTAAATTATTTAGTGGCCTGAGCTAACATAATCTAACAATGAACAGTTGTGTTTTAATTGACTAACATCAACAAAGATTATTAAATTGCTCATTGTTAGTTAATACATTTATGGAACCTTACTGTAAAGTGTTGCCATAAATTCTTATTTCTTTATTTTGACCCAGACATGTTCTTGACCGGTTTTGCGAGGTTCACCCGGCTGTGTTTCTATATAAATAGTGGATCTTTACCCTTTCAGAAGCACTGGCCAGTCTGGTGCCAGAGGCACTGAAGGTGATGGCGGCCAAAGGACTGTCATGAGCTGGAATCATGGTCACAGTGTTCTGAGCAGACAAAGACACACAAACATACAACAAAGACAAAGATTTATATAGTGCATCAGGACTGAAGAACAGGCATCATCAGTCTCATGTCTAGCAACTAACTCAACCAAAGGAACTGCCAAAATGAGCAGTTTCTTGGCCAGTATTTTTACCAGATTGTTGGCATCATAGACAATAATTTCTCCGATGGTGTCACTGCCTGGATATGCCAGGAAAGAGTTGGAATGGTTGATGGAGAGAGCACAGAGACCTACAGAAACACAAGGGTGGGTTAATATTTTAATATTTATACAGATTTACACAGACAGTTAAATATTATAATTCTAGATTAACTGGGTTTTTCTTCTTACCTGATGGGTTGGATGGTGTGTTGAGAAGGGTTTTCAGGAGTTTCATGTCTTTTATATTGTGGATATAGATGGATTCTTCCAGACAGACAACCAGTCTCTGCCACGAAAGCACGCACACACACAAATAAAACAAATTACATATTCACTAACAAACATGCTCATTTCCACATTTTCAACTAGGAAAGAGCACAGACAAGCATTCATCTTGTCCAGAAGCTGTATAAATGATAAGTGGCAGGTGCCTTGCTGCAGCACAGCTGTGCTGTGTTTACCTGTCTGTTGAGACGCACTGCAAGAATGTTGTTCGAGTAGCTGTAGTTGCAAATCTCTGTGCCCTTTTTGAAGTGGTAGACATTCATGCGACGTGGCATGGACTGACTCACCACCACAACCAGGCTGCTGGAGAAAAGCCTTTCCACGATATACACGTCTGGAGTTTCTGCTGAAGGGGAGAAGAGAAAAGGACACATTAGCTGCCACATAAACTAAAAAGGCCAAACACAAACACATGTAGTTGAGGCACATGCACTTTGTGGTCATTTCAAAAGCCTAATTTATTTTAAGGATGAGCAACATTTAAAGGGGAAATAACATCCAAAATAAAAATGCTGTCATTTTCTCATTAAATAAATTTTTTTATTAAAATGTCCAAAAACCACTAGAACAATGTTATTTATTTTGTTGACTTGTGTACCTACATTATCCCAAATGTTTCCAACAATGTTTAAATCCAAAGAAATATGCAATTTTAACCAGGACATGGACTGTGTCATTGCGTCACTTATCAATGACGTCATATGCGTACTACCTTTGATTTCCAGTTTTATTAATATCAATCTAGATTATTGCAAAGTGTAACAAGTCTCTCATAGTAGCCACCGAGCGAACACATAGAGTAATGTTATAACATAACTTTCAACACACTTAAATGTATTCAGTATGATTGTTTAAACCATGTAAATCAGCGCTGCGTTACCCCACATACGCAATGTAAAGAGCGGAAGCGGCCGACTACAGCTAAAGCATAATAAAAGCTCCGCTGAACTCGAGATCAGTGTGCATCGCAGGTGTCTATCATTAGCATTCGCTCCAGCGGCCTTTCCCGCTCCCATGGCTCTTGACCCATTCTGCTTCATACCACCGTAACGTTAGTAAAACTTTAATACATTAGCTTATCCATGAACATGAATTTCTGTCCGAGTCCATCGGATTCCTTTCCATCGGGTGTGGAGCTGAAGACGACAATCCCCATGATTCACACGCTCATTCACAGCGTCATCAAGCTACGCCTTTGTTTTGAATAAGTGACCTCTAGTGGCGAAAAATTACATATTGTGCCTTTAAATATAAAATTTAAACTCAGTCATTGTGTACACTTAATTTTTTTTTTTTTTCAGCTTGACAGAAAATAATCCCAGTTTTGATGTTTGAATTAGAACAACATGGACATTTTGTTCCAGCGAAATAAAAATATACAGGTTGTCAATGATGAGGCTGAGGTAATTATTTTCATTTTTTGATTCACACTTCAAAATGTTCTTTTTTCATTTTATTTAGACTCTTTTTTTTACCATTACATTATTGTACATATATTTTGACCCTATGATTTTCCAAGTTTACCTTTTATGTAACACACATTAGCAAAACAGGCTGTTTCTCTGTCTTTAGCTTTTTACCTGCCAGAAATCTTTGTTGGGGACTGCAGATACAATCTCTAACACTTAAGGCATTTTTACCATGTAACATAAACCAACACGCTATTCTGACCCCATCAAAACAGACAAGGACAACTTTACACCCTCTAGGGTGAGATTATCACAACATCAATGCTGGCAACACAACCACAGGTCACATTCATGTTTTAAGACACAAACTTTCTCCAAAATGTTTTCAAAGTCAAATATCTTCTCTTATCTTTCTCAACAAAATACTAAGGAAATGAGATGGCATTTTCAATTTATTTGTTAAGTGACTCGTTAGAAAGTGACTACACCCTATGATAACTACGTTATGTGACACATGATGTTTCCTCCCATTGCACTGTAGTTTGGCAGACAACCATACGTGCCATTTATATCATATTTACACAAAAAAAGAATGGGAAAATGTCTCACTACTCTCATGAATGCAGTCCAGTTTGTCCACAGAGGTCACGGAGAATAGTTTGTATCCAGTTTTGGTGCCCACAGCCAAAGACCTGGAAAAACAACAAGATCTGATGCTGTATCAAATATCAAAAAGCTGATGCAACATATAATGAAGGGAAACACAGATGCAATGGCCAACACAGGAACTACCGTTTACTTTTTAAGTGGCAAGTAAAGCCTTTTTAAAATCCTAATACAACACAGGTTCTGACTCAAGATAGAAACATTTTGTGTTATTCTCAACAAAGGTTGAGTGTAATCATTTGGCTTTCATATAAACAGAAACAGTTTAGGTCTGTTGCATGTACTGGTATCTTTTTTTTTAAGGAAAGAAAAGCCACATCTGTTTGGCAGGCCCTTTGTTCCTATAGAAAAAGCTGTTCATGTCAGATCCTGTGCTTAGCATGTCCTTTTGTACCTTTACTGTAGAACATAAATATGTCTCCACCATCAATGACCACACTGCTGAAACACCATAACAAAACCTTGTGTTTACAGCAGGAATGCATCTGACATGTGTTGGTAATTACCACTGTGACTAATACCTTTATATATATATATATATATATATATATATACAAAATAACAAAATTCAGATTTTTCTAATACAAATATGTTTTGCCCCAAGAGAGACCGCTGACTTTAATCTCAAAGGAGCGATATATCAGATCAACTGACTCTCAGTATCATGTTTTGTCTTTGATTTGCTGTGCTTGACTTTTAAGACAAGAAACCAGTGTGATCAACCACTAGAAAAGAGGACATGAGTGGGTCATCTTGTCAGGAGACTGTGGACTGATCAATAGAATCACACAATCCTGCAAATTCTGCTCTACTTGTGAGAAAACATGAAATAGGGCAAGACAAACGTTCAGTTTTTCCTCTATAAAAACATGTACAAGATTCAAATAATCATATCTAATCTATAAATATTAGCGTATTGTTGTTGTGTTTTGTTTGTTTGTTCAATTCCCATTAAAAAAACATTGTACAACAATTGAAAAAAACTGTACTGAAACAAACACTAAGCTCATCTAACATATTGTGCATGTAAAACACTGTTATAACATAGTGGATATGGCTTGTTATAGATATGTAATAATCAAAACAGACAATAAATAACGGACAATCCTTCAGGCAGAGGTGACATTCCCTCTTGTAAGGTAAATCGCTGTTAATAGCATCTTAGAAATATCCGATTCGGCAGATGATGCAAGACTGATCTGCAGATGTGAGCGCTTACGTGGAGTCTTGGTTGAAGGAGACGCAGCACGGCCCCGGCCCGCCAGGACCGTCGGCTCCCTCCCCGGTCTCCATCCCGATTCCCAACGACCTCCTTCCCTCCCTCCGCCCTGGATCGGAGGCCTGGGATCGGTTGGACCTCTTGGAAAGATAGTGGCAAAGCGGATACCTACTGAAGAAAAATGGGAAGGTCCGAATAAAGTGGAAGACACATATACTCCAACGCTTCAGCTATTCTTCTGCCTCACATTAATGGATTAAAACGCAAGTTTTTGTACATTTACGACTTCAAGCGGAGCATAGAGAATGAAGCAAAACAAAACCAGCTGATAGTTGTTGCGTCACATCAACATCACATACTAGCGATTGAAGGAAAATGAGCTGTGTTGTCGTCCGGCTGAGCACTGATTGGTCGAGTGAACTAAGATAGACGCTGATTGGCTGTAAGTGCGGAATTAAGTCAAAGGGGGAGTGGTTTGGCTTTGCAGTATTACATTTTTCAGAGAATTTAAACTCATAAAAATTTTCACGAATACATCTATGGAAAGAGTCACTCACAGCCTTTTATTCCTGCTCTGCTTTGAGTAATATTTACTAGTCTTAGGAAGCCCGACTCATTTCTGCGTGTCGTTTCTCTCTAACAGTTCATTGACTCATTTTAAACCGATTCGGTGATTCTTAAATTCTTCATCACGTGATTCTTGACATCCTGGCCTGGTATATTAGCTTTAAAACATTCAAGAGAACCCAAATTTTGTCATATGTTGCTGTTTGTCTACATTTGTTTTTTTTGGTTTTTTTCCTATTAAATTTTATCAAAAATGGTGTTTATTGAAATGTCATGTGTTCCAATTCAGTTTGTTGCAGCCATTATTCAGCAAATAAAAAATACATAGAACATATATGTCATTAACATGTCAAATCTTTCTGCTATTAAACTTACTTTTTGCCCCATGAGTCAAATCCTTGGTTTAGTACTCTCATCAGTTTATCAGTCATTTGCATAGTAGTCATTTGCATCTAACAAACTTTTGCAGTTGGTTGGAGGTGTTACAGCAAGTGTTACAACAAAAAGACAAAATCACCCAACATTTTTAATAGTGATGTTTGTATTAAAAAAACCAAAAACACATACATAACAATGCAGATTCTGTGTTCTTTCTTACATTAGCAGCACAATTGGAATTTGCATTTATGTCATATAGGGTTAATTCTCTTTTTGGTGCTAAATGATCATTTATTTTTGCATTGTTTAGATTAATTAATACAGCACAAAAACTATTGCATATCACAAGTTTAGGATCAGCCATCCCACCACAGTACATCATAATAATACCAATGATTTGCAGTGTAACTATTTTAATACAAAAAAGTAAAGTAGAGTAAACAAACAAACAAATAAAAAAGATGGTCCCAGATTATTATTGTTTTCTGCTCTCTTCAGATCCCATGGTGTTTCAGTGCTAAAAATAACATAAAAGAGGAAAAGTCATTATTAATTTAAGTACAGAACGGCAATATAGAGTTAAACAGTAATATTAAAATGGTTCACAAGTTGTTTCATGACAGTACCATACCTTGAAATCCCAGACAACCATGGCACCATCTAAAGCCACACTGCTGAATTTCTCCACCTTGGCCTTCAGCCCTTCCAGAATACATAGTTGGCTATAGTAGAAACAAAGTCTTAGCAAAGTGCAATTACATTTCTCTAAAATGTTAACATAATGCAAAAGATGCTGGAATAGACTAAAATCTTGTGTGCTTGCAGAAGTCAAGCCTTCTATTACGTGATGCTGTTCTGATGCAGACTGCCCAAGTCAGTGTCTTCCTCCTCTGTAATCGCTTTTTTGTCCAGATTACGGAAATGCTGCATGGCAGACATGTTGCCCTTGGAGCTCTGCTTGGGAATATCCACTTTCTTCACAAATTCCAAGCATCCAGGACCCTTGTATGAGAACTGATAAGGGCAACAGTCATGGCCCTAAGATCCACCACACACACAAAATAATATAATTAGATCAAAAATACAGTAAAAAGAGCAATACTGTAAAATCTTATTACAATTTAAAATAAGTGATGTATATTTAAATATGTTTTAAAATATAATTTCTTCCTGTGATGGTAAAAGCAGTCATTACTCCAGTCTTCAGTGTCACGTGATCCTTCAGAAATCATTCTAATATGATGATTTGATGCTCAAGAAACATTTCAACGTCTTATTATCAACGTCTTACCGCAGCTACAATCTCAGTCTCACTGACATATAGTATGCTCAGCAATGGAAGATGTCCTGTTGTCAGCTGTGTGACCCTGTAATGCACAAAATTTCATATGTGGGCAATGTCTACTAAAGGTCATGCTGTACATATTATTACTTGCAGGCAGTGCTTTTAATAGATGCATATAATTCAAGGATATTTAGCATCAAATTATTTTAGTTTGCTTTTACTTTTTGTGTATATGAATTGAGTTTTACTAAGCTAATTGTTATACGTAAATGTTGGTATTACTCTTTTCCCTTTGAGGCGTCTGCTACACTGATGGCGCTGTTGTGGCTAACCCAGGCTAGAGCATCACCAGATGGAGAGAAACAGACACTGTGCACCCAGCCACCGCACTCTTTATACTCCAGAAGCAACTCCCCAA
Organism: Mylopharyngodon piceus; assembly: GCA_039654765.1. NCBI lineage: Eukaryota > Metazoa > Chordata > Actinopteri > Cypriniformes > Xenocyprididae > Mylopharyngodon > Mylopharyngodon piceus. The sequence goes on from CM077457.1 coordinate 20,475,956, forward strand.
AGGGCATTTTGGATCCCCATGGTGTTGGTCCAGGCCTGTCCTCAATGTCCTTGATATATGCAGAAAAAATTCTATAACAACAACAACAAAAAAATACCTATGTTACCAAAGAAAAAATGGTTTAAAAAAAGAAACATTGTGCAGCATCATTAGTCAAAATATTCAAACCTGCAGTTGAGATCAGCAGAGCCAGCTGCCAGCAGCATGTTGTTGGGATGCCAGTCTAGACTCAGAACGGTGGAGTTAATGGGTTTCTTGATATGCTTACTCAGCCACCTATAGAGTCAATCATGAACAGAGATTGTACAAGAGAGCTTGTTACAGCTTCATAGGAGATAATGCACAATAGTCATTAAGATAAAAGATATTATAGAAGCAAGTCTCACCAGTCATTTTCTTTTTCAAAGTAGCACACTGAAATAAGTTTGGCTCCACTTCCAAGAGCAAACTTGTTCTCAAGAGGTGACCACTTGACACACGTGGCAGCTCGATTAATGCGAACCAGCACCAGTGTTGGCTTCCAAACCCCATCCTTAAGTGTCCACACATAGGCATTCCTATCTGAGGCACATGTCACTATACGGTTGGACTCTGGGGCCCAATCAATCCCTAAAAATTAAATCAACTGTTAGTTACGTTCATGTATTATTGGCATCTATATTGAAAGATTTGAATTTAGTGAAGTTCCTAAACATAATTTTGGGAGGAGTGAACCCATCTAATCTTTTAATTAACTGCCGAAGCATATAAGCAGCCGCTCAACTTGCTCTGGTGTAACAGACATAGGCGAGTAAGAGCTATGCGTGTAAACCTCACTCCCCTGAACTCAAGAGGCGCTCTAGCGACTGATGCTAGAGATTGTAGTCCTTAGCCTCCTTGTTAGAGAGCCTGACTCCCATGCTGGCGGACCTGGGTTCGAGTCCCGCTTAGAGTGGACGGTTCAAACAGGAGGGGTTACACCAACATCAACTGCTTTAGCATGCCTTCACCTCCCCAACTACACCAACATAATTTATGCATCTTGCTAACGTACTCATCTTCTAAGTATTAGTAGTCCCGCTAGGGGGTATATCTAATGCATGTTATTGATCTGATTTTGAATGTGTTTCATTTTTAAAAAATTGTTTTGACCTTGTCATTTTTAAAAGGGTGGTTGATTATGATTTGACTTTTTTAACTTTAGTTAGTGTGTAAAGTTGCTGTCTGAGCACAAACAACGTCTGCAAAGTTACGATGCTCAAAGTTCAAAGCAAAGAGATTGATATTTTCTTTTAAGGAATTCTCTGTTTAAGGACAACAACAAACGGCTGGTAGGGGCTACAGTGAGCTTCTTCCTGGGTTAGTGACATCACTAACCCTAAAATTTACATAAACCCTGCCCCCCGAGAACAGGCAACAAAGGGGGTGAGGCCATGTTATTGCAATACAGAATGTAATAGAAATGCAATAGCATGTCATAAAAGCAAGATGACAACATAAGTTATAACCGTAATTAAACTAAACTATACCTGTCTTCATCTATCTTCATGCAGCATATATTCTCTGGCTCTGTAGGATCTTACAACAGTTCCCACACGAGCGATTTATAGATTATCATGACAGAATATGCTAATGAATGACTTTAAGATAGTTAACTCCACATCAGCTACATAAATTCATCAACTAACCGTTCAGAAACGTCCTGTTGCATTCTACATGTTGTCACTTCTTCTTGAGTCTCTCCATCATTGTCCGACTCCGGTTTGAACATAAAAGGCTGAACAGTTTCTGACCTGCTGCTAACACGAGCTCTTGAAACTCCACCCCCTTCTTGGGAGCAGCAGTTCATTTGCATTTAAAGGGACACACACAAAAACGGAGCGTTTTTGCTCACCCTCAAAAAGTGACACATTTAACATGATATAATAAATGATCTGTGCAGTATTTTGAGCTGAAACTTCACATACACACTCTGGGGACATCAGAGACTTGTTTTACATCTTGTAAAAGTGGCATTATACCACCCCTTTAATCAAAATGTCATAACTTGAACTTAAACCACGCCCCTTTCTTACAATCCCCTGCATCCTACATTTCAATGGGATGTACATGTACATATGGAAGAAAAGATCTGTCACTACTTCCGCTTCATTGCAAATTTAATAAATGCCAGTTAGTACAGAACTCAAACATAGTCTTGCACTGTTTACAGTATTTTAGTTTGTGCCCTTCATTGGAGCGCTGAGATAATGTTTGTTTTAAGGGTCAGTTTCACAGTGTCGGTGGGTTAATGACTAATGTGGCAGCTTTTCTCTTTTGTCTTACCTGTGATTCGCCCACTGTGCTCTGTCAGTTCATGAATCTTAATCCATTCCTTTTCCTTCTTTTGGTAAATGTGCACCTCATTGCTGTTGGGGCTAATGGCAATTTCTAATAAAAACAATATTATTAGGATTTTTATACACATGAAATAAACCTGAAAAACTGTTATTCTTGTGGACAAAAATCCATGTATAAAGCAACAATATTACAGTTAGTTCATAGCAAAATGATGCGTACGAATGGAGAAGTGCATGCTTTTCTCCCAAAGACAATTCGATATTCCTCTAAGTAGATTTTAATGGATCACAATGGAACTGCAGGCAACAACATTAAGAGCCTGAAGGGATGAAATTTATATTGAAATGTAGCTCAACCACTGCTTACGTGTTCGGTCTTTGCTCCAGGCATGACAGGACAGAGGCTCCAATCCAAAGCTATAGAGGGACATGTTTCAACAGGGAGACCCTGGAATGCACCACAGGTGTTAGAAAGAGTATGCAATCATGAAAATAAATGTGACTCAAAAAGGAAGACAGAGTGTTGTTAGTTTAGAGTACTCCACCCAAATCTTAATTTTTCAAAATGTTATAATTTCTCCTCGGTGAGCCTAGTTATTTTCAACATATTCATTCAGATGGTACATTGTTACTATATTCACATTTTCCAAGATAAAGTATCATTACCAAAACACAACATTTCCACAATTGCAAGTGATTTAAATTAATTTTACAAACATGTTACAGTGTTCCGTACTGGAAAAGAGCCATCCTTCTCTATTCAATTCCCAATTAAAAATGCCAGTTATGTTATGGTACATTGGTATGACTGAGCAGTGATTGCAGATTTGCACAGCAAACAACATAACCCTACGTGACTTTGGAAAATTGACTATGCCCTCACCTTTATCTCTTCCTCTCTTTTGCTAGACAGTGATATATCCTCTATCCTTGTGCGGGAGAGCTTTTGGAAGGATATGTTCGTGGACTCTGGGCAGTCGACACGAGTGAGATTGAGCAGTGGCAGGAAGGGCTGCAGAGGCAGCTGGGAGGAGATAAGAGAGGGTGTGTCTTTATGTTCTGATATAGGCACCTGGCCTGTACAATCTTATCCTCATGATTAAAGTCACCATGAAATCAAAATTGACAATTCATATTTTTTATGGAATATTTATTATAAATGATTTATTGTGCACATTTTTTTTTTTTTAAATTCATGTGCCCTCAAAATCTTTAATCAAAATAATTTCCCCTCCCTCTTGCAGCAACATCTCTTCTCTTCTCTTCTCTGATGATGTGTTTACTGGCGTGAGGGCGGGACAACCTGTCACTCACATGACATCACAGCAATAGCAAACCACAACCATCCAACAATCCAATCAATTCCTGATAGACAAAATCAAGTCCCACACAACATTTTTTCTTGTTTGAGAAGCTGTTTCACTCAGATATACAGCACAACAGGAAAGAAAAGACGATCGCAACTTCCATTTAGACTTTAACTAAAAGGAAAATCATTTTTGTTGTTTGTTTAGAGATACTGATATTGCTTTTTAGATACTGGTCCATACAATAGAAGTCAATGGTCACCAAAACTCTTCAAAATATATTTTATGTTCCGCTAAAGAAAGACAGTCATCATGAGGGTGAGTAAATAATTGCAAAATTTTCATTTTTGGGGTGAACTATCCCTTTAAATTACTTTGCACTACTTTGTTGGGTTTATCTTTAAGTATTTGCTTATGTTTATATCATTTTGTTGTAAGTCACTTTGGATAGTATCTAGTAGGCTAAATGAATAAATGTAAATGTTTAGTCAAGTCAAGTCAAGTCACCTTTATTTATATAGCGCTTTTTACAATGTAGATTGTGTCAAAGCAGCTTTACATTGATAACTGGTACATTATTTGGCTGCACAGCAGCTCTTAAAGAATAGTGTCAATGCAGGCAGATCAAAGCACTGTTGAATATCAAATGTCAAGTCAAATGTCAAGTGTCCCCAACTAAGCAAGCCAAAGGTGACAGCGGCAAGGAACCCAAACTCCATCAGGTGACATCAGGTGGCAGACAAGTGGCAAATAGGTATTTAAATGGAGAAAAAAACCTTGGGAGAAACCAGGCTTAGTCGGGGGGCCAGTTCTCCTCTGGCCAACAGTGCTTTGTTACGATTCAGGTTGCCATCGTAAGTCCAATAGGATCGCAACATTCAAAGTATTTATTCCAGTTCCATCCAATTGAGGATCGTATTCATCACGCCGGTATGGACGGTTGTTGAGGAACTGTGTCGTGGCTGTCGTGTCGATGAGGCCCTCACAGTGGATGATCTAGTTGACTCAATCTCTGCTGATACTTCAGGGCTGCGTTGTGGTCGTGTCAAGGCGCAGGTCCTTGGTCTCACCTGGATACGGCCCGGATCCGGTTGACTACGGTGAACCTCGGGATAACCAGAAAGACTAATATTAGCGTAGATGCCATTCTTCTTCTGATGTAACGAGTACATCTGGTGTTATAGGAAGTGTTCCCGGTTCCGGCTGACCTTATTTATGCAGCCTAATAATCCTTTAACGGATTTGAAAATATAAATTGGTAATGTGTTATGTGTATGCCAGGTTAAAGAAATGCGTTTTTAGTCTAGATTTAAACTGACAGAGTGTGTCTGCTTCCCGAACAATGCTAGGAAGATTGTTCCAGAGTTTAGGTGCCAAATAGGAGAAGGATCTACCACCTGCGGTTGATTTTGATATTCTAGGTATTATCAGCTGGCCTGAATTCTGATCACCATCAGCTATATAATGTTCCATTTTGATTAAGGACCTCATTACCAGTGATATACTGGTGTGCTGGTGAAGTAATGTAATAATTTTATAGTCAACTATTCAGAAGCACATGGTCGACCTAATCTAAATATTGAGGGGAAGTGTCCCCTCAATGTCAGTGGTGGCTATGATCCTGGTGCAATAAGGACAACACTAGGCTTGAGTTTATGTACAGACCCATTAACCTTTTCAGCTGTCGTCAGATCCAGATCACACAAGGTCTCTGTTAAACACACGGGCAAGGAATACTGTCCTTTTGTATTTGAATGTCATTGCCAGAGGACTGTAAAATAAGATTTAAACACTTAGCGCATGTAGCACACCATGTGCAGCAGAATGTAATAAATTAGCTGGCTGATAACCTCGATCTCCTCGAAATCAAAAACAAGCCCTTGCCCTTTAAGGTTGTCAGGAGAAACGAGCTTCTCAGATCGAGGCGCATTGACGTCAATCGTTGTTTGTGATTGGTCATAACCTTTTCCGGTGAGGCATCCATCCATCCAAGGACTGTGGGAAAGCCTGTGTAAACGGAGTAAAACACGTCGACAAATTCATCGAAGCGTCTCAGGTATGAACATTTAACGGCAGGGGTCTTCGCTGTAACATTTGGTGATATCGATATGTGAGTTGACAGGCTCGTGGAGAGGTTACTGTAATGCCGTCGGCTTCCGTTGTTGTGATAATGTAGCTTGCAAGATGGCGTATTTTACTGCTTGACAAAACTGGTTACAGATAACACAGAGCTGGAAGAGGCTGCAGGTTTGCGCTGCTTAACGTTTAAACACGCGCTAAATAGCGTGTATTTGCATAGGCATGTGTTTTTTGCACTAAAATAATGTAATGTTCACATGACCGAATAGCTTTTTATTGTGAAAATGCCTGTGGGGATGCGAACTGCGCATTTTATGAGCTCAGGCGCCCCGACTGGGACCAGGGGCATCAGCATGCCTGCCAAAATGCAACAGTGTCTAATAAATTACATGGTAGCTGAGAGAAATAGCTGACTGATTTACTAGACCATCTAGTCTAGATATGTAGCATGTTCGTATGGGAGCCATGTTAACCGTTTCACTTTGACAGCACCTCGTTTGAAAGTGTTTAATGTTGAATTGGTTTGCAGCAACATGTCTGTTTATTAGCTCTGGCAGTTTGTTTTTGTTAGGTTATGAGCACGACTCGAGGTCACGTGTGTGTGTTTTTCTTATCCAGAAGATTCCCACGGTCAAGGAAGACTTGGAAATATAAGGGAATTTTACAATGTTAATTGTTAGGCCAGGATAAGCCATTGAAGTGAATAAAATCTTAATCATTTAAACATTTTCTAGGTATTGTATTCAGAAATACATATATTTATGTAGTGTAAAGTCTGATGTTTGAGAAAATTTAAGGGGTCACTAACTTTATCAATTCTTTAAAAAAAAAAAAAAAATATGTTTACTGAACTGTACCATAAATGTGTCCTATGGTGTGAGATAACAAAAATTAAGGAAAAAAAGCCTTAATAATATAAGCCTACAAATAGCATGAAAGAGATTTATATTCATTGTTAGACACTTATTTTAATATAATGCTATTTATTTAATATGAAATTCTGAATAACACTGTTTTTTTCTTTGACTTGTTGGACAGTTTGAATAAATACGAGACAAACTTTCATCCTTATATTATACGATTTTAAGATGAGTGATGATTATACCTTCCCTGGTATTACATTAAAGTATTTTAATTTAACTTTGAATGTGTCAAAGAAGAAAGAAAATTTAATTTTGATAGAAACAATATCAACTTTTTTTTTTATTGAAAATCAACAAAAATGAACAGTGAAATATTTCTAAAACTTTAACACCCCAAAATATTTTTTTGTCACGTCAGCAACCCAAATACAATCCAGTATGCTTGCTAACTGCATGTGGCTAATACCTTTAGCATACAAATATATCAGACACCTAATTTTAAGAATTTCCTTAACAATTTGGTCTGAAAGATTCAACAATACAAAATATTTTTTTTGGTATTTAAAGTCCACATGTAATGTAAAATTTACCCTATTTACTTGGTCAGTGCACATTACTAGTCTTGTGGTGAATAATTAATATGTGCAACAAAAAAAAAAAAAAGCAAGTTAATGCACAGGAAAAAAAATAGTTTGCCTTCATAGTCTTTAGTCAAAATTTAAGAATTTGCTTCCCCCTGGAATGACGTTCCTTCTCTGATGACGTTAGTTTGACGACATCGGCAGAACAACCTTTAACCACTTCCCTCCAAAGTGTCAGTCGGCCGCAAGCTCGAGGTGACAAGAGGGGTGCTAAAATCAAGCCCCGCCCTCTATATGTCACAATAGTGAAGTTGTTTGCAACTTCTGGTTCATGCGGTCTTCACAATGAAATTAGTGAATTTAACTTACGGTATTACACTCTACTCTTAAGAGGCGTGGGTATCGTCAGATCTTCACATTTCACTGCAGCTAGCTGGTCTAATGAAATTTAGCTAAGGACTGGATTTGCTCCAGATTCCTTGGGTTTCATAAGCTGATGTGAATTGCATGTTGCAGGTCAGCAGGTCACCATGGCGTCCAGCAGTACGAGCAGCGAAGAAGAGAGGAGCTTGCGGGAGTGTGAGCGCTACGTGCAGAAGCACAACATCCAGCAACTGCTGAAGGAATGCATTGTGCAGCTGTGCACTGTCAGGCCTGAGAGGCCAATGCTTTTCCTCAAAGAGTGCTTCGAGAGGCTCGAGAAGGTTAGTCATTTTCTTTGGAGTCAAACCACATGGGCTTAGGCTCTTTACAAATTTAGTTTTACTCTTGAAAAGTGCTTTTCAGTGCAGTGAACAAAGTTTATGTCTATCAGGAGGAAGCTAAACAGATCAGCAGCCAGCAGAAGTCGAGCTCTCGCTCAGACTCCCGAGAAGATGAGGTCTCTCCTCCCATGAATCCTGTGGTTAAGGGTCGACGGCGCCGCGGTGCCATCAGCGCAGAGGTCTACACTGAGGAAGATGCAGCTTCTTATGTCAGAAAGGTAACTAGCGTCTTGTATGTCATTATTTTAACACCGTGACATATATTATTGGCATACTGAATTCTGCTTTCACTGCAGTTGCCGTTTACTTAGAAAACTTGCTGTTAATTCACAGGTTATTCCTAAAGACTATAAAACGATGGCTGCCCTTGCTAAAGCGATTGAAAAGAATGTGCTTTTTGCCCATCTTGATGACAATGAAAGAAGGTAACACATTATGTTTTGAATAGTAGATTGAATTATTCAGTATAACTAATTATAGTTATACACTAAGTATTTCATTTATTGAAAACGACTTATTTTTCTCTTCACAGTGACATATTTGACGCTATGTTCTCAGTCACCTACATTGCAGGAGAGACTGTCATTCAACAAGGTTAGGCTTCTTTTGAGGAGAAGATGAATGTGTAAAAACGGAAAAAATAATTAGACTAATGTATTGTGTTTCTTATTTCAGGGGATGAGGGTGACAATTTTTATGTTATTGATCAAGGTGAAATGGATGTAAGTGCAATTCCAAATTGATGATGAATCAGGATGTAATATAATAATACATACATGTTTTTTGACTTGGATAGCGTTTTTAAAGTGCCCCTATTATGCTTTTTTCAAATATTACCTTTAATGCAGTGAGCTGTATATATAGTAATGTAGCATACAGCTGTTTGTGAGTGTAAAAGGTTTTCAAAATTTTAAAGATCAATGTGCATGACAAATAGTTATTAAATGAAAGATTTGATTCTGAACTGCCAAAACAAGTCATCAGCAATTCTAGTCTCACTTCCTGTTACAAACCTATGTAACAATGTAACAAATTTGTGTCATGCCAGCCTATGGTCTTCATTAGCTGCCTGTGAGTGAGGTCTACTTAGTACTTTGATCCACTCTCAAACACTGTAGTTGTTGCTGAAGCCTGGAAGAGTTTGATTTGTGTTGTCGACATGTCGAGAAGACGCTGTTTTCTGCGCTGTGAAACTACTTTGCATACACTTCAGAAGGATGAAGTCTTGTGCGGGAATTGATACGGCATTGTTACTGTTCGTATCACTGTATATTCAAGTGCTGAGGAAGCCTCTGGAGCTGAAATTCAGATATGGTAATGGTGTTTAGTTTCTGAGGGTTTAGAGAGACTGAATTTTCGAACAAACCGTTTTCAGACTCTTTGAGAAATGAGGTGATGTGCAATGTATATTATGAGAAAATTAAAGTTGTTTTTTTTTTTTACCTTTGATGCTATTGTAGGAGACCTCCAAAACAAAATTAGGATCCTTTAAAATAGCATAACAGGGGCACTTTAACATTTGAAATGATAATGACTGAGATATTCATAAGTACTGTTGTTTTTGATAGGTGTACGTCAACAATGAGTGGGTGACCAGTATTGGAGAGGGTGGCAGTTTTGGTGAGCTGGCTTTAATCTACGGCACTCCCAGAGCAGCCACTGTCAGAGCAAAGACCAATGTCAAGCTATGGGGAATTGACAGAGACAGCTATAGGAGAATACTCATGGTTGGTACCCCCCCCCCCCCCATTTTATCATTGTTTATCATTGTTGTTTTATTATTATTATTATTATTTATTATTTTGAATACCGGTCTTGTATTTTAAGAAATGGCCTTAATTCTCTTTCTCCTTTTTTTTTTCTGTGTTTAGGGAAGTACTCTAAGAAAGAGGAAAATGTATGAGGAATTCCTTAGCAAGGTTTCCATTTTGGGTGAGTTCGATGAATTTCTTTTATGTTATGTATATTTGCAGGCTTGTTTTTGTAGTAAACTGTGTAAAAAAAACAAAACAAACAAAAAACATAGCATTTGCTTTTTGTGGCAGTATAATGCAGTGTAAAGGGATAGTTCACCCAAAAATGAAAATTCTGTCATCATTTACTCACCCTCATCACATTCCAAATCGGTATGATTTTCTTTGTTCTGTTGATCATAAAAGAAGATATTTTTGAAGAGTGTTAGTAACCAAACAGGTTTTATTCCCCATTGACTACCATTGTATTTTTTCATACTATGGAAGTCAAATGGGGACCAGACGCTGTTTAGTTACACACATTCTTCAAAATATCTTCTTTTCTGTAGAAAACTCATGCTGGTTTAGAACAACTTGAGGGTGAGTAAATGATGACAGAATTTTCATTTTTTGGTGAACTATCCCTTTACTAATGCCTATAAGCAAATCTTGTGAAGTGCCCAATGATGACATGCTAACATCCTGTGAGCAGAGTCTCTGGATAAATGGGAACGGTTGACGGTTGCTGACGCCCTCGAGACAGTCCAGTTTGAAGATGGCCAGAAGATTGTTGTGCAGGGTCAACCAGGAGATGAGTTTTTCATTATCCTTGAGGTAGATTTCCTTGTTAAATCCACTCTTTTTTTTACACTGTTCTCATCAACAAGTGTTATAGTTTTGTATACTTCTTTGATCTCCACATTTATGCATAGTTATAAACGCAAGTAAGTAATAATGAAATTATACTGAAAATGTTTAATGAAAGTGTTTAATTCAGTTCAATTCACATTTATTTGTATAGCGCTTTTGACAATACATTTCGTTTCAAAGCAGCTTTAAAGAAAATGCATGTCAACATTACAATTTAGAGTGATCTGTTATCAGAGGTGACTCTGTTCAAGTTCATGTTATTTCAGAAATGTACAAATACAAATCACGCAGTTGGCAAACAATCTTTTAATTTTAAACAATGTATTAATTTAAGGCAGAAACAATGAGCTGATTTGAAGTAATGAATACATGTTAACAAATGATTAGGATATATAGAAAAATTAGGGTTCCCTCGACTAAAGATTTTTCTAGTCGACTAGTAGTCGTTCATTCAAACAATTAGTTGACTAATTGAGCGTTTGTATCAATAAACCATATAAATCATAACAATGAACCTTTAATTGCCTATATGTAATACATAGCCTAATCACCGTTCAAACAGATGCATAAAGCTTGCAGCAGCGCACCGGCAAACGTAATGATTATGAATGTGGCGTGAAAAAACAGAAGGAGACTGTCTGAATATTTTAATAACTTATTGATAAACTAGTGCTTTGCGTGTTTTTGGCTGCAGAGATGAAGTCGACGATGCTGACTTGTCATCTCCGCAGTACTGGACGCGCCTATATGCACGTTTCATATTAATTACATAATGAGAATAAGTGTAGCCCTAAAACCTCAGAGAGACGTCATGGGAGAACAGATGTATTGATTTCGACTTGTGTCCTCAGGGCTCGGCAGCAGTCCTGCAGCGGCGGTCGGAGAATGAGGAATTTGTGGAGGTCGGAAGACTCGCACCGTCTGACTACTTCGGTAAATGCGTTTCTCTTTACTCTCTGGAGAATTGTATCCCAGACATATCCCAGAAATCCCTTTGTTAATGTAATTACATATTGACTCCATGTACAGTGTCCATTAGTACACCTTTATGTGTTTGTTTCTCTGTGGCTTGTTTCTGATTTCCCTCCATGTGTTTCATCAGGTGAGATCGCTCTGCTCATGAACCGGCCTCGTGCCGCCACCGTGGTTGCTCGCGGCCCTCTGAAGTGCGTAAAACTTGACCGTCCCAGGTTCGAACGCGTGCTCGGCCCCTGCTCAGATATCCTGAAGAGAAACATACAGCAGTACAACAGCTTCGTGTCTCTGTCGGTCTGAGGCACACTAGGCTCTTTCCTCCTTAATTGCAGGGTCCACCAATGCAAATTCGCTTTATTTTCTTACTTTTCTTTATGCGTTTTCCAACACCCAGGTGCCCATTCACTTCAGTGTTCTCTCTCTGTCTGTTTTTTTTTTTTCGATTTGTGCCGTACCATGTCGCATTTGTATCCATCCTAGATTTACCATAAGGCTGATTGTTAGTTTTGCCTGAGAAACGAGCCAATCATTGTGCCACAGATGCCTGTCACGTGAACAGATGTTGAAATAACAAGGTCTATCGGGATTTTCTCTCACGTCCAAATTGCTTCATGTTTCTGTATACAGTGTTTAGAATGAAAGGAAAACAGTGGCAGGACTGATATACTCATGTAGTGTATTTACTCAGTATATAAGGATGTATCTTAATTGAGTTTCAGATTCAGTTTTCCCTCGTCATTTCAAGCGTTTGAATATAGGGAAGCCAAAGGCATAAATCCATGTGTGTTATATTGTTTTCTTGGGGGTACTGAAGTTAAAATGTCACCGTGTTTATCATGGTGATCAGCTTTGCTCTTTTATTGTTATAGCTGCACATATATAGTGTATGTAAAAGATTATATATTAGAAGTAAATGACCATAACCATATTTTTTTGCACAGTTTGATATCTATATATACGTATATATATAAAAAACACTTTATATGCGCCTGCTGTTTTTCATTGTGGCATTTGATCCTATTGCATTGGGCTTTTTTCACTTTCTGTTGGACGTTTTGTTCTCCTTTCGTCCTTAATGCTATACACAAAGACTTGCTCTGGACTCTTATGTAGAGTAGACTAGGATTAGTCAAATCTCCTTTTAAAGTTTTTTTTTTTTTTTTTTTTTGTTTTGTTTTGTTTCGCATTTTCTCCCTTCTAAAATGCCACATGCTGCAAATGCTTTTATTTGTTTGTTTCCCCCACCAAAGGTGAAGTAATCTTATTTTATTCAGCATTGTGTTTATGGCGGATATAAAATCCAGAAAAGAGGTTATATTTGTTGGTTTTGTTTAAATGTTAAGAAGAGTTACAGAAATGTAATTGTTAATGAAATCTGAAGCTTTGTTGACTGAGTATATGAGGATCCTCCTCAACAGGAAGTGACTTCTTGGTGATCCAATTAGGTTTTCTTTCTCAATGAGTGTATGTGAACTGTTTCGAAATCCCAAATGTCGTTTTTTTTTTTTTGTTTGTTTGTTTTTTTTAAAACATTTTTAAACTGAAACAATGTGGTTAATAAACAGGGCAGGTCCAAGATTTTTTTTTTTTTTTTTTTTTTTTTTTTCCAAATCAGTGTCGTTTTTAGATTATTCGCCTTACCTATATAGTTAAATCAAAGTCTTAAAACAGGGCCAGTATTTGCCACTTGTGTTGAGTTCATGGTGTCTGTATGCCATTAGGGTTGGGATCCATCAAATGTTTGGAAATAGATTTGCGATCCACTACTGCCACCACCTTAATCTCCTATCAGATATTGTTCTTAGAGTTCTCTGAGTTGTGTTTTACTGGGTGGTACAATAGTGTTAACAGTTGCTGATGGTAGATTTTAATTGTTATCGCACAGAGATACTCTTGTATTATTTGGAAATAATTGATGTGAAGTTTATTTTTGTTTTCCACACATCTTGTGTTATGTAATTATACAGATATCCAGCTCATTTGTACAACAGACTCATGTTATTGAAAGCAAATTTGGGTTTTGAAAAGTGCCTGATTTCTTTACTTTCATAATGCAAAGCCAATAGACATTTTCTTGTAGTTCTTTCCCACCTTATATATTCATAAATATTCTATAGGCTTGTCACCTGTATTATTTGTAAACTGCAATGTTTTATTTCATCTGTATATCCGGATTCTCTTAGCAGTGTAATTTATTCAGACTTAAAGCTCCAGTAATTAAGAGTTTGCACAGAACTGTCCCAAAATTGCTATGTTAATTAAAGAAAGATACCCTATATTTAGTGTGTTTTTATCTTCGATATCTGACTCTGTCCTACTGACCACATGGGAGATTTTTTTTTTTTTTTTTTTCTTTTTCTATTTTACTCTGACACTTGATTTGAGAGCCTTACAGCATGTCAGTGCAGATGTGTAGGAAAAATAAGATGTTTTCTGACATTCACAGATTTCTGCCCCTCTAGAGTAGACTCTAGAATCAGTCAAATCTTGGTGCTGTAGCTTTAAAAACACAGAATTTGCACCCTTAATTACAGGGGATTACAAATAGCCTTTTGATTAACCGTTCCACTGTCTTTTCAATGAGTGGTTTATGCCTTATGATGGGGTTGGATAAATGAACATGTTGAAATTATATATTATTAATATGAGTCCTCAGTGTTTAACTGTGACACCCAATGATAGGCAAAGAATTGCTGAATAGTCTACTTGTAATTGCTCATATATGCATTGGTCTGTTTATTTAACTTCATTTGATGACAAATGACAAAAAGTAACCATAAATCTTTCCCTTGATTTCTGTAAAATGCATCATTGATGTTTATTGTATTTCCCTTTATGAGTGGATTAAATGATTTTGTTCCACTGCAAATTTTCTGCTTACCTTTATTTTGATTTTTTTTTTTTTTTTTTTTAAACAACTTCAGTACTATTTCTTGAAGGTCTTTCAGTGGTACACTGGAAATGTATTTGTATTAGCACCCTCTACCCCCCTTTTTTTGTAGCTTGCTTTTCATTCCCTGGTTGTGACTGCCAGTGGTGTTTTCTTCTGGAGTTTTCAGTAAAATTGTGTTCTAGTATGTACAGAGGAATTGATATTTGCTCATACGCTTTGCCATCAGGGCGTTAGAGACTCCCATGCACCCATTCTTCAGTTTAAGCCCTCAACACAGAGAGTTGTAAAATGTCGAGGGACCATTTTTCTATTATTCTTTTTGTATAACTATACGGTTTGATTTCATTGGATGTGCTCAAGTTGTAAACCTTTTGGTATAGATTGTCCCAATGGCAGGTCAAGCAATAAAATGATTAATTCTTGAATATGTAAGAGTCTTGTGTTTCCTGTGCTGTTTTCATACATCAGAAGTATTTCTGATGTATTTCTGCAGTATGTCTCTCAAGGACTACAGATTCAAATATTAAACCTGTTGAAAAAAACAGCATATGCTGGTTAGGTAGGACCAGCACTTGACCAGCTTAAACCAGCTCATGACCAGCTTCAGTGCTTCAAAACATACCTAACCAGCATATGCTGTTTTTTTTTTTCAACAGAGAACACTACTTAAATCCCACAACGTATGATTTATTACATATTTTGACATTAAATACATTTAATTAATCCTACTGGACCAATCTAACGGGGAAATTACAGCACTAATTTTCACTTTTACAAAAAATCATGTAAGAGGTTATTTTATAGAATTCTATGACAGAAATGTCAATCTAGATGACATAGGCTACTGCATCCCATTGTTAAAATGGATGTACTGTATGTATTTTGAGGACTTTTATTTCAACCCTTCCCAAAATATTTGTAGTCATGAGGATTAACGGCATATTCCCAGAGATTTCTGTCATTTTGCCCCACCCCGCTCTCCACACCCAACACAACAACTGTCATTCCAACTGGCACTGGAATGACAGTTGCTCTCGTAACCCTGTCACTGTTTTACAAATCTCATTTACATCCACTATGTCTGGTTTCTTTTAAGATGTAAACGTGTTTTTTAAGATTTTAATTTAAAATGTGAAGTGTTTACTTTATCTATAAGATTAATATTTTCACAAACGCGTCCTACTATTAAAATGAATGGGCAGAAACAGGCAGATGGGTTCCTCACGAGACTTCCGAAAGTGTACGAACCTTCTGTTCGTGTTTTTTCGGAAGTATCGTGAAATACCCCCGACTGCCACCGACCGCTGCTGCTGCTGCAGCTGAACAGCGATTGTACCAGCCCACAGGCACCTCAACATCACATTTCAGGCTATTTCTACAGATTCCTCGCTCGTCGGATACTACTAGTGAACTGCAAATGCAAGCCATTAAGTGTGTTGTTGTCGGCGACGGGTAAGATGTTGAAGAATAAATGCTAAAATTGATTGTGTTTGTTCGGAGGTTTCTTTTGGAGAAAAGCAATTGTTGCGAGGAGCTGGGGATTGTGGGTTGGCTGAGCGGTGGAGTGGATTCTGCTCAGACAAAATTGATAATTTTATAATTAGCCTATAAATATTACTGTGTCATTCTTCGAGACACCGTAGGTGTTATCACTATCGCTTTAAATGAGATTGTAATGAGCACAGGCTCTGTTTGGTGGGTGGCCGTTTTGTTAAATATATATGCTCAGGCTTCTACAATTTTGTCCTTGCTGTTTTTCATTGAATGTTTTTCGACATTAAAGTAGTATGACAATGTATCATGTAAACCATGCTTAAAATGTAACAAACGGATCTCGTGCAGTGTAGAAATGATGCGCGTGTACGGTGGAATCGCTATAATGATGTCATGTTTTTACACCTTCATCACTAGAGCTCCAGTGGAAATGATCCACTCCCCTAAATCACACTCGTGAGGCTGAACTTTATCATTAAGCTTTACATAAATATTTTTTTCTTCCGTTCTTTCTTTTTAATCAGAGTGCAAAATTTCACATCATAAAATCGCATTTGTTGATAATCCTCACACAAATAGCTGCATTGCAATTTGGTATCTGGTAGAGATCAAGTGACATGTTTTTTTTAACATTACCCATACCAGTTATTTTTAACATTTAAGTGTCATATAACCACTACGCAACATCAGTTTTTGCATATTGCTTTATTTTGAAATAATAAAGATAAAATTGTTAGACTACAACAGTAGAATGTAACATGCATTATGCATTTTTAGCTTAAAATGCTGTGTCAAGCATTTCTGTAACAATTCACAACTATGAATAGATGTTCTATAAAATGATGAATAATTACAAAATGTTAAATTAACTTACCTGCCATGCTATTGTTGGGTGATATTGTTATAAATAGTTATATTGAAGAACTGATAGAAAAGAAAATATATCGGTGAAACTGTTTATTATCTCTAGTATTTGGTATACTATGGATTTATGTCATGGTATTGGTTAAATGTATGTGCTTAATTCAAAGTTTCTTTTAGACTGCTGAGTATTAATAGCTGTTTCATTGACTCAGCTGATCATTTAAGGTTTAGTCCCTGTCTCATGGTACATGCTTTCTGTCATTTGCCATATGCAACCACATTTCACAGCCTACTGATCCAAGTACACATTCGGGGCTTCTCAGCGTTCAAACATACTTGCTATTTTGGCCTGTTCTCTTCTTTTTTCCCCTCCCTTTTATTATCATGTTTCCTCACTGTTTCTCCTAATTTTTATCACTTTCCCTTATTCATTGTCACCCGCCACTGCATTTCCTGTCTACGCTCTGTACTCCTCTTTGTATGTAAGTGCATGCAGTGCAGTGTGTGTTTTTCATGACAAGAAGCTGTCACCCTGTATTCACTTCTCATCCGGTGGGGCAGTTCATTTGAAAACAGCACTGTTAAAGAGCGGCTGCCAGTGTGCCATCGAGCCCAGGAGCGATCGTGATGTCCGGATGACTAACTAAAGGACTTTTTGCCTTCTTTTTACAGTTGTTTCCATGAATGTGCAGTCCTTGAACCCTCAGTATGACCATTCAGAGTACATATTTATATGTTTATTTAGATGACCTCTTTTTAAATATAGGCTATGTGCATTTATATATGTAAAACTGTGGTCCTGTGAGGCACGACATTTTGTTCCTTTGTACAGGTGCTGGTCATATAATTAGAATATCATCAAAAAGTTGATTTATTTCACTAATTCCATTCAAAAAGTGAAACTTGTATATTATAATCATTCATTACACACAGACTGATATATTTCAAATGTTTATTTCTTTTAATTTTGATGATTATAACTGACAACTAAGGAAAATCCCAAATTCAGTATCTCAGAAAATTAGAATATTACTTAAGACCAATACAAAAGGAAGGATTTTTAGAAATCTTGGCCAACTGAAAAGTATGAACATGAAAAGTATGAGCATGTACAGCACTCAATACTTAGTTGGGGCTCCTTTTGCCTGAATTACTGCAGCGATGCGGCGTGGCATGGAGTCGATCAGTCTGTGGCACTGCTCAGGTGTTATAAGAGCCCAGGTTGCTCTGATAGTGGCCTTCAGCTCTTCTGCATTGTTGGGTCTGGCATATCGCATCTTCCTCTTCACAATACCCCATAGATTTTCTATGGGGTTAAGGTCAGGCGAGTTTGCTGGCCAATTAAGAACAGGGATACCATGGTCCTTAAACCAGGTACTGGTAGCTTTGGCACTCTGTGCAGGTGCCAAGTCCTGTTGGAAAATGAAATCTGCATCTCCATAAAGTTGGTCAGCAGCAGGAAGCATGAAGTGCTCTAAAACTTCCTGGTATACGGCTGCGTTGACCTTGGACCTCAGAAAACACAGTGGACCAACACCAGCAGATGAAGTGGCACCCCAAACCATCACTGACTGTGGAAACTTTACACTGGACCTCAAGCAATGTGGATTGTGTGCCTCTCCTCTCTTCCTCCAGACTCTGGGACCCTGATTTCCAAATGAAAATGCAAAATTTACTTTCATCAGAGAACATAACTTTGGACCACTCAGCAGCAGTCCAGTCCTTTTTGTCTTTAGCCCAGGCGAGACGCTTCTGACGCTGTCTGTTGTTCAAGAGTGGCTTGACACAAGGAATGCGACAGCTGAAACCCATGTCTTGCATACGTCTGTGCGTAGTGGATCTTGAAGCACTGACTCCAGCTGCAGTCCACTCTTTGTGAATCTCCCCCACATTTTAAATGGGTTTTGTTTCACAATCCTCTCCAGGGTGTGGTTATCCCTACTGCTTGTACACTATTGTCTTTTCCTTCCCTTCGCCTCTCTATTAATGTGCTTGGACACAGAGCTCTGTGAACAGCCAGCCTCTTTTGCAATGACCTTTTGTGTCTTGCCCTCCTTGTGCAAGGTGTCAATGGTCGTCTTTTGGACAACTGTCAAGTCAGCAGTCTTCCCCATGATTGTGTAGCCTACAGAACTAGACTGAGAGACCATTTAAAGGCCTTTGCAGGTGTTTTGAGTTAATTAGCTGATTAGAGTGTGGCACCAGGTGTCTTCAATATTGAACCTTTTCACAATATTCTAATTTTCTGAGATACTGAATTTGGGATTTTCCTTAGTTGTCAGTTATAATCATCAAAATTAAAAGAAATAAACATTTGAAATATATCAGTCTGTGTGTAATGAATGAATATAATATACAAGTTTCACTTTTTGAATGGAATTAGTGAAATAAATCAACTTTTTGATGATATTCTAATTATATGACCAGCACCTGTATATAACGAAACTCACTTGACTTGCCTTGAGTACTGCAGTCACACTTAGCACTTAGCATCTTTTGTATTTCAGTGCCGTGGGTAAGACATGTCTGCTCATCAG
This sequence comes from Mylopharyngodon piceus, assembly GCA_039654765.1. Taxonomy (NCBI): domain Eukaryota; kingdom Metazoa; phylum Chordata; class Actinopteri; order Cypriniformes; family Xenocyprididae; genus Mylopharyngodon; species Mylopharyngodon piceus. The sequence goes on from CM077457.1 coordinate 20,495,234, forward strand.
CTACACCACTAATGCCTTCCCGGGAGAGTATATTCCCACAGTGTGAGTACAGTTTGATACCTTGAACTGGGAATTATTCCTGTGTGCTGCCCATGTGTGTCAGTTTACTTCTGTGGATGTACAGTATTTCTGAAATGTTCTGAAAAATCTGTGTGTGACCGTCAGGTTTGACAACTACTCTGCCAATGTTATGGTGGATGGTAAACCTGTCAACTTAGGCCTTTGGGATACAGCAGGACAGGAGGACTATGATCGCCTTAGACCACTCTCATACCCTCAAACGGTAATTAAATATCTATGTTATTGGCTGTAATTCTGAGTTATCATCTAGTTTAGCTCAGAGTATAATGCATTTATTTATTTATTTTGGTGAAAACATTTTTGACACTTTTTTTTTTTTTTCAGTTACGATATTTAGTTTTTCTTTTACTAATTACTGCAATCATAATTTTTATTCTTAAGAAGAAATTATAGAAATTATTTTGTTGTTTCATCATGTTTTTAGACTCATGCTCTGCCTGTTCTTTGCTTTGTAAATATAACCAATAATTTATTAAATTTTGGTACAGACTAGCTTTGTTTGGAGTTGGCATGTACGTATTTCTTTGAGCATTAGGGAGGGATTTGGGCATGTAGCCAGTTGAGTACTTTCTTTGTTCAAATATATACAATGGTTTTGGAAAATATGAGTTTCCCACCTTTCCTCTGTCCATTACTATGAAAATGTACATTACTGCTCAAAAGTTTGACTAATACGATTTTTTAAAGACATTAAAATGATCAAAAGTGACATTAAAGACATTTATAATGCTAACAAAGATTTCTATTTCAAATAAATGCTGTTCCTTTGAAATTATATTACAATATATTTTAACACTGATAATGAAATTCACAAGAATAAATTAGATATTAAATTAAAATAGAAAACAGGTATTTAAAATTGTAATAATATTTCACAGTATTACAGTTTGTACTGTATTTTTGATCATTTGAATGCAGCCTTCGTGAGATTTTTCTTCAAATGATAAAAGGATTTAATAAAAAGTTGTAAAAAAAATTAGACTTTAGTTTCCTGACATCTTCTGCATTATATAGTGCAATGTAATCTGAAATGAATAATTGATGACATTGATTTTTACAAAGAGCCTCCTTTTGTCTTTCTGCAGGATGTGTTTTTAATTTGCTTCTCACTGGTGAGCCCTGCTTCCTTTGAGAACGTAAGAGCAAAGGTTAGTATCCCCCTAAGAATATGAAATATTTCATAGACATTTGGATCCCTTAACAAGATCCGCAAGGTGTTAGGTGCCTTGTGTTAACCAAATTTCTTTTTGTAGTGGTACCCTGAGGTCCGCCATCACTGTCCAAACACCCCCATCATACTTGTGGGCACTAAACTTGATCTGCGGGATGACAAAGACACGATTGAACGTCTGCGGGATAAGAAGCTAGCTCCAATAACTTACCCGCAAGGACTTGCCATGGCTAGAGAAATTGGTAAGAATGATTTCCTGGGTATATGGTATATCTACTTGGTATATGTACCAAAAAAAAAAAAAAAAAAAAAACTCACCTAGAACTGTTTAATGGTGCTATAATGATGTTTCACTACTGGCTTTGTATCATGTATAGTTGACTGATTGGATTCTTTGGCTTTGTAGGTGCTGTGAAGTATCTGGAGTGCTCTGCTCTTACTCAGCGGGGTTTAAAAACCGTGTTTGATGAGGCCATCCGTGCTGTTTTGTGCCCTCCACCTGTAAAGAAGAGGGGCAAGAAGTGTACTGTATTTTGAGGAACACCACAACTAATTCCTTTATTGATATGCCATGTAAACAGCAGGTTCTTCCTCTTCTACTCTGCTGTTATGAACAGAAAAAATCCAACTTGTGAGGTGATGAACTGCAGAGACCTATATGTCCATGGTATCTATATCTGATGTAACAGATATATCAACAAAAATATGCCAAATTTGCTTTGTTATTATTAAACTTTGCCTTAAATTGTTGGTTTAATATGGAAATATGGTGGAAGAGAATGACATAAGGCCATGGCATGTCTATCAGAATGAGTAATTAGTTACTGAAGAACAAGCATAGCTAACTGTTTCCCTGTTGCAACAAATGTTACTTTTTTCAGAGCTTTTCGTGTGGAAATTGTGGCTATTCATATTTTATCTGCAGGTACTTTTCCCTTTTGGGATCTGTGAATGTGTCAGAAGATATTGTGAATAGCTTTTGCGACTTAAATGTGTGGCCATAGTCAGTGCTCTCACTTGAGGGGTGACAGTAAATACATTTTTTTTTTTTTTAGAAAGTATTTTACTTTCAGCTTTTATTGCCTGTTAAACATTTCATACTGTACCTGTGTTTTACTGTAAATGTACTGTATGTGATGATTTGTTAAACAATGACAGAAATATTACACACTGAAATATGTGTTTGCTTATAAAATACTGTTAATAAAACTAAAACTATATAAAATAAACTGTACTCACAATTGGCTGTAATGTTTACTGGACTACACATTGCAACTTGCAAAATCATTTTGTGTAGGCTGTACGTCTTGTTTAAAAGTCATTGTTCTGTCTTATATTTTTGCTAAACATTTTCCTATAGATGTTGATGTTTGAAACACAATGAAATGTGCCATTTCTGATTTTTGTGCAGGGCTAACATGTCAGATTGTTGTAAGTGTTCAGATATTTCTTTGAAATGTTCTTTTACCTCTAAATGATTAATATTTTAATTTTGAGATAAAAATGTGTCTGTGTGTGCCATTTGGGCATTTATTTTTTGTTAGTATACATTAGCATTAGGCATTTTTGTTTTTATTGAACTAATGACTGAAAATTAAACCACTGGCACATGCATAATTTCAGTCCCCTTTCAGTTCTTGCCATAAAATAAACCAGTATGAGTGTGACATCATTTTGAAGGTATTGTTGTGGCTGTGGTCTTTTTATTCATTTGATAAGTAACTGTGTAACAAGCGGGATAATGTACAGCCAACAGTCATTATATCAAAATAAACCCCTCTAGGGGAATATAAGATCGATCGGCTGACTGTACAACATCCCTTACATAACCAGACTTAACCAACACTTAAACTAAGGTGACCAGATTTATAAAATAGAAACCAGGGGTATTTCCTAGTTCAGTGGTTAAAATATAATTGATATCTCACTTGTATTATATATTAATTAAAAAAATGGGGACAATACATTTTTGTATGGTTTTGTTTTTATTTTTTTTGTTCATTCCACACACTATATGTGGGTCAGACTGACCCTAACTGGTTTTAATACAATTCACCAAAAACCACACTATGAAAAATAGTAACCATTGCAAATCAAAGAGATCATAACAGTATTATAACAAAATTATGACTTTACAAAAATAAAACAATGATGACAACATATAATTAAAACTATACTTAACAAAATTATTTTTAACCTCTTCTACCTGTATTTAATATTTTCATTTTCACAAACTGAATATAGGCTACTGTTTACAGTAATTACAACGGTTTTTTTTAAATGTTGTTTTATGTTTTGTGCTTTCGGAGGCTATGTTGGTCGGGGTGTTTTCTGCAATGTATTTGAGGGCTGTTTCAAGGCTCAATATAAAACCATCCAATCATGTTAGAATGTTTAAATATGATTTTATCCTGTATTAATATTTCAAATCAAGACTCAAGGTAGTGACGTCTCCGCGCTGCAAGACGTCGACCACGCGCACTCTCATGCCCCGGATGTGTTTGTGTGCTCTGTTTCTGCAGAGGAGGAGGAGATGCCACTACCCGTGCAGGTCTTTAACTTTCAGGTAAATTTGCGCCTTTAAATGCTTTATCGTCATCTTCCACACCGCGAGAGTGGGTAGAAGAAGCGTACCAAGTTGAAGCACCTATGTTTACAATGTTAATTTCTCACCTCTCGCAGCCGTTGTAACCTGTTAGCTCGTCTAGCATGAGCTCGTAAGTCAGAGCGGCCCTCAGGACGCGACAGGCACTTCTCAAGTTTAGCGGCAGCGCGCGACTATCCGCCCAAGGAGCTAGACTAATGTAATTTCGACAGCGAATACAACTAACAGAGCTGTTTTGGTTTACACCCGAAGCGGTCCATTTGGTTTTCTTGGGGTTGTTTCTGAAACACTTGGGTAGAAACTTTCTTTAGCCGGCTAAGTGTATTTAGCAAGCTATCTCGTTAGCAAGCTGTCTGTTTTGTATCAACTAGCCAGTGTGCTTGAAATTCAGGCTGTCTCAAAACATAGTCTGCTGCCTGCGTAGAAAGCAGTTTAGTCATTGTTTAGATGTCCAGCACTTATATATGATGCTGTAAAATACTGTCTAGGTAGGCAGCACACTAGGTTTTGAGACAGCCTTCATAATTTGCTTGCAGAGATGAATATAGAGCATTTAATATTTCCATTCAAACCTGATCTAGTCCACATAACCAAAATAATTAAACACCGTGGAGCTGCTCATAATTTAAGTGATATTTTCATTTTAGAAACACTAGACGCATTCAGCTATATTAGACTGTCATTATGAAACTGTGCTTTATAATGTAGTTTATCAAAAATGACAGACCAGGTCTCATTATGCAGTGTAATGTAATCTTAAAAATGTTGGGTGTAGGAAAGTGCACGTGGTGGGTGATGTAACTGCTTATTCGGGAGGGGGGAATAATGGTATTTTGAAGAATCAGTAATTGAAAACATAAAATAATTGACTAGGAATTATGAATTTTGAGGGAACGTTTCCCCCTCAGTGTTTTTGGTGGTTACAAACCTGCATGTGGTAACAAGTGTTAAAATGTCACATGTAAGAATCCAGTGTTTACAGATGTAATTGTTGCTGCCACTTCTTTCATCTAATTAATTTCTTTACACCCTCACTTCTAGAGTACAAACATTGTCCCACTTGGTCGGTTTATATTTATGTATTCATTTCAACATCTTTGACTTGATTTTGTGTTGAGGCTGCTGCCGCCCCAGTGTGACTTTATAAGAATGCACCTTCTTGCAGGAGAGTTTACAATCAGGTCGGAGAGATGCTGCAGAGCAGGTTCAGGGCAGGATCAGGGAAAGCTTGTATTTGCCAGACAGATCAGCCTCATCCTCATGGGAAGAGCTGAACTACTTCTGTCAAAGAAGCGTGTATGACCCGTTCATGGAATTAACCACACAATTCAGTGTGTACAGCTTGAGCTCCTCGTCATACTCTCTGGAGGTAACCACACAATGTAGGCAGGCAGGATGTGAAGCCATCTGAAAGCCTGGGAGCCGATACTCAGTGTTGTGATATTATGTTTTTGTTTCCACACAAGATTTGTTTGGCGGTAAGGGCAAAGTGTTCCTCGGATCTTAATATATATTACACATGCTCATTAGGACTTTTTGTTGGCCCAATTTTGTTTATGTCGCCTACACATTTCTCTAGTGCAGTGTGTAATGTAATGCTTTCTGTGTTAACAGGGGTCTGTAGAGCCCATGCAGATAGATGCTGACCCTCAGGAAGACCAGCAGAATGCTCCTGACACCAACTATGTTGTGGAAAACCCGACGCTGGTACGTTGAGTCTGTATGATTGGCGGAGTCTTGTATCAATTGAGTACCATTTGAGTATCTTTTGAGGTGTTTAACTGTCTATACAATTGTGTACTTGCTTCCATAAGTTGTTGACTTTTCTAAAGCATTATCCTTGTTGTTAAATTATTTTTTTACAAAATATCCTTTAGCATCTAAGTATTTTTGGTGTTTTGATCATTTTCTGAATCACAGAAGAGAGATGCACTGATATAAAAATTCTATAATATTTGTATTAAAAATAATTTAAAAAAAACACTTGAGGATTTAGGCATCACAGCATTCAATTTTAAAAATGAAATATTTTCATTTTGAGATTTGCTAAATATTACATTTGATATTAAATTATTACTTTTATTAAAGATTTACTTCAGTGTTATTTCAGTATTATTTATATACTGTTATATTATTTATGAATATTTTTATTTTGCTTTTATTTTCTGTTTGTTTTCATTTGTTTAATATGTGCTTTTGTCATTTTTTTACATTTATATATTGTATTTTTTATTATTTTTGTAATGTTTCTATTTAGCTATAATTTATTTAATTATAAAATATAATATTATAAATATTTAGTTTGTTTTTAAAGCTTTTCATCTAATATTTATATTTAGTTTTATTTCATCTTTATTTAAATTAACAAAGACAATTTTTAATAGTTTTACTTTAGTAGTTTTAGTTTCAACAGTCACAATACTGCTTTACCTTTGTACTTACCTAATGCTCACTTAATTTAAATGTAAAAATTGTGGAAATGAGCATCACCTCTATTGTTCGATAACCAGTAATAAATGGTGTCAATATAGTTTGCATCCCTACTTTTTTGGAACTTGGATGGACACTGAGAGCTGTATTTTTCTTTTTTCTTTTTCTGTACAGGATCTCGAGCAGTATGCCTCTAGCTACAGTGGACTGATGAGGATTGAGAGGCTGCAGTTTATTGCAGACCACTGCCCCCAGCTACGAGTGGAAGCACTGAAGATGGCCCTGTCCTTTGTCCAAAGAACCTTTAATGTTGATGTCTACGAAGAAATCCATCGCAAACTCACTGAAGCCACCAGGCAATTCCAGTTCCGTTTCTAACATTTTTCTCATAACATGCATGGCTTTGACTAAGTTTGTGCTTAAAATATTTGTCAACACAGGGACGTGCAAGGTGTCCCTGATGCGGTACCGGAGGGAGCAGTTGAACCCCCTCCTCTCGACACAGCCTGGGCAGAATCAACCAGGAAAAAAGCCCTGCTCAAACTGGAGAAGCTGGATACTGACCTTAAGAACTACAAGGGAAACTCCATCAAAGAAAGCATAAGGCAAGGCCAGACTTATTGTTTCTCTCTTTTTAGTATTGACTGTGATGCTGTGCCTTGGCTATTTTACATCTGAATATCTCTTGCTTGTGTTCAGGAGGGGTCACGATGACCTTGGAGATCACTATCTTGACTGTGGTGACCTCAGCAATGCCCTGAAATGCTACTCCCGAGCCAGAGACTACTGCACTAGCGCCAAGCATGTCATCAACATGTGTCTTAATGTAATCAAGGTATGGACGTGTTGTCCTCCCTGGTCATCATCTGGTGTGTTTAATGATACACACAGGGCCTAAAATTAACTTTTTGCCACACCTGCCAGTGGATGGTGACTTAAGAAAATTTACCAGCCATAAATATTTTTTTGCTGTCCATGAAAGTGTTTTTGCTAAAACGGGCAGCAATGACACCAAAATTTTGGATACCGGTGAAAATTCGCAATTCTATATTCCAATTATGATACCACAGCTAAAACTTCTACCCTAACTAATTTAAACTTAAAACATTATTAAAGACAAGTTAACAGTCAGTAAGAATAATTAGAACAAACAATCAAATTACAAGCGATAGCACAAATAAATATAGTAGAACAAAGATACAAATGAAATGAACAGTGCTTATCAGGTTTTTCAGGTAGGTCTAACAGTAGTTTTCAGGTATAGAAATTGAATAAAGCAATCAAATGTAAAATAACACTGCATAGTCTTCACTGTATAAATAAATATAGATTAATCCTTAATAAAGTTACAAAAGTTATTCAGTCAAGAGCAGTGAGAGATTTTTTTTTTTTTTTTGTCTTTTGTTAAAGTCAAGTCATCTTTATTTATGTAGTGCTTTATACAATACAGATTGTTTCAAAGCAGTGATAACAGGAAAATGATGCATTTCGTCATTTCTGTTGATTTAGTTCCATTGTAAAGATCATCAATTATTAAATTAGTTCATTTAATCTATAAAGCTGCAAAAAAAAAAATGATGTCATCGTCCAGCTCAGTTCAGTTCTCATACAACAGTGTCAGTACAGTCAGATCAATAAAATTGTTAAATATTAAGTGTCTCCAACTAAGCAAGGCAGAGGCGACAGTAGCAAGGAACCCAAACTCCATCAGGTGACAGAATGGAGAAAAAACCTTGGGAGAAACCAGGCTCAATCAGGGGGGTGGTCAGTTCTTCTCTGGCCAACGAACGAACACTGTGTGAATGTGATTCAGGCTGCATCACAAGTCAGAATTCAGATCAGGATTGGTAGCATTCAGATATTCATCCAGTTCCTTTTTGCTTGAAGATCGGATTCATCATGCCTGTATGGAGTCGAAGCTGTCCATAGTGGTCTGTGCAGAGGACTTATCTGGTTCTTGTGGTCTTTGCTGAGGATCTGTGCAGATGGCTGTTGTGTCGCAAGGCCTTCACTGGGGATTGTCTAGTAGACACGGTCTCTGCTGACATTCAGGGCTGCGTTGTGGTCGTGTCTAGGTGCAGGTCCACGATCTGATCTGGATATGGACCATATCCTGCTGACTACGGTAACCTCGTGATAAGGATGAGACAGACAGTCTAATATTAGCGTAGATGCCATTCTTCTTACGATGTAACAAGTACATCGGGTGTTACAGGAAGTGTTCCTGGTTCTGGTTGACCTAATGGTGTATCAAACTGCCAAAGTCACATGATTTCAGTAAACGAGGCTTCACTACGTCATTAATGTTTTGAAATTTCAGTGGTTTACCACTGGGGGGCGTGACTTTGGAGTTTGATACACGCTCCGAACCACTGATTCGAAAACAAAAGATTCGTAAAGCTTCGATGTTTCATGAAGCAGTGTTTTGAAATCGCCCATCACTAGATATTGTTGAATAAAGTCGTTATTTTGTTTTTTTGGTGCACAAAAAGTATTCTCGTCGCTGCACAACATTAAGGTTCAACCACTGTAGTCACATGAACTGTTTTAAATATGTCTTTAGTAGCTTTCTGGGCATCTGAAAGTGTAAATTATCTTGCTGTCAATGGAGGCCTCTCTGAGCCATCGGATTTTATCAAAAATATCCTTATTTGTGTTCCGAAGATGAACGAAGGTCTTACAGGTGTGGAACGACATGAGGGTGAATAATTAATGACAGAATTTTCATTTTTGGGTAACTTAACCCAACCCTGATTTGAATAATAGAAATTGATAATGTGCTATGTGTATGCCAGGTTAAAGAGATGTGATTTTAGTCTAGATTTAAACTGACAAGAGTGTGTCTGCTTCCTGAACAAGGTTAGGAAGGCTGTTCCAGAGTTTCGGTGCTAAATAGGAAAAGGATCTATCACCTGCAGTTGATTTTGATATTCTGGGTATTATCAACTGGCCAGAATTTTGAGATCACAATAAACGTGAAGGAATATAATGCGTTAAGAGCTTGCTTAAGTACTGAGGAGCTGAACCATTTAATGCTTTGTAAGTAATTAACAAGATTTTATATAGGGATGGGCATTTTTGGAAATTTTTCATTTCGATCATCGATAGGTTTCAAAAACGAGTAATTGAGTACTCGGGGGGGGGGGCGGAGCGGGGCGTGTGTGGGGGGCGGGGCATGGCCTTCATGGAGATACTGAAAATATCTGAAGACTATTACGAAAATGAATGTTAAAAATAAAAATATGACATGAAAACTTGTCTATGAAAACATGAACACGTGATTATGATGCAGCAATGTTAATAAAGAAGCATCTAAAAGGAATAGCTGCCTGAGGTGAAGAGTGACTTTATGCCAATAAACTGAAGCCCGTTCTATGACACATCCTATGATATTAATCAGATAACTTGGATACATAACATAGACGTAACATTACAACTGGTATCTGCACAAAAGGATGCAAATGCCAGTGAACTTTAAGTTACGTGCTATAGTGAGAGTGAGAGAGAGCTCCCGCCGTGATGCGCTTTCATGACAGCGCGTTGAAACGCTGTGAATTTACTATAGATTTCTATAATGTTCTCATTATAATATATCGGGCATTGCATTTGAGCATGAAACTAAACACTGATATGCAGCGCATTCAGCATGTTAATAAATGTTGATATCCCAACGCATCCTATATTAGATTAATCAGATGTAGCTATTACACCTTTCATCTGCAAAAGTTCACGAATGCAAACGTGAGCTTGACCGAAAGTGTAACTCCGATTGCGCTTTAAAAACACGAAAACGAAAGCACAACAAATTCACATTCTATTAGGCTACATTACTGTCACTATTGTAATTTTTTTTAATTTATTCTAATATTTCAGCAATATTTTGGAATCAATTTGCACTTTCTGATCAACCAAAATGTTATTTTACAGTATGAAAATCATTGATAATTATTGCTAAATTAATTATGAATAGAATTTGAAGGATATTTTCAGCGCAAGATAAAAGCTTGGTGCTGCACAGCTTGCATTGAACTGTATTTTCATCTATCTTGTCAAAGTGAAGCCAGACATTACTTCGTGTCTTCGAGGCCATTCTCTCTCTCCTCACGTCTTTTGACGCATGCTATGGCAAGCTAAACAATCAGAGCTCAGGGTGCCGCCCAAAGTGCTGCTAACCAATCAGGAGAAAAACAACAACAAAAAAACCATTTCGATCATCGTTTACATGATCGATCGTCGCTGCACATCCCTAATTTTAAAATGTATGTGATGTTTAATAGGGAGCCAATGCAGTGTTGACAGAACAGGCTAATATGGTCATACTTCCTGGTTCTAGTAAGAACTCTAGCTGCTGCATTTTGGACCAGCTGGAGATTGTTTATTAATCATGTAGGGCAACCACCCAGTAGAGCATTACAATAATCTAGCCTTGAATTGGTATGTTTCGTCAGGGCATGAAGAAATATAGAGCTGAGTATCATCAGTGTAACAGTGAAAACTAGCGCCTATGTCCTAAAAAAAACTAATGATATCTCCCAAGGGTAGCATGTACAGGGTGAAAAGCAACTGTCCTAGTACTGAGCCTTGCGGTACTCAATACTGAACTTGTGATCGATATGATACCTCTTCATTTACTGCTACAAATTGGTAACGGTCAGATAAGTATGATTTGAACCATGCCATTGCAATTCCACTAATGCCAACGTAATTTTCAAGTCTATTTAAAAGAATGTTGTGGTCGTTAGTATGAAATTCAGCACTAAGATCCAGTAACAACAATGGAGAGATACAACCACGATCGGATGATAAGAGCAAATCATTTGTAACTAATGAGAGCACTCTCAGTACTATGATACGGTCTAAATCCTGATGGGAAATCCTCGTAGATACTTTTTTTTTTCTAAGAAGGAACATAGTTGTGAGAATACTGCCTTTTCTAGTATTTTTGACAGAAAAGGTAGATTTGAGATCGGTCTGTAATTAATTCTCTGACGTTACATAAAGCGCTATTACTTCAAAAGAATTATACTTGAAACTAGACCTCTGAGTAATAATGTAAATATTGCTTTAAATTACAGCAACACCTCCCCCTTTGCCTTTCAGTGCTGGCCTGTCAACTGTTGTGAGCTTCATTCACATTAGTTCACGTTCATGTTCTCACAACATTACATTGTTAGGCATAAAAGTGTTACCGTTAACTGGCGATTGACAGTGTTTCATATACTCACCAGCCCTGATTACTCTCATTTGGCGCTTGGCGAGTGTTAATTTTAGGCCCCGGATACACATTTATGAAAGGGTATACAGTTTTTTATTTCTGCTTGATGATTACTTTCATGCATAAAATCTCTAACAACTCATCCAAACAACTTGACTATTTTATAGGTTAGCGTTTACCTCCAAAACTGGTCCCATGTACTTAGCTACGTCAGCAAGGCTGAATCCACTCCAGAGATAGCAGAGGTAGGAACAACCTTCCATTCTGCTTTACTGAGCTGTGAGATACCAATAGAAAATGACTCTAAAATTTCCATTTTTCTTTGTCTCTGCAATCTAGCAACGAGGAGAGAGAGATAGTCAAAACCAATCTGTTCTAACCAAACTAAAATGTGCTGCAGGCAAGTACATTATTTGTATTTCAAGTATATTAAGTGTATTTGTATTATTTGTGTTTATATGTGTGTGTGTATATATATATATATATATATCAGTAATTTCTGTTAGTCACATTTTCAATTGGTCAGTAGCCAATTACTATGATTTGTCATGTTAAAATATCTTTGACCTTTTTGAGCATGTGATTTGATATCATCATCATCATCTCTCTTTGGTCACATTAGGATTAGCAGAACTTGCCTCAAGAAAGTATAAACCGGCTGCTAAGTGCTTCCTGCAAGCCTCCTTTGACCACTGCGACTTCCCTGAGGTTGGTGTCTTCTTCAACCCTGTTCTAATGCTACAGCAGATATTTCTAGTAATATTACCAGTTGAAGTGAAGATGAATAAGATGCAGTGTTTTCCTACAATTGGTAATGAGATGCTCTGTTTGCTCTTTAGCTACTTTCCCCCAGTAATGTAGCGGTGTATGGGGGGCTTTGTGCCCTGGCTACATTTGACAGACAGGAACTGCAGCGAAATGTCATCTCAAGCAGGTGAACCTTTATGCTTAGCATGTTCATGCTAGGTGCCTTAATGAGAGATATATTGTTTCTGGTTACATGTGGATAAAACTTCACTTATTTCATTTTACTCATCTTTTATTTTCTAGCTCCTTTAAATTATTTTTAGAGTTGGAACCACAAGTCCGTGATATTATCTTCAAGTTTTACGAGTCAAAGTATGCATCTTGTCTGAAAATGCTGGATGAAATGAAGGTAAGTGTGACATTGTGCAATTGCTAGGTTTTTGATTTAGAGAAGTTCAAGACACTGATTTCTTTTTGATGTCATTTTAGTTGGGATGTTGTGATTAATAAGTGTTTTATCACTGTTTTATAGGATAATCTCCTCCTAGACATGTATCTGGCCCCTCATGTAAGAACACTGTACACACAAATCAGGAACAGAGCCCTCATACAGGTATGTAAAAGGATATGAGGTTTTGGTCTATGCATTTGATTTAGATGCTCAACTTGACTTCTTCTTAATTTGATGTTAATGTTTGTTTCTCTTTGATACAAGATTGTGTGAAACTTTTTTTGTAATGAAAAAGCTTGTGGGTCATTTGGTTGTTTTTGTTGTAGAAATGTGGTGTTTGCTTTTCTATATAAGAAAAAACATATTTATTCTTAAAAAACAAAACAAAAAAACATTTCCATTAATGTTTTTGTTTTCATTTTATTATTGCAATAATAGCTGGAAAACAACAAACAACACATACATACACACACACACACACACACACACACAAAACTGAGTATATCCCTCAAATCCAAATGTTTAAGTTTGCAGGTCATCCCTGTTTTTGATCCTTGCTTGGCATAGTTATATTGAAATGAAATGCAGAATGTGAGTTAAAGTTGAACATGGTATGGTCATAAGATAATATTTCAGGGTTCCTATACAGTTTAGAAAAGTATAGAATTTGAGTAATTTCCATGTCTGGAAAAGTATGGAAAGAACAAAGGAGTATGGAAAAATATTTGTTTTCCCTTATTCAGTTTTCTGAAATATAAAATTAAGAATGTCTAAAAAGCAGGTCTCTTTTGAACTTCACCTAAACGAATGTGCGTGTGCCACTCAAACCAGCAACAGATAAAGGAGCAAATGATCATTTATTTTGGACTTTACTTTGCTGTTTGGTTATCGTGCAAGATCAAACCATGATTACAGTTTTAAACTGATATCAGAGGTGAATATATGCAGGTTATAAAGTGTTTTAGGTTCTCATCATGTAAGCCCAATGAAAAAAAAAAAACAGAAAATATTTACAGTTGATTATACTATATACCAAATAATGCTGTATGAATCATTAATGTTAAACATGGTCTAAAAAATCTGCAGAGAGGTTTGGAAATTTGGGTCTGGAAAAGTATGGAATTTTGAAATGGAAAATTTGTAGGAATCCTGATATTTGCTCCGAAAAGTATCAGCAGAGTTGCATCTACATGACTAATTGATGAATTTTGTCTTTTATTTCCCATGGGCAGTACTTTAGCCCCTATGTGTCAGCAGACATGAACAAAATGGCCGTGGCCTTTAATACCACAGTGGCAGATCTGGAGGATGAACTGACCCAGCTGATCCTGGAGGGCCTGATCAATGCTCGTATCGACTCCCACAGCAAGGCAGGGCTGCGTTCTTTCATCTGTCACCCTGATACTTCCTCTTCTGGAACAATGTTCCCTTTGTTTGTTGCTAATCTAAAATACTTCAGAAAAAACATGTTTTTTATCAATACTTTTTTGAATTGAGTGAATTATATTTGTCAACATTTCTCTCACTTTGTCATTGAGCTTGACCTTGAATGAAACATGCTAAATTACCTATTTTGGCTAAAACAAGGTAACTTAGGGACTGTTTTAGAAACAGCCTTTGGTAATTAAAAAGCATTAAAACTTTGGCACATGAGTTGCACCTGTGAATTAAAAAATGTTATCTCCCTGTTTGTAGATCTTGTATGCCAGGGACGTGGATCAGAGAAGCACAACTTTTGAGAAGTCTCTACAGATGGGCAAAGAGTTCCAGAGACGAGCGAAAGCCATGATCCTGCGGGCAGCTGTGCTTCGTAATCAGATACACGTCAAGGTAACAGGGTCCCCAGGGTAACGTGTCCTCGCTCTGCTCTGCTCTTCACCTCACCATCCCCTGACCATCTCCTTCCCCATCCCTTCAGCATGAGTGTCTCCGAGCACTTACGCTCCTCTGTATTTCTAAGGCAGTAAGTGATCTGCATGAGCTCTGTTGTGATAAGCAAATGTTAAAGGAATATTCCAGGTTCAGTTTAAATTAATTTCAGTCAACAGTGTTTTTGTTCCTCGTTTTCTTTAAACAAAAGCAAAAATCTGGGCTACAGTGAGGCATTTACAACTTACAGAAATGAATGGGGCCAATCCATATAAATGCATATAAATCCATATAAATCCATATAAATGATTTTAGTGTGAAAAGATTGCCTTTTTTTTTTTTTTTTGTGAAATGGCACTTTTTTTCAAAAGTTTTAAAGAATTTAAAGAGTGCTCGACTCTTGCATTGTCAATACAAAATCTTGACCAAAAATTGATGCGCCTCTTGATGGAAATAAATGTTGCGATGTTATTTCCATCAAGAGGTGCATCAATTTTTGGTCAAGATCTTGAATTGATAATGCAAGAGTTGAGCACTCTGTAAAGTCTGCTCCAGCACATCCCAAAGACTTTCAATGAATTTTAGGTCTGGACTCAGAGGTGCCAATTCATGTGTGAAAATGATTCTTCATGCTCTCTGAACCATTCTTTCACAATTTTAACCCTGGTGAATCTTGACATTGTCATCCTGGAATATGGCCATGATGTGTCTTCCTACATGGTTGTTTAAAAAATAAAAAGCTACACAATCCATCAATTTAGGGTTAGAAGAACTGTTGCCAAACATATGTGAACCTGGACCACAAAACCAGTCATAAGTCACACAGGTATATTTGTAGCAATAGCCAACAATACATTGTAGGGGTCAAAATTATCATTTTTTTCTTTTATGCAAAATCATTAGGATATAAAGTAAAGATCATGTTCCATGAAGATATTTTGTAAATAAACTCAAGAATTGCACGCGCAAATGTGGCGGCGGCGCGCTGCATATTACTTTGTTATAGCTTAAATAAAGCGCAAAAGAAACAAGCATGCACCGTCGTTCTGTTGTAAATGGAGTCATGAAATTACCAAACATGCGATTAAAGCTGCCTCAAAACTGTGCATGCATGTATGTATTTGTTGACATGGTTTTCAAGTTGTTATCCAATTTGTTGGCCTTAATACGCCTTAAAAATGCACATATGTACACCAGGGAAATCTAAATTTTCACGGGGGAGCATGCCCCCGAACCCCCCTAGCAAACTACATTTTGTGACCTCTGTAATTATGAAACCCTGCGTATGGCCCTGGTTCTATTCTTTCTTCGTGTATTTTTCCAAATGTGCACACTTTTGGACTTAAAGTTTGTATGTGTATGCACTGCGATCAAAAATAAATGGGTGCAAACGCGACTGAACGTAGAGGTTTGTGTCTCGTTATTCTATTAATAACTACCGATTGATTTTGCATTCCTATCAGAAATTGAGTTATTAGTGTCATTGTAAATACAGGTGCAAATTTTTTCACAAATCGCACCCTGTGTATAATATATATATATATATATATATATATAATCACGATATAGTTATTTTTGCTTCAAATAAGATTTTTATATCAATTTTCCATATCATTGAAATTTCATAATTATCATCAATTGATGAAAATTAATACTAGCCTAAAAAGCTCTCAAGCTTACTGAAGACAAATAAACTGTGATAAGGAAAGAGCAAAGAAAACAAACTACAGTAGAACAAAGACAGACGAAATAGACCTACCTGAAAAAACTTAAAGCACTAGAAAATGTATAAAGTAATCAAAGGTATAAAAAACAATGCATAGTTTTTACTGTGTAAATTAAATATACATTTATTCTTATTAAAGTTACAAAAGCAAGCAGTGAGAGATTTTCTCTTTTGTTGTTTGATTAGCATTAATAATGACAACAGGTAAATTTGGATGCTGTCCCTTTAAGACTGACTGCACCGATCCGTACCTTCACTTAAGACATAAATGGCTCTGTTTACTTGCAAATACCTGGTCACTTTGGCACATAGGTATGTGTATTTACCCGTTCAAGCCCAATTAGGCGTCAAAAAGCACTCAGTTCAGTCCTCACGTGCTCTGTGAGCAGCGGCTTCATGTCGCGCGTCTCTCAGACGGCGCTGAGAAACAGTCTCTCAGAGAACGCGTGCATATGCTGAAATGAGTTGCTAATTGCATTTAAACGGTTTAAAACCACTTGTTTTTAATCCGCAATGCTTAAAAACTCATGGAAATCATAAGCTTTCGTGACCGCGCAGCATAGCAACCTCTCGCGACAGAGACGATCGTCCAAAATCTCTACCAGTTGCCAAATTTCAACCGGCTAATCGTGTCTACCAGTATATCTTCCACCCCTACTTATTGTGCTTAATACACTTTAACATCGAGCACGTCTCTAATTCGTGATCGCCTCCTGAGAGAGGCAGGTTTCATGCGCGCACTTTGGCAGTGTGCCAGTCAGCACAAGCGCTGCACCGAGTTCCTTTTCAGGATATATTCCGTTTATAACTCTTTTAACATAAAGCACGTCCCGCTCTTTATATTATCATTCATGCATTTCATCACTCTGAAGTGTCAATAGTGCAATATTTTTACATACTACGATATATACGATATAGCAAAATCTCTAACCTTAGACATTTTATTTCGTGGTAACAATATATATCGTCATATCGCACAGCCCTACCTCAGATTCCAGATTTTCAAGTAGTTGTACCTCGGCCAAATATTGTCCTATCCTAACAAACCATACATCAATGGAAAACTTGTTTATTCAGCTTTCAGCTTTCAGATGATGTATAAAAAAGAAAAATTGACCCAAATTGTCCTGGGTCACATTATAACATGATAGAAACATAATAATCAGCAATAATGATCCAATCATAGACTCTTAAGTATTTACCTATTTAAATCCAAACAGCGACTCTTTTTTTTGCTGGGCAGTGTTTTAGAATGATTTCTGAAGGATCATGTGGCGCTGAAGACTAGATTAATGCGGAAAATTCAGCTTTGGATCACAGGAATAAATTATATTAAAATAGACAGTTATTATTTCACTATTACTGTTTTTACAGCTTTAGTGAGAATGAGATTTTTTTAACCCCAAACTTTTGAATGGTAGTGTATATACAGTTTTGTTGCCAAGACAACATAATACTTTAAAACCCTAAAACAAATGTAAAAAATGAAGAGAACTTTACTGCTCAAACAGTACAAGTTTTGTCTGAAAAAAAATAAGCTTTACATTTCTGTTGTTAAAAATTGACTCCCTTTACCTCCACTCTAAGTGCCTCAGCATGACCTCAAATTTTGCCTCATTTTTTAAAGAGTCTTTTTATCATCATTGTCACAAATGCTGTCGATTGAGCTTTAACTTGTAGTGAACCTGGAATATTCCTTTAAAGGAGTCCTCCAGTCTGTTACTCTTGAGGTTCTGTTCCCAGAAAAGGAGCTAAAAGAATCAGAGACACAGAAACATTCACCCCTAGTCTTGATCCCTCTCGGTCACCCTCTCATTCTTCATGAACATCAGCATGCGTTTCCTTCTCAGTCTGTTATTCTCGCTCTACGTGATGCTTCTCACCGATCCCTCCGATTCCTTTCGCAGTCCCCTCCAAGAGAAGGCAGTCAAGGGGAGCTCACACCTGCCAACAGCCAAACACGAATGAGCACCAACATGTGAAGACTCGACCAGATGCCTCTCCAAGGAAAGTACACGGGGCCACTGCCGCATCTTAGGCCCCTGTTTAGAAATCAATTATTTCCCTGCTGAAGAGAGAAAAATCACAATCTAAAGACTTTATTTAAGTTGGGAAGAAGATATCTGTTGTCTGTATTAAAGACAAGCACACCCTGTTGCTCAAATGAAAAGGAAAAATAGATAAAAAGAGAAACGCGGCACTTAAGCTGTACTGGCCTGTTGTTCTTTGTAAAGGATGCACTTTCCTCTGTATCTTGTGACAAAACCTTGATTACACATTGAGAAACCTCATCACAAAACATGCTTTTAAAATAAACATACATTCAAAAAGATGCTTCAACCTGGAAAGGCTCTTTATCCATAAATTTCTGGTGAGATTTAGGTGCTGGTGTTGCAGATAGAATTGCAATTACACTGACTTTAACACTCTTTAGAGTGATTTCAGCCTCATCTCTGTTTAATAACATTTAGTTATTTCTCTTTATTGTGTTCTGATTGTGGGAATCAGAACATGAGCTGGTCAGTGACATTAAACAGGTAGACTTTACTTCCTTTTATGGCCTTGAATAAACTATACACAGAAATGTTTAGATAACATGCAGTTTTTTTTTTGGTCATATTATTAGAAAGGGAGAAGGGCAACTACATTTTTCTTTTACAACTTCAAAATTTATTTGAGCAAAATTTCCAAACCGTTTGAACAATACTTTAAGTCTAAGAAACTGATAAGCAAAAAAACCCTCCATCCACACAGAATAACCACAGCTCTGTAAACACATTAACATTTATGGACAGTATGGGTCTCATTCAAGGAACTGACCCACATACTTTAGGATAAGGCACTGAGTTGAGTCCTGATGATTTGAAGTACTTTGTGGAAAAATAAGCATTTTGTTTGGCTATAATAAAAAAGAAAATGCCATGAAGTTGTATTAGAAATGCATACCTTCTTGAAATGCTAACAGAAAAATGATGGCAACACAATGATGGCAAATAGGGTGAGGCATCTGAGTGAGATAATTTGTAGTGTAACTGTCCTCATCTCTAAAATGAATGTCAGTATGTGATCATACATGATCACGGCAGCAAAGGAAAGTAGTTGGAGATCTCGGAGTAAAAGTGAATTTATATACATGCTCCAAAAAATGTAAAAATGCATTAAAAGTTGTTGCAACATACAAATCTGTTGAATCTTTAATTTCGGAAGACAATAAATTAGGTAAAAATGCAAAGTTCAAATAATGTTTGCATGAAGATGTCCATCAGTGTATTTCCATAAAATGTCCCGAGATAAAAGGCCAGATCTTCTATCTTGGCCGAGCAGGTAGCAGTACAGGATTGCGCATTCAGAGTGGCTGCTTCATACATCACGTTCCCAGTGATCATCAAAACACACTATTCTAATAAGCAGTCTCTTAATAAGAATATGGATCTATTCACCTAGCAGCAGTCCAGAAAGTGGTGCATCATTAAAGAGACTGATTAGCATAAGTAACAGCAGTGCCTCAACAGCAGATGTACCTTGAACTTAACTTTTTTTCTCCCCTATGTTTGTTTCTTTGAATGTTCAGTTAATTTGGTGTCATCTATATCCACAATTCCATCTGTGCAAAAACTATTCAAATTACATATAAAGAGAGAAAAACCAGGTTTGGCCACAACTGCAGTCTTGAGCTTCCAATTCAGTGCAGCAACTTCCCAATGGTAAGTGGTAAATCAGTTCAATGAGTCTTCAGATGTCACTGTTGCCCATATCCAGGACAAGCCTCCTTTAGGTCAGGGGATGGACTGGATCATGGACTGCAGTGGAAACTGTCTGACTGTTGGGTTTCCCGTTTGTCAGCCCACCACCTGTATCGGAGTTACACTGTCTCAAAGCCTTGGTTTTGAATCTCAATCCATGGCCTGAAACCCAACAATGGACACAAAGTTAGTCTTGTAGAAGTGGAAGAACATACCTAGATGCATTCAGATAAGCAGACTCTACCATATCATCATAAAAAGTGTTTTAATTTTAAACATTGTCTTTCTCATAAAACAAGTATTAGACTCAATATTTACACAATTATATTTTAGCAAGTTAAAACCTAATGCCCCATTTTTTTTATAGTATTAAATCACTAACCATCTCAAAACTAACTTAATTTCATAGTGTGAAATTAAGTTAGTAATACTTGCAGTAGCTTCACAAGTCATTTTGTGGTTGATGCACAGTGAAACAGCTGGTTCATATACTAACCAAGACAATCAGCCACTTCCTTGAAAGCTTTCCTCTTGCAGCAGCCACGACACAAGTTGAAGACACATTTATTCCCCTGTTGAAGGAGTGAAATAACAAATACCCCTTGTATAAATCTGTGATTTTAAGATTTTTTAAAAAGCACATGAAATGTAAACACTTTGAAAATGAGTACATTAAAACTTAAAATAACAGTTAAAAGATAATCAAAAGTCTTACTTACTTTAGGGTTGCCACATTGCTCACACTTGATATATTTTGCTGCAGAACAAAGACAAGGAAGCAAAGGCATGTTATTTGACCTTAAAGGGGGACTCAGTGATATTTCAAATCCACTGTTTGGAAGTTAGTCGGGCCGAGTCCAATAACAAACATCTAACCAATCAGCATCAGGGGGCGTGTGACCGTCGAGGAGAGAAAACGTGCAAGAGGGAGATTTGAAAATAAAAAAAATAAAAAAAAAAAAACTGCAGAACGAGAAATGGCACACAATACAAAAGAGCTCAAAAGAATATCAGTGGAATGAAGGTTTATGCCTGGGCAAGCGCTTTAGGACCCGGTTTATATTAGAAAAGCTTTCCAGCGCTGGAGAGAGCTAAGAAGGAAGGCCTGAAAACTGCTTTGATCCCGCTTCTCATGTGAGTAACGTTACACTGGGTTTTGATTGTCTGGAGCTGCTGTGCTGTTTGCGACTAACAACGAACACTTTGTATTTACTCTTGTGTACTGTATGTTCATTTTTTGTGCTTCCTTGTCGTTCGTTCATCAACTGCGCTTTATTTTTCGTGAAGCATTTTGTTGCACATTAGCTGTGATAAACAGACATCCACTTGCATTGTGTGTGTAACAGCGGCCAGATAGTGAGAGTTGTGCAGGTAAACTACTGCACATTGACGGCTGCTAGAGAATTCAATGTTTAGCGTCATTGATAGTGCATTCGCCTCACATGCCAGCAGCGATCAGGCCGGGGTTTGAGACCGACTCAGAGCAGGGTGGTTGGGATTGGAGTGTGAGTTTTGGAGGCGGAGCAATGAAGAGAGGGGTGGGTTTGTTTGGGTTGACTTCAAATATCAACAATGTCCAACAGCATGTTTCAAATACCACTTACTGCACCTTTAATAATAATAATAATAATAATAAAAAAAAAAAAAAACACTAGCTGATATCTCAATGATAATACACTACCATTCAGAAGTTTGGAGTCAGTATTGTTTTTATTTTTGAACGAAATTCAATTCATCAAATGTGACAGTGAAGATGTTACAGTAAAATAAATGCTGTTCTTT
This sequence comes from Mylopharyngodon piceus, assembly GCA_039654765.1. Classification (NCBI taxonomy): domain Eukaryota; kingdom Metazoa; phylum Chordata; class Actinopteri; order Cypriniformes; family Xenocyprididae; genus Mylopharyngodon; species Mylopharyngodon piceus. Next base: position 20,517,054 of record CM077457.1, read on the forward strand.
TGAACTTTCTATTAATCAAAGAATCCTGAAAAAAAATGTATGCATGTATCAAAAGGAAATGTTTCTTGAGCAGCAAATCATAATATTAGAATGATTTCTGAAGGATCATGTGACACTTAAAGTTCTGCTTGGCATCACAGGAATAACTGTAGTAATACTTTACAACATTACTGTTTTTCTGTATTTTTATCAAACAAATACAGCCTTGGTGAGCATAAAAGACTTATTTCCAGAAAAAAAAAAAAAAAAAAAGGAAAAAGAATTTATTAGTAGGTTACGATAATGTGCACTGTGCCATCAATGTCACTTAAAGGCCCAATCAGGTCTACAGGCTTTAGAAAATATTGCGAAAAAGGTTTGGTCTTACGTTTCAGTTCTGGACAGAAGTTCTTATGGGGGTTACGGGCTTTCTTCTTCTGCTTGTTCTTGGAGAGCGAGTCGTTGGTTCCATCACTGTCCTCCAGTGCCCTCTTCACACGTACAGCTTTCATTTCCAGTGCATTCTGCCCATTTTCAGTGTTTGGATCCTTGGGCCTGCAATATATACCATCCTCACATACAAGTTCCAGCGTATGCACTGCTATATTCAAACTACTTTATGTCCATCATGGACAGAAATTAATGTCCTTGAACCTTGAGCTGTTAAGTGACAGTTATGATCAATATTATACCATTTTGCTGAGAACACAGAAGTACTTTGACTATGATGGTGTCACACAAGATCAGAAAACACATGCTCACGGTGGTCTGACGTAAGGTTGACAGATCCAGTGAGGAAAGGGAAGTCCATTCTGATTCCATTCTGATTCATCTTTAGCCATCTCCTCCTTAACAGTAAAAAGCAATAAGTCATCTTGCTTCAGAAAATTAAACTCTATCATAAGCCTAATGTCTTGGAATAAAGCTAGACTAAAACTGATCAACAATGTTCCTTTACCTGGCAACGTTGTTTCAGTTGTCTGTTGACCTCCACAATCCCAGCTACGTTCTTTGCTTTGGCTAAATCCTCCCTCAGGTCTTGATGTATCTGTAGGCTGTTGTAAACAAATACATACTTATTATTACATAAGTGACCACAAGTTTGGGGTCAGTTAGATTTTTTAAATGTTTTTGAAAGAACTCTTTTATGCTCACATCAAGGCTGCATTTATTTGATCAAAAATATAGACAAAACAGTGATATTGTCTTGTCTCAGTCATCTTGAATCTTCACTGAAAGTCAGGGTTTAACCATAATATGTGTGGTGTATGTGTGGACTCATATTCAACATTTAATTTTATATGAATCGCATGTCATAGGATTATCACAGGACAATTACAAATCAATGAGAAGATATAATTTGCAGATAAAAACCTTATTTTTATCTGAAGCATTTATCTTAAGGCTCTTTTTATTCTTAGAATTTATTTCTATATGTGCCCATACACTTCTATGGCAGAAAAATAAGAAAGAAGAAGAAGAAAAACATTACAAACACAATAGGGTACCAGCACCTTCGGTGCTTTGACCGCTAATAACTAATGTGTTTCTGTGAAGCTGAATTACATTAGCTTCATTACTCCAGTCTTTAGTGTCACATGATCCTTCAGAAATCATTCTAATATGCTGATTTGCTGCTCAAGAAACATTTCTTATTATCAAAGTTGAAAATAGTTGTGCTGCTTAATATTTTTCTGAAACTTTCACTTTTTTCAGGATATTTGATAAATTAAAAGAACAGCATTTTGTAACATTATAAACGTTTTTAAGGTCACTTTTGATTATTTGAATGCATCCTTGCTTGATAAAACATTTGAACAGTAGTGTATTTAATGAGCTCTCTCCATTCTAAGAGACAAAAACATCAAGTCACAGCACAATATCGGTGTCAAAAGTCAAATGTGAAGAAACATACGTGTGGTGCCATAGTTTGAAGATGTGGGCACGGACGTAAGACAGACTGCAGGGTGGGTGTTTCTCCACAACATCCAGGTACTCCTCAGCCATCTCCCACACAGGTGGACTACGGCCTTCAAACAGGGCAGGATTGTGGAGATTCCCTTCTGTGAATATAATGTGTTTATTTTTATATTACTGCTGAAATACGAAAAATATCCAAGTATGAGTCTTTCTGTACAAGTATGTTAATGGATCTTCTCTTTGTATTACCTGCACTCATGACACCTTGTACTCCAGTCTCCTCCATGCAGCACTGAACATCACTCAGGTGTTGGATGTTTCCGTTGGCGAAAACAGGAATGTTTACAGCCTCCCTTCACAAGTACAATAAAAGTTAATCATCAGGACAAAACACTAAGAATAGTTAGTGCCAGCAGCAAGTGTTGTATCTCTTACCGTACAGCTTTGATATGCTTCCAGCTTGCAATGCCAGTCGAAGCCCCTTTTTGATCTTTGGTTCTCCCATGAACTGTGAGGAGCTGTCAAAAAATAGATACTAAACCATCAGCAGCTGGTTCAAGAAAATATGAATGGCATTACATTGAGGTTTTTGGTAATGTAGTGGTTACAGCTGGTAACACAAATGTTGACTGATCAATTTCCGGTTAGAAAAACCCAAGAATCCCTGAGATCCCTGTCTGCCAGTGCACTCCAGAGAAAGCCATGTAATCCCAGGTTGCTCCATATGCGCTAGCACTTCTAGACGTCACTTTAGATAAAAGTATCTGCTATATGGAACACTTTACCTGGCATCCAGCCTTTTCCAGCATTTTTGCATACTTCACTGTTTTCTCGATCTCTGGGAAGACCCGGATTTTGCAAGTAATGGGCACGGAGAGTTTTTCATCAGCCAATTTAACTGTAAACAACAGCACCCAAATAAGATACATATTCCCTACATGATTCGCATTTGCACTGAGCTACTAAAATGAAACCACTTACTCATTTTCTCAAGAAGGTCCCACTCATCTTGAAGAAACACACCATAATGGCCTGGAGAGATTCAAAAACATTAAAGGGTTAGTTCACCCAAAAATGAAAATTCAGTCATTAATTACTCACCCTCATGTCGTTCCACACCCGTAAGACCTTCGTTCATCTTCAGAACACAAACTAAGATATTTTTGATAAAATCCGATGGCTCAGTGAGGCCTGCATTGACAGCAAGATAATTAACACTTTCAGATGCCCAGAAAGCTACTAAAGACATATTTAAAACAGTTCATGTGACTACAGTGGTTCAACCTTAATGTTATGAAGCGACGAGAATACTTTTTGTGCACCAAAAAACAAAAACAAAATAACGACTTTATTCAACAATATCTAGTGATGGGCGATTTCAAAACACTGCTTCATGAAGCTTCGAAGCTTTACGAATCTTTTGTTTTGAATCAGTGGTTCGGAGCGTGTATCAAACTGCCAAAATCACGTGATTTCAGTAAATGATGCTTCATTAGATCATAAGTGTTCGAAATTTCAATGGTTCACGTGACTTTGGCGGTTTGATACACGCTCCAAACCACTGAATCGAAACAAAAGATTCGTTAAGCTTCATAAGGCAGTGTTTTGAAATCGCCCATCACTAGATATTGTTGAATAAAGTCACTATTTTAAATAACAAAGCCAAAAAAACTGTAAATTATTTTAAAGCCTTAAATCTATTCTTTGAATAATTTATAACGTTGTTTATACATGTGAATTTTTTGCTACTTTATCTTCTTTTCTTTTTTTTATTTATAATTTTTAATTTAATGATTATTTAATGTAAAATATGTTATTGCCCTTGTATGTTCATTGTTTAAAAAAAAAAAAAAAACTTCACAGTGTCACATTAATGATTTTACATTTCAGTTGCACTTGTAAATAAAGATAAATAAATGAAAAAAAAAAAAGTCGTTATTTTGTTTTTAAAAGTATTCTCGTCACTTCATAACATTAAGGTTGACTGTAGTCACATGAACTGTTTTAAATATGTCTTTAGTAGCTTTCTGGGCATTTGAAAGTGTTAATTATCTTGCTGTCAATGGAGGCCTCACTGAGCCATCGGATTTTATCAAAAATATCTTAATTTGTGTTCTGAAGATGAACGAAGGTCTTAAGGGTGTGAAACGACGTGAGGGTGAATAATAAATGACAGAATTTTCATTTTTGGGTGAACTAACCCTTTAAGCTCAACAACACTGTATTTATTTGATCAACAAGGCAAGTAAAATGACTCTGGACCCTTCTCCTGTGCTCCATGCAGAATTCAGACTACTCCCATCTGGTCAACGTTTCCACACCCCAAGGTCTAGATACAACCGCTATAAGAATTCTTTTGTTCGTTTGGCTTCAAAACTGTTGAACTCTACTAGTGTGAAGGACATGACTGTGTGATTGTTAATGTTATTGATGCGTTTCTTGTTTTGCAGGTTCATATACATTGCCCAAAACAAATTTCCCTTAGGGGACAAACAAAGTATCATCAGCAGCAGCAGGTAAAACAGTAATATTGTGAAATATACTTAAAATTTAAAATGTTTTCTATTTGAATATATTTTAAAATGTAATTTATTCCTGTGATGTCAAAGCTGAATTTTCAGCATCATTACTCCAACCTTCATTGTCACATGATCCTTCAGAAATCACTCTGATAAGATGATTCAAACATTTTATTATTATCAATGTTAAAAACAGTGGCTGCTTAATATTTTTATGAAAACCGTGATGCATTTCTTTCAGGATTCTTTGATGAACCTAAAGATTGATTTGAAATAGAAATCTTTTGCAACATATAGGGGTGAATTCAGGTTGATTGGGACACTTTTGCCCAGTCATCTCAGTGGCAAGAAAAGTGTCCCAATCAACCTGAATTCATCCTAAATGTCTTCATTGTCACATTTGATCAATTTAATGAGTTCTTGTTTAAAAAAAAAAAAAAAACTTTTGAAAGATAGTGCATACATGCATACAACAGAAATAAGTTGTCAGATGACTTTTGGTACCTCTTTTTGCAATCATCTGAGGGCAACCCAGATTCAGATCGATGGCATCACAGTAATCCTGGGCAAGTAGAGCTGCCTGGATAAACACCTCAGGATCATTGGCACAGAACTGTATGGAGACACCAACACAAAAGTGATACTCTAGTGAATAATTCACAGACTATATGAACACAATCCTCTCTGTAACCTCATTGAGGACGATGTGTACTTGTGTTTACTGATGCCCAACAGGACAGCGATCCACCTGTGTGATGAGGGGTCGGTCCTCCTGGCTGACTTCGTTGTAAAGATTCTCGCGGCGGTAGTTGGCATCTCTGACGAACACCTGTGCGTGCAGCATGGGCGTGTAGCAGAGCTCTGCGCCATGTCTGCGGCTCAGCAGCCTCCACGCGAGCTCGCTCTGGTCCACCATAGGCGCGACCACGTAGCGCGCGCCCTTCAGAGTGGTCCTCCAGAACTCGAACCCACGGGGTTTCGCCATGCTGCCTACATGGGATGAAATCATAATGACTACATTAAATCATAAGATAACAGACATGGATATTATTCACTTGCATATCTTAATTAGCATAGCAATTAGCTTAACTGTACGACCTGAAAGAACATTAACATAACACATTAGTATTAGTAGTCATTATGGATCTGTCAATGCATTCTTTACTAACATTTTGAAATGTGTTTCAGCAAAAGAAACTAAGAGACTGAGACCACCGAATGATTTGTGCTATACATCTGAAGAAATAAACTGCAATAATGCGTATGAAAGGCAAACACATTGACAGAGATTATGTTAACTATGAGCTGTCGTTAGTTGTCATTGTTTTAAAACAGACTGATGAGACCAGGATACTTACAGTAGCTTATGATCCAGCTACAGACAGCAGCTCTATGCGGCACATGAACTGTTGTGTGTGTCGCGGTGAAATACATCCGTGAGGAAACAATAAACCTATCGATTTATTCCGTGTACATTATAAAAACGAATTACGTAGCTTTTTGTGGATTGTAAATTATGTTTTTTTCGTTAAAATGTAAAAATCAGTCATGTCATCTTTCTAATGTATAGACACATTTTTTTGTATATGATCGTGTTCGTATATACGGCATATCCATAATTTGATGGAGAGGGATTCAAGGGTTAATGGAGAGGGATTCAGTAAGGCAATCAAGAATGTACAACCTTAAAATCTGTAATGTCGTTCTGTTTTTTTTTTTCATTCTACTATTATTTAAAGATGTCAGTGAAATAATACATTTACGTCTGCACCATAATTGACCACTAGATGTCAATGTAAACCAAATAATATTACAGGGATACGCTCTATATGTTGTGTCGTGTGTTTTTCTTTGTAAGTTGAATGTTGAGTTTGGTTTGGTGTTTTAGATTTCATTTTAATTTGCCATGAATTCACCATTAGTTATTTAACAATACAGGATGTGTTCATGACTTAAGAAGATAAATAAGTAAAGCTTTAAAAAAGGTTTATGTTATACTATTTATTATATTAACTATTAACTATTTTTAAAGTATTCCATCTCAGCATTTTTTTAATCTATAAAATAAAATTTCTCAAAAATAGTTTACATTTTCTAGAATTGAATCCCTCAAAAAATACTGTTCTCTATGATAGCATAAAATTGGATGTAATTTTCCCCTACAACAATATATGGCTGCAAAAACAGCTAAACACCTGTAAGTCCTGCAACAAACATTTTTGCATAAGTAAGGAGGAATACAATTTTGACTACAATTTTTAGGTTCATTTCTGAGATACACATGAACTAAAATTGCAGCTCTACTGCAGGCCTACACGTTCATTAACTAATAGCAAAACAAGACTGAAGTTAATATAAAATTCATGAGATATTATTAAAAAAAATGGCAACATTATTCCTTTTCATTCAATTTAAAAATATGTATTACTTTGGTCTTAAGAGCAGTTGTACTGTAATCAATCTCTTTGTACTGAGATGAATACATCATGTATTAAGAAGCACTTTGAGAGGTGTTGCTTTCATGGTTGTCCATTAATATAGACTGTCTGTTATTGTGACACTTCTCTTTTTTATTAATACAATATCAACAAGCAGGCAATTGTTTCATCATGTTTTAAGACCTTTGTGTTGACACATCACTGGTGAAAATACCAGTTAAGCAAGTAGCTGCAAAAGAACATACACATCTTTGTTGTGAAAGTTTTTTGTATTCTTCTGTTTAGATCTTATAAAGTGCTGTTTATCACTGCACTTATACAGTGTGTTGGAGCTAGAGCTCTTTTAGAAATCTGGTTTGGCTGTTAGAGTGGGCGTTCACAGGCTTTCCTGGCGCATTGCTCTCAACGTGACTGAACACATGCAACGGAAAGCTGAGTAATTCAGTCATGTGACTCTCACCTATTCAGCCTCAAGCATTGGCTGTGCTCTGACCAATCATACTCCACTGAATACAACACCAGCTTCTGTGGGCGTTATCATCGAAAATAATCAGGTTTCAGAAAGAGGGCTCAAAATACTGACAGAAGTTGTCTGACTGTCAAGAAAACATATAACTGTGTTTATATTGGTTGTTTTGTAATTATGAAAAAAAGCATTATTCTTTTACCTAACACATCTGAACAGCTTGTCACATTGTACAGCATCCCGAAACATGACTTTAAGAAATATAAATTACATAAAGTTTACATTTGAACTAAAATAAGGCTATTAAATAGAATCTGTCATTTAAGTGCATTTAAATTTGTTCTTATCAGCAGATATAGGCTTCATATTGATGTGAATAATCTGCTTCACGTCATTGTTCAGGTGCTAATTTTAAATCAAGTAGTTGTCAATATATTCAGCTTGTACAATTGTATGCTTTCTTTGGTATAAAATATCATAATGTATTGTTTCTTTGCAACTTTCAGAACACATTTGCACATTGATGCTTTGCTTGTGTATTTCACGTCATGTGAGTTTTCAATATTTGTGACAATTAGAAACGGTTTAATGAGCTAATGTGAACAGGAACTACTGTGTATCTCTGTTATCTCTCTTTTTTATTTTATGACATTAAAGAAGATAAGATGTCAGTTGTGTTTATCATCAGTTTCAACTTTGCAAACTGGTTTCACAAGGTATCTTCCTGAAACATCATGATGAACACACAGTAAACAAACATGATGTAAACTGTCATTTCCCATATGTAACAAAGACTGAAAATTAAAAGGAGAAACTAGTTTATAAATGTATCTCATATAAATTGACTAAAATATACATATATGTTTATTTAAACACATTTATTTACATTCCTGAGGCTGTGCACGTCCACTTTTATTGGTGAGAATAATCCTAAACGCGTTTACCGATACACATACACCAACTTAAAATAAACAAACCTAATATATCACTGAAGCTGTGGTTAGGGGATGTTTCAACATTTCAACAGATTTAACAATAGAAATTCTAGCATACGGTTTGTTTTCTAAACCCGAGATTTTCCAGTGGCCCATTGTTGCTACGGGAAGTGACGTCGCTGCAGTCCGCTGGATTATTCAACTGATGGAGCTTCTGTTGTAGAAGATACACAGAGCAGTAAATGGTAGATCCAGGGCCAGCAGGGCAGGAAGGGAGTCGTTCTCTAAATCCGACTTCATCCTTTTTTAAACAGACTATTTTCAGGGTAAAAGTTACTAGAGCATAAAGTTCACACTTTACTCTTTTTAATAAGCCTAATATTTTGAGAGTTACCGATTCGGAATGTTAGAAAACGATTGGTGAAAATTGGGTAGCTACTGTGAAGGGAATTAGCAAGCTAGCAGGGGGAATCTGGCTGGGAGAGACAGAAGAATAGACGGATAACAAAGAGCGGATTTTCGTTTCTTTTATCAAACACTCCGAACATATATCATTTAAATTATTCCCGTTAAAGCTAGCTTCATCGCTAGCTTTGTAATTTAGCCATTTACCATGGAATTGAGAGTAGGAAACCGATACAGACTGGGAAGGAAAATCGGCTCTGGATCCTTTGGTGACATTTATTTGGGTAAGTAATTGTTTATTTCATTTTTCATTTATTGAGATAGTCGGTATTATTTGTCAGTTTAATAAAGGTACACATCATATTTTGTTTTGAAACGTCAAATAGATTCCCAGTGTCCCCCCAGTCAGCTGCTCCTGAAGGTCCTATTCATTATAGCTTGAAAGCCAGAAAACCCCCACTGACCACTGCTATTTTGATAGGTAGTCCGCTAGTTTAACACGTCAGTTAACTGGAGATTAGTTTAAATAGACATTAGGTTCGTAATTGTATGTAAATACATATTGTTGTGAATATTACGTGACACCATCAAGCTTTTCTTCAGTGATAATACAGAATCAGGCAGTCCAACCTAGACAGTTATGCTTTATGGACCACATATTGTTAGATATTATATTGTCAAGAACATGCTGTGCTCGGTATACCTACTATAAAACAAACATTGAAGAGACTGTACGTCTCAGATCATATATATATATATATATATATATATATAGCCATTTGTAAATACACGATTATGCATTTTGGTTGCTGACCTGTCAAGTACATTTTTAATGTCGTTATTTTCATAATTAGTTTGGAAGTTGTGTTGGAGGAGTCTCGCTTTTAAAATTTGTAGTGAAGTGTCCCAGCATATCCTGTCAAAGACAATCTGATGGCGAGTTTAGCCTGTGTTTTGTGTCTTAAACATCTAATATTATCAAGATTGATGTGTCCCTCCCTTGTAATGACTTTGCTACACTTTAGAATATACAGTATGTTTGTTATCTCACTGGTTTGTCAGGAGTAACAATGAAATGACTGACAGAGAAGAGGAAGTTAAGTACTTTCTCACAAGTAAACAACGTTTGTATTGCATATGATCAGATCTTTGCAACCTCTGAGTTGTTTCTACATGTTGGTGGAGGTCTTTAATTAGAAGAACTTTTATAAAAGGTCTTTTATGCTCAACTTGAACTAGCTGGCAAGTTCCCTTCCCGTGCAAGTTTCAACTTAACTTGTGAAAGGCGCTGGTGATGTAATATTTGCTTTCGTCATTGGTTTTGGGGGCCTAAGGTTGCAAAGTATTGTTATAGGCAGCTGCCTTTAATGGACCTTTTCTTGTAAGTTCTTATGTCACCACATTGAAGATAATGAAGGCTGCCAGTTATGTATGGTTCTTTGTGTTTTGGGGTTCCTTTTGAAGCATCCTGTGCAGGCCTTTATCATTTGACTTGTGATGCAAAGTTTAATAAACTACTCTCGTTGCAATATGGGATGCATATGGTTCCTTGTGGTTTGATGAGCTTTGTGCTCTTGCTCAACTCCTTTCGTTTTTGTTTCGCAGTTGGAGTTGTGTGCAGTGATCTCATTGCTGGCCAGAGTTTTGTGTTTATGATACGTTTTCTGCATTACTTTGGTGGAGGAATACTCCACGCCTCCTCTCTGTACTTCTTTCCAGAAGTACAGCTTAAAAAACAATCGTTAGTTCCAAAGCAAGATCCTAAGCCGCCCAGTATGTTCTTGCGAAATTACCCAACACTTTTTTTTGCAGAAGTCTTTTGAGGTTTGCAAACAAAGTAGGAAAAAGTAGATCAGCTGATTGTTGTGTGGCTGTTTACATACAAACTGGTCTCTTTGTTTCTGTTTGCTGCAGGGTGGTACGATCAGAGCGGTTGTCACGCCTCGACTGTGCACTCCAGAGTTATGTTACACATCTTAAACATGTCCAATCCGAATGTGTGAATTACAAATGCCTAAATGTTGTTATGTAACAGTGGTGATTCAGCTGGTGTACTGGAAACAGCCACGTCCATGTACTCGCTAAGGGGCTTATGTAAAGACTCCCAATATCCCCACACCTGGGGAGGCAGAGCCTGATGAACTCCAGCTGGGGCTGAAGGAGGCCAGACTGACCTGAGCAACAACACATGCTCTCTCTACCAAGCCTCTTAAAAAAGTACAGCACTGGCCTGCCTACATGAACCGGATAGTACTCGCAGAGCTCTCATGAAAACATGGGGCTGTCTTGTGGCTTGTTAAATCATGCAGCCAAGAGTGTTTTTAGTGGCATGTGCATTGTTTCCATTATCTCCAGTAACTACCCTATGGATTCCCATACTCAAAATACTGGTTATTGGATGATGTTTTAGATATGTTTATTTGTCAATACAGTCAATGTTGGATATTTAATTGTCAAAATAGGATTTTTAGGGGAAAGTAAGTTTGGGGTCAGAAAGTTTTTCTTAATAATTAAAGAAATGAATGTTAAGTTCAGGGTTAATACAGGCAAAGTGGGACACTTAAGGCCCCAATATACTTCAAGCTAAATTGACGAACGAAATGACGTGACGTCATTTTAAACAAAATCAGGCCAACACAATGTTTGTTAGGAGTTTGTTTTGGGAGTTCGAAAAAAGCTCGCCAAAGCGAGCTTTCTGGAAAATTTCGCTAGGGCTGATGAACATCTTTGTACTACCATTGGTCCATGGCGATTACGTAATAGGTGGGTGTTTGCGGAGGCTCTGCCTTTTTTCACATGGAAATCTTTTCCGCTTCATTTCTCCTGTTTAATCCATGGAGGATTGACGTCCGCACATTGGAGAGCTGCTTTATAGTAGAAAATGAAGTTGAAACACTGACACTGTTTTTCATGTTTAATATGGTAAAGCTGCTTGATTTTAAGCAATCTATTGTATAAAGTGCTATATAAATAAATGTGACATAACTTTACTAGAGTGCCGAAGTGCAGAGCAGTGTTAATTTCGTTGACGAAAATGACAAAAATTCACATTTTTTCACGGACACATTATTCAATATATTTTACAAGTATGAGGGTTATTATAGTTAACTAAACCTAAAACCATAAAAAAATCTTCATTACTTGAAACGTTAAATGTTAACTGAAATAAAAAAAAAAAAAATATATATATATATATAATGTATATGTGTGTGTGTGTGTGTGTGTGTGTATATATATATAAATAAATAAATAAATAAATGTAAATTTTATTTCATCTAGTTTCCAAGCTTTAGCTTAACCTGATGTACTAAAATAACTAAAACAGAAATAAAAAAACTATAAAGACATTTAAAAGCAAAAACTGAATTGAAATGACAAGTACTGAATTGAGCTCTCTTTCGTGTCTTTTTGCACTTGAACGGTCAAAAACTGTCCGCTTTGGCAAGTAAAGTACAGTTGGTTGTCTTAAGTGAACATAAACAGTTTGGAGAATATCAGATGTATATCAGTGTATTGCATCTGTGTATTGTTAGAGAAATGCTTAATTAATGCATTACAATTTAACTTAATTAGATTTTAGTCGACTAAATCTACTGTAGTTTTAGTCGACTAAAACTAAAACAATTTCCGATGACTAAAATATGACAAACTAAATGCCATTTTAGTCAAAAGACAGTGACTAAAACTAAATCAAAATTTGCTGTCAAAATTAACACTGGTGCAGAGCTTGTGCAAACAAACCTATCCATGTTGCTATGATGATCCGATGCTTTTCTTGTGCTTTATTAAAAAAATGCTTGTTTTCTTAATTTTGTGTTTTTGTCATTGAGTGGAAAGCGCGCAGTAGCAAAGAACTTCGCAGTAAGTATATCGGGGCCTTAAAGCTTAATTGTTATTATTAAAAATTAAATTCATGTAAGTAGTATCTAATGACACTACTATTCACAGGTTTGGGGTCTTTTTGAAAGAAATGAATACTTGTATTTTAAAAAAAAAAAAAAAAAAATGCATTAAATTGATTGAAAGTGGCAGTAATAACATTTAAGATGTTACAAAATGTTTTCAAATAAATGCTATTCTTTTAATCTTATAAAATCCTGAAAAAAAAAAAATCAGTTTCCGTATTAAAAATATTTAGCGGCACAACTGCAGCAAATCATCATATTAGAATGATTTCTGAAGGATCATGTGACACTGAAGATGCTGAAAATTCAGATTTACATCATAGGAATAAATTACATTTTAATATATAATCTTACCAACCCCAAACTTTTGAATAATAATGTAAATATGGATTACCTTTGCTGCCATCTAATGTCTTATGATGCCCAAATTTACTTGCTGTTTTTAGTTATATTGTTTTCTATTTACACAGACAAAATGTTTAGAAATTTAATATCAGCCATTTAGCAATTATCAAAAAAATTGACTTATCTGTACCGGTCCGAATTTGTTGCTAAGTTTTCAACCCTATAGAACACTTTCCCACATGCTGTTTGATAGATCATATGTTTAACACAGTATTGACACAGTATTGTCATAAATCTCTTACTACTTATTAGACCCACACAGTTTTAGCATGCTGTTCTCTCATTTACCAAGATGCTTATTTAGCAGATCTCTTGCTAATGAATTGAATCTCAACACCGCAACACAAGTATCCATCTGTCTCTGCACTGCACAAACCAACAAGCTTGCGGTCGCGCAAAATAAATGTGAGCGTATGCACATGAATGAGATGAATGCAACCAATTTGTTCTCCAGACAGGCGAACCTTCAATCCCTCTGGAGTGCCCTGGGCCTGGTGTGCGGGATGGGGGTTGAGAAACATGCCAGCTGCCTGCAGTGGGGGGGGATGGCTGAATGTTATTGATCTCCAAGATTACATCATGGAAGGCTTCCCCTGGAAATTATTGCACTTTTATCTTAAAGGACAAAAGGAACAGAGAGTGAAGGAACCAGATATGCAAGCAGATGAAAAGGGAAGGCTCAAGAGCTCTAAACCATGATTGATATGTGCTGACTTGAAAATTACCATGGGCGTTGAAGTCATTTGTGTCATTTGCTGTTGAGCCATGTGTACGTAGACATCTATGTTAAGGATGGGCTCATGTAGTGTTTACTGATGTATTGAGTGGATGTGTCTGAACATATCCCCTGTGCTTATCAGTATAGGGGAGGAAGAGCATTCTCTGCTCCAAATGTGCCCAGGCAAATCAAATTCCACTATACATATCTTTGCAGTCTTTGATATTCACCAGTAGTGGTGGTGTGACATTCATGGAGGCATGAAATGCATAAAGATCAAGGGGAGATATTTTACCAAGAAATGCACACTGTAAATCATACCATTCACCTTAGTCTTGACTGTGTCAAATAAAATAAGTACGTTTTTAGAGATTATGGACTTGGTTAATGTGTTTTATAGAGGAAACTTAAATTGATCTTTGTTTGTTTGCATGGGCCGTTGGCTGTCTCAGAGCATGGACTTTGCTTGTTGTGATAAGTCTGATGTGTCCAGGCTTTGCTCATGTTCATTATAGTAGTAATATGCCTCTAATGTATCTGATGTGTAGCTGTTTCTCTTTCCCTGTGAATGCACTCGTAATGTGAGGCTAAAAAAGGCAGGGTGATCAGAGCTGTGCAGCCTGGTCTCGCTGGTGTGTGACGGGAAAATCTTGCCATCCCCAACAATGGACTGGGTTCAATTTAGATGGAAATGGGGCTGGTGTGAGTAGCCTTGCACACTGACAAACATCTGTAAATCCTGGCAGGAACCTTTTAAAATATCCCAATCTCAGGCCGCACAGGGATTTGCCCAGATTTTAAGCCGTTTTGCTGAACTTTTGAGGTTACATGTAGAATAGCGGAAGTGTATCTCTTTTGGATACTAGAGATGCCTTCATTTATTTGTGGTGTGGTGCTTTGTGAAATATCCATGGGTGATATCTTGATTTGTTATTGTAAAAATAGGCATGAGATGAATATTCTGATATATTTTCTGAATACATGTTATTGATCTTATTGTGAACAATTCATTCATACAATATATTTTTTTTTGTGTGTGTATTTTTGACCTCATAATTTATCATCAAAATGTAATGACTCAATTAGTGTTGTCACGGTACCAAAATTCCAGTAGTCGGTACCAATACCAGTAAAAATTTACAGTTCTCGGTACCAATTTCGCTACCACAGGAAAATCTGTTGGAACTATTTTACTATTTTATTTAACTAGCCTATTTTTAAAAGCATATTAAATATGATGGTAATCATACATATAAATATTTGGAGCGTGTGTGTGTATATACCTCAATGAAATACATTTTGAAATATAAAAAAATAAATAGGCCTAAAAAAATGCTCTCAAATCCATTTTGAAACAGACGTGCGTGTTTATTTTAGCAATTTCTTCAGTGAAACGACACACTACAGCCTGTAAAACTATGAAATAAATATCAGTAAATAATGGTAACCTAAATAACAAGAAAGTGAAGTATTATTCTAAAAAATTCGTTTTTTACTTCCACAAAGATACGTCATATAGCCACTCTGCGCTTTGAGAGGGATGTGGGACACGAGCAGGAAAGAGACCATTTCTCTTTAATAATATCTTCATGTTATCTCCTGATGTTACAAGCAACTGACACTTGTTGTAAAAGGTCTGAAAAGCTAGTTTTATCTTCAGACATTCAGGCTATGTTTGATTTTGCGCTGCTAGAGAAAGCGAAACTAAAAATCACCGGCGTGTGTGAAACGCGCTATACAAATAAACTTGACGTGCCTTATAAAGTCTAATAACAAGCACAAACTGTGTTAAATAGAAATTGACATGCAAGCAAAAAGGTTTCTCTCCTACAGTGTTTTTTCTACTTTACCACAGTAAAGAATGCGAATATAATAGGCCTAATTAAAAGCGAACCAAAGGTAGAAACGTTTATAATCCCCTGCATGAGTGAAGATTTGAGAAAAGAAACCGATTCCATGTTCAGTGGAATAACTAATGGAATATTGTTAAATCGGGTGACCAGATCGTGATTCACAAAACAGAATACAAAGCCGACAAAGCTTAAATTTATGGACTCGCGTACCTCTCTCATTCGGCATGAACCAAAATGTTTCCATGGCTGCGATGTCACATTTAATTACTAACCTATTATTTCTTCATAAACAAGCTTTGTGCTTCACTCGTGTCATATTCACGTAAAATACTGGCACAGCCCTATCAATGGGTACCGAATATACCCGAATTCTCGGTAATACCGGTACTACAGAAATGCTGGTATCGTCACATTTTCAAAATTTCAGTACCGACTTGGTACCGAAGTACCCGTACTTTTGACAACACTAGACTCAATCTTAAGGGAGTAGTAGGGCTGGACGATTATGGCCTAAAATCAAAACCTCGATTAATTGAACGATTGATTACGATTAATGAACGATTATTTTGTTTCTTTGTTTTTTTTTGCCCTCATAGTTCACTGACAAGGTTTGTACTGTAAATATGATTGACTATTAAAGGTGGGATATTTTTTCCTATTGAAAGAGTGATCTGACATAACGGCTCACTATCAGCAGTTATTTTATCTATGGTTCGTAACATTTCTTACAGATTTCTGCTCGTCGTAAATCTGATAAAGATAAATTAGCAGGCTACAGTGATTGCATGCGTGAATTAGTCAATACCTTCTCTCTGTTAATTGTGAAGCTGTGGGTTGTAAATAGCTCCTTCAAAAGTAGAAAAATATATGCTATAAGTTTTGAGTTTCTAAGCTACTTCAGTGATAAATCACAGGACAGCGCTGACAACTAGTTTCTGCGTTCCTCTCTGTGCGCGCAATCTTCACGTTTTGCGCAGCTACTGTTTGTATAAGTGTTCGTGCCACAATGCAGCTGCTCGAGCACGGTAGCTCGAAATAGTATACATCCAGTTGTCTAAAATCACTTGAATGTCCAAACTGGCAAACCTTAAAACAAATACAACTGACAAAGTGTAGTGAAGACGCAAGGCTCACCGCTCGCGCGCCATCACTGTGTTGAACCGGCGTTCACCTCCGTGTTGCTTTTATGCCACTGACTGGACGGGGCAGTGTCATGTGGCTACACGCGGTAGTATGTTTTTAAGGGGGAGGTATTAACAGGATTAAAAAAATGAAATAACTGGCATGGGAAAATTACGTCGGTTAGAGTTTCTGAATTTCGGTTTCGATTACTTTTCGATTAATCATCCAGCCCTAGGGAGTAGCACACGAGAAGCGTCTTTAAAATGCGCACACCAGCAGCGCAACTTGTTGTCTGTCCGCGGCACCCAGATACGACTTGGGACGCTATTCAAAATCATACTATTCTGATGTGCTCTGTCTAGTTGTTCTTGAATGTAAGGATACTTGTGAACGACCCTTACAAGTGTGTTTTCGCATACAGATCCTCGCTATTGTTTTGCAAATTTGGAACGTAGTGTTGTCAAAAGTACCGGTCACCAAAATTTAAAAAATTTGACGCATTGAGTTCTGTTGACTGGATTCGTAAACACCTCTGATTGCCCATTGTGTTCACGCTCATCAGATATGTCTGTGATCGGCTTCAATGATCAACGCTTCAAAAACATGTTGTAAATAGTCATCAATGACGCTCTTCACTGAGCGATTACACAGATACACATGGGTCCGGTCACACAGACCGGCCGCTGATAGGCTTCTGCTTTCAAAACACTTTCAAATTGATCATTGTAGCCAATCACAGACATATCTGATGAGCCGTGAACACGAAGGCCAATCAGAGGTGTTTACGAATCCTCTCAACAGCACTCAAAGTGTCACATTTTTAAAATTTCAGTACTGACTTGGTATCACGGTTGGTACTTTTGTCAACACTATTGGAACGTTACTGTATTTAATAGGGTGTAATAGGGAGTTGTTCCTTCATGCCTTTTGTTGACCCACTAGGGCTGGGCGATTTGACGATATTATCGTATATCGACGATGTCTTGCAAGTATCGTAATGTTGATAATAAAAGTCAGTTACAGATGATAATCGCCAATATCGAAAAAAAACAAAAAAAAAAACAAATTTATTTAACATAGTCCCGTAGTTACCATTCACATATTTATTCACATGCAGTAGCATAAATGAAATATTTTGTAGCCTATAGTAGCTAATTAATAGGGTTAGGAATAAAAAATCTATTCTGGAATCACATTTAGGCTACTTAAGGCCAGGAATCGAATAGGCCTAGGCTAGGCCTACTCTTTGAAAAATTAACATTTTGATTTTGCTTATTAACAATGTATTTTTATTTTTAAAACATTCAAGCGCGAGATGAAGCAGAGAGCCGCCTCATAGGTTATTTTGTGGACAAATACACAGAAAATTATGTCAAATATTCCCGTAAACAGTTTTGTCACGCATGTGTGTGTAATAGACAATATTGGATTTGTGTATTGACATCAACCTAGGCCTTTACCGGCGGCGCTAATAATGTTCATTTCGGTTTAAACCGACAAGATTGTTAAATTAGAATTAAAAGGCTAAATTAAATTAGAATGGATAGCCTAAATGTTTGACTCATTAAAAATAACAAAATTTGTTTTCTAGTGGTTTCGTTTTACACGCGCTAACAACAGAAAAGGAGGATTCACATCACGCACCTGCAGCGCAAAATAAACTCATATAGCCTAAATAAAAGGAATAAATGCACAAAATATATTCACTTAAACAATTAACAGATTAACAAAACGAAAGAAAAAAAACTGAAGCCATATGCCGTTTTAATTGATTTATTTTTTTGCGACGCTCTAGACGGAAGAAAGCGGTACCTGTTTTCTTCATTTTACAAAAACAAAATGTTTTGTTTTTATTGTGTGTACACAGATATAATTAAATTCTTTACAGTTTATGTATGACCAAAAATGAGTATTTTAAGTTGTTTTCACTGGTGTAAGGAAGCAGTTCAAGTGATCATGCCGGCGCCTCGCGCGCACACGTCAATAGCACTGCTTGACATCGCAGCCTGTTCATTATCAAAATAAATGAAAAATAAAATTCACAAACAACATTTGTAATTACTTATTATTCCAAAAATAATTTTTTTTTTTTTTTTTTTTTTTTTTCGTTATAAGAGGCCTATAAGGACACCTCGGAGCTCTAAAAACACAAGGAAAATAATAACCTTTCCGTTTTTGGTCATGCAGAACGAACCAATTTGTTTTTAATCGCTAATTTTAGACAAATAACAAATACCTTATAGCTTGACTACAAGTTTAAAAAACAGCACTACATGTTAAAATTAAATAAATTAAACGTATCATCATGAAATGTGTCCGATGTTTCTCTTTCAAAAGTGAAAGAGAAACATCAGACCTTAAGAAAAAATAGGCAAGACACATTTGACATCAACATGCATCATTCTTACAATCACCGCCAGAATGTCCACCTTCACAATGAACTCCGTTAAACTCTGATCAATTCAACAGTTCTCTTAACGAGGCGGGACTCAGGTAGACGATATTATCGGATATCGCGATATTTTTTAAGGCGATTATCGATAAAATATTTTTTACATATCGCCCAGCCCTATGACCCACTATATATATTTGATCTGTAATGTGTAGCTTAAGCTGATTGTGTTGGGCGGCTCATTTTTTTTTTCCAACAGCTTTTTTTTTTTTTTTTTTTTTTTTTTTGTCATGACCAGTGTTGAAGAGCACTATACTATTGGCAGTTATTGATTGTTATACCGCTTTTTCATGCAGATATACCCACAGGGTGGGTTTAAGGTTTCAGGGACTGTGGGAAAATCACTACAGCTGGGATTGAAAAGGGTCACGATCAGTTGTATTGTTTCGGCCTGTCTGAGCAGTTTGACTGTTTAGCTTTTTAAACGAGCCATGGCAGGTGATAGCTTTGTAGAATATATCCTGTGAAGCTGGTACTACTTGTGCCTCTTAGAGTGGCTTTTCAAAGTGGAAATAGGTCATGGTAATTCAGGAAGAGCAGTGGCTGGAAATATATACATGGCATATGTACAGATGAGTTTCAACAGGAGAGTACCGGATCCAGCTCCACTGCGGCATGGTCCTGGTATAGCACTTGTTTAACATGTAAAAATAAATTTAAAATTGCTTGCACATCCAAAATTAAAACCATATTTAATAAATTAGTTCTAGAGAAACATCCTGCCACAGGCACTGACAGGATCTGTAGTGTACCAATCGGTACTGAAATTTTTAAAATGTGACACTTTGAGCGCTGTTGAGCGATTTGTAAACACCTCTGATTGGCCATTGTGACATGCTCATTGGATATGTCTGTGATTGGCTTCAATGATCAACGCACGGGAGCGTTTGAAAGCACACGGAAGTGTTTGAATTTGAAAGCAGGAGCAGGAGGTTTTAAAAGCAGGCGTCTATCAGTGGACTGGTCCACGATAGACGCCTGCATTCAAATGCTCCAATGTGTATCTGTGTAAGCCCTTTGTGAAGAACGTCATTGATCGGATGAGCGCGTCAAAACAATGGACAATCAGAGGTGTTTATGAATCCGCTCAACAGCGCTCAAAGCGTCACATTTTTAAAATTTCAGTACCGACTTAGTACCGAAGTTTTACATCACATGGATGGCCGGGTGCGTGTGCGTCGCTTACCTGGGGAACACATGGCACCAGGATGCACTATGGGAAGAAGGGAAGCCGGTGGAGGCAGTGTGATGCTTTGGGCAATGTTCTGCTGGGAAACCTTGGGTCCTGCCATCCATGTGGATGTTACTTTGACACGTACCTCCTACCTAAGCATTGTTGCAGACCATGTAAACCCTTTCATGGAAACAGTATTCCCTGGTGGCTGTGGCCTCTTTCAGCAGGATAATGCGCCCTGCCACAAAGCAAAAATGGTTCAGGAATGGTTTGAGGTAGGGGTGTTCGATTCCAGGTTTTTTGGAGTCGACTCCGACTCCCGACTCCCACTGTAGGAGTCGATGGAATTGACTCCTCGACTCCATTTACTTTACATCAAAACAGGGTCATAAATAAGGCAAGATGGCAGTCCTTACACACTTAATTAGTTTATCTTTCCCCAACGCGAAGTCTTAAAATCCCCTCATTAAAACAACACGCGTTTAGCGAGACTGTCCAAATTAGTCCAATTTAGCGATGACTTGATGACTATGAATGTGGCTACCTAGCTAATTGCAGATACCTAATTTTACAGACAGAAAAGTCACGAAACACATCTGTGGTCGAATATTATGTCAGAATTAAATAAACGAGAAAGAAGGGATTCTTTAATGAATTCATCTCATTATAATGGTCGGGTGATGGCGCTAAACACACATGATCATTGTCTTAAAAGTGCTTGGACAGGAGAGTTAAAGATAATAAAATTAATACAATACATAGGCCTACAAAAATGCATACAATAATGTACTTATTGATGTGTTTATTGTTGATGTGAGTTTTTTTTTATTTTTTTTTTATGTATGGTTAGTTTAATGATTATGAACACGGTTAACCATGGAAAATCATATCTATATTTATTGCATTATAAGCTACCATCAATACTAAAGCTGGCACGGAGATATGTATAATTACAAACTAAAGTCACTATGACTGTTATCTATTTCTAAAGTAAGCTAACGTTACATGTAGGATACATGTATGTGACAAAGTTTCTGCGACAGCTCTCTAACGCGATTCGTCAGTGTCCGAATTCCTCGCTTCATTGCGTTCACTCCTTACTTTATATAGGCTATGGATTTGAGAATCAGGAAACAAGTGAGCGGTTTCGGACACATGCAGCAACAGAGTCGACACCGAGAGTCGATTCCTGTGCTGGAGTCGACCCCGACTCTGGGGCTATTCAGAGTCGAGGAATCAACTCTTTTGGAGTCGACTCCCCATCACTAGTTTGAGGAGCACAACAACGAGTTTGAGGTGTTGATTGGCCTCCAAATTCCCCAGATCTCAATCCAATCGAGCGTCTGTGGGATGTGCTGAACAAATAAGTCCGATCCATGGAGGCCCGACCTCACAACTTACAGGACTTAAAGGATTTGCTGCTAACATCTTGGTGCCACATACCACAGCACACCTTCAGGGGTCTAGTGGAGTCCATGCCTGGACGGGTCAAGGCTGTTTTGGCAGCAAAAGGGGGACCAACACAATATTAGGAAGATGGTCATAGTGTTATGCCTAATCGGTGTATGATTTATGTAATCATTATGTATTACCTTGTGAGCTGTATGATTCATGCCACAAGTCTTACTAAAAATCTTCATAGATGAGCATTACATGTCATAGTCACTCTGTCTATTGTGGAGGAGCATTTAATAGCGTGACTAGTCATCTAACAAATTGACGTAACACTCACTACCACTAGTGGTTCAACGGATCACAAAACTCACGGTTTTGGAACGTATTGCGGTTTTTGAGTCACGGATCGGATCATTTTTCGGATCAGCAAGAAAAAAATATTTTGGGGGTGGGGGTAACTTTGCTTTCCATTTAATACTTAAAGCCCAATTTAAATACGATGATACCACAGCAAAAACTACTAGCCTAACTAATGAAGTTCAAACATTATTAAAGGCAAATGAACAGTCAGTAAAAAATAAGAACAAATACACAAATTACAAGCATAGATAGGTACAATGTAGCCTAACAAAGTTACAAATAAAGTGAGGTCTAACTGTATACATCCTTCTCTTGTTCTTTCTTTTGAGACCTAACCGACTGTGTTTATGAGAACACTTGCTGAGACTGGTATTTTAAACGAATTTTGTGTGTATGTGTCCATCTAAGTGCAAGGAGGCGCGAAAGAGGAATCAATTCGGAGTTTGCGCGCTATCTGAAACACGCTTCTCTGTGTGCGCACCTCTGGTGTGTGTGTGTGTGTGTGTGGCCGTGTGCAGAGATGACAGCGCACGAGACAAGTAATGAATTAGATTCTCTTTTGCCTCTTCTAGCGCTGGAATAGTTTAAAATCTATTGAATGTGTAGACTAGCAAGACAACAAACGTTTAAATTATAAACTTTCAGTCTACGGCGGTTAAACTTGAAATTAATCCGCGAATCACATGCGTGCCGAACCATGGGTCCTGGTTCGTACAAATCACGAATCATTAACGATCTGTTTAACTCCTAACTACCACCCTTTTGATAAATTAAAAATTTTATGTCTTCTCAATTTATGTCCACCATAGTGGCTGTATGGCTATTCTGTTATCTGGCTGTTTCTTTTCACCTAAAAAAAAAAAAAAAAAAAAAAAAAAAAAAAAATATATATATATATATATATATATATATATATATATATATATATATATATATATATATATATATTATAACTTAAAGCTGTTTTCTATTATCTGTTTTCTACTGAATGGTTCAGGTTTCCATGTTGCAGTTGATGTGAAAGCCGAACAATGAAGAAACTCATTATGTAACCCGCCCACAAGTATCCGTATCACGCTGCAGTCTTATGAGTTTTGAGAACGTACTTTCAAATCAAAAGAATCATCCAACGTTTGATTCATCATCTTTATAGAAAGTTTAAGTATAGGGCTGAAAGATTTTGAAAGTTGCGGGGGGTTTTTTCCCCCTTCCTGACAAAAAATTGCAATTTGTAAAAGTATTTAACAAAATAGGTCTAATAATTTTTAACATTACAACTGTATAATTAGTAGGGCTAGGTTTCGATACAGATGTCCCGATTTCAATTCATAATCAATTCGATTCGTTTCTCGAAATTTTTTTTTTTTTTTTTTTTTTTTTTTTTCCTCGATTCGATTCAGTGAATGCAATGATTCAATTGTCACTAGCCCCATCACAAAATAATTATAATAAATGAATAAAATAGTTATTGTTTGATGTTTTTGACCCATATGTCCCTGTATTATAATAAATAAGGTTATGACACAAATTTTAGATACCAGTGAAATTTAACAATTCTTGATTCCAATTTCGATACCACAGCTAAAACTACTATCTTAACTAATATAAATTTGCGAAGAGCAGGGAGAGATTTCTCAAGAGCAGGAATATTAGGCTGCTGTCACTTTTAAGAGCTGCACAGATCCAATATAATGATACACATGCGTTGTCTTTCTCTACTGTTTACGTTCACTAAAGCCATTGTTGGGGTTTAACAGTTAAGGACCTGAGACCAGATGTGATGTTTGAAGAGATCCGGAGTCAGAAGTGCGATCAATTGAAGAAAATTTTACTGAAGAATAGTTTGCAGTTTCATCAGCAGAAGCTAGCTTCAAGTCTCACAAGGCGTTTGTAGGCCGCTTTGCATACATACACATTTTCACAGCAATTATACTCTAACAGAGTCTACTATGTCATTACTTAGGTTAAACGATTCTGATTGGCTAAGAAAAATAGACATTTAGTTATCTTCCACACATGGACAGATATTCAGAAGCATATCTCCATCCATCACGATGCTGACGCTCAGACCCTGGATTCTAGATCATGACAAGGCGTCTGCAGGTCTCCAGCAAAATGGCAGTTGTCCACTAGCACCCATAAAGGACCTGCACAGAACACTTAGTGCACATACAAAGATACACATGATTCACAGCTTCTTCAAGGCTGTAAACTGTAAACAGGAGAATATCTCAAAACATACTGATAAGTTGTACTTTTCTCTCAGTGAGAGGTACAGATAATATTCATCATTAGTGTTTGAAGATGAAAAGGAAAATAAACGCTTTAACATAAGTTGAAGTCATTTAAATAATTTAATATTTAGAAAGATAAATGTTGATTTAATAACTTGATAAAACATTCAAAGGATATATATTGACGCGGCAGTAGATTCCAGAATCCAACCCTTCACCATAACCATAACCCATAAAAAAATTTGTGTGAACTTTAAGCGCAAAGAGGAGTGAAAGAGAATTCATTTTATTATTTGCACACTATCTGAGGCGTGCAAATTTCTGTGCGCACTTCAGATGTGTGCGCACAAAACACAGTTCTCTTTTGTGTCTTCTTGCGCTTGAATGCTTACATTGGCAAGGCTTGAATATGAGTGCAAATGATAAACTTTTGTGACCATGCAGCACTCGCCCGATCGGGACAGTGACAGTTCCTTCAGCTGTCTTTCACGCTGAAAGGCGCTTCTGCATCCGCCATGTTTAGTACTGAATGAATGACAAGGTCCCCGCTGTCGTGAATAAGAGGATGACATCTAGTGGAGAAGACTAGTAATAAGATTAACGTCAGTGTTTGCGTAAATAAATATGGAAAAAAGATTGATTCGTGGCTTTTTGAGATTAATCGAAAAAATTTTTTTTTTTTTTGGCCCAGCCCTAATAATTAGTTATTGTATATGAATTACTCACAGACTGAAAGTAGTTATCATGAGCTGCGTGAGTGTGTAAATGAACACAGCGCCACGCTTCATTCTAAAATGTGTAGCTCGTATATTTATTCATTAAATCGCAGCCTTTGCAAATTGATAACTACACTAAGCCATATCAGGATTTAAATTTAATTTTGAATAACCATTCAGCCTGATATATTTATTAAACATAGTATAATTTATATTAATCAATTTATTCAAATGTTTGCCATTTTGTTGTAGACCTCCTGCATCTGACATTAGTGGTTAGTAGGGCTGGGACAATACATCAAGAAATGATTCTGGATCGATTCTGATATTTTCCTTATGTGTCGCGATTCTCTCTCGAATCGATTCTGAGCTTAGTTTTTAACAGCAGATGGAACTGCATGGTTTAGGAACAGCCGTACTCTGCTTGCTTCCAATTCCTTACACACACCACTTGAACCTTCTATAAAATAATCATTCATAAAGTTTGAAAAGGTTGAAACGAATTACAAGGGTGTTTGCAGTGAGCTATTTGCATTAATCTCGCGTCATAAAAGCATTCTGAAGTGCAAATACACTGTCAGACTCAGCCGAACACATGAGCGGTCTTCTTCGTGAGCATTTGAGCATGCGGTTAAAAAAATAGCCTAGAGCGCTATCTGCTGTTAAAAACTAAGCTCAGAATTTGGAAAATATCAGAAATGATCCATGAATCGCGATGCATCGATAGTATTGTCCCAGCCCTAGTGGTTAGTATGTTTTAGGGGACAGTGCGGAGCTGATTTTTCCAGTCAAACACATTTCCAATGGAAACCTGTTGGTGGAAAAGGGACATGTGACAGAGTGGTTGAGGCCTCTTGTTATAGTTTGTCCAGAGTAAGACCTGGGACACACTAGACGATTTTCAAATCTTAACTGATTTCAAAACTGTGGAAGACCACAGACATAATGACAGTTTCAGCCAATTTTTAGCATTATAATCCTCTGAACGCACACACCAGATGATTCGACTGGACTGCGAGACCACACACCTGTTGATTGCAGAGCTCAAACGTGACTTGAGAAGAAAAACAAATGGAGGACAATCGACGTTGTCAGCTGGCTCTCCTGTCACGTGTTCTTACAGTGAAAAACAAAATAGAAAAAAAAGAATATGGGTGATTTTTCTTTCTCAATACTCCACTTTTGAGGCATGTTTGTGGCTGCCAAGTTTCAGCTAAAGAAGCACGCAACATCCGCCAGGTGACACTTGCTCACTCTCATTGGCTATCGCAGGTATCGCGTCATAGGCAGCCCGATCAAGAGTCGTAAATATCAAACGTGTTCAAGTGTGTGGCCATCTTAAGACTGGTCTGCTGTCTGCAAGCCGGAAAATCAGGACTGGGTTCATGTAGCATTTCAGTTTCCACACTCTGAGTAAGAGGGAAGTTCATTCGTTTTTGTTTTCTTTCTTTTTTTTTAAACCAACTCATTCATCCTGCTTTTCATGTCACATTCATCAGGCACAACACATACACTTGGCCTAGTCCTTGGAAATGCTGTAGTGTTGTCATTCTCCTCCTCTGTTTCGTTGGGTGTCTGTTACAGCAGATGAAGGTGGATGATTTTCAGCATCCTCTTCTCAGGATGTTGAGTTGAGGCAGATGGTGGGCCGGAAAGGAGGTGGTATAGCAGTACGCGTAGATAATTGTTCCCACTCCCTCACGCTGGAAGCTGTGTGTGAGTCACTTAGATATGCAGAATTTTTTTTAATCATAGTGGGCCTGTATATTCATTATATGTTTTGGTTATGTTTAATTGTCTCCCAATGACTCATAATAAACTGGAAGCTAATGCTTATTTAGACACTGCAAAGCCTCTCTAGTTGAGTGGATTTATTGTCACGCTCAGGTATGCGTGTATTGTACGTCACAGGAACATGTGCAGATATGTTATGTTAAAGCTCCCTACTTTAGACGTGTCAAGCAATTTGGTTGTTTTTCCATCCACTATCAGTCTTTCGCTTTTCTGTTTGGTGATGTATAGTGTAATCCTGTCTTTTCTGATCTTCAGGCACAGACATCTCCGTGGGGGAAGAAGTAGCCATCAAGCTAGAATGTGTGAAAACGAAGCACCCACAGCTGCACATCGAGAGCAAGATCTACAAAATGATGCAAGGAGGCGGTATGTGTTTCCACACTCAGTCAACAGCTCCTCGTGGTCTCCATCCGGCTTCTCCGTTAATACAGAACTATGAGTCACACGTACACACCTCACACTGCTGACACATACATAAGAGCCTGTAGACTTGTTCATTTGTGGAAAAGAAAACTCTTCAAACTGAAATATTTATTATAAACTGTTAGGAGTTGAGTTAAAATTTACCTTGACAGGTTTTGTTTTTTTGAAACCTCACACTGAATTTTGAAAGGCCATTCTAATTGTATTATAAAATAGTGCAAGCAGAGCTTAACATTAAGGATGCTTCTGTAAAAGAGTTTCAGATGTGTTGTAGATTGTTGTTTGCAAAATGTGCTGATTTGTCAGCAAGATATGATCTAGTTGGCTGTGATAGAACTTGTATTACAAAATGAAAACATCAAGAATGTGTTAAACTACAAACAAAACATTATAGCAGTCACATTGTAGCGGTATAATGTCTAGCTTTGTGCCAATGTTTGTAAAGGGAAAAAAAATCTTTTAAGAAAACATTTTTTCATGATGAAAACCAAGACAAAAATATTTCTAGCAAATATGAAAAAAAAAAAAAAAAAAAAATACATACACTACAGTTCAAATATTTGGGGTCGGTAAGATTTTTAAATTGTTTTTAAAAAGTCTCTGATGCTCACCAAGACATTTATCTGATAAAATCAATGTAATATGCTGATTTGGTGCTCAAGAAACATTATTATTATCAAAACAGTTACGGAAAACAGTACTGCTTAATATTTCTGTGGAAACGATGATACTTTTTCAGGATTCTTTAATAAATAGAAAGATCAGAATAGCAGCATTTATTTGAAATGTAAATCTTTTGTAATATTATAAATATTTTACTGTTAATTTAATGCATCTTTGCTGAATAAAATTGTTCATTTCTTTTAAACAAACAAGAAAAAATAAATCTTACGACCCCCAAACTTTTAAACTGTAAGTGTAAATAAAAATGTATCATTTTGTGGTGGGGCCAGTGGAAAGTTTGGAAAACTATAGGAAATCCTTCCTGTTGAGTCCTAGCAAGTAATGTCAGCTGCTAAAGCCTTAATGAACAATGACAATTTTATGTTGGCTTAATATAGTTCTTTTGTTGGCCTCTTTAGTAATTTGATTAAGAGGGTTCTCTGAAGGTAAGGTGTAGTTCACTGGATCTCCATCTCTTGGATTGTGTTAAAGAATACTGTGGCAACAGTGGGCGGCCAATCAATCGTGACTAGTTCCCCTTGCATCATCAGTCAGTGAGTCAACTTCTCCGCTGAGAGTAGCATTATCAGATCTCAAACTACTCACAGCGTTCTGTCAACACCATGAATCGTCGTCTCACTGGCTTAACATTTAGACTTGTGTGGAATAGAGTTGTCAAAAGTACCAACTTCGGTACCAATCGGTAATGAAATTTTAAAAATGTGATGCTTTGAGCACTGTTAAACGGATTTGTAAACGCCTCTGATTGGCAATTGTGTTGACATGCTCATCAGATATGTCTGTGATTGGCTACAATGATCAACGCACGGGAATGTTTGAAAGCACACGGAAGTGTTTGAATTTGAAAGCGTTTTGAAAGCAGGTCCGCGATAGACGCCTGCTTTCAAACACTCCTGTGTTTCTGTTTAAGCATTCGGTAAAGAGTGTTATTGATGACTATTACAACAGTTTTGAAGCGTTGATCATTGAAGCCAATCACAGACATATCTGATGAGCATGTCAACACAATGGCCAATCAGAGGTGTTTATGAATGAGACTTGGTGCTGAAGTCGGTACTTTTGACAACTCTAGTGTGGAAGTAGAGGAACTATGCAATTTGTGGTCTCTGTGTGGTTTTTCATCCATATAGTCCTGTAATCAGGCACAAAAGTCAGGTTTTTCTTGACATTTTGGTTCTGTTGCAATATATGGTGATGGTTTATGTAGGGCCCCATTTCATTTTTCCCCAAATTCCATTTAATTTTATTTAGGACCCTATGAAATACGTTTTATTTTTACCAAATTCTGTTTTTTCTGTTTTAAGTTTTCTGGATTCTATTTTAATGGTTTAATTGAATTTTAATGATCAAAAAGCATGTCTAATTAATTAAATTCATAAAAACAACAACATTTATTCTTTTTTTTTAATCTTTTTTTATTAAATGTTTTTGTTTTTTCAGAAATTCTGTGTTGTGTATTTTAATTTTTCTGGCAATCAAATGAATTAAACATTAATTTATCTTTTATGACATTTAAACACTTTTTGTCAAAGTGCTGCACAACAGCGCTTTACTGTTAAAATTTAAACATGGGGAAAAAAGAGATTAAAAAAAAAATGAAGTTTTAATAATTATTTATTATTATTGTTAATGTTAGTATTATTCCATTGAGACAGCTAAATTCTACTGTACAACAGTAATGTATTTGTGTCACAATTTCTTCAAGTTAAGCCGAACTTTTTTTTGACAGGTTGCCGTGAAGATCTTTGAGTTTGTGTGTTTATATGACGATAGTTTTTCTCAACTGAAACGATAAAATGCTCATAAAGTGACTCTCAAAGCAGCTCTAGAGATGAAGTTTATGCATTCATGTCCCTCATATAGTGAGGCGGCAGAGGCTGAGGCTTTTGTGGTTTAATATTCACAGACGCTAGTCTATATCGCGATTTAAATTAAGTGTACTGAACAACTTTTTATTTGATTAAAAATTTGACATTCTGTGACATTCTGCGTTATACAGTAATTTCCTTTTTTTTTTTAAAAACTGGATTCCGTGATTCCCTCCGCGTTTTCTGCATCGCGGAAATCATCAGGCCCTATTTATGAATATACATGAGGTTTCAGAAGAATAATACCCCCCCCCCCCCCATTTCTGGATGGGTTTTCCCTGATTGCTTATTCTAGGTAGATGTGTGACAGTACTGTCGGAGGTATTTTATGGTGCTAGCAGAAAAAGTGTGTCGTCTACAGCATTCGCTTTCAAACATGCTCAAGTCTGTCTGCTCGCTCTCAGCATGACTGAGCATGCATGACGTTCGCTCCGCAGCGGCCAAACGTTGCGATGGCATCCGTGCCACGACAGACCGACATTCTGAGTGAGCCTCCCTCTCGGCGCTTGTGTTCTCTGTGATCACATGGACCCCAGGCCAGATGGTGCGTGCGGAGGGGAGTGGGTTTGGGGGGGGGAGGGGCCACCCTGTGCATTCCATCTCCTAACTGGGTCTCTTTCACCACTCCCAGCCTTATTTAGCATAGCATGAACAAACATACACACTGACAACTTCACATCGAGAAAGGTGTGGGTACTTGCACGCATTTGTGTGTGCATGTTCATGCGTTGTATTAGGGAGAAAGAATTCCTTGCCTTCTATGTTATTTATTGTTTTTTTTTTTTTTATTTCTGGATGTTTTAATACCACAGTTACACTCTTGTTTGAGTCCTTACATGGAGAAGCACTGGGCTCGGCATTTTTCTATTTTAATTCCTATTAATATAGACTGTGCCAGAGCTGTCCTGACATGAGAATGGAAAGGCGCGCTGGACGGCTCAGACCAGGAGATATATTTAACCTCCTGAGTTTGCGCAGGAATAGCTGACCTGGAAGATGTTTTCTGCAAAGTGCTGAACAGCAAAAGCTCTGTGCTGTTGAAGGCAGTGGCCAGGCTCAGGGCACACATGACGGTAGACACGACAGCAGCTGCCGAGAGATCTCTGACCTTCCAGAATGCTGCTGAGCCCTCTGTCTCTTTCTCTCCTCGATAATCCTGAGTGTGCTGCTGGGTATACATGAACGACACTGGAAAATCTAGACTGTCTGTTTGTCTGATGGCAGACAAGAGACCGTGTTCAAGAGACCTGTTTACCTCATTACACTGTAAAAAAAAAAAAAAAAAAAAAGCATCTGTGGTTGCCAGAAATTGTATTTTACAACTTGTAAATGAATATATCAAATTTGTCAAGTTTTGTTAAAGCTGGTCGCTGTAATTGGGGCTTGCTTGTTTAACTGGAAGATAATGTGGATTCAACATCTATCCTATCAGTACACATTCAAATTATGTTAGAGTGTTGTGACAGCTGCCTTTTCTGGTTCACATGTGGCTGAGCTGTGAGGGGGCAGGAAAACGCCCTTGAAGTGATCTAATTGAGTATCAGCTGTCCTTCCACGACAGCCTATATCTTTTCGTACATCACTTCAAGGTCTTCTTGAGATGGTTGATATTTTATGGCTGATGAGTTAGAGCCATTTCTGAGGGTGACCAACCAGCACTTCTGGTTTATTCAAACTAAAGCTCTGCCTTGGGTTTTTTTATCACATCACTGCCCTATTGAAACAAACGTGCTCCCAACCCCCCACATATAATGTTGTAGGTCACCTTCAGATTTGGTCTGTCAGTCCTTCAAAGATAAAGATACATATTAGTCAAACATCCCCTCTATTCGGTAGTCTAAACTTTCAAGATCATTTTGGTTGACAAGGATTTTCTTCATAAACCACATTAGATTCCCTTTTTGAAGGAAAAAAAATCTGCTGTACTAATGGTAATTGTTTCTTCTGCAGTCGGTATCCCAACAATCAAATGGTGTGGAGCAGAGGGAGATTACAATGTGATGGTGATGGAGCTGCTGGGACCCAGTTTAGAGGATCTCTTCAATTTCTGTTCTCGCAAGTTCAGCCTAAAGACTGTTCTTCTTCTGGCTGACCAGATGGTAAGGCTGTAGACGGGATCACCGTAACCTTTGTCCTCTCCACCCAAAATGGGATAATGAATCCAGGAAGTGGTGTTCTGATGACATGACAAGCTTTACTGTCATCCTTTCAGCTGTTTTACATAGACAACCAGTATCCTCTTTCACTTTGTTTGACTGAGTATTAAGTGCCAAGAGGTGTTGTGAAAGGAGGCATAATGTGAAAGGGCTGCTTGTTCAGCGGTTGTCATGCCTTCATTGCTTTATTTGAATTGGTGTGTTAGGTTTGCATGGAGTCTCTCATTCAGTCATTCGACTTGCTGAACCTGTCCTCTGTTCTGTCATCAGATCAGCCGAATCGAATACATCCACTCCAAGAACTTCATCCACAGAGACGTCAAGCCTGACAACTTCCTTATGGGCCTGGGGAAGAAGGGCAACCTTGTTTACATCATTGACTTTGGCCTGGCCAAGAAGTACAGAGATGCTCGCACCCACCAGCACATCCCTTACCGCGAGAACAAAAACTTGACTGGCACTGCTCGCTACGCTTCCATCAACACCCACTTGGGAATAGGTGCCCTAATACATCTTTTCAATAAACTTATAGTAATATTATATTATCTTATTGAAACCTCCTGTAGTTTCAGAACTGACCTGTCATCACCCTAACATTTACGATCAAGCCACTTCACCTGTTATAGTCAGGCCATCGTAATGATATACGGTGTTTATCGGTGTTTTCTTTCACAGAGCAATCCAGACGAGATGACTTGGAGTCTCTTGGCTATGTGCTCATGTACTTCAACCTGGGCTCTCTGCCATGGCAGGGTCTGAAGGCTGCCACAAAGAGACAGAAGTATGAGCGAATCAGTGAGAAGAAAATGTCCACTCCTATTGAAGTCCTGTGCAAAGGATACCCATGTAAGGTTCTGCTTATATATATATATATATATATATATATAATGGTTGTTTTTTTTTTTTGTTTTTTTTTTTAATAGCCAATAGGCATAAGTTACATTACATCACAGCCATGGACCATAAGCTACTTTTTGTATTGCCAGTTGGAAGCAGGTGGTAGGAGAGAACATTTGATAAGACAATTCAATCAAATAGATCAAGTATATATATATATTTTTTTTAAACATATTGGATTGCAGATATCTGCTGAAAGTCAACCTTTTGCATAGACACTGCTGTTTGGGCTCAGTTTTCTTTTTTAAAAGAAAGGATTACTTTTATTCAGCAAGGATTCATTAAAGCTGCTGTCCGTAACTTTTTTTCGTTAAAAATTATACAAAATCAATTTGAGCAAGTACATGACCAGCCAGTGGTCAAAACTATCTCCTTACCTTAGCCTGATTCACAACGGCAAACTTGTAATAATGTTTTATAATTCGGGTGGTACTAGTGGGTTTCCGCGGGAAGTTCGAGCATGCAGCCGTTTGTCATTGTGTCACGTCTGTAAGCAGAAAGAACGAGTTCCAGCTAGTAGGCTGTATGGCATGTGAGGTGGATCATTTATAGCCCATATTTACAGATCATTTATTTATTTATTTATTTAACAGCAGCTGCAATAATTAAACTTATCATTTTGATGCCGGATTGTATGGTATGACAAATTAATATTAGAGATTAGATTGTACAGAAATTGAAATCTACAGGTAACGCTAATACACACTAAATACACGTAGTCACGCAATGCTGATGTTATTAACATTAACAATTTGAGAACAAAGTATAACAATAATAATAATTTGCATGGTTTGATGTGATATGAGCCAAGCGATCGTTAAATTTAACCACCTTTGGCAGCGTGATTTACTGTAATGCTTTTTTTCCCTCAGTCAGAACAAAAGTGGCAGACATGTTACTTACTTGTTCAGATGACGTTCTCCAGTGAAAATTCCTATTTTGGTCATACTTCCAAGACTACAATCTGTGTTTCCGAAGTACAGTATCCACACCGATGTGGTGATTGACAGCAAACATTAGATTCATCCGCGCTGAGGAGCCGTGCCGAGCCGTGCAGTTGTTTGTGGAATTATCTTTTACCCACGTAAAGATAATTCCACAAACAACTGCAATTGCAGGTTTCAAACAGAGATGGCGACAAAGAGGCAAAATTACGGGCTGCAGCTTTAAATTGATCAAAAGTGACAGCTGACACATTTATAATGTTATATAAGATTCCTGTTTCAAATAAATGCTGTTCTATTGAACTTTCTATTCATCAAAGAATCGTAAAAAAAATATTACGGTCTCCACAGAAATATTAAGCAGCACAACTGTTTTCCATATTGATAAGAAGAAATGTTTCTTAAGCAGCAAATCATCATATTAGAATGATTTCTGAAGGATCATGTGACACTGAAGACTGGAGTAATGATGCTGAAAATTCAGCTTTTCCTTTACAGGGATAAAATAGCATTTCAAAATACTTTAAGTTATTTTAAACTGTGATATTACTGTTTGTACTGTTTTTGAGACAATAAATGCAGACTTTGTGAGCATAAAAGACCTCCTTTAAAAGCATGAAAAAAAAAAAAAAAGCGTAGTTGACCTCAAATCTGAACAAATTGACTGAATTTTTTTAGTTACATTTGCCTTTTGTTTGTTTCCAGCTGAGTTTGCCACATACCTCAACTTTTGCCGTTCCCTTCGCTTTGACGACAAGCCCGACTACTCTTACCTGAGACAGCTCTTCAGGAACCTTTTCCACCGGCAAGGCTTTTCATACGACTACGTGTTTGACTGGAATATGCTCAAATTTGTGAGTGTTAAATCGGTTGTCTTTGCATGGTTGCTGTATTTCTAAAATTGTTCTTGGTTTTTATTGTGGTCTTTTTGACTTCATGCTTTATTTATGATGTGTTGTGCTATTCAGGGTGCAAACAGAGCGGCAGAAGATCCGGAGAGGGAGCGGAGGGATCGAGAGGAAAGATTGCGGCATGGGCGGAATCCTGCTGCCCGTGGCATGATGCCTTCCAGCTCAGGTAGACCCAGAGGAACGCAAGAAGTAGCACCTCCCACACCCCTCACGCCAACCTCACACACAGGTAAGACGTCCACTGCTGTCTGTTGGTGCTTGTTTTTAATCCCAGTAAAATAAAATGGCATGTTTATGACTCAAACATCTAAAGGATGGTTTTTCTTTGTGCATGAGGATTGTTTTGAATTGGAAAACACACCAGGCTTTCTTTTCACTGCTTCATATCATATCAAGACACATTTGTATTCATCAGCTACATTTTTTTTTCCTGTCTTTTGTTGTCATCTTAGCTGAAAGGAAGTGGTTAAAGGGCTGCAAGCTACTACGCTCAGCAGGATGTTTGCTAGACATGACTTAAATTTACTAGCGTTTGCTTTATCGAAGGGTGGAGGTTCACACACAGACATTTCCCCATACAAGACACATAAACAGTGACCCTTCACTGGTCTTGTTAGCAGTAAGCTAACAGCCGTTAAGTGTCGAGTTAGCAGAGCTTCAAGGAGGCACAAAAACTCATAAACCACCATATGCCACATTTACCAGAGTCCAAGTAAACTTCAGTTTCTTTAATTCAAATAACACTTATTCTCAGTGGAGCCATAAGATCAGCGCAGGGCAGTTTTTCCAGTTTGGTGTAATTACTTTGTGGTTCAGACATTGGAAAACCGAAGGCTTTTTGTTTAGGTGGACGGGACCCAATGTGTGTGGTCAGTGTCCGTTTTTTTTATTCCACTTTTCCATACTTTTGATGACACATGTCTTCCTCCTTTTCTCTTTTTGCCAGGAATGGAGCGAGAGAGGAAGGTCAGTATGAGACTGCACCGCGGAGCCCCTGTCAACATTTCCTCCTCTGATCTAACTGGCCGACAGGACACCTCACGCATGTCCACATCACAGGTACCAACTTTATAAGATGAAATACCCTGCATTTTTTTTTGCCCACCATTGCCTGTGTTTGGCAGCAGTAGTGTCTGTTTCTGGCCCCAGCTCCCCTGCTCTTAAATGGCCCTGTCTTTATTTCCTGTCCATTCCAACCACAAAAGAGATCACTTTGGTTAGAAGAGCTTTATAAACAAACTTTTCCACAATTGCTTTCCAGCAAAGAGACAAAGGGAAAGACGATAGAGAGTGATAGCCATGAAAGAGTGCTCAGATGGAGCTCGTGTCTGCTGTGGCCTGGCATGATCTGGAGCCGGTGTCATGGTTTACAGGGCTGTTAGCATGCCACTATGAAAGCACTCTGAAAGGTGTTTTTGGGCTACCTATGCTGTATAGCTTATCTAGAAATTTGTTTTCAACAGTGAAATAGACAGTATGTGAATGGATGTATCAGACAAAAAAGTAAATAACTTGGTATGTTTTTACCCTGATAAATAACTTGGTAGGATTTGAAGATTTAAGGAAATAGAAATGCATCTTCATTCCCTTTCTACTAAATTTTGTCATATTATATATTATTATTATTACTTTTATACGTTATGTATATATATATTTTATTGATATTGCTGGGCTCAACAATAAGATTTTTTTTTTTGTCAGATTATGATTATTATTTTTTAAAAATCATGGAATGTGTTGCAGAACTTGACATTAATTTATCACTTTAAGCTTTTTTTTTTTTTTTTTTTTATATATATATATATATATGTTTCTTTCAAGACTAGCACAAATCACTCTCTCCATTATCTCTGTCAGCCAGCTAAAAAACGTTGCATTGCTGACATATTTAGTCAGTCGAATTTGCAAAACAACATTGTTCAGAACATCACAGAACACCAGAATTTTACATTTGCAAAGCATCAAAACTGGTGAACTTAACTTATAAATGTAAGTCAGTTGAAACGCAAGCACCGGCCCTAGGCCACTGGGTCATCCATATTGTTGCGCCCTGTATTGTGTAACCACTGCCACATATTTCGGTTCTTTTCAAAACTTGTAACACATTCTTGGCATGCTGCCCAGAGTCATAATTCTGTCTACAGAGTCTCTGGTGATTTGAATTATTGCTATACTAACTTTTTTTTCAGATCCGCATTTTTGCGGTGTTTACCACATTGTTGTTGATTTTCTTCACAAATAAATATGTTTCCCCCCTCCACCCACCCACCCACCCACTTCAGAATAGCATTCCCTATGATCACCACGGCAAGTAGATGCTCGCCATGTTCTGGTATGAGAGACAGCATTGGGTGAGTGACAGTTGGGTACAATGCCTTTTTTTATACCTGGACTACCTCCACCTCCCTGCATTGAGTAATATGCTCCCTGTCCCACATCACTGCTGTACGGCTGTTACGCAGCACATCACTATCACAGAATGAAGAGAGACTTCACTACTTCATTCTCAACTGTAATTCAGATAAAGCAGGCAGATGTTTAGCAAATGCTGTTGAGGCGTTTCACTGAAAAGCAATATGGTGTTATTCAAACCAGAAGTAAAAGTCCCATTCATTTTCTCAATAGAGAAATCTACCATCAGCTTTGAGATTTTCTTGTGAATATTATCAAAAGAATGTTGCGCAAACATTGAAGATTAGCACCCAGACAGTCACTTTCTGACTTTACAATCTAGTTTCTGCCCAAAAGCAGTTTCTTCAGGATAACTAAGGCTTCTATTCAAACAGAATATTTAGAATTTTTGATGTTTTACTTTCAACAAATATTGTTTTTATACTTAATGTCTCAGTTTCATATTGTTCCTTCATTTTGCATTACAAACTCCACCTCCTTGCACTCGTATTTTGAGTGTGATTCATTGGCCAAAAAAAAAAAAAAAAAAGGACACAAAATAGTTAATGAAGAATTTGACTGATAGCATTATTATTGTTTTTATTTTTATAGCTATCATGATAAAATTGTTATTGTGATTCTTTTGGCCATGATAAAAATGTAGTGAAAATCTTGTGACAGCCCTGGTTCATCTCTAAGCTGGCTGATTGGTTTGGTTTGCAGCTTAAAGGGTTAGTACACCCAAAAATTTAAATTCTGTCATTAATTACTCACCCTCATGTTGTTCCACACCCATAAGACCTTCGTTCATCTTCAGACCACAAATTAAGATATTTTTGATGAAATCCGATGGCACAGTGAGGTCTGCATTGACAGCAAGATAATTTACACTTTCAATGCCCAGAAAGGTACTAAATACATATTTTAAACGGTTCATGTGACTACAGTGGTTCAACCTTAATGATATGAAGCGACGAGAATACTTTTTGTGCGCCAAAAAAACAAAATAATGACTTTATTCAACAATATCTAGTGATGGCCGATTTCAAAACACCGCTTCATGAAGCTTCGAAGATTTACAAATCTTTTGTTTTGAATCAGTGGTTCGGAGCGTGTATCAAACTGCCAAAGTCACGCCCCCCAGTGGTGAACCATTGAAATTTCGAAACACTTACGATGTAACGAAGCCTCGTTTACTGAAATCACGTGACTTTGGCAGTTTGATACACGCTCATCAAAAATATCTTAATTTCTGTTCCGAAGATGAACGAAGGTCTTACGGGTGTGGAACAACATAGGGTGAGTAATTAATGACAGAATTTTCATTTTTGGGTGAACTAACCCTTTAAGCCGGTTGCACACTGTGCGATTTTATAATAGTCCTTTGCGATTGTTGCTTGTCAGACTGTACGAACATGATCCTCATGTCACACTGTGGGATCTCAGCTGTCATTTATGTCAGACTGTACGACAGTCAAGACGCATTAAAAATGGACACGCATGTGAAAACTTGTCCCGAGTTTTACATCAACCCATACACATTCGGTGACTGAGCTGCATTATACGCGGGACTGAAATGGTGGCTAACAAAGAAATCTCTAGTGTTCATTTTAATCATGGCTTGTCTTGAAAAACGAGTCAATTTGACGGTCATCGTAGATGAAGTCACACTGCAGGACTGTGCGCCAAATCTTCTGACAGAATTTCATCAGAAGTAAAAATTTGATCGCAACAGTCATTAATCGGCTGTCGGTGAACATGTCAAACTAACAACCAAAGACTAAAGATTTTATCCAAGATACGGGGAATCTTTTAGGATTTTCAAAATTGGTCTCAGACGAATGCCCCCGAATGCCCCCGGATTTAGACTTGTAATTGAGGAATTCCTTTGAAATGACTATAGGGAAAATGAATGGGAAAAATGCTTCTAGAACCAGGGCCACTGAAATATTAGGCGATCACTGTTCTCCACCGAAACCACCAGTATTCATAGCTGGGATGCTTGAGTACTTGATTTAAGCTTCATCCCGTTTAGCAGTTTATGACGTCGCACCCCAGTCTAATGACTCGAATGGTATTTTTAATCCTTGCAGAGAAAGTAATTCATAACACCAGATGATGTGATACGTTACTCACAGATGGACAGTACTGTTATCCTCTGAGCCATTTTTAACTTAACTGAACTGTTGGGCTTATTTTTACCCAAAAAAAAAAAAAAAAGTGCTAAAGCATCAGTCTCAGATGCTCCAGAAAAATTTCCCTGCTAGAAAAAACAGCTCAAAGCATAATTGCAACCCTCAATGGTTTGGAGTATGCAATTGCACTATTATCTTTCCTTTTAGTCACGTAAATGTCTGGCTGACATATCTCCACATCCCAAATTTGCTCAAATTTGATCATATCAAGAGTTATAAACAAAAAGCGTGCACTGCTTTCATTTTGTGCAAAAAAAGTACTAAGCTTCCATATACACGTATGCCCACCAGACCATTTGTCCCCACTGTCCTAAACAACTACTAGCAGCCTACACATGATCACCATGTACTCAGATGTATTTAGACAACCCAATAATTGACTATTTTAATCTAGTGTTTGGAGAGCTGATGAAAAATCAGTCGCTGAAGCAGAAAGGAAGCTCAAATGCCGTGCAGCAGAGCGCTGTAGATTGTGTGCTGTGCAGCGCTCTCTGCCTGTGACTGTGTGTTTCTACACTCTACTCTGTGATGTGTCAGTAACCTCTAGTTGCCTGGGTGTGGATGCCTCTTTCTGTCTCACTCTTTTAACCCCCAGTGCTTGGTATTGGCTGTTTCTGGCATGCAGTGTGACCACCCAGACTGTGCTCCTGTGCCCACACTTATCAATGCAGCTTTACACTTACAAGCCTTTTTGCTTTTAATTGTTTGTAAAAAGTGTAAAACTGCTGCTTATAACCTAATTTTACAGAAAACTGCCACCACTTCCTTTATAGTTTGTGCCCTGAATGAAATATGTTTACTTGTAGTCTCAGATTTGCTGAACGGCTCACCTCTGCAGCTCTTTTGTTCCCTCTGTAACGTCAGAGACAGATTCACCCCCGCCCTTTTGAGAGCAACCGTCACATGATTGGCCTCAGAGTCCTGGTGGCCCCCCTGCACTGCCATGCCTTTGATGGAGGATCATGAAAAATGTATCGCCACCTAGTAATTAATCACCTCAGATTTTATGCATCTGAAGGTGCAAGACACAATCAGCTGTCGCCCCTCCCCCACTCTTGAAATAGCCCGCCATTTGTGTTCCTCAGTGGAAACCAAAAATACAGTGCATTGTTTTTTCCCCCTTCCTTTGTATTTGGTGTTATAAACCTTGTTCCCTCCTCTCCTGCCATATGCCCTCTGCTGTGGCAGGCCATGGGGGAGCTCAGAGGATGGCCCCAGGACCACCTAAAATATTTAGGACTCAGAGCATGCAGACACAAACCGTTAACCCCCCGTAAGAATTAGTGATGCACCAACATTTCAGCCATTCAAAACTGTTTTGACCGAAAATGAATTTTAAAACAGTTTTGGAAGGCCGAAATTGTTGACCGAAATGTTTAATTGTAGTGCCGTTTCAGTGTCTTATCTTGTGCGCACAACGTGGATAAGCTGCAGTAGGAAAACATGTCAGCTTGGGCTAGGGTTGACTACTGATTTCTCGTTTTTGATCATTTTAATGAACCAAGATGTTTTAGTCCTTTACTCTTTCCAGTTGATGCGTAAACAAAACTTCACTAAATCAGCCTATTTGTAGCATGCCTACCACCCAATAATTACAATAAGCTTTGTTATTTCTGATATGAAACAAAGTCTGAGATTTTAGATTCTGTCAATTTTATAATAAAATTAAAACAAATCAAATGTTGTTTTGATGCTCTTTAATGTGGAGTGACAGATTGCTGTATCCAGTGTTGATTATTAAATGTATTTGATTTGAATATTAAACTTTAATTTTTGGTTTCGGTTTTTAGCTAAATGAAAACAGTAATTTTGTTTTCGTTAAATTAATTTTGGTGTATCACTAGTAAGAATTGTATTCTTTGAGAAGTTAAATTGACCTGGGCTTAGAATCGTGGAACAAAACTGGAAAACAAATCTGATTACAACCTTTTATCCCAAGGGCACAAAGCTAAAATTCATGATGAAGCTGATAGCATGACATCATGAATCTGAAAATGGTGATTCTGAGTACTGAATAGACTGTTTACATCTGGTATTAAGTGAAATCTATCTCGGATGATCTGAGAAAAAAAGTCTTGTGCATGTTGTAAATGCACTTTTGTTTCGCTTACAAGTCATATATAACCAGCAAAGCTTTAAACTTTTGTTTCAGTGCTGTGGTTGATTGACAGGTGAATAAGTGGTCCTTCGAGGTTGTGCACGATGTATGAAGACAGATTAGTGTTTACATTTCAAATGTGATGTGTTCATATTTTAACTACTTCATACTGTGATTTGAACGATCGGATCAGAATGCGTTTTGGACCGTTTACACCTGTACGTAGCGCTTGTGATCGGATCACACGAGACTTGCTGATCTTTATACCAGATGCAATCGGGGCTCTCAGACACATGATTTTAAGTCAGTGGTATCCTGCACATTCCCATGACATAGACTGAGATGACTCATGGGAATAGGGGAACAATGGCTTTGTTCACACAGCAGAATGATATAGTTGTCAGTCCTGTTTGGAGTGTTAAATAAGATTCATTTATGCACAACTTGTTATGAAAGAAAGTGACATTTATATTCTATAACCAAAGACTATCTTAAATATGGACAATCTTAAATATTTTTAAGGCACAACTGAATTCAGAGAGCATGTTAAGTTGATATGTGCTATATGAACAAAACCACAGTTGACAGCTAGTGTCACATTATTGATTTGAAGTACACTGCCATTCTTTTTTTTTTTTTTTTTTTTTTTTTTTTTTTTTTATAAAGAAATTAATACTTTTATTCAGCATGGACTTATAAAAATTGATCAAAAGTGACAGTAAAAAAAATTAATATGGTAAAAAAAAAAATTCCTACTTCAAATAAATGCTGTTGAATGTTCTATTCATTAAAGAATCCTGAAAAAAAAACTCTCACGGTTTCCACAAAAATATTAAGCAGCACAACTGTTTTAAACAGAGAAGTGTTACTTGAGCACCACGTTTGAATGGTAGTGTATCTGGATCTAATTCAATATGTCTTTATTTACTATTATTATCTGTTGCTGTGGTTACAGGCATTATGCAAGAGGTAGAGAAGGAATTTGGTGACGCCCATAAAGATGCCATTTCACATCACGCCTATCACAGTTGTCACTCCCAAACACTGACTGTGTGAACAGCCTAAAATTGGGCTGTTTAAAAAAAAAAAAAAAAAAAAAAAAAAGTGTCAGGAAGCCACTGAGATATTCTCAGCAACAGTTAGCTTTTGTATCATGTGGCGCACAGAAACTGATGTGTCTGTCTCTCCTCTCCACCCCAGGCTCTTTCTCGCGTCACCCCAAGTGGCCTGCAGTCTGCCGTACCTCGATGAGACCCTCCACATGCCTCGAGAGCAGACCAACCACGGCCCTGATCTGCACTAGGACTTCTCCAGCAGCCTCTAACCATGTGAAATCAACCTCAGCAAATCAAATCGAAACAGACTTCATTTCCTCCTTCCTCTCAATGCAATTAAATACACTTGAGAGTCACGCAAAACTTGAGAGATGGACAGTTTTTAATTTTCTTTTCTTCTTTTGGCACATACACCACACACACAAACATTTCCTCACATACACACCTACACTACTCCAAAAAGACACCTGGGCACGTTAGTTGTGCTTGTTAACATCACTTTCTGCCAGACAATCGCTGGCGAGACGGGAGGGACTGGGCGGGGGGCGTGATTCTCGGCCATCGCTGCCTTTGACCCTCTGACACACACCAGGAGGAAAGGGGCCGTCCTCCTGCCGTCCAGAGGCCTCTTTGCAAAGCAGAGCGTCTTGGCTACAGCCATGTACAATGGCTCTGATAGTGTGGCTCACCCTCTCCTGTTGCAAAAAATTACTTTTACACAGCTTGGAATGCAGCTGTACTGATAGCCATTGACATTTTGCTTACCGTAATCTTTTATTTTTGTCTTTTTGTTTATGTACAACAGAGATTAAATTGATTTCACACTGGCTACAGTCTTTTGCAGATGAATCTTATCTTTTTGTTAGTTTAACAGCGTTAAGCTTAATGAAACATGCAGAATTATTAAATAGAATTGTTTGAAAGCCTGTTCGTTAATGTGGCAGGATGAAGACTGTGTCCTTTTTATGTCTTTTTGTAGTT
Organism: Mylopharyngodon piceus; assembly: GCA_039654765.1. Lineage (NCBI taxonomy): Eukaryota > Metazoa > Chordata > Actinopteri > Cypriniformes > Xenocyprididae > Mylopharyngodon > Mylopharyngodon piceus. The sequence continues at coordinate 20,560,447 of CM077457.1, forward strand.
TATTATGCGGAAGGCCAGGTGGAGAAACATACAGCAATGGTTTGAGTAGTCGTACCCACAGTACCACCTTCACACCGTTACAGCTTTTTAGAAAATATATATATATTTTTTTTTAATTTACACCAAGCAACCTGGCCCTCTTTATCGAGTCTAGTAGTTTTTGCCCTTTTTTTTTAATTTTTTTTTTTTTTTTATTGCATTCCCTAAAGCTTTTTCTTTTGTTTTTCAAAAGCTGTGAAATGCCTGTATTGTATAGTTGTTGTTATTAATGTTGCTGTTTGTTTCTTTTTTTTTTTTTTTTTTTTTTTTACCCCCTGAACTAAGCTTTTACAGTAATGCAGGCACACGTGGTTGGGTCAAGACTGTTGGACAGTGTCACTAAAAAACATTTATAGCAGTTCAGGAAGTCTAATAATGAGAAAAGGGCTTCGTTTTTCTGACCAGAGGGTGTAAACTTTGAAAAACTCCTGTTAATCTGAGAGGTTTGGGCATATGTTGAGACAAACTGGCACTTTTTTTCTTTTACCATTTGTGTTTGGATTTGGAAGGCCAGCTTGTCTCATCGAGAGAACACCAGCCATCATTTAAGCCAAGCCTGATTTCTTTTTGATTTTCTTTTGACTGACACTTTTAACAATTGAGATGCAAGTTTTTGTTTTTCTTCAACTTTGTTTTCTGAGTATTAACAATGCTTTTAGTACTACTTTTCCCTTGTTTCAGAAGTGTGGTTCCTTGACTTACTGGTGCTATAAGTCACAGAGGACATGTGGAAGGGCGAGCTGCCTGTCCTTATCATTCAGCATAGTAGAGCGTAGGCTTTTTCTGTAGTCGTGGGGGGGGGGCTAGTGGTGAAACTCAGAAAATTCTGTTGTCATGTATATAGGATGTTTCTAGTGATGGCAAAGTACCATTTTTTTTCATAGCCACTGTCTGTGTGTGTGTATCGTGAGTATGGGGAAAAGGCTAGTGCTTAGAGAGGTGAGAGGGACTTTGTTCATTCTAGATTTGATAAGTTAGTAATTTTCTCTCCACTGGTGGTCTCACAGAAACAGCCGCTCCAGTACTGGTGGTGTTTAAACGTAGGCACAAGTACACTTTGTCGGGGATCGAGCTATTATGGATTTCTCTATTTCATTTTTCTGGTTCATTCTACACACGACTGCTTGGCCAGTCCTTCTGCATCACACTGTGCTGTATCAGGTGGAATTATAGAAATCTTCCTTCCCTGGAAGATTTTTTTCCTCATTTGTATTGCCACTGTATTTGTGTATTTTAAAATGTGTAAATAAATTAATAAGTACTTGTAAGTAGTATTCGTTTTTCTTTTTTCCCCTTACATAAAAGATGCTTCTTAAAGGGATGGTTCGCTTAAAAATGAAAATGTTCTCGCCCTGAAGTCGTTCCCAACCCGTAAGGCTTTTGTTCACCCTCGAAACACACATTAAGGTATTTGTAATAAAACCTGAGAAATTAAGTGTGTAAACATACAAACTTTGACACTTCAAAAAGTTCATAAAGAGATCTCAATAGTGAACCTAATGAATAGAGCAATGAATAGTCTTCTGAAGAGACACAATCGCTTAATTTTAGATTTAATTTAACAGATTTAATTTAAAGGGTTAGTTCACCCAAAAATGAAAATTACTCACCCTCATGTCATTCTACACCCGTAAGACCTTCGTTCATCTTCAGAACGCAAATTAAGATATTTTTGATGAAATCCAATGGCGATTTGAAGCAGTGTTTTGGAATCGGCCATCACTAGATATTGTTGAAAAGTCGTTATTTTTTTTTTTATTTTTTTTTTTGGTGCACAAGAAGTATTCTCGTCGCTTTATAATATTAAGGTAGAACCACTGTAGTCACATGAACTGTTTTAAATACGTCTTTAGTAGCTTTCTGGATCTTGAGAGGTTCGTTGGCTTTGCTCTCAATGGAGGCCTCACTGAGCCATCGGATTTCATAAAAAATATCTTAATTTGTGTTCTGAATTTGAGGTCTTACGGGTGTAGAACGACATGAGGGTGAGTAATGACATTATTTTTGGGTGAACTAACCCTTTAATGCTTTATTTGCATATAAACATTGATCAGCGAACACACACGGAGCTTCAAAAAATTGACGTATCAAAGTTTTAGTGGTAACGTACTTTACCGGAGGGACAGAAATATTTCAGGTTTCAATAAAAATATCAACGTGTTTCGACGATGAACGAAAGCCTTATGAGTTCAGAAAGACGAGGGTTTCATTTCTGGGCTAAATAAATGAGGTTGCAGTTCACTTAACGGGTTATAGATGGCACTGTTTTAACACTGTTTTAGTAACTATTCCATTGCAGGCTACGTTTTTTGAACTATTAAATGTTTCATACAGAGCGGTAACGGCTCATAAATGTGTTTGTACAGTATATACTGTACATGGCTCGTTTTGCCCGTGAGAAAATATGTAAAAATAAGGCAACTGTGATGAGTATTCAACATTTATTGCGCAGGTTTTGTTTTCAGCAGACAGAGATGAGTCATTATCAGTTTATGCAGTCGTTATGAAAATTGAAACCAATGAAATAAATACAAATATGTCCCAGCCTGACTCAGATAGGCACAGTTGAAGGGCAGTTTAACAGATTCTGGGGTTACTGAGTCTAAATTTCTCATAGCTGCACTGAAGATGTATTATTTAAATAAATATTCAATGTGGCAAGTAGTTTAACCAGTAGTGAAGCTGATGCTGGTATAAAATTAGAATTATTGCCACTGGGCAGTGCTGTCAAACCTCATTTCTATTACAATGAAACAATGGGACACACTGCATGCTTTTCCGTCATCATTGTTTTCTAAAAATAAAAAGCAATTTTACCACAATATCACTTGAGTTCAAGTGCTCTTCATTCGTTTTCGGTGTATTTTGGTGAATATTAAAAAGAATATAAATTATTTGTTGAGAATAAACTATTGAACAGCTCAGGTTTGTTAAACATTCAGAGTAGGAGAAAAACAGGTAAATGCAAATATTGCTAAAGGACTCTTCAATGAAGTCATAAATGCAGAGATACCTGCTCTCTATTTAACTACGCTATGACAATCTCAGCATAGCAGTGAAAAGTTAAAATTCTCAGTTGAGAAACACCAACAGTGTCAAAAAATGAATTCACAGTACAGCTAATACTGAATAATACAATTATATATACTATTCAGAGGACCTGATTTTGTCCTTTGACATTGAGACATACTAAAGAAGGTGAAGTATGTATGGGAGTAGGTGGCAGCAGGATTACAGTAGCTTTCTATCGGGAATGTTCTAATGATACTAAAGGAATATAACAGTACTGGTCTTTATGCAGGAAATCATGATGTTTTCAGACATCTACTAAAGCCAGTGGACCACACTGCTCACAATGCACAAAAGCAAAGCAGTTTACATATTGCTTGAGGTCCCAAAGTACAATCGTTTATAAATCGGCACACATATTATTACAAAAGCGTGTAAACAGAAGGTGCGTTTTGTGTGAGAAGTGGAAACTCTGATGTATCTCCTGATATCTACGAGTATGATCAGACTTTCTGTTCCTGTGATAGCTGTCTACTTCAGTTGTGTGATGTTTTTTTCACTTAGTCAAAGGTGCTGTAATGATACTGGCGTGAGGGCGGGACAACCTGTCACTCGCATGACATCACAGCACTAGCAAACCACAACCATTCAATCAGTTCCCGATGGACAAAATCAATTTTTTTGTTTTTTTTTTTGTTTCGTGAATCTGTTTCACTCGGATATACATCACAATAGGGAAGAAAATAAAAAAAACTTGAATGATATTCACTATATACTTGCTTTTTTCTTTCTTTCGCTTTTTGTTCTCTTTATTTTCCTTTTAGGACGTTCGGCTGTGTACGCGGAAATTGCCAACATTTCGCACCCCTCTAAATTCATGAAAACTGCTCTTCCAAGTTAATCTATCACACCCACAGTGTCCAGTTTATCATATATGGCCTGATTGACCGGCAGAAAGCACCTCAAACATGTTCTGACTGGCTAAAAAAGGCAATTTTTCTTTTACTGTTTATGACTGTCACAGGGATCAGTGTGATATCTCACTAGTCATTCAGTAGATAACATAATTTCCTGCAAACTATTCCATAATAAAATCACTTACAGCACCTTTAACCTAGATAACGTAGGTGTAAGTCAAAGAAATGTCTGTGGTTTTGAGCTACAGACTTACAGAGAGTGGCTTGTCCAGATCTCTCTGTGTGGCAGTGCAAATGCGACATTTTGAACAGCATGAGTGAAGTGTGGGCCTCTATTATTGATTAAATAGTCATCTGTCAGTAAATAGCACACACATTAGGATATCACATCACACTACACAGTGACACACATTAACACTGCAACTCTCAAACTGCTCTTGTTTGTGACTTTCCAACCTAAGTAGAAAAGGTCAAAGTCTTGATGTCCTTCAGAGGTCAGATTCTGGACTACAGGTGATGTTCTTATCTTTACATTTAAGAAATGTTTCCACTTCTGTTGGATCCTCCACTGAACTCTCAGGTCTCAGGTCACCCGGATCCCTCTGCTTTTCTGAGTTTCCATTGGCCTTGTGTGGCTCCCCTATGGGTGGCGTACTTGAGTGATTCTTTGCCTCGACTGTCTCCCCAGCCTCCACTGCAGCCTCTGGTGCCTCAGGCTTCCTTTTTATGAACAGGAAGTTGCATACTGCCAGCACTAAAGCTGACGTCACAACCTCAATCCCAGCCAGCAGGAAGACAAACATGTAATTCTTAGTGGAGTCCAAAAGGCGCCCTTGACAAAGAGAGAACAAAGATTTTAATGGCAGTCAAAGACTCTCAATAGATTACAGTAAGTGTATCAAGGTTTAATGATTAGGAATGAGCAAAGCATCTACATGACTTGTATAACATAATTTTAAGTATTATATATATAATTATTATATATTATTATATACAGTATATATATATATATATATATTTAAAATTTGACACTGAAGATGCTGAAAATTCAGCTTTGACATCCCTGGAATAAATTACATTTTAAAATATATTAAAATAGAAATCTGTTTTTTTATTTTTTTTATTGTATAATATTTCACAATATCACTGATTTAACAAATTATATATATATAATTATATATATTTGTATAATATTTCACAATAAAAACAGTGATATTGTGAAATACACATTATAACATTTAAAAAAAAACAGGTTTTGATTTGAATATATTTTAAAATGTAATATATTCCACTTAGTTGAATTTTCAACATATTTACTCAGTGTCACATGATCCTTCAGAATTCATTCTAATATGATGATTTGCTGCTCAAGAAACATTTATTATTACCAATTAAAAACTGCCTTTTTTCAGGATTCTCTTAACAGAAATTATACAGGGCTGTCATGAGATTAAAACAGAACGTTAAAACTTTTTGTAATTATTGGAATAACACATTCAATTACTTGCATTATATATATTTTTTAATAATTTATGTAAATAACACTTGCAGCAGAACATGAATTATGCATTATTGTACTTGTCCCTCTCGTAGTTCCCACAACCATATAATGCTCTTTTCTATTCAATCAAAATCAAAATATTTTGATAACAGATTCTACATTTCTCAACCTACTTGAGTTTGAGAGGAAACTAACCTACAGTATCAATCATTTTTAGTTTAAAATGAGATTTCCACACTCACCAGCAGATGGAGGCCCAACCAGCACAGCAATGGCTTCAAGCAGAAGAACTAAACCAATGGCGCTTGAGAACTTCTCTGTACCCACAACAGCCATGAGGACCTCAAACTGCAAGGCCCCAACCATGCCATAAGAGATGCCGAAAAAGATGCAGAACACCACCAGAGAGTTGTAGTCTTTAGACAAAGAGCCCACCAGATCTGTGATGCCATTGAATATGATAGCAAAACTGAAGAGGTAGACGCAGCGAGGACGAACCCACCGGAGTCCTGCAATGATGCCACACAATGGCCGTGCAAAAATGTCAACGAAACCCAGAATGGTAAGCAGGAGGGCGGATTTCGTGTCCTCGTTTCCCAGCTCTTTGGCATAGCTCACCACAAACACTGGAGGCACAAACAAACCGAGCACCATAATGGAGGCAGCGACGGTGTAAATGACAAAGCCCCGGTCTCTGAAAACACTGAAGTCCAGCAGCTTGGGTTTGGGTTTTGCTTTCTTGTCGACATCATCCGGTGTGTTTTCAATTCCAGGGGTCTCGGACTTCTTTGGTGGGACCAAAGGCCTCATTAAAGCCCCACAAGCACAGCAGTTCAGCAGTATCCCTCCCAAGATGAGGAAGCCCCCTCTCCAGCCATATTCATACTGAAGGATCTGCCCGAGAGGGGACAGACAACACAGAGCCACTGGACTCCCAGCTGCTGCCAGGCCGTTAGCCAGCGGACGCTTCTCACTAAAATATCGATTCAACATAATGAGGGATGGCTGAAAGTTCAGAGCCAATCCAAGACCTGGAATCAGAGGATAGAAATGATTACATGTCCCGGGATAGACATCAGTCATTCAATAAAGGAGTAAATGATGACTAAAGTACCTGTAATGACTCCTATACACAAGTAAATGTGGATGATGCTCGTGGCAAACGATGCCAAGATCATTCCCAATGATGCAAAGAGGCCGCCCAGCAACATCACTGGACGACACCCGAATCGATTCACTAAAATGCTGCATAAAGGCCCTGCGAAGAGTAATTATATGCTGTCTGAATCTGGTTTGAACAAATTACAAGACATTAATGGGATAGTTGACCCAAAAATGAAGATGCTGATCCAAACCTGGAACACAAAAGAAGATATTTTGAAGAAATGTCACAGTGTTTTTGTCCATACAATGAAAGTCAATGGGATCCAGTCTTGTTTTATATGCCATTGACTTTCATTACATGGACAAAAACAGTTCAGACATTCTGTTCCCCTAAAGAAAGTCATACAGGTTTGGAATGGCTGAATTTTAAGTTTTGGGTCAACTATACATTTAAGACTTTGTTTGACTGGTGGTGAACATACCAGTGCCATAAAGCATAGCCAATAGGATGGAGGAGATCCAGGCTGTGTCACTGTAGCCCACCCCAAACTCTCTAATCAGCTCCTTGAAGAAAACACTGACGGCCTTTGGAAAGGCGTAGGAGAAACCTGTGATGATGAAGCAACCAAAGAGCACAGCCCAACCCCAGCCACCATCAGGAGCCTTCACTCTACAACCACCGTCATCCAATGCCACTCCACCCATGATGCTCTACTGCTCTGTGGAAAGATGAGACACACACACATGTTCTTAGGGGAATAAGTTGTAGTATGCAAGTCAATAATAATGCCTTCATGACTGTATACCAGAAATCCCATTCAGTCAAATGACAAAGCATTCGAGTTGTGTCGTGACTTCTGCTGCCTCTGTGAAGAATCACTCTCAAAGTCTTGGGTTTTGATGGCAGAAGACAGACCTTATTATCAGAGATGTAAAGTCTGCAGTGCAACAGAGTCTGTCTTTGCACACTCTTTTATACAGTTTTCCATATGCTCTCCCTTAAGGCGTGGTCAATACATTTCAAACATGCCACTATTGTTTATCAACTTATTACCATTTTTGCCTATGACTCTAGTTTGTTTAGGCCCCAACCTATTAAGTGGAACAAGAAGTCTCAGCTCATCCCATATTTTCTCTAATGTCAAAACGAGAGGCTCGGCTCACCATATTGGAGCACATTCCATTCTCTTACAGTCAAATACATGACTATAATACTAGAATAATTGTTAACATAAATCTCATTGATTATACTTCATTATATATATATATATATATACACAGTATATATATGTAAGCAATAAAGCACGAGAGGCTGTGCTGTATTGTGAATAAGTCACGGCTGAAGGGCGTTGTTAGACACGACTCGAAGCGGAGTGACTTATTCACGATACAGCACTAGCCTCAAGTACCTTATTGCTTTTATAAAACAGTTACCACACAATACAAATATTAAGGCCAGAAATATGTATCAATGCAACTTTCATGGAGTAAACTTTCACTAAAAGCCTTCCTTCCGCCGGAAAAAATAGTCCCTGACCGTGAACAGCAACACAAGTTACATTATAACGGCATTAGATGGCGGCAAAGACTGTCTTTATGAGTGTGTCAGTCAGTAGAGAAGACTTTTATCAGAGATTGTATGGCTGCGTTCCAGTTTGTTTTTTATATGCCCTTCCCTCGCTAACTTCCCTCAGTCTTGTTGACTCAGATGTACGTCATTGCTTATGTTGCATGAGTGCCCACTACTGGCGGAACCTTTGCAATGGGCTGAATTGGAACGTCCTAAGCCCTTGATCACTTGGAATCCGCAATGGAGCTGATTTATTATTTATTTTTTCCCCTTACAAAATTGTTTAATGCAGCATTCTATATGTATATAAGTGTGTTTCAAATATTTAAAAAAAATAATTAATATATCATAGAGTTGTTTGTGGTGGGGTATATTAAACGCGATATGCGGTGACGTCACAATCGTGTTGCATTGTGGGTTATGGAGCTGCCTGAAGTGTACATATGAAGTAGACTCGCTCCCTCTGTCAAAATCGAGGGAGCGAGGGTCTGTCCATATAAACTTCCCTTGTCCACTTCACGAAGTGGAACACACTTCAAAATGGTGGCAGGGATTCCCCTAAGGGGAAGTGCTTATGGAAGTTCGCGAGTGCGTGTCTAAAACTGGAGTGGAACGCAGCCTATATTATAGGGAGATGAGAGGGTCTGTATCTCTTACCATTGGAGAAAGCGTAACGGCTAACTTAATCACGTGCGGCACCTCCCAGCCTATCGTGTAATGGCAGTGACATCAGTCGCAACATTCCCTAGTCTGCCTTCTCTTAAAAAAATACATTTTTATCAAGCTAAAATCTACATATAGTTCCCAACGAAAGTATTGTTTAGTGTAAAACATGCTGAAGATTAGCAAACAGGCTGTCGATTAATTAAATGATTAGCTATTTCCCCACAAAAGCTGTTTAATCAGCATAGTGAAGCCTCTCATCCATTGACATCCATTCAAAAAACAGCCTCTGGTCTCCTTCCCTGCGTACCGCCAGAGGCGGAGCGTTAGCATTAGCCGTTACGCTTTTTTGGCTAAAGGTTGCAGGCTTGCCTTCCAGTGGCTTTGCTTTTATATTGAAAAGACTGAATTGTTGTGAACACGGAACAAGACGCAACTGACAAATGCTTTGACTAGCGCTGTCAGTCACAGGAAAACCCCTTAACTGTTAAAAGGACAAGATAATACATCGAACATTTAAGCAGATTTTTTATTATGAACATCGGACTGACCTGAAGGAAAATGCTAAATCTGAATGCAGGTAATAAACTCGCTCACTCGATCTCTCTCTCACAATACTCTTCTACATAATACAGTAAGCTTCAATGATCAATATCAATTGAGAACATACAGTTTACGTTGCTAAGAGTGGTTGCTAAGGGTGTTGTGTAGTGATACACAGAAACGTTGGGTGAAGCGGTCATAGCCGTGTTTTATCATGAATAAAACACAGCTATTGACCAATCAGAATCAAGGACAGGAACTAACCGTGTATATATATAAATAACAGAAATACCACATGAGGGTAACATTACAGTATTAAAATGTTTTGTATGGGTCTCACAAAGCTGTTAATAAAAATAATTTCTGAGATTCTACCTACAGTATACTAAAAATTAATTAGAGAAAATGTTATGACTTTTTATGACATTTTTATTATTATGCCTTTCATATAATAAAAAGTATCATGTAATTATAAGGTTTTCTCGTTTTTATTATTTTGATGAGTGATAATTCTCTGCATCTTTGTATATTTTAAATTTATTTTTTTGTTTATTTATTTACAGTGATGGCTAATACTATATTGCCACAGTTTTATGCCCTTCCTCATCACGTACAATGTCAGATGCGCAATAGCGGCACTTTGACGCGGTCTGACGCCTTTCTGTAAAACAAGCCTCTAACACATAATCTTTAATCCAAATCATCTAATATAACACTATTCTTGGTTTTAAATATTGGCTGCTTTTTCACAACGTCAGAGTGTTCCGTAATTCTTACTCATTTCCGTGTCACCTGTTACGTTTGTATGTGGGGAATATACCAAGGGATGCTGCATGGATGCGGGACAGGCTCATGCGCAGTCCACATTTATAATGAGATGCAAGGCTATTTAAGTTCATAAACACCCAGTACATAATTTATCATGCATGGTATCTATATCTACACAATAACCTTTTTATAATGTGAGGCTTTATGTGCAAACGAATGTCAGTTATTGATAATCACCAATCCATATACAGATTTGAATTTATAGCATACATCACCTCCGCTTTATTAGCCTACATCAAATTAACATTTCAACGTGGTCCTACAAGATCTGTGCAAATATTTATCTTCATCTGGAGAGGCTAATTAACATCGGTTTGGCACTAAAGCGTGTTTATCCAAATCCTTTAACTGCCATGATATGTTTCCGGGATATAAACTGACTGTAAATAGAATGCTACTTACTAAACAAATGATTCTCTTCCACCTTCAAATTTCAGTTCTGATCACCGAAACACGCTTCTAGCAGCAAGAATGACATTACAGACGTTAAGTAAGAAAGAGAAACCCGACTAGCCCGCTCTGTGGACTGGGTCCTAAAGTCTGCTCTTCTCGCATTATGTTGTCATGTTCACCTCAGCGTGCGTGTGATGTAAGTATTTCTTTCTGCGTCTGTGCAACTGTGTAAAAATAACCTACCCAGATCTAAAGTTCAGTAAGTTGTAAAATATTAAACTTGCAGAACAGGAAATAGTCCTTTGAGTGCAAACTGGAAATTTCAAACTGGAATGTTCTCTCAAATAAGCCAAACATATCTGTGAAAAAGTGTTTGAACAGTGAGAAACACTTTTTCACTGATATCACGTGAGAATTCTCACTGAGTTTCTCAAATATGGACAAACCCAACTGTTGGTTTAAATTTTTAAGTTAAAATTAATAAACCCAATGATTGGGTTTGTCCATATTTGACCCAAACATGGGTTGAAAAAAAAGGAGGAAAATGGACATTTCTTATTTTTATGGAATATTGCAATATTTATTATAAACGATTTATCTGTGCACATCTTTCCATACCCTCCTTCTTGCAGCGACATCTCTTCTCTGATGACGTGTTTACTGGCGTGAGGGTGGGACAACCTGTCACTCACATGACATCACAGCAATAGCAAACCACAACCATCCAATCATGTCCCGATAGACAAAATCAACTCCCGTCCTACATTTTTTCTTGTTTGAAGAGCAGTTCATTTGGATATATATCACAATAAGGAAAGAAAAGACTATCACATTACGACGCGAAGCGGAGTGCCTGCAACCCGTTCAGCCGTGACTTATTCACGATACAGCACTAGCCTCCAGTACCTTATTGCTTTTATAAAACGGTTACCACACAATACAAATATTAAAGCTAGAAATATGTATCAATGCAATTTTCATGAAGTAAACTTTTTCTAAAAGCCTTCCTTCCGCCAGAAAAAATAGTCCTTGACCGTGAACAGCAACAGAAGTTACATTATTACGCCATTAGATGGCGGCAAAGATTGTCTTTATGAGTGTGTCAGTCACAAACGGTCACAAATTACACATCCACACAAATAAGAAGTCACATGCTATGAATAACAGCTTTTTGTTTGAAAAACTTAGCTCAATGGGACATTTAGGTATTGTTCTTTAATTTATAATGTCAGAAAGGAGCATTTATAGTCTCTATATAGCCTGTTTCTTTGTACCTTTTCATTGTCAGAACATTGCAGTTTGTTCTGAGCCTTTCTGGCGGGAACCGGACTGGCCTCTAAAATCACCCTGGGGCGGCATCAGAGGATTGATCACTGTTGTGGTGTAACAAAATAAATCCCAAACGCAAAGCACACTGCTCTCTCTGAGTGCCAAACAGACCTAATGTGGGTCATCAGTACATTCGGTCCAACACATCCACAGTAAAGATGTTCAATTTTGCTCATTCCATCAGAATTTAAATTGAAATGGCTAAAATATATAATGTTGTTTTTTTTTCTGAACCACAATGTAAACAAGCTCAATGACCTATTATGGAAGCATACTAAAGGAAAGGGAAAAAGGAAAAGAAAGACAGGAAATGATTGACATGACACATTTGAGTCAAGTTCCTGTGAACCAGCTAATGTTAGTTTCTCTGTTTGAATGTTTGCAGAAAGGTGGAAAGAATGAAACATGGGTATATCTAACTTGCTTCAAGTAAATAGACTGATGAATATTTAATGTGAGTGCACAAGCAAATGTTTTGCTAAAACTTTCAATTGGTGATATTGGTTTTATTCTGTTGATTTATAAACTTTTTCTATACCAAAACCAAAGCCTTTGAGAGCAAAAAAACTAATGTTTACTACATTAAAGGCCACATTTCAGTCTGTTAATAAAAATGAAACTTCCAGATTTCCATGGCATCCATCTATCCTGTTAAAAGCACTCGATTCAGACTGCAGGCTCACATGACAACTGAAAGAGAAAAAACAGAAGAGAATCATTGTGCCACCAACAAAATGGTCTGGATGATCATTCTACAGAAAGAGAATGGATATGAGAGGTGTTTCGGAGGCATTCTGGATGAAGACAAAAAGGACAAAGGGTGTGAATTATTGATGAATTGCTATATTTTCGCTTCTCACTAATTCAGATTTGTATACAGATAAATACTTCTTTTAGCTGGAAACTGGAGGCCTCATAGTGAAACCGTACGGCATCATCAGCAAGGTAAACTATTCACCAGGATTCACAACAGTATTCAAAATCATGGCTGAATAATGTTTTGGTAACTGGCTATTTATTCTAAAATGTCTCCATGAATCACAGTAGTACTTGTCTTGTTTATTGTCACTAAATGTACTTTTGAGGGTCAAATGATCACTTTAGTCGCTGGCTGGTTTGTTTATCTTTTCTATGGACAGTGTATGTAAGATGGCTTGAAGATTCGCAATACTTTATAAAAGGATTTTATAACTTTTAATGAGTGCTTAAAATAAACATGAGAAATATGTGTTGATAAACAGTTCACATACTAGTCATTTTATTGGTCTAGTCTACTGCTCCCTAGTGGACATTTAAAGCAACACCTTAACGCAGGATCTACGTCTGTCCAGCGCATGCCACACTCATTCAGCCAATCAGAGCACAGGCGGAAGCTTGGCTTTTTCTTTCTGTTTCCTAACGGAGAGGTGTATTAATACTACAAATCACTTTTGTCTGTAAACTAACTATCTGTTGACGTTTTTATAAATGGAAAGTGTTTCTACAAAAGACGACGATAAAATGACACCCAGAAAACGAAAAAGGGACGAAACTACAAGCAGTAAGATTCCTAAAACGGAGGAGATCAGGTAATTTTGACTTTGTCGAGTTAAGATTGATCTATTTTTTGCATAATAGCTGAAGACCATGTAAATCAACGCAGTATTTTATTTCCCTTATAACTTATGTTATAGTTATATATACTTATAACATGCATTATAACTACATGTTCAATGTTATGGTTGTTTATTCAGCTCTGAGACTTGCCTCGATCAACCAGGCGATCAAAGTATTCACGAAGTCGTAAATTACGAGCCATCCACGTTGCCAGGTATGTTATAAAACATATTATATCTTGCATTTTATTCTTTCAAAAGATTTCTGATCTTACAGTGCTCTTTTCCCTCTTTTTCTGTGGTCTAACAGCAGTCCACTATGATCCTGACACAACTGAGCCCATCAGCTGCAGTCTGAAGTCTCTTGATGAGCTGTTATCATGGAAACGGAATGAAGCAAGTCCATTTAATGTGGCCACTGTGCCTCTGGCTAGCAGGCTTCCTCAACTGGACAGGTGCCCTAGGCGGACATTGGTGTCCCATGACATGATGGGTGGCTACTTGGATGACAGGTACAACTCAAGAGTTTGATGTGCCACCATGTTATGTCGCTTTCATTAATTGTTTAGCCAGTCTTCAGTATCTTCACGGTCCTGTTCTTTTTGCTGAGGTTCATTCAAGGCGCAGAGGTGGAGATGCCATATGCCTTCTATCACTGGGAGTATATTGACATCTTCAACTACTTCAGTCATCAGATGGTAACCATTCCTCCTGTGGTTTGGACGAATGCAGCACATAAACATGGAGTGCTCTCTATTGGTGAGTGTCTTGATGGGTTCAGTTTATGGGCCAAAATCCCAGTCTTATTAGCCTTGCTGTAAAAAGAATATCCTTGTGAAAAATAAGTACACGTTACTTAGCATGCTTTTAAAAAGAAGTACAGAAATAATATACTTTAAAAGAATATACTTAAGTTTGAACTGAAGAGTCAGAAAACATTACATTCAGTTCAAACTTGAGTATATTCTTTTAATTAAATCAAACTGTATTATAGTTTAAATGTATATACAGTGCAATTAGCTGAACATAGAGGTTTTTTTTTTTTTTTTTTGACAAACTTAAGTACATATTCATATGTAATTTCATAAAATACAGTTCAAGTGTACTGCCGAATATGCTGACAAGCATTTATGGTCAAAATATACTTTAATGTCATTTCTATTGAAACCTTTGTGTATTGTACTTGAATATATATGTAATTACAGTTTATATTTTTATAATTTATATTTTTATTTGTATGTAACTACAGTTATACTTTATTATAGTTTTATTTAGTTTTAGTTTAGTTTAAAATTAAATATTAACTTTAAATGTGATATTGAATATTGTCTGTTTGTTGCTGTATGTCAGTCAAAAAATCAAAATAATTGTACTTTAAAGAATGACAAAATATTATTAAAACATATTTAAAATGTACTTTAAAGTAAAACTTTTAATTTGACATTATTATGCATTTTTCTAAAAGGTGTACTTAAGTGTATTAAGTCATGATAGTGTACTCTACATTTAAGTACACTTAAGTGGTCTCTTATTTCAATAATATTTTCTGCAGGTACATTTTGTTAAAAAATATACTTCAAGAATTGAAGTGCACTTCAATTAAGTACACTTCTTTTTCTCAAGTGTAGTTCATCCAAAAATGAAGATTTTGTCAACATTTACTCAACCGGACATTGTTCTAAACCATGTTTATTTATTTTTTTCTGTGTAGCACAAAAGGAGAAATTTAGCAGAATGTTCAAGCTGCTCTTTTCCATACAATAGACAACAGATAAAAAGGACACCCTAAAAGGACAAAACCGCACTATAAACATAGTCCATATGAATTATGCACTGTATTCAAAGTCTTTTAAAGCCATATGACCTTGAGCTTGGGAAAGGCGCTTTATGAATAAAAATATTATTGGACTAATGAGTTAAATTTTAGTCTGCTTTACACAAAAAGCTATTATATGCCTTTGAAAAGTCACACAAGTTATATAGACTCTCTGATTATACTTTTATAGTAGGAGGTTGACAGCAGTGGTCTCATGCCTCATGCCAAGAGCCGCTTGGACATACTACAAAATGTCTGCTTTTGTGCTCCAAAAATAAATAATGAAAGTTGAAGTGAAAATCAGAATGGAAGTATTGAAATAGTCCTATACCCCTTTAAGGCACATTCATCACAGAGTGGACAGATGGAGCGAAGATATGTGAGGCCTTCCTTGCAGATGAGGAGAGTTACCGCGCAGCTGCTGATAAGCTGGTTCAGATTTCCTTCTGCTACGGCTTCGATGGCTGGCTCATTAACATAGAAAACGTGTTGAGTGTGAGTAAACAAGGCTTCTCTGATTGGAGGATTATAACGTCACTATGTTGACATCATTTCTAGTACTTTACCCCAAATATGACTGACTCCTCAGGAGACTGCAGTGAAGAACACTGCTCCCTTTCTGCGCTACCTCACAGACCAGATGCATGAGCGCGTTCCAGGCAGTGTGGTGATCTGGTATGATAGCGTGCTGAAGAACGGCTCACTCAATTGGCAGAACGAACTCAATGACGACAACAGGCAAGTGATGGTCTTGAGGGCTTCTGCAGGGGGAGATTCAGGTCTGTGAGATTTATACAGTAGATTTTGTACAACTTATGCCATCAGCTTCCTTTTGTCATCTATCAGAATGTTTTTTGATGCTTGTGATGGAATATTCACCAACTACAACTGGACAGAGCAGAGTCTGGAGAGGATGAAGTCCTACTCCGCCGCTCAGGGCCGCTTTGCTGACATCTATGTTGGTGTTGATGTGTTTGCAAGAGGGAAAGTGATCGGAGGGAAATTTGAGACGAATAAGGTTAGTGAAGTTTTAGTTAGTTACTTTTTTTAGTAAGAGTAATTTTAATGGATGTACACTACCGGTTAGAAGTTTGGGGTCGGGAAGATTTTTTTGTTTTTGAAAGAAGGCTCATATACTCATAACGCAAAAATACAGTAAAAATAGTAATGTGATATATTATTACAATTTAAAAATAACTGTTTTCTATTGTAGTATGTTTTAAAATGTAATTTATGTAACTTTTTCCTGTGATGTGAAAGCTGAATTTTCAGCATCATTACTCCAGTCTTCAGTGTCATATGATCCTTCAGAAATCACTGTAATATGATGATTTGCTGCTCAAGAAACATTTCTTATTTTTTATTATCAATGTTGAAAACAGTTTTAATGCATCCTTCCTCAATAAAAGTATTAATTTCTTAAAAAAAACTTACTGACTCCAAACTTTTGAACAGTGCTATATATTCATATTTTCTCAGTGTTTTTTGGCTGAGAGTACAAGGAGAATAAATAAGCTATAAGCAATCTTCTCGTTTTGTTTTTCATTAGGCTCTAGAGCTGATTCGCAAGTATGAGCTTTCAACAGCCATCTTTGCTCCTGGTTGGGTGTACGAATGCCACGAAAAGGCAGATTTTCGGCAAAACCAGGACAAGTATGCTGATTTCTTGAACTAATCACAGTGTTCTGCGATGGAATATGTGTAAACACACACACACACACACACACACACAAGTAAACTTCACTCTGATGTGTATTATTTGACCACTCTTCTAAGGTTTTGGAGCTTGCTGTCTGAGTACCTTTATATCCACCGGCCCTCGTCCAGTCTTCCATTCATCTCCTCATTCTGTCAGGGCTTTGGAAAGAGCCTGTACTGGAGGGGACAGGTACACTACACACAAGCACACTAAGATTCTCTTCAATACCTATGTGACTTCAGTATGAATGCATTGGTGGTATTTTTACTGGCATCAAAAGCATAGTTTTGACGATGAAGTACACAAATGCTCATCTCAAATAGCCACAAAACGTAAGAGCCCAATGAAATAAAATGTTTTTGCCCCTTTTGTTACCTTGACCCTCAAAAGTCATGGCTTACTGGGATAAAACTTAATTATTCATGCCTATTTTTTTACATTTAGATTACCTTTGCCATCGTCTAACTATGACTTAAAGTTTTAAAACACTAATATCTTTCCATACCCTAATATTTTTTAAAAACACTAATAATTTAATAACACTGCTGTTAAATGTAATCTTTAAAGTGTTATTTCACCCAAAAATTTAAATTCTTGTTAATTACTCACCCTCATGTCCTAAACTCGTAAGACTTTCGTTCATCTTCAGAACACAAATTAAGATATTTTTGATGAAATATGAGCGTTTTTTTTTTTTTTTGTCCCTCAATTAAGAGCTACACAACTACCACTTTGACGCTTCAAAAAGTTCATAAAGAGATTGTAAAACTAATCCATATGAATCGAGCTGTTTAGTCCAAAATTTCTGAAGAGACACGATCGCTTTATATGATAAACAGATTTAATTTGAGATTTTATTCACATATAAACATTAATCAACTCAAACATAAGTTTAGGTAAAAGGAAGCTCAAGAAAGTTTTCTTTAAGTGTGAGAACCAATGAGGTTCATTCTCGTGTTACGCAGCACATCTGAGCTACCGCAAGAGGTTTGTTCTCGTGTGTCATTCAGGTTCTGTTTGTTCGCTGATCGATGTTTATATGTGAATGAA
This sequence comes from Mylopharyngodon piceus, assembly GCA_039654765.1. Classification (NCBI taxonomy): domain Eukaryota; kingdom Metazoa; phylum Chordata; class Actinopteri; order Cypriniformes; family Xenocyprididae; genus Mylopharyngodon; species Mylopharyngodon piceus. The sequence continues at coordinate 20,578,503 of CM077457.1, forward strand.
AGCCTAAATTAAACCTGTTTATCATAAAAAGCGATCAAGTCTGTTCAGAAAATTTGGACTAAACTGCTCAATTCATATGGATTAGTTTTACGATCTCTTTATGAATTTTTTGAAGCGTCAAAGTTTCAGTTGCGTAGCTGTCTATGGAGGGACAGAAAGCTCTCAGATTTCATCAAAAAGATCTTCATTTGTGTTCCGAAGATGAATGAAAGTCTTTCGGGTTTGGAACAACACGAGAGTGAGTAATTAATGACAGAATTTTCATTTTTGGGTGAACTAACCCTTTAAGAAATCTCAAAATGAATATAAATTTTCCATACTGTACGTGTTGTGATGCCTAAATTCACTTGTAGCATTTAAATGGTCGATTTTAGTTTTTAGTGTTTTTTATTTTGAATTTATTTAGACAAAATAGTAAAGAATTTAAATATCAGCCATTTTTTAATATCGATACGTCCCAAGTAATTTCTGACTGTTTCATGTATGTGTAGGTGGAGATGGAGAGAAGCTGGTTTAATCTGCATGCTCAGGAGATCCAACCTCTGTACCTCTCTGAGAACATGGAGAAAGGCGGCTGGCTGAGAAGCCGTGGCTGCTCAGAGGACGCTTGGATTGGAGGCAGCTCTCTGATGGTGGAGGGCGTCATTCCATCTGGACTTCCTGAAGTCTGTGCAAGGTACTGGAGGTTTTGTTTTCCCTGGAATACAAAAAACTTCCGTCAAAACACCTTCTTTTTGCCCCTTTGTAGGATATTTTCTCTCCATGTTCCCTTGGCCGCCAGGACATTTGTCTCTTTTATCTACAAGCCACCTGTGGGAGTGAAGGTGTCCTTGGAGCTCAAAACGATAGATCTTCCCCTGTGCACATTCAATGGGACGGAGGAAATAGCATGTTAGTGGTCTCTCAGATCTTCTTCTTCAGATCTCTTAGAGTTTCTGTGGAGCTGTCATGTTTAAGAATGTGTAATATTAATCTAAGCTGTTTTATCGGATGTGTGTTTAGCTAGAAGTGTCTTTCCAGAAGCGTTAGCAGAGGATAATCAGTTGGTTAAGCAGTTTGTACAGAATTGTGGCCGGTGGACTTCAGATGGCTGGACTTCCAGGTGAGAGTCAACTGTTTAAAGCAGGGTTCGGTAACCTTTTTTTTACTGTCCCAGTTAATCAGGATATAACAAGATATAACCCTCAATTATATATACATATAATCAAATAAATATATACATCTGTTCTACAAATAATGCAGAATCTTAAATATTTCTGAAGCAATTTTTCACTGAACATTTTCATGCAACTTTTTTACATTTCTCAAAATCCTAAAACTTTGTTTATTTTCACTTTTAAATTAGACTTTAATAACAGATTTTCCAGGGCAACACTATTGAACCTCACAGTATGTATGTGTGAATGTTATACTTTGCACATCACCATCATTATTATCCAGTGATTATTCACTGGCCTGTGTGCCATAGGTTTTGGTCATAAACATCTGAAACACTTTCTCTAATAAAACTCAATGTGGTTTCATGCATAGATGTTTCCTGTTGAAAATGATTGGATGCTCATTGCGAGAAGTGTGTATTCGTTTTTCCCGAGATGAAGGAGATGAAGACGTCTCCTTTAACTGCAGGATTGGAGAGATTATGGTGAGATACACATGTACAAAACACGCACAGAACATGTTACACACCGCTTTCAAGATATTTTAGTGGGTTTTAATAATAGCGGTTTTCATTTTATGAGTGAAATAAGGTCTGTGGTTCACAATGAATTCAGGCCGATACCCATAAGCCAATTATTTTAAAACATAGTCTATATAGCCAATTAGTTTAAAAACAAAATGCTATAAACTAAAATCAGTTTTAAATGCTACAAGTGAATTTCACTAAATCAAAAAGTATATATATATAAAAAAAGATATTCATTTTGAGATTTAATAAAGATTACTCTTAACAGTGTTAAATTATTACTGTTTTTAAAGATAGACTTTACAGTAAGTGAGTGTTATATGACAGCAAATGTAATCCAAGTGTAAAAATATGGGGAAATGAGCAGCACAATTAAAAATACAGTATCAGCTGATAATAGGAAATTTAAAAATCTATAATTTTGTCTGATATGGTTCTGTTTTTTGTTTTTTTCTACAAAATAATTTACACACATGAACATATAAAATGTGAATGAAGTTTGCCTTCTGGGTTGCCTTATAGATTAACATCTTGACTGAACATATTGAACTACCATTCAAAATTTTTACATTTTTTTTATTATTATTATTAAATAATTAGCTTATATTCACCAAGGCTGCATTATTTAATAAAAAATACAGTAAAAACACTAATATTGTGAAATATTATTACAATTTAAAATAACTTTTTTATATTTTAAAAATGTAATTTATTCCTGTGATCAAAGCTGAATTTTCAGCATCATTACTCCAGTCTTCATTGTCACATGATCCTTCAGAAATCCGTTGTAACATTATAAAAGTCTTAACTGTCACTTTTGATCAATGCAGTCTTTCTGAATAAAAGTATTAATTTATTTCAATCTTACTGCCCCCAAACATCTGAACGGTACTGTACTTATAATGCTGGTAGTGGCTAAATTGTCTGTTTCCATTTTTTGCACAGCTTTTGGATGCAGAGAATCTTCATGCACCCCTGGAGTCTGTTCAAGGCATCTGTGTGAATGATGTGGTGTGGCAGACGGGTGCTTTGAATGAACTTGGACACACAATGAAGGTACTTTTGAACGCCACCTTACGCTGGCAATATCCCACTCAGCAGGTCCGCCATTTCCGGATACACTGGAGACATCTCCGTGGTCCTGACCCTCGGATTCGCTCTGGATCCCTGACTCTAATTGGCAAGTCTTACTCCACCCTGTACCGTGTGGTGGAGCTGGAGGTTCCTCCTGCTCCGGGTCTCGTAGAGCTGTTGGTGGAGCCTGTGAGCAGAGAGGGATTCAGAGTGCCTGAGGACCGGTGGGGCAGACGCACACTCAGCTATAGTTCCTCAGGGAACCCATGAACATGAAACGCTATAGCTGACATGCTGTTTTGATAGTATAAACAAATCTCTCTTCTATTCAATATGCAGTAGAATGTGAGATGAGTTGGTGCTAAATCTATATTTCATGAATGACTTGAGTTTTGTATTCTGAATACTTTAATTGAAAGAGCAGAAAAAATGTGCAAGATATGATTTGCACAATTATATCCTTCATTAAAGCTGTTTTAAACGCTAGTGTGCAAGGACCAGAGTGGTCTGTTCTTTTAGCCACTGCACAGCTCTAAAAGTGCATATATTTATATTTATTCATAAGTGGCATGAAAACCTCATAAAATTAATCAAGTAGCTTTTTTTTAAAAAAGGGTAATATTTCAACAAGAGTCATGCAATTCCCTTGTTTATGCATTTGTGTGAAATCAAGCAAGGAGATGATTCTAATTTCCTTTCTTCTTGAAAGACTTGCAGATACATTATTATTTGTGTTGCAAATAAACGGGAATGTAAAAACTTTATGGTTAGTTCTTTCTTAGCATATGTAGATTTCAGAATTCAAACTGTAAAAAAAATTACGACTTTATTGTTTGCACACATTCAAATTTACAAATTTTACAAGACGGGCATTGAAAAATGATTACATAATGATTACATTTCGACCAAAATGTTAAAAAAAAGTCAGATTTTGGTAAAATAACTGAGTGTTGATTGTCTAAAAGAGGTTCACAAGCCAGTTTGTATCTGAGTAAGATCCATCACTCCTGCTGAGTCACCATCTTCAACATCCGTAGAGCCATTGGCCCCTGGTCAGATGGGATCTGTGATGTAATGGATAGAGATGTTCACATACACTCATCAAGAGTGAAAATAAATACTAAGAAAATTTTCTTTTTCAGAAACAAAGCAAAACCACTATAACTTCTGCAGTTATTGCCATGCTAAAACTAACTGAATATGACAAAATTGAATATTACATTTTATAATCTCAAAAAAAACGTGTACCATATGTCCAGCTTTGAGGATCCAGTAGAAGGCAAAGTTCTTATAAGTCTTATAGAAAGCTCCAGTCTGGCTCAAAGTTTGTGGGTCCTCCAGTGCCGTCCATTTCATCTTGTTGAAGTATTGGAGTCCATCCCATTTCAGCTGTTTCACCCACAACTCCTGACCTGCTCATAAATAAACACAAAATCAATTAATCGCTGCAGTGCAGAAACACTATCCTCACAACAGCCAATCGTAATGGTCTTCCTAAATATCAAACTGATGGGCAAAATGGATTACAAAAAGCTTACAGACACCTTCTATTAACATCCCATTTCCACCAGGGTGATCTGATCACACAAGTAGTCAGCTGTGACATGTTACCAATCACACCTGGTATTAAAAGGCTTTGACCACTTATATTTGGCTTTCATGGACAGGATTGTCATGGACAGCCTCTTTAGTTTTCGTGTAGGACAAATAAGGCTGTGACACACCAAGGCGACGTCAAAGAAGTAGGGGCGATGAAAGCAGACCGTGTAGTCATCCCACGTCGGCTGTGTCTGAGACAAGACAAGAGTTGCCATTCTGAAATGTTTACTAATGGTAGACATCCTCACCCATTGTGTCCACGATGAGATCCAGCTGGCCATTGTAGACGGTGACATTGACACCTGCAGCCAGAAGCTGATCCACAATGTTCACCACAGGCTTCATGAAATCTCCTGCCATGCTGACAAACACAGCTTCAGCTTGTCCTGAAGAAACAGGTTGTGCTTACTCTTGTTAGAATCAGTTTTTTTTTTTTTTTTTTTTTTAAACACAGAAGTACCTTTGTAAATCATAAAAAGAATAATTACCTCCCCACGTGACATTCTTTGGTATGACGCCAAGCTTCTGTCTGATTGGCCCGTTCATCAACTCAGAAAGGGACTGACGGTGCAAAGGGCGAATGTGGCGACGCTTGAGCGAGGCTGTAAAAAACAAGACAAAATTATGCCTAAAACATTTACGTAACACGAATTTTTAAAAAAAAAAAAAAAAAAAAAAAAAAAGTGCATGTTGAGTTTCTCACCGAGAAATCCATCTGCAGCTTGATCTGAACTGGTCTTCATCTCATCAGTTTCTTGAGTGAGGATGTTGTAGAAGTTCACACCATTTGTGTTCTGTAACAAAATATGTTGAGAAACTGAATGAATCACATGATGTTCATTAATCCTATTTCTTTAATTAAACAATGAATTAAGAAGACCTCTACCTAAACCTATTCCTAAGCTACAGAAAGGTCTGTAGAGCATGTTCAACTCACCTGCTCCACCACATTCTCTGTGTAGGACCACAAGTCAGTGGCTTTTTGGTACTGGCCCTGTTTCACTGCCTCCAGCACTGCGTTCGCTGCTTTATTCACCTCATTCAGCCCATTGTCATCCAACAGAGACTACAGACACACATCAGCAGCATTAAATACTCTGACAGCAAATTATGAACAGTGAATGGCTGTAAGGGAACATTTAACTTGGCCAAATCAGAATATCAGAATGATTTCTGGAGGATCATGTGACACTGAAGACACTAATGGAGTAATGATGCTGAAAATTCAGCTTTGAAATCTCAGGAATAATTAAAAAAAAATATATATATTTAACACTTATTTTAAATTGCAATAATATTACACAAAACTACTGTTTTTACTGTATGTTTGAATATAAAATAAATGCAGCCTTGGTGAGCATAAGAGACTTCTTTCAGAAACATTTTTAAAGAATCTTACTGACCCCAAACTTTTGAATGGTTTCGTATGCATATGTCAGACCATTGATGCAGTAGTATGTTTTGATCATGCTAATGTAATCATGCGTTATCTCTGTAAAGAGGAGACGGAATGAGTTGAATATGGTGAATTACTCACTGTGCTGTAAAGATAAGGACCCCATGTCATGACTGAATCTGCAGGAAAAACAATAAGCAATCAGATGTGTTGAGGGCTGTATTGTGAGGCATTAGGTTTAAGCCAGGTTTTCGTTTGGGTTTATCACCAGTTTTATGCAGTCATGTGAGACTATACATGATGAATGTGCATAATGACTATGAGATATAACTTTAAATCAATAAAAAGTCATATACAGCTGCACAAAACCAGACTGAAGCTTGATAAGCTTTTTTACAAACCGATAGGAGAGATCCAGGAGTCTCCCAAAGCCACCCCAGCAAAGTTGCATTTGATTGAACCAGCTTGAACTGCCTAAAGAGAAAGAAAATTAACATTTAATTCATATTAAAGAGCAACAAAAACCTAGTATTCTAAGGAGGTGCCAGTTTACTTTTGAGGAACAAATCTGACTCAAGCTCTTCCTCTTTTAGATGAAATCAGCAGAACGCATGACTTAAAACGTCTTGCGCGTGTTGCTACAAAATTGCCTGTCATGAAGCCTCAAGTTAGAACAAACAAACATTTCAGTACCTTTGTGAGCTCGAGGGAAATAGCTGCTGCCATTTTGCCTCCGTAAGACTCCGAAAATATATGGAAGGGAATGCTCTGTTGTGGAGAAAAGTCAGATACTATGACGAATGTGATGTGTATATCAAATTCAATCTGGTAGGTATTTTTGTTTTGCTTACTTGAAACTCTGTCTTTAGAGAGAAAAAGCTCTTGAGGAGGACCATCATGTCTGATGCCACCATCGCAACGTCCTTGGTGAGGGCATCTTCAGTGTCTGTGTAACTGTATCCTGTGCCCACTGGGTTATCCACAAATAGCACACTGGCAGCACTCACCTGCATAGACACAAATATTTCTGGATGAACAATAAATTATTCACAGATTCCACAATAAGCGTTTTGTATTTAATATTATATAATGATTATATTAATACGTTACTTATACAGAGACGCTGAAACAAAACATATAATATACATTTCCCAAAATAAGCATCTCAATCAATACTGCAGATATGAGAGTCAAGATAATATATTAGTTTACCTACCCAAGAGGTTTCTCTCGGCTTTAGGTCTCTATCAAGAGGTCCAATTTCCTCAAAATTGCCAAAACCACAGCTAGATCCCCCAGGACCTCCCTAAAATAAACAGGAGCATGAGCGACCTTAGGCGTACTTGAGAAAATGTGAAGGAAATCCGGGTGGATAAACAGAAGAAGGTGTAACAGCTATGCGAATTCTGATTGAAAACAGCTTCCGCTGAGATATTCTCTAAATGGAGAAGATATATGACCGATCAGAGGAGTGACTAACCTGCAGCCACATAACCAGAGGTAGTTCTTTATAACTGGCACTGGAGCTATTGGCGTAGTACAACCACCAGAACATATGAGCTCCATCACGGACATCCACATATCCCCATGATTCTTTGGCTTGAACTGGAACACAACTACCTGTTTTTTGATTATAAGAACAACAAAAGTCACATTATTTATTATTCAAGCTTGGAGTTTGCGCAAAACTATCTCACTGTAAATGAAGCAGAGATTTTCTTAAGAGACGTTTAATGGGAGACAGACAGGAGTCAGGAGCGGGGATGGGAAACGTAAAGAATTCAACGATTCCGGTTCCGATTTTGATTCTTTTAAACGATTCTGTTCCGGTTAATAAGATTCTTTTAGTAAGTTTTTGGAAGAAATATTTAGGGGCGGAATGAAAAAAGAATGCAATTCCTACTATACTTAACTTACTCCTCTCAGTTTTTTTAAACAAAATACCATAAGCACAACATAGCACAACGGTAATAACAGTTCTTGGTTCATTTCGAGTCGCACATGACGACAGTCGGGATTCGATTCAGTAACCGGTCCGATTTATTTATTTATTTTTAATTGAGAACCAAGCTAAAAACATATATATATATAAAAACTACAAACAATATAAACAATTATAGAAAACCATTGCAGATAGAGTATTAAACTAGTTGCACTGCATGGTCCCTATTTTAAGTTTTACTTTTAGATAGTTTCCATCCGTTTTAATTGTTCATTGTTCATTGTTCATGTTCATCAAAATTTAAATTGTTCAAATGGAATAAAATAATGTCCGTTTGACTTTATGAATATAATAACGAGCGATTATAATAATTAAACAAAATATCAATGCACAACTGAAGCGTTTTTGATTCGATAAAAAGAACCGATTCATTCGAGTCATTCGTTCTGCCACACAACTGTCAGCACATGTTCGAAAACCGTAAACGGAACCGAAATTTCAGGAAAATCATTCGGTATTATTTTTAAAATGGAAGTTGGTTCACAACCTTAATCTGAGCCGATTAACTGGATACAAATGAAACAACGGACAGCATCTTTGCTTTCACTTTGTATCTAAAGTTACAAAACATTTCAGTATATATTCTCATGCTGCAATTGCACCTCTTAAGACCAGTAACTATACTAAAAGGGTAACTGTGCCTAAAAAGACACAAGTAACGCCTAAAAAAAAGTGCATTCAGCACATAAATATTGCATAACTTACCTTTATGAGAGTTCACAGAAAACAGCAGCACGACCAGCATGCCAATCCACGACCGTGCCATTGTTATTGATCTCAAGCTCCCTGAAACAGTGGCACAGAGTGGCTGACTGTGTTCGGACCCACCGGCTATAAGTACTCAAACCCAAACCTCTCTGAGCAATGTGATCATGTAAGGAACAGTATCATATGACTTCAGTCAGCTGACGAACAGGGAAATAACCTGCCGCTATTCTCTTCCAGACCGGTGGAGGGCAGCAGAGTGTGTGACGGCGTGACTGAAGCCCTCGTTTAAAACAGTGAGCGCTTCCATCGTCCTCATTCTGACAATACTGCTCAGGCATGGCCACCTCCAGTCTCAATTCTGTCAGGGTTAGATTGTACTTTGATTATCCTCCTCCCGCGACACCTGAGTGTCGGATGTGTTGGTTGCTGGTGGACTTGAACAAATGTCGAGTTATCACAGATCTTTCCAGCATTATAAAGGAAAAGTTTGGCTACAGTCGTAAGACTATTTTAGACTTGTTTATTGAGGATTGCTACCTGCCTGCCACAGAAAATATTTATATAGTACGTGATAATGACAGTATAAGGTAAGAACGGTGTTGTACAATAATATGGTAGTTAAATATCATTTTAAGCTTTTATATGTTGATAAGTGTTTATTTATCATCCCTATTGACAGGGTAAAGGTATCCAGTCCTGTTTATGTTAATGGAGCTGAGGCTTACAAGAACTCTGAAGCACAAATCTCAAAGACCAAGAAAAGAGTGAGAGAGGATGAGATGCAGAACTGTGAAGGTCTAAGTAAAAAAAAGAAGCATGAAGATGCTCATAGCAATGGCTCTGCACCAGCAGAGGATGGCAAAAAGAAGAAGAAAAAGAAGAAAAAAGAGGTGAAGGAGTCAGCCACCAAACCTGCCACCCCTCAAAAGAACATTGCAAACCCTTCCTCTACGAAAAACAACAGAAAAAGCACTTCTGCTGTCAACACCAGTGACAAAACATCACGTACGAAGAATCATGAACCAACGTCAGATTCTTCAGATAGCAGTGAGGATGAATCTCACAAAAAGGCCCCTCTACCAAAACCTAAACCCAAGCAGAATGGTGCAACCAAAAAGCCCGCTGTGGCTGCGCGGAAAGAAAGCACATCATCAGATTCATCATCTTCGGGTGACGTTAATAAATCCAAAAGCAGAAACCCTGTACAGCCACTTCCTGTTACACCTAAACCATCTAGCACAAACTCAAAACTTCCACTACAGACACCTCAACGTAGAGAGAGCTCCACAGATTCCTCTTCCTCCTCCTCATCGTCATCACCCAGCCAAGTCAAATCTGTAGCCAAGAAATCACAAGCAGCAAGTCAACCTTCCTCAACCACTCAAAGTTCAGTTCAGTCGGTCTCGTCTTCTGTGTCCAAAAAGCCCCAGGATAAGGCAGAGAGCTCAGACTCTGATGCCAGTGAAATAGAGCTTGTGATTAAAAAACCAAACCTACACGGAATGGGATTGAGAATTGCTGGTTTGAGCCCCGGTGTTAATGAGGCAGCAGGCAGGGACAGAGGAAACACAAGAGGTCAGGAGAGAGGCAGAGGTCGAGGTGCAAATCGAGGCAGTGGGAGAGGAGGTTTTGGTCGGGCCAAGGGAACACCATGGAAACAAGACTGTCATTTCAGCTATGAAAATGGCGAGCGGCAGAAACAGAATGATTCTCTGACTAATGAAAGTTTTATTCTGCAGGTGAGATGAATGTGAAGATGTGGTTTATAAGATGTAGCTACTGTTATACCCAATTTTCGCAGAATAACTAAAGCATGTGGCTGCTGAAAAAAATTCTCCACTAAACCACAAAATCTAGTGTTTTTTATATGATATGTAAATCATATATGCCTGCTTTCACAGAAAAAGCTTTAGTTAGTCCCAGACTAAAATGCATGTTTGAGCTGTCTTAACTGAAAGCAACTTTCACTGACATGTCTTAAAATATGTCACTGCCATTGTTTTGTCTCCAGGTGTACACCAGTAATATTTTTTTTAAAGCCACATTTATAAAAGCTACTTAAATGTCCCAATTTAACTTATGCTGGCTTAGTCTGTGAAACCAGGCCATAGAATTTTATTTTAAATCTTTCAAGATATTTATAACAATTAGAGTTAATTTTATATAATGCTTATGTCATTAGTTAATGTTAATCAGCATTTTATTTATTTATTTATTTATTACATTAAAAGCTAGATTTTTCTCAGTAACACTTAATATAACACAATTAATATAAAGTGTAATTTTTACAATTTGTGTCATACGTCCAGACCTGGACAACACTTTCAACTAATAGTTCTTTGTTTTTCATATAATTTTATATTAGTGATGCACCGATATATCGGCCAATAATCGGTATCGGCCGATACCAATTATTGTTGATGGTTTAAAAACAGCTGATAGTCAGGGCCGATATATCCTGTCAATCAAAAGAGGGCAGGAAAATGCACTAAATTTGAGCTTTGTGTAATTTAATCTTCAGAATTTAGTTAATGTGTGTTAATATTAATTTGAGTAATGTGTTCGTTTATAACTGATAGCAGTTACTCTGAAACAAGTTGATGAAATGGAGAGAATAAAGATTTTTTTATTTGCATTTCTTTCAAAATATAATAATAAAAAATATGATTAATTATTAATTATAATGAAATTATCATTCATTTAAAAGAAGGTATAAAAGGCAGAGCCCCCGAACTATCATTATCAGTATCGGCAGATATCACTCTGACTAATTGGCTATCGGTATTGGTGGAGAAATTTAGTATCGGTACATCTCTCTTTCTAGCTCTATTTATTATGTTAATTTATTTTTTCTTTTTGAAAACTTGAATTACTAACCATACGGTTCATGTTGTGTGTTGTTGTAGAATCCACCCGAACCAGCTCCCAAACGAGATTACGCAGCTTTACCCTTGCTGGCCGCTCCTCCTGCAGTGGGTCAAAAAATTGCTTTTAAGGTAATGTGATTTGATGAATGATAATAGAAACACTTGAGGATATTTTTTAAATTATCTTAATAATATGATGTATGATTATTTATGTTCATTTGCTAGTATAATACTTCCTAGTTTCAGTGATCACATGTCAGTTGTCTTTGATCAGTTTTTCACAGAGATGTACTTTGAAGTTCTTTGATTGTTCTCTCCTGTCTCATAGCTTTTGGAGCTGACTGAAAACTACACACCAGAAGTGTCTGATTATAAAGTAAGCCGTTTTACACTTCTGTAATGTAAATTGTGTTGTGTGTGCACATTAAAAACAGTCTTTGATGCTGTTATTTAGGAAGGGAAGATTATTGCATTCAGTCCTCAAACAAAAGTGCTGGAGCTTGAACTGCTCTCTCAACCGCAAGGTATTACCAACATTTTTTTATTATTGCCACTGTTTCAGTTATATAAATCTGACACCTGGAGCTTGGCAGCTGCTTTATTACAGTATGTGCTAGATTGCACTCTTCCTTCTGCAGCAATAATTTATTTTGTTATGTGTCTTTTAGTTCCAGCTGAACCTGGCAAGTTTGACCTGGTATATCAGAACCCTGATGGATCAGAGATAGTAGAGTATGCTGTCACACACGGATCACAGGTACTGAATGCTCTCTTAAATGTTACATTAAAGGAATTGTTCACCCAAAAATGAAAATTATTCCATAATTTACTCATCCTCAAGCCATCTTAGGTGTATATGACTTTTTTCTTTCAGCCGAACACAGTTGGAGTTATATTAAATAATATCCCGGCTCTTCCCTGCATTGTAATGGCATTAAATAGTGCCCAAGTTTTTGAATCTCCATCATCGCATCCATCCATCATAAAAGTAATCCATACGGCTCCAGGGGGTTAATAAATGCCTTCTTAAGTGGAGCGAGGCTTTTTGTAAGAAAATATCCATATTTAAAACTTTATGAACTATAGTCACTGGCTTCTGGCAACGGCTGTACGCACGCTCACAAGAGTCGAGTTCCTGCACTGTTTAATGCCATTACAAAGCTGGGAAGAGCCGGGATATTATTTAATATAACTCCGATTGTGTTTGGCTGAAAGAAGAAAGTCATATACATCTAGGATGGCTTGAGTGAGAGAAAATTATGGGATAGTTCGCATTTTTGGGTGAACTTCTCCTTTAAAGGAACACTCCACTTTTTTTGAAAATAAGCTAATTTTCCAACTCCCCTAGAGTTAAACAGTTGAGTTTTACTGTTTTCGAATCCATTCAGCCAATCTCCGGGTCTGGCGGTACCACTTTTAGCATAGCTTAGTATAGTTCATTGAATCTGATGGGACCGCTAGCATCTCGCTCAAAAATGACCAAAGAGTTTCGATATTTTTCCTATTTAAAACTTGACTCTTCTGTAGTTACATTGTGTACTAAGACCGACGGAAAATTAAAAGTTGTGATTTTCTAGGCCGATATGGCTAGGAACTATACTCTCATTCCGGCGTAATAATCAAGGAACTTTGCTGCCGTACCATGGGTGCAGCAGTAATATCATTGCGCCTGCTGCACCCAAGCAGCTACAGAAGAGTCAAGTTTTAAATAGGAGAAATATCGAAACTCATTGGTCATTTTTGAGTGAGATGCTAACGGTCTAATCAGATTCAGTGATCTATGCTAAGCTATGCTAAAAGTGGTACCGCCAGACCCGGAGATCGACTGATTGGATTCGAAAACGGTAAAACTCAACTGTTTAACTCTAGGGGAGTTGGAAAATGAGCTTATTTTCAAAAAAAGTGGAGCGTTCCTTTAAGTTAACACCAAGTGGATTTTAGTATGGCTGGAACATTGAATTGACCCTTCAGAATTCAGGGACAGATCTATCTATATATTAAAAAGCTTTTATTATGGATTGGAAGTGCATATGGACTGATCATGCATACTACTAAACACAAAGGCAAGTGTACTTGAACTACATCATTAGGTGAATGTGTATTCCATATATTGATCTCTTCAAGTCCACTTTATAGCCACTTCATTTTTTTTTTTACCATTTATAATTACAATGTATTTAGACTGTAATTTTGAATGTAAAACTGACTTTTTGCTGGTACTGTCTTTGTTGGTGGGGAGATGTTTTAGATATCAGCAAGATACGTGGTAGTCATACGAATAAAAAGAAAAAAGTTTGTTGCGTGAAGAGTATTTGTGAATAATTAGCACCACAACTAATTATTTCTCACGCTCTTATCATATGGTGAATTCAGATTTAAGATCATAGTTACTACACTTGCTGGGGAAATGCACTTGACACAAAGGAAGTGCATACTCCATGTTTAACATATCCAATGTATGTCTTGACAGTGCTAATGCGAGTGCTGTTTTGCAAAGCTCTAAACCCTCTTTTGTAGTTTGGATTGTAACCCCATCCCCCAATCCCACACAATTGTTGCTTTCTGATTTTCCCTTTTAATTGTTTAAGTGAATAAGGGCAGTTCTTTGTACAAGTGCATATGCTGTGGTAGGCTAAAACAAGCCTGTCTTTGATGTCTTTACTGCAGCTGACCGAGCGCTGGGATTCTCTTCTGGAGCCCCGGCTCATTGTGGAAAATGTCGGATGATGGTCAGAGAAAACATGCAGCCTGAGCCAGACCTATACGAATAACCTTTTTTATTTTAATGCTGTTTTGTGGAAACAGCTCATTCCCATAAAACTGTATTAACTTTTTATTTTATTCTAAATGTCAGTTAAATAAATACTTTTTGTTTTTTAAATATGGGAGTATTGACAGTGTTTGTTTATACAGAGAGTACAAATAGCCAACTTATTGGCAAAGACTAATTTTACTACTGAGATTTTTTTTTTTTTTTTTTGTACAAATAGTAGCATGTTACTTATTTTTACACTTTTACTTGGATGTTATTCACAGAAAGTGTACAAATATCACTATTTGGACTTGTAAACAAGGTGATGAGTACAGAAGATAAGTGAAGTCACCACACAAACCAACAACAAAACAGATTAAAGCACACTGTTTTTTACCTTATCAAAGGATACGCATGGAAATTGCGTATGTAACTATAGCAGCAATAGAGTGCATTAATGCTCAGTTTATTGCAGAATGAATATGCTCCCAAACGAGACTACACAGCTTTACCCTTGCTGGCAGCTCCCCTTGCAGTGGGTCAAAAATTGCTTTTAAGATAATGTGATTTGTTGAATGATAAGAGAGGATTTTTAAATGATCCTGATAATATTATAAATGATTATTTATGCTCAGTTGCTAGTAGAGCTTATCGAGAACTACACACCAGAGGTGTCTGATTTTGAAGTGAGCTATTTTACACATATATACAGTATATTAATGTATTAACTAACATGAACTAACGATGAGCAATACATTTGTTACTGTATTTACTAATCTTCGTTAACGTTAGTTAATGAAAATACAGTTGTTCATTGTTTGTTCATGTTAGTTCACAGTGCATTAACTAATGTTAACAAGATTTTAATAATGTAGGCCTATTAGTAAATGTTGAAATTAAAATTGACAAAGAATAATAAATGCTGTAGAAGTGCAGTTCATTATTAGTTCATCTTAACTAATGTTAACTAAAGTATTACCACTTTTTCTTATTCCAGTGTTGCAAGAACATAACGCTTGGTCTCAAATGCTCTATGTCTGGTCCATGAGAAAAGGAGAGTTCTGTTAAGTAATGAATATAGTATAGGCCTATATCATACATAAAATAGTAAGAATAATATTCTGATGGATGAACTGATATTCATGATTCAGCAGTGCTGACACTGAACAAGAGTACATGAATAAATAGTTGATGATAATCTTCTGTATCAGTTTTGAAACTGCTTTGAATCGGGGAACAGCGCAAAATGATGTCAATGTGAGTTGATTTAATCCAGTCATTTGAGTTTCGTTGACATTTATGTCAACTGCGTGAACCAATCAAAGCGAGCTAAATACAACCGCATCATAGGTGACGTCAAACTCAATCTAGCCCTCATTCCGGTAGGAGCAGGTACGCGCGAGCCGTACCCCTCCCCAGGCGCAGATGGTTCCTTCCAGCTGGACTGAAGTGATGCTGATGATGTCAGATCGCTGAGTGAGGCTGAGCTCCGCGCGAGCTGACATGATGGCGAGCGCGCACACAGCATTCAAGTCTCTCTAATACAAAGCGTTTACCAGCGCATCATCATAACGATGGACGGCAATGTCTTCCCCGACCAAGAACAGCTGCTGGTATTCCTGAAAAAGCTCAAAGAAGTGTTCGACGTGTGCGACGAGGATGCAGACGGATATATTCGGGTTGAGCACTTCGTGGACCTCGGTCTACAGTTCGGCCAAGGAGATGAAGTAAGAACCTGTCTTTACATAATCATTCACTCTGTTCCTTAAGTCAGGAATGTTTGTCATTTAATACTGCAGTGCACTTTTGTACCTTACACCTTACAGTCTATGGGAATATTTCAGTAAATCACTTTCACCAATTTTGTGCAAACAGGTTGGCTTATTCACATATCTTATTTTGCGTAATTGGTGCCGGACGTGTATGGCGCTATAGTTTTATATTTGGCTACTGGCAGTTTAATAATTGCACTTCCGCCAAGTAACCAAGACAACTGTCTCCTCACTCTCCTTCATAAACTGTGATGTCATCAGCCATCACTTACAGATTCAACAGTTCATGTTTTTTTTTGTTTTGTTTTGTTTTTTTGGAAATTTAACAGAAGCAGGAATACATCACCATTTTAATTCCACAATAGACCAGTTAAAATGGCAAAATGTATATAAATGGAGAGCTGACTTACTGTCCAAACAAAATATAGATGTCCTTAAAGGGACAGTTCACCAAAAAATGAAAATTCTGTCATCATTTAGTAGTCATCTTATGTTGTTCCAAACCTGTATGAAAGATAAGACATTTTTTTTATTTTTTTATTTTTTTTATAAATAATGTTGCTAATAAAAAAAGTTTCCATTCCCTTTGACTTCCACTGAATGGACAAAAAATACAAAGGAAGGCAATGGGAACCGAAACTGTTTGGTTACCAACATTCATCAAAATCTTTTGTGCTTCACAGAAGAAAGAAATTCATACAAGTTTGGAATGACATGAGGATGAGTAAATACTATTTTCATATCATTGCTGAATGCCATTCCAGCATGTCTGATAATGTAGAAATATTATGTTTGGTAAAGGTTAACATGATCTACTATCTTGGGTAGTTATTTGCTCAGAAAATAGACAAATTACCTAATGGTTTTCCCCATTTGTTGTACTGAAGACATTGTGATACTTGGCTTAAACATCATACAGGATACATTGAAAACTACAAACTGAAATTCTTAAGCAACCCTTTTTTAGTTTTGGTAATCAAAATAATTTCATTTTTAAAGTTGATCATGATGTTATGTGCGTTCTGTTGTTTGTAGAATAATTCTCATCTCAAGCAGTGCGCAGCAATTGTAGATCTTGACCTTGCATTTCTGGCCTCGGTGGTTCAATGTGTGCTTCTTGAAGACCTGCCAATAAATGCTTTTGTCTAGAAATCTGTCTAATGGAGGGCACGTCTCCTCGGAGTGACCAGTCAATATCCACTGCCCTGAGTCTTGCTGCTGCTGAACATCAGTTGAGCTGAGTTTGTGTATTTTGATCGAAATTGCTGTTTACACTCAGTCACTCAGAAGACATTATGTAGCACTCTGTTGATAAAATAGAGCAAGTGAACTTAACTTAGATTTACTAATAAATTAAGTAGAATTATCTAAATTGGCAACATAATGACCACCCGATTGACTTTCATAAGGATTTATTTAAAATGTGGCATTGTTTTTCGTGCTGATCGTTTAGTTGTTCTGTCAGTTCAGCTTATCTGCTCTGGAGAAGTGCCTGTATTTAGAGCGTGACCAAAACAAACAACATAATGGGAATCACAGGTGCTTTGGTTAATCCTCATTATCTTTTTCTTATTTACAGAGACGTCTATTATTCTGCCCGGTTAGGCCACACTGTGTTTGTCTGTTTAGTCACTCATCGTGCTTTGTTTTAAATGAATTAGACGTTACACTGGAGTAGCTGGAGCCTGAATGTGCTTTCTCGTAGCAGAAATAACGGCTATAAAAACACTAATTTCCTTTACTGTCACCATGGCAGTCATGTTTTACACTCTGAGGATACTGAAAAGGCCTTTCCTGTCAGTAAATGGAGGGTGGTGTTTAAGATAAGGACATGCAGGTTGTTTTGGATCTGTAGGTTACACAAACTTCACAAAAGATGGCTGGATTTATCAGGGGGCATCATGAGATTGATTTGAGAGTGTAGTTTGAGTTTTGGTGCTCGCGGTTGACCGTAGCAGAAGTCTTTATTTTCTTTACGTAGTCATTTTTTCTGCTCTGTGTGCTGCTCAACCATGTGCAGCCATTCTTTTTTTCAGCCAGTCATTTGCTGTTTTATTCAGCTGATTAAGATGTTTAATTGGCTTCCTTTACACATTCAATTTAATCCATAATGAATTGTGGTGCCTCAAGGCTCTTTGACATTTAAAATGAGTCTCTGTGGTCTCAGTGGACGGCAGTAATGAAAACGGTTTGAACAACCTGCCTCGATTTGCCTAAATTTTTTTTTTAGGAAATCTCGATGTTGTGCACTGCTTATTTGACCACAGGTTCATAATATCGAACATGCTTACATTCAGCATTATCAGAGGTGTTTTTAGAGATTCAGTTTTATTATTTGTGTTTTTGTAATGATTTACTCTATCTTTAGGCTCTCCTATCCCAGTCATTTTGGATTATTAATGTAATCATTAAGCACACAGATAATCTAATTTGACTTCCGAAATTACCCCATGCCAGCTCCAGGAGTCGTCCCAGTATATTTTTATAACACATTAGGTCGTGCGACTGTTTTGCTTGCTAAACACCGTGAGCAGTATGCAGGAATCAGCAGTGGTGACAAATGGGTTGATTTTATCTGATTGATAGAGGCACAAAGCAGAAGGACACAGTAAGAGTCGTCATTCCAAACCTTCATTACAGTGTCAAACCAAAATACAAATCATTACTGCTGCAAAGGACAAACTCGCAATGTTTTGCTGTTATGTAATCACCTCTGAATGAGGTGTAAATTATAATGTGGTATTATGTAAATTACATTATCTCAGATGTTAGTCTCCAAAAAAGGTTGTATATATGTTGCGTTTTCTATGTTATGTATATGATTTTTATGGTGTTTTTGTACAGTATGTTTTTTTTTGTTTTGTTTTTTTTGCTGTTATTTATGTATACTACTGTTTGGGGTTTGTAAGATACACACCAAATAGTGTACACCAGAGATGGATTAGTAATAATAATAATATGATGATGATGATTATGATGATGATAATGATGTTGGATTATAAGTACTAAAGATTCAGTGATGGGCTTTCATTTTGCCATTTTTTTTTTTTTTTTTTTTTAAATGTTTTTGACAGAAGTCTATTTTGCTCACTAGGCTGCATTTATTTGATCAAAAATACAGTAAAACAGTAATATTGTGAAATAATAAAATTACAATAAAATGAATGTTTTCTATTTTAATATATTTTACGATGTAATTTATTCCTATTATGGCAAACCTGAATTTTTGGCATCATTACACCAGTGTTTTTAGTGTCACATGATCCTTCAGAAATCATTCTAATATGCTGATTTGCTGCTCAAGAAAAAAAAAAAAAAAAAAAAAAATTATCAATGTTAAAAACTACGGAGCCCCGGACATGACATGCATGAAAAAAATAGTAGGCTAAATCATGCGCACGATTTACTATTTCGTTCCCTCGATTTATAAATCATGCACATGATTTATAAATCGAGGGAACGAAATAGTAAATCGTGTGCTCGTTTTAGTAAATCGAGGGAACAAAATAGTCATTCGTGCGCACGATTTAATTGTTTTTCTTGCATGTCATGGCTCTGTAAAAAACAGTTGTGCTGCTTAATATTTTGTGGAAAATTGATACATTTTATTCAGGATTCTTTGGTGAACAGAAAGTTCAAAAGAACAGCATTTATTTGAAATATAAATCTTTTGTAAGCCAGGATCATGCCTTAGTTCAATTAGGGCATTTAAGTAGCTTTCATAAACATTCACTAGAAAAAAAAAACATTACTGATGTGCATCTTGAGACAAAACAATGGCACTGACTCATTTTAAGACAAGTCAGTGCAAGTTACTTTCAGTTAAAACAGCTAAACATGCATTTTAGTCTAGGACTAGCTTAAGCCTTGTCTGTGAAACCGGGGGTACGTCTTTACTGTCAATTTTTATCAGTTTAATGTGTTCTTACTGAATAAAAGTAAATAAAACTTTTAATGACCCCAAATTTTTGAACGGTAGTGTAAATGTTATATTTTTAAAATGTTATATTTTTATGTGGTTTCACTTTATTTTGATGGTCCCTTTATTCTGTTGTCTATAAGTAATGTTGCACCTACATGTCTACTAACTCTCATTAGAGTGTTAGTAGAGTATTAGTAGACTGGTAGGCAGGGGCGCCGCTAAGGGGGGAAAAGTTAGGACGATTCTAAGGGCCCATGCACTTTTGGGGCCCCCAGAGATCGGTTTTAGTAGTAGTAACAGTCAGTGCTCGAAGTGGGCCAGTACGCACCGGTTGCGGTTGCACCGGTTCTCACATGTTGCCAGTACTCTGAACGCCCACACCGAAACGTAGAATCATCAGACTATTAATTAATTGTATATATCGCACGTTCTGAGCTTTTATAAGCTGTACGAACTGAACGGATCAATTGTCTGTGCAATATGACTGTGACTGAAGCCCAGTTGTTTAATTCTGCATGAGTGGCACGCGAATCACCGTAGGCGCGTTCACCAGCGCGCTCCAAAAGATTTGCACGAGCCGTTCCTATGCGACGCTGATGATAAAATGTGCAACCCATTTGGATTCTATTGAGGATCGTAAAACGCTATCCGGAGAAAGTCGAACATGATCTAAAACAGGCACTAAAATGACTGATGAAAAGAGGGGAAAACATCATCCTGCAAGCTTTTTAAACTCATGAAGACCACATTTACTAGAATTTATCACATTCTATTGTATTTATTGTGGCAAATTTTGACTAGTTGTAGAATTTATAATAGTTAATCTGTCAAGGGAATAGATTTTTCACTAAAGATTTACATTACAACTGTGGCATGTTGTATATAGTTTCTAACTGTGTTGCTATTTTTCATAACAAATGCAATAAAAAGAAAGAAAGAAAGAAAAAATGGTCTTACCTGTAATTATATCCTTATTGTAACAAATGCTATAGTTAACAATTACAAGAACTATGTTATTTTAAGGCCGAGTACAAGTTAGAAAGAGCTAGGTTGACTTGTATGTTTGATGCGGAATGGGTGCGGTAAGGGCTCCAACTTCAAATTCTTTCATAGGGCCCAAAATTGCTAGCGGCGCCCCTGCTGGTAGGGTTAGGGTTTGTAGAATATGTTGACATGTACTTGCAAATTTACTTACAGTCCAGTAGAATGTAAGGTAAGGTCATGGGTTTGTCACGTGTTTCCGGTGTGAGTACGCTGTGTGCGTTTGGCTGCCGCTTCACACCGGGCTGTTTGTCTGTTTTGTCCTGTTAAAATGTGTTTTTACGTCTTACACACTTCACCTGGACTTTAACTGGACAATTCATTTTATGATTCCCGCTGGTGCGCAGAGGTGGTGTGCCCCACTATGCTGCTTGTTGGGTGTTTCATCTGGCCTACCTGAACCCTCCGGCCTGCCTGCCTGGCGTTGTTTGCGGTGTGGATGCTGTGGACGGAATGTCCCTATGTCGAGTTTTCCCACTTGCCGTTTGGGGTCTGCTCTGCACTCGATCGGGCTCTGTGGTGAACATCAATTTATCATCGAGTGTTCCCGTTTGCCGCTTGAGGTCCTGGAGTTTGCACTTTTTGGACGTTGTGTTCAAACTTCAAGGTGCAGTTTGACGCGGTTTGCTTGCACGAGGGACTGTTTGCTGCATTCTTATTGTACTGCTTCTGTTGCACAGACAATCTAGTCAGATAATGTTATTTTTTATAATTTTATCTCACTCCGGATTATGCATTTTATTCCAATACCATGATTATCTGTGATGTTTGATATGTATACTGTATCGTGTCTTTGTATTGTATACTGTGTTTTTCTTGTGTTCATGTTTTGTTTGTAAAGCGCTTTGAGCTCTGGAAAAGCACTATATAAATTAAACTTATTATTATTATAATGTTGGGCGACCATCACAATAGAGTTAGATATAGCAGATATTAAGCAGACTACTAATGCTGTTAGTTGACATGTAGGTGCGAAGTTACTAATAGTCAACAGAATGTTCAAAAGGGACCATCAAAATAAAGTGTTACCTTTTATGTTTTTGTAATTTTTTTTGTTACATATTACTTTACTTTTCATTTTTGTTATGGTTATTTTTCCCTTTCTCTATTTAAATGGATACTATTATAGCAGAATACAACTGAAGATTATCCTGTAATAATCGCAGTGAAGAAAATGGCTATAAAGTAGTGCTTGTCATTAGTCAGAAGCAAATGTTTTTGTGCCACATTGTACCATTTGCAGTGATACAGTTGGGTGCTTTGTGCAGAAGGAAGTGATATAACAGCATGAGTGTGAGTGTGAGGTACAGTCACAAATGACTGGTCTCTCTACATGGAGCAAGTCACAGATTCTGAGTCACAGTTGTGAGGAACAGTCATGATAGCAGCTTGAATGTTTGTAATGACCATCTCTATGTCCTGGCAGGTCTTCTCACCAATCCATCCTCCATTTCTTTTCTTTAATCAATCATTTACATTCGTTCTTAAACCATTTAAATTGTTATCACCTTATATCCATCCCTTCTTCCATTTTCGTTTCCTATTATCTCATACCCTTTTTCTTTGAAGGCTCTTTCAGGTCACCTTTTTCTTCATCCTCCATCTAGTCTTCACCTTCATTCCTTATTCCTCCCTCTCGTCTCTCCCCTCCCCTTCTCCATCTCCTCCTCCAGTCTGTTTCCTGATGCTGTATGAGGTTGTGGTGATTGGTATGCATGAAGAGCACGAGGATGTTTCAGTGCAGAACGTGTGGTGAACATGTGTGCCTCTGCTCTCCTTCCCCTCCCACGGGCTGAGCTGTGCTGGCCTTGAAGAGCGCTTGCTAACATTGATCCCTTGACACAACGCTCATTAACAACAGCACTACTTCACAGGGACCCTGATAGAACACACTGTGACAAGATGTGAGGGTCAACAGCATCTGACTGAGCTTTAATTTAATCGTAGTTCATAGATGTTGTATGAAATGCAGAATTGAAAACAAAAATGGTGCTTTACTTATCACGTATGCTGACTGTGAGGATGAAGTTTGATGAAAGACTCTTGTTTTGATGCGCTCAGTGAGTTCAAAGAAACAAAGAGTTGGTAATGAGCCTGGAGCTATTCTGGACGTGGTGTGAATTTTTTATTTTTGCTGATGGAGCCAGTTTTAGTAATGTAAACTGAACGCAAAGAACATCTTTAAAGGGTTGGTTCACCCAAAAATGAAATTCATCTTCGAAACAGAAATAAAGATGATTTTGATTTTTTTTAATCAAATGATTTTTAATGAAATCTGAGGGATTCATTCCCCTAAAACCTCCACGCTTCAAAAAATTCATAAAAGCATCGTAAATGTAATCCAAGTCTTTATATGTGAATAAAAGCCTAAATTAAATCTGTTCATCATACTGTATAAAGCGATCGTGTTTCTTTAGAAGACTTGGATTACACTGTTGAATTCATATGGATGTCTTTATGAACTATTTTAAGTGTGAATGTTCCGATGTAATAGACGTTCGATGGAGGGACAGAAAAAATATATTTAAAAAATATCTTTATTTGTGTTTCGAAGATGAACAGAACATGAGGGTGACTGACAGCATTTTTATTTTTGGGTGAACTCCTTAGGTTCAACTTCTTCATTCGACGCAGAGCAAAACGATTGAAACTCACGGAACCATCACAATCCTTCTTTAGAAACTGCACAAACTGTTTCCACCGCAACGGCCATGCAAGTATCGTACATTTAATGAGGTGATTTAAAAATAATAAGCTGATGGTTCTTTTCACGGTTTAATGACTCTTTTAATAGCTTCATTCCCTGTTTTCATTTCCGGCTTCATTCTGTCACTTTTCATTTTACTGTGTATGTGTGATTGTGTGTCTGTGTTTGTTAGATTAGTTGTGTTCGTGATTTAGTTAATAAAACTTGTGCACAATACATATTTGGTTCCGATTCCCTGCCTGAAAATAAATGTCACTTAAATGTTCGATCTTGTTACAAGCTCTAAGTGCTGTAAATGCTAAGAAAGAATTATTTTTCTGTGGCTGTGAAAAATTTCCTTTTCTTAGAATTAATTATTAATCAATACTGAGTGTTCACAGGATGAACCGATTAATTGATTGTAATGTTAATGTAGCTACATCAAATTAATCCAATTAACTGATCCAGATATTCATAATTAATCATAATAAGTTATGAAGAATTATTAATATTTCCCTTTTGAGCTAATTCACTACAAAACCAAACTTTTAAATGGTAGTGTACATGTGAATTGCATTCTTCTGTAGGTCTCTCTGAATTACTTTCTCTCTCTGCCTGAGCTGAAGTAGTGGAGAAATTTGGGCCAAGTGATTTATTTAGCCCATGTGTGCTCCTCTGTGTGAATGCACCATCACACAGATGCATCACATCACCTGATTCATGGCTGCTGCATGTGTTTCATCTCTCTGTTAGAGCTATTGCACTAAACACTTCTATATCCGTGGCAGCGTGGTGAATGAGGTTTTAAGGAGAGAGCTGCGAGACTGAGAGGTTGTCAAGAACACTTCAGCTCCTCTTGGAGGTGAATATATTTAGAAAGGGGTGACGTTGTCAAGGAGCTGTGTGTGAGGTGTGAGTCACAGTTATGATGATTTCTGTGTTACCATGGAATGTTTTCTCATAAACTTGAACAAGTCCGGCAGCCCTTAAGGGCAACTATCCCATAGGAATGAAAGATTACTAATGAGATCTCATTAATATCTCCCTCGCCATGAATACAACCAAGGTAGCTGGCATGGTGTTGAACTATAAACAAACAAACCTTAATATCTCAGTTTCTCATGGATGTGAGAATGAAGAGAATGAAAAAAATACCTAGTAATCACTATGAACATTTATCAAATTCTTCCAAGACAAAATTATCTGAGCTATGCGTTTCACCTTCATTTGATAGCTTTAAACAGACTGTATGGTAACAATGGTCTGTTTGTTATCTTTAGGGAATGTTAGACAAGAACATTTGAGACTGAGAACTATAAGCCATGAAAAAGCAGCCGCTGAGCAATACAGTATTCACTGTTATCAGAAAAACATGGTTTAAAAGATACAGCTACGCTTGACCAAGGTGTTTGAATGCACCTCGTCTATGAGTTGAGTAAGCGAGTCGTGTCGCGTGTCAGCAGAATGTCAGGATCAGTCTATTTCTCTTGGACAGCTGTCCATCGCAAAGACTTGCTGACAGTGGGAGACGACACATCCTGACAGCAGCTGTTCGCAGCATCATCTGTGGGAGGTGAAGCTGATAATACACACATCCTTACATTTATTTATAGTAAGGTACCATCCTGTACATGTGATCGTCCTCCTCATTATGGTGACTTTGTGGTTACCGTTCTTACGACTGTCCTCTTTTTTTTTTTTTTTTTCTTTTTTTTTCAGGTGAAGAAGTTTGCCAAGTATCTGGATCCCAATGCTCATGGCAGAATTAACTTCAAAGATTTCTGTCATGGAGTGTTTGCAATCAAAGGTAAGAGGACTGTTCCCCTCGAGCAGTATTTCATGCCCATGCCCACATTGATGAATCTCTTCTCATTAGATCAAAGGGTTTCATCATCAGATGATGAAATAAAGAGCTACACTGCAAAAAGTAATTTTCCTATTCAGTCTCGTTTTCCAGTAAGAATATCTAAACATGCTCAAAACTAGATACATTTAATTGAGAAGATAAACTGTAAAATGAGAACACTTTATTTATTTTTTTTAAGAGAGAGTCGAGAATTAATTTTATTGTCTTTACCTTACCCCAGGGTTCATGAGGGAACTGTTGAGGGTTTGTTTGATGATGAAAAGTTATTAATTTATTAAATCATATAAATGTGACATTAAAACACATAGATAAAAATAAATAAAATATAATTTAAAGTACCCCGTAGTAAATAATTTTATCCCTTAAAACTTATCTTTGATCAGCAAAATGACATATTTTAATGTTTTTTCCTGTGAAAAAAATGTGTTCATGCCTTAAAATAGCTTGAATGTAACTCTACACTCTTGCCTCATTTATCCTCAAAAGTGGATCTATGAATATGCTAATTAGCCCCGCCTCCACTCACTCACACCAGCTCAGAGATCCACTCGGTCAACTTACTGAGGTAAACGCTGCACAGTGGTATCGCTTTTTACAACGTCGGACACATAATGGTAATTAATATGATTAGCCTTTTGTTTGACTACATTATCAAACAACTAATAATGTGTTGCTAATGTTAGACAAACCATGTTCACATTCACATTCACGAGTCAGACAGCTGCCTTCTAACAATCAGTATCCTTACAAACGCTTTGAACAACTGAGAACTTAAGTGGAGAAAGGCATATAGTTCATGATAACATCGTAATATAGATCAAACACCCGCCATATTGCTAAATCTACCCGATTTTTCACATCAACAGAAAAATATACCGGGATAACCTTCTCTTAAGACTCCCTTGCTTCAAAGCAGTCATTGTAATGATACGCTAAAAGCCCGCCGCATTGTTGACGTGATTGATTACAAGGTAATTTGTGACGTCACAGACATCAGCGATTTCAAACTGCTTTTTTTGAAACTGTCTTTGGTTTACTGCAGTTTTAAACAGAAAATACTCAGCAATGGTGTTGACTTATGAATTTACACATGGCTTGTCTTAAAGCATGTTAAAAACACCACATAGACATATAAATAACATTAAAAACTTGATTTTCACCACAGGGGGACTTTAAAAATAAAATTAAATACATTTTTAAAATACAAAACAATCAAAATACTGTCAAACATCAGTCAAAATCAATATAACACAATAAATATAATTTACTTGTTTACCTGTATGTTATGAGACCATTAACCAACTTTAGAGAAACATGAACATGAACATTGTTAAATTATTGAAATATTAACTTAAAATCTAATATTTTGGGTAAAAGGGGTTCAGCAATCAAAAAAGTTTTGGAATCCCTGCTTTACCCCAATAAATAATGCAATAGAAATTAAATAACTTAATAGTTTTCTTTTCTCAAGTAAATGTATCTTATTTTAAAGTTATTTTTATTGGAAAACAAGACAAAAATACTGATTATGGAAGTTATTTTTATACATACTATAGCTTTCTTTCAGCCCTAAATGTTCTGACATCAAATAAAGAGCACATCTCTTATGTTTTGTCACACGCAGCTGTTAAAGGGATAATTTACCCAAAAATGAAAATTACCCCATGATTCACTTACCCTCAAGCCATCCTAGGTGTTTATAACTATCTTCTTTCAGACGAACACAATCGGAGATATATTTAAAAATATCCTGCCTCTTCCAAGCTTTATAATGGTAGTGAACGTGGGGCGTGTTTTGAAGACCCCAAAAAATGCATCCATCCATCATAAATATAATCCATACGGCTTCAGGGGGGTAATAAAGGCCTTCTGAAGCAAAGCGATGGGTTTTTGTAAGAAAAATATCCATATTTAAAACTTTATTAAGTATAATAAACTAGTTTGTGATGCAGTGACGAATGTGGAAGTGCAGAGGATAGAGCAAAACAAAACACCGGTCACAAATTAGAAATCTAAAACAAGAAATTTTAAAGAAAAATGTTGGAGGATTTTGATATAAGAGAAAAGGAGCTTGAGTTTGTTGCCCAGCCCTAAACCGCAAGAGGCATCTAAGCTTTTGATACTCCTACATCCTGCGTCACGGGTTACTCATTTGGCGCAAGTCGACTTGCGCAGTATGCGTACGGTCGTCTGGTGGAAGCTAGTTATTTTAGTTTATAAAGTTTTAAATATGGATATTTTTCTTACAAAAACCCATCGCTTCGCTTCAGAAGGCCTTTATTAACCCCCTGGAGCTGTATGGATTATATTTATAATGGAAACGTGCATTTTTGGACTGAGTGCTAGTCACTGTGTTCCTTTAGACAGAGACTGCCCGTGTTTCTCCCTGACTTAAAAAGACCAAGTGGTGCATCGTTACAGAAATAAATGCAATTCTTATCTCCAGACAAGTACAGTTATTATCACTTCATTTTATTGAACAATTCATCTGAAGAATCCAAAGATCGATAAAGGGGCACGTCAGCTCTGTCTTTTTAGCTTTCTACATTCACTTCTATGTCTAGAATTGTAAGGGATAATGAATAGCCTGAGTGAGCACAATCTGATTAGAGATCTCTGCTTCAACGCTGAACACTCTTGATCTGCCTAATTGAAAATAACCACATTTGAACAACAAATTTACGAGTATCCCTGGGTGTGCCTTTAATTAAAGTTTATCAGATTGAAATATTTTCCCATATAATGACAGCATAGTAATTCACTTGTTAGCGTGGGTTGTGCTTCTCAGTTAAAAGAGGGGGGGATGTTATTCCTGATTATAGCGTCAAGCCTCACTATGGGATATTTTTTAGGGTTTCACAGACACAGTTACTGTGTAATCATGGTTCAGCAATCTAATTTCACATTATTTATAGCTTTTTTTGGACACTTATTGTCTTGTCTGGATGGGCACACTCGCTCTTCCCTGTTTCGCTGTCATTAAGAGCACGGTAAACAGGGTTACGTTTGTCAGCCTGGGACACTCGCGCTGCTTGGCAGACTTATGAAGCCCAGATCTGCCAGCTGAATAGGCAGGACACCAGCAGGCACGGGGACCCGGGTACGACGTCTCCGTGCCAGCGCTCTATGGAAGCGGCTGAAGAGGGAGAAGTAAGCAGGCCAAATGGGCTCCAGGCCCAAAGACTTTGTCCCAGAGTGTTTAATGAGCCCCAGTGGTCTTCCCACTCACTCTTTCCCTAATGAATCCCCCTCTGATCCCCAGCACGCACACCAAGTCTACAAAGCCAAAGCCTATGTTTGTCCTTTGAGGTCCCATAGGAAGCTGCTGTTGTGTATGATGTACTTAAAAGATTTTAGGATTGTACCACTGTTTCGGCATTGGTCTGTCTTTGGCATCTGCTAAAACAGGCCTATTGTGTACAGCTTTATATATTTATGTATTGCCCACAATATGTTCCCATTTGGGACATTCCCGAAGCCAATTTGAGCTGTGGCCCACTTGAGATGTCACACAGAGCACCAAGACTTCATTGCACTTCATGTTATGTGACTATAAATGGATTCGAGGTCTGGGCTGTCCTACGCTGCGGCTCTCAGTACGTTATTTATTCATGGCATTTTACTTAGCCTGTTGTATTTCTGCAGATGGGTTTGTCTGTTTGTGTGTGAGCAACAATGTAGCCATATATTTAAGAGAACAATTCCCATTTCCAACATAATATCTAATGTTGAACTTTCAGTTTTTATCAAAATTTGTATTTTGACATTTTTTTCTGACTCTTGTAAGTGGAGCAAAGAAGGCCTAAATTTTACAGTGTGTATAGTTTAATAATTCAAGCCTGGTTTGAGAGAAGACACAAGATGTCGTCAAATAGGGATTTGAAATTTAAAGTGACAGAAGCTGAATTATACACAACACAATGGCCGCAGTGTCTGAGTGAGAAAGCCACATTTCTTGAATTAGTCAGTGTACATCTGAGAAGCACTCATTCTCTAATGAAAAATATAATAGATACATGGTAATCCTTCTAAATTAATGTAGTTATGGTGATGCAAACTTAATCAGTAGCCTTATCTTGTACTTTCATAAAGCACATTCAGAATTAAAGTAATAGTTCAATCAAAAATGATTTACTCACCCTCATGTCAATCCAAACTTGTATGACTTTATTTCTTTTATGGAATGTAAAATAAGATATTTTGAAGAATGTTGGTAACCAAACAGTTTTTATTCCCATTCACAGAAAATGCAATGCAAGTCAATGGGAACCGAAACTGTTTGGTTACCAACATTCTTCAAAATATCTTCTTTCGTATTCTGCAGAAAAAAAAAGAAAGAAATGCATACAGGACTGGAATGACATGACGGTGAGTAAATGATTTTCATATTTGGGTGAACTATCCCTTTAAATGACGTGGATCTTACCGGAATGTATATCATATCAGTGCAGAGAAAGATTATGGATTTCTGCCACAAAAAATGCGATTGGGCTAGTTTTGATTAGCAGTTGGGCAGGTTTTGTTGTGCAGACCTGGCAACCCTGTGCACTGTATATCAGTCTGCTTATCTGGGTAAGTAAAAGTGCCGCTACTTTCATGTTTCTCGTATCATACAGACTTGCATTCAGATGCTACTGGTGCCATCTTGTGTTTCACTTATCGATTGTTTTTGAAAATCAAATTGATTAATTGTTGCAGTGTTCATCTTGTTGATAGGTTGATTGACAGTTTTTTCTAATATATACAGATCATTTCTATTTATTTGCTGAGTAACTGCCAATGTTAGCTTCACTTCCTGTCTCCTGAGATACCTTCATCTGATCAGTTTTTTGAAGGCAGCATAGATGTATCGGTAACACTTTACAATAAGGTTCATTAGTTAAACATTAGTTAATGTATTAACTAACATGAACTAATCATGAGCAGTACATTTGTTACTGTATTTACTAATCTTCATTAATGTTAGTTAATGAAAATACAGTTGTTCATTGTTTGCTCATGTTAGTTCACAGTGCATTAACTAATGTTAACAAGATTTTAATAATGTATTAGTAAATGTTGAAATTAACATTAACAAAGATTAATAAATGCTGTATAAGTGCAGTTCATTCTTAGTTCATGTTAACTAATGTAGCTAACTAATGTTAACTAATGAACCTTATTGTAAAGTGTTACCGATGTATCCTTTGATGCCTTTGATATCCCACAATCCTGTGCGTTCCATTCTGTGACAGTTATGGTAAAAAATAAAGATGGCATCCGAAAGGTGCGGTTGGTGGTCAGTTTATGTGTAAATGCACATTTTGACCAACATTTTCCACTTTTGATGTTGTTTCTAGTGAGAAATTAGTATTGTAGTAATTAAATATTTGCTTAGTTATCACCAAAAGCTTGCGCTATTTTGTTGTAGATCATTAAACTGTTATGCTGCCTCAGAAGTCTGTCCGAAATCAGTTTCGTGAGGTACCTTTGTGCGCAAAGTCATTGCCTGATAGGGCAGCGAGGCAACAAGTCAGCTGCCTAAGTTTCACCTTAAAGTGGATTTATTTTGTGATAATGACCAACTGACTGCACATTATCTCTTACTTATTTGTGCTTAATGAGACGTGTTTTCTCAGGACTACCCTAGTAAAAAAAAACCTATACCAAAATCTATTTAAAATACATTTATTTCATACTAAGTTTACTTCAAATCCATTAACATATTTGGTAACACTTTACAATAAGGTTCATTAGTTAACATTAGTTAACTACATTAGTTAACATGAACTAATAATGAACTGCACTTATTCAGCATTTATTAATCTTTGTTAATGTTAATTTCAACATTTACTAATACATTATTAAAATCTTGTTAACATTAGTTAATGCACTGTGAACTAACAAACAAAGAACAACTGTATTTTCATTAACTAACATTAACGATAATTAGTAAATACAGTAACAAATGTACTGCTCATGGTTAGTTCATGTTCGTTAATACATTAACTAATGTTTAACTAATGAACCTTATTGTAAAGTGTTACCACATATTTATTGACCTATTACTTAAGACTTACTGATATAAATTTATAATTAAACTTTATTTGGACTATTTGAAGACTTCAGATGCAAAAGCCTCTAAGTGCCATCTGAAATTTTCTTCTAAAATGAGCATTTTTATCAAGCTTGTATGTTTATGTTCAGTTATTTCACTTTAATGGCAATGAAAATGACCTATTAATTGCCATTAAAGTGAAATTACTGAACCTAAACATACAAGCTTGATAAAAATGCTCATTTTAGAAGAAAATTTCAGATGGCACTTAGAGGCTTTTGCATCTGAAGTCTTCATTTCTTTATTGCACAGTGCACATTTGTTAATATTATGCCTAAAAAGTGTTTTGTTACTATTAATAAGGATTGTATGATCTCTGTATAATATCAGTCTTTAAATGCAAGATATTTAAAATGTAACTAAAGTACTTGCAATAGTTCCATTTTAGCACAATCAACTTAAGTATATCTTTAGTTGGACCTCAGCACTACTTCCGCACAATTAAAGTGCATTAAGTTCAAAATTAGTTGTTCCAATTTAGCAGACTTTAAGTATACCAGTTTATTATACCAAAAGTACAATTGCAGAGTGTTTTTATTTAGCACATAAATATGTAAAAGTATTTGTAGTATACTTGTTATTTCAAATACATTTTAGTATATATATTTCCACTATTATAATGTTTCTTTCTTTGTGATTCAGGCTGTGAGGAGATTCTGAAAACTGCACTTGGGACCCCCAACATTGGAGCACAGCCATACCAGACGGACAATGGCTACTACTATCAGGTGGGTAGATTTCTAAGTGTTTGGCTACTTGATGTTTTTTTTCCCCATATGACATGCCCAATTAGATTGTTGGCCCCCAGAAAACAACACACTGTGTCCGCTCAACTGAAAACACTGCTTATTTGTCATTGTGCACATGGACCTAATTGCGCCCCATTGGATTAGTGGTTATTGACCATATCAATAGGGTCTCCAAACTACTAGAAGTCTAAAAGTTGTCTATAGAGATGATTATATAGTTTAAAAGTTCTTGTGTATGTGTTAGCACAGAGATTTTTCTCTAGAGGAAACAACAAGATGTAGAAAAAAAAGGGGTTTTTGTGTCTGACTGGTATTTTGAGTTTTGCCCTATTTGTGGAAAGAATTGATGACATGTATTGTAAAGCTGTTTTGGCGACGGTCGGCTTGAAACAGGCTAATAATTTTATTGCACAGGTTTCGGTTCACTTTACTGTTAGACATGCACTCCTGCTTGTTCTTATTGTGTTCATCTGCACCATACTGAGGCAGTCAACCCAACAGCAAGCCAGAAATTTCTGTTGGCACTGTGTCTAGACGCATTAGGACACTTAACGGGGAGAAGCATTGTTCTCTGATATAACAAGGAACGACCTTCCTTTCGTCTGCCTCAGCCAAAACATCATGTCAGCTCTCAGTCACACATACACAGCAATCCATACTGCCACTGTTTCACAGGCTGCTGCTTGAGTTACTGTTTAAGCCTTGTAAAACATAACCTGACACAGGACGTTTTAATGGCTGCTGTCAACATGCCGTATATGACTCAATGGAGCTGTCAGTCAAACAGCCAGAGTGGAGGGGATTCCTGACATCCATAGACACATACTGTATACAAGACGTGTATTAATATGCAAATAATTATTATTACACACTTTGTTTTTCTTTTAAAGACCTCATGAAATCAAAATATGCATGTCTTTTGGCTGTGAGGTCATCTGTGTATGCTAATGTGCTCTTAAAGGTCTTCAAAATCACCTGTTTTCTGTTGTACAGCTGTTTGATATTTAGCAGAATGGAGGGTTATTTGTTTACACTTTTTTAAAATTATACATTTGTTCAGAGGTAAATGTTTTCTATTTGTACAAATCCGGCAACTCCGACTTTTGAAACGTTTTCACTGTTATTACTCAATTTATAGATTTTCTCTTTACAGTCAATATCAGTTAATTCAGTTAGTACAACAATATCACATAGTAAGCATACGAGCTGTTTCTAATATTGGAGCTGGTTACTGCAACAGTGTTGGTATCATCACTAGGTGGCAGTGTTTGGAAAGATATGAGATGCATTTAGCTCAAAACAACAACTGAAACAGCATTCATAAATACAACAACTAATATTGAATATTAATAATATTAAATATGTATGTGAAGTGCAAGGATTAGTGTTTTTCATTTTGGTAAAAAAAAAAAAAAAAGGCATTATGCAGATTTATTACATTTGACACACCGGTCTAACACCATTCATATCGTCCTTCACCAGTTGTTATCCAAAATAGCGTATTTGTTAATACAGTAATGCATGATAATTTGGAGTGTTTTTATTAGTCAAGCAAAGCACTTCAGAGTGAAGCTGGATCATTGTGTCCCTGTGGATATGAAGCACTGCAGCAGCAGCAGTGAACAGACCTCCTCCACACTCTAAAAAAGACACATTCAGTCACACTAGGAATGTAATGATGAGCTTTGTAACCATACTCATTCATTTTAAGACACTAATTACAAAGTAATTACATAGTAATACCCAGATGAAAATGTTGAGTAATATGAAGAGAAAATGAGAGAAATATGAATCATTCTAGAAGTCTGTGGCTAATTATGTTGCTAAAACAAGTGCCTGTTTAAACCGTTCACAGTCTGAGCAGCATGTTTTAGTAAATTATTAATTTAATTTCCTCTCTGCTGCGAGAGCTAACTATCATTTTACAACAGTTACAGGAAATGTTTTCAATATTTGTTTCCATTCAAATGGAAAAAAGGGTGGTGCAGGTATTAGGAGTATTTCCATGATACCTCCTGCACTATTTGCACTTCTTTTTTTTTTAAATTGTGAGATGGCTGTTGTCTGAGGATATGCAAATGAAGTCTGTGTCATCTACTGCATTGCTCTTTGCTTTTTCTGTGCTCTGCTGCAAACGGTTCTATTAGCACTTCAAATGAACACTGGACTGAAGCTTTGCATTGATCTTCTGCAGAGCTCCTTTATTTCTCTCCCTCTCCTCCCCCCTTTCCGAAAAAAAAAAAAAAAAAAATTTAAAATGTTAATTTCCTCTGATGATTAAACTGACACCTTAAGATAGAATATATGTGAATGGCATGATTATTTCCATGTCACGAACATATTTTCTTATTGTACCAGCATGCACATTTCACTAATATTGTGCCATTTCTGTGTCAGACGTGTACTTACTGGTCATCTGTCAGGTAGCACAGTTTTCTGATCAAAGTAGTGCAACACTGTCATTCTAACACAATGCTTTTTAACATACTATTAACATACTATTCACAATGTTTGAAGTTTGATGAATCCAAGTCTTCACAGTGCTTGTGTTTCATTATATGTATTCCCAGGACACACACAGCATGTTTTAGAGATTAAGGTTACAGACAGCTGATCAGATTGACCAAGCATATTATGTCTCATGTACAGGACCTGCTTGAGAACAGTTAATGGCTTACTTGATCTGTTAATGCTACTTATGTGAATTCTATATCCTTCACTGACACACAAACATGCTCCTCAATGACACTTTTTTCTTTTTGGTGACTAAGTACACAAAAGTTTGATAAGACTATTAGTGGAAAAATGTTGTTTGGGGTGAAAATGACAGAAAGTAAGCCACAGTTGATGTATAAATTAATTTAATTAATCGCACAGTAGATATTGATGTGATGTGATTTGATTTCACACTTTGTTTAGAAATATACTTTAAAAATATTATTTAAAAATATAATTTTCATATTTTAAGATTGAAAATCTGGCCTTGTGGGCATTTAAAATTTTGAAAAAAAGAGGAAAAGTTAAAGTTAACCAGGCACTTTTAATGTGACCTTCATATACAAAAAAGTGCAATGTCTTAGTTTTAATAAAATCACCCTCTGAGACAAAACATTCCTGTTGACAACATCCAAACCCGAAGCTCATATTGTAGTTGTGGATGTGGAGCTGTGATTTGTCTGGGTTCATGTGCATGTACGTGTACGTGTACGTGTATGTATTGTTGTGCTCGGTACAGATTGGAGTTTGAACTCGGAGATGTTTCTTCTGAGTGACTGCTGCTGAATGATAGTTGAGTCAGAGCACTAATGAGCCTGTCACATTGATTACACTGATGGATAACCACAGAGAGAGAGAGAGAGAGAGAGGCTGGAAGAGCATGTGGTGATGTGCTTATCCCTTGTGTGCTCCTTTTTCTAGAGATATTATTAATATTATATTATTAAACTCTCTTTTGTTGTTGACTTCTATGGAATTCAAAGTGCAATTTTTACTTTCTATTCTCATGGTCTCAGCTTTCTGCCTGTAATATTTGTGTCTGTACACATTGTCTTGTCATATATTTTATTACTGTAAAAGGGAGGTGACTCTTGGGTTTGACTCAGTTGAATAGATAGAGAAGAGACTTTGCTGCTGGTAATTCAGAAAGTCTAGACGGAATGTCATTGGGTGTCATTGAGACAGAGAGATTGTAGGGTTCAGTGGTGGACAGAGCAGAAAAACGCTCTGTCTCTGTGCAGTATCAGTTCTGCTCTATATCTATGTCTATCTCATGTCCACACCAGACCTAGTGTACTGTATACCAGACAGAGATGTCAAATAATGGATTATACAGTTGGTACTACTGAAGACTTTGTGATGGGCTTTCAATTTGGACTTTTTGTGCTAAAACGTAATTAGCAACATGCTAAAACATGTTAGGATCATGTTAGCAATGTGTTAAAACATGCTAAGATCCTGTTAACGAGATGTGAAAACATGCTAGCAATGTGTTAAAACATTCTAGAAACATACTAAAACATGCTAAGATCATGCTAGCAATGTGCTAAACATGTTATCAATGTGATGAAATGTGCTAGCAAAATGCTAAAACATGCTTGCAACCATAGATATATATAGATACCTCATTAGCGGCTGTTTCTATAGGCAGCTATATGTAAGCCGTCCACCATATTGGAACGGTCAAAGCTGGTCTGTGAACATTCGAGAGCAAGTAGACAGAGCGTTTGCAACCGTATTTAGATGCATGTATGAATATTCTATATCTACAATAGTCTTCAGCAGATGATTTTGCTAAACTAACACAATAAAACAAGATGAAGGTGTCAGCTAACACGGCATTAAAAAGTTACAATGTTAAAAGTAAAAATATTAAAAAGTACCATAGTAAAAACCTGTAATATTGAGTTAATACATATAAACACACAACATTCTCACTTGTGAAAGGTTATCCCATTTTTGGGGGAAATTAAATCTCAGCGGTTTCACAACCAGAAGCTGCGCAATGTTGTGGCATCATTGTTTCTTACTGTGAGTGACAACATGATGACCGTTCCACGATGGCGGGAACACCGACGTGTCTGGGGCGGTCGAATGTGGCATCTACGTATACCTATGCTTGCAACATGCTAAAACATGCTAGAAAAATAATAAAACATGCTAGGATCATGCTAGCAAAATGTAAAATAATGATAAAACATGTTAGCAAGTTAGCAACATGTTAAATCATGCTAGAAAACTGCTGAAGCATTCTAGAAACATGTTAACAAAATGTTATGTCGTGCTAGCAACTAAATAAAATGGTAACAATGAGCTAAAACATGCTAGCAACATGATAAAACTGGCTAAAAAACTTATAAAACTGTCAAACTTTCAGAGAAG
Source organism: Mylopharyngodon piceus (assembly GCA_039654765.1). Classification (NCBI taxonomy): domain Eukaryota; kingdom Metazoa; phylum Chordata; class Actinopteri; order Cypriniformes; family Xenocyprididae; genus Mylopharyngodon; species Mylopharyngodon piceus. The sequence goes on from CM077457.1 coordinate 20,615,597, forward strand.
GCTTTGTCAAACCAACATAAAAGTTTGTCCTGACGAACTTTACTAGTTTAAAAATGTAATTTCTTCCTGTGATGGCAAAGCTGAATTTTATTCCAGGCTTCAGTGTCAGTAATCTGTTGTCAGAGGTGACTGTGTCAAAGTGTTCATATTGCAGAAATGCACAATTCTAAGAAAATTATCATGCAGTTAACTAAAGTTATATATTCATTCATGTTCAGAACATTTCAAGCAAAAAGATAATCATGTGCATCTGATCTGATATAACTGGAGTGCAGGTTTATGAGATGCATTTTGTGACAGTTTAGACAGTTTAGATCAAAGACATCTTGTCACTGTAATACATTTTTTTCAGGAATCTTAAATAAATAGAAAATTCAAAAGAACAGCATTTATTTGAAATAGAAATTATAAATGTATTTTTGTACCATCACTTTTGATAAATGCATCCTTGCTGAATAAAAGTATTAAAAAAAGCAACTTACTGGCCCCATAAATGACATGTTCCTATATAGACACTTTTAAATTTGAACCTCTCCTGAGAAATATTCATTGGACTAATTTGCCAAATATGCACAACTTGCAAACACATGTTGTTTACTTTTGTGACTGTGTCTAACTGTGTTACTATATGGATTAAATATTTTGACTGTTGTGATCCCAATCGGACTTATGACCTGTAACGCTGCCTGAATCATAATCAAGCACTGTTCGTTGTTGGCCAGAGGAGAACTGGCCCCCTGACTGAGCCTGGTTTCTCCCAAGGTTTTTTTTCTCCATTTTTGTCACCTGTTGGAGTTTGGGTTCCTTGCCGCTGTGGCCTTTTGGCTTGCTTAGTTGGGGACACTTGATATTCAACAATGTTTTTGATCTGCCTGCATTGACACCAGTGTATGCGAACTGAACTGAGCTGGACGATGACACCACTGTTTTCTCTAGTGCTGATAAATAGATAAATTAACTAAATTAATAACTATTGATTTTTACAAAGGAATGAATCAATACTGAACTTACTTAAGCTGGACAATGACACCATTTTCTTTAAGAGCTGCTGTGCAGCCAAAATTATATACCAGTTATTACTGTAAAGCTGCTTTGACACAATCTGCATTGTAAAAAGCGCTATATAAATAAAGGTGACTTGACTTGACTATATCTTTGTAGTATCATCTGTCTATCAGTATGTGCTTATCTGCGCAGCACCACAAATAAAACATCATCATAAGGTCCAATGTCTGTATCATACAGATGATATATGAAGTAGGTTTGTGCTTACGCAGGTGGGGATTCAAGCTGTTGGTATTTTAAGCACAGACGCATTTTGAAATGAGATGCACCGCGACACTCTATGATGAAGATGTTTCAGTGTGAGTAAAAAGCCCCTGGCTTTCATGCACCACATCACTCCCTTCATCAGGAGCACTGCAACACTGCTCTATGTGACATTGAATTTCACAGGCCAGTGCCTGCTACCTATGAGCCTAGAGGAGAGAAGGGGGCTGAACAGATTTATATGGTAGAATAGATTTTTTTGTAGCCATTATTGCTTGTTAATAGGTTCTTTGATAAATACAATTGTTATAATGATCCTACATTTATCATTGCATCGATAAATGTCGGATCATTATCTTAAGGGAATAGTTCACCCAACAACCCTCATGTTTTTCCAAACCTGTATGAATTTCTATTTTCTGTAGAACACAAAAGACAATATTTTTTGAAAAAAGTTTTTTTTTTTTTTTTTTTTTTGCCCATACAATGAAAGTCAGTGGGGTCCAATTTTGTTTGAACCCCAATGTTCTTCAAAATGTCTGTGTGTGTGTGTGTGTGTGTGTGTGTTTGTGATTTATGAGGACACAAATTTGTATAATGACATGGGTATTACACTGGTTTTACGACGTAAACATGAAATATGAGGACATTTCATGAGTCCTCATATTTAAAATAGCTTTAAAAACATACTAAACAATGTTTTATTAAAAATGTAAGGTAGGTTTAGGGGTAGTGTAGGGGGACAGAATGTACAGTTTGTACAGTATAAAAACCATTACGTCTATGGAATGTCCTCACTTTGATAGTAAAACAAACCTGTGTGTGTGTGTGTGTGTGTGTGTGTGTGTGTGCTATAGAAAAGGAAAACATACAGGATTGGAATGACATGATGTAACTTTGATATGAAAGAAAATATGAAAGACAGATGAAGTGCTGGCAATACAAAAAAGATGATGTGTTCTGTCAATACTGCCTGTGCAGAGAGAGAGTGATTGCATGTCATGTTTGTGCCAAATAAAAGGACATCAAAAAGTTACTGGCAAAACTGCCTCTACATTTGACATTGTTATTTGGTCCAGGGTCAGATTATAAAGGAAACCAATTTCTGGATGATGTTGTGCAATACTACTACCCACTGTGTCCAATCGCTGCCATCAAGCTTTCAACATCCTCTACTCTCCTCTCTCTGTCTGGGTTGGTGTGAGCAGCCAAGTTCTTCTGAATGCATGCACTGTCACAACTGAATGAATAATAAAAAAAAGACATTACACGTTAAGTACGATCTTTCATACCAAGCAGCCAACTGTCACGGACAGCGTGAGCTTGAGGTTGCCTGACATTACTATCATTAGATAAAATGTCAGCATGTTGGTCGGAGCCTTGTGCACAGCAAGAATTGGGCAGTTTGCACAGTAATACTTGAATATGAGCTCTTTACACTATAGCTTTTATTTTTATATTTTCATTTTTTATTTTAATTTTAGTTTAGTCTTAATTTATTATTTTTATATAGCTTTATTTTTAAGTTTTAGTTGTAAAACTAATTTTAGTACTTAAACCTATTTATTTCAGTAAGTTGCAAAGGCAACATTTCTATTTAAGTTTTCATCAAATATTTAGATTTTATTTTATATCAGCTTTATTTCAATGACCAAAATTATTTTAATAGATTTAGTTTTATTTTTAATTTAACAATAACAACATTATAATCAAAACACTGAAATGTATTAATATTACCATGAATAGACTTAACATTATGAAATAATTATTAACATCCCTGCTGGAAAAACCCACTTAACCCAGCCTAAGGAGGTTAGGTGACACTAGGTGGTCTTAGCTGGTTTAAGATTGTCTCTCAGCCACGTCAAGTTGTTAGCTGGTTTAGCAGAGTGGCCAAGTGCCCAAAACCCTGTTAAAACCAGCTTGACTTGGCTGGGGAGCCAGCTAAAGGCATCTTTACACAGCCTGTGTCTGCTCAGAATTCAGTGTAAAGATGCAATGCCGCATAAAAGCAGACCTAAAATACGCCGGGTCTGACCCACCTCAGGCCCTAGTATCAAAGGCGACTCTGATACTGTTCTGGTTCAGTGTAAATGAACGCGAAATATCCACCTGTTTCCGGGAGGCGCTACTGTAAAAAAGAACGTGGGTACAACTTCCTGTGAGGCGACGGAAGTAGTTTTACAATTGTATTTTGTGTGTTAATAAGCAAAGAGGCTAGTGTTTTTTCGGATCATTGTTTTCTTTGTAAAGTTGCAAACCTTAATGAGAGATGTAATGGCGCTCAGGGACAACATTTTAGTTTAGTACATTTATTAGTTAATAATATCACAATACAATAAACAATTTTCGTGCCCTTAATTGTCCTTACTTTACTGACCTTCCACAAAAATGCTACTGCATGACTACAAGAGCGTCCTGGCCCTGCAATACATGAACAACCCGCTGTCTGTACTTCACCTGTCACTGATGCGTTTCCACTGTCGGCCAAAGGCGTGCTAGTGTATGCGTTTCCACTGTCAAATATGCGATGCTAAAGGCTACTTATGCTAATCATTGCGATAATAAATACACACGTTAATACCAGAGAATGCTTGAGGAACGTAGACAACTCATATATGATTATAATCGTGAATTTATTTGGAGAGCCAGCAAATCAGCTTAGGCTGATTGATTGATTTATTCCAGCAGGCATGACAAGAAAACAAACTGTGGTCTACACAAACTGTTTATCTGCATTGCAAATTAACTCATATTTAATGTCGTCTTGCATGTTTATATGGTTGGTTGTATACCTGTGACCCATTTATACCTTGCAATCCACCGACTGAGACCCCAGGTTTTGGCTTATAGAGGAATGCAGTCATTTGTATGCACACTCTGCCCAAACTGCCAAGCCTGTGTTCACTGTGTTCCCTCCTGCTCTTCTGTCTGCTTCTTACGCTTGCTCTCTCGCTTTGTCTTCTTTTCATTTTCTGATCCACTCTGTGTTACACTAGTAGGTGTCTGAGCGTTTGAAGTTTCGGTTGAGCATCTTAATCTTTAGGACTGTTGACACATGTTTTTTTTTCTTCAGCTGATGGTTAATTTGCTGTTGTCCAGTATGTGTATGTTGTGTGATTTCTTGTGCCTTTTGGCTCATTGGGTTTGTTTGTGGCCTCCCTCTTATTATCTTTCCCACTTTGTCCTCGTCTTTCCTCACATTCCAGCAGTTCTCCTAATCCACCAGCTGTCAATCACAATTAGGATGGGAAAGAGAAAAGAGAAAGTTATAAGAGATAAAAGCTGTGCTCATATGCTTCTCTATTTAAATTAAAGCCTGAAGCAATCACTTCCACATTACAGAGCAGTTTCAGTTAACAGCCTAAATGTTTTCTGTCTTTTATCAATTTTAGGTCTTACTAGTCACTGATACACTCCTTATTTATTTCCTTTCTTCAGTATTATGACTGTTGCTTGCAAGCTTCACTATTGTTATTAGATTAAACAAACCCTTAGTGCCAAGTATTAATGTTCTGTATAGTAAGCAACCACATAACAGCAAATTAGAGACCTAACAACCACCCAGAATATCTTAGCAACCAGATAGCAGATGTTTAAAACACCTAGAACACCTTAGCAACACTGGAAACCATCCAGAACATCCTAGCAACCAGGCAGCATTTGTCAAGAAAAAAAAAACACTCTGAACACCTTAGCAACTGCATAGTAATGCCCTGGCAACCACCCAGAAATATACAAACAAGATAGCATTTGTCGAAAACCACTCAAAACACCTTAGCAACTGCATAGTAATGCCCAGGCAACCACCCAGAAATATAGCAACCATATAGTATTTGTCAAAAAACACTCTGAACACCTTAGCAAATGCATAGTAATGCCCTGGCAACCATCCAGAAATATAGCAACCAGGCAGCATTTGTCAAGAAAAAAAAAACAAACACTCTGAACACCTTAGCAACTGCATAGTAATGCCCTGGCAACCACCCAGAAATATACAAACAAGATAGCATTTGTCGAAAACCACTCAAAACACCTTAGCAACTGCATAGTAACGCCCAGGCAACCACCCAGAAATATAGCAACCAGGCAGCATTTGTCAAGAAAAAAAAAACACTCTGAACACCTTAGCAACTGCATAGTAATGCCCTGGCAACCACACAGAAATATACAAACAAGATAGCATTTGTCGAAAACCACTCTGAACACCTTAGCAAATGCATAGTAATGCCCTGGCAACCATCCAGAAATATAGCAACCAGATAGCATTTGTCAAAAAACACTCTGAACTGCTTAGCAACTGCATAGTAATGCCCTGGCAACCACCCAGAAGTAAACAAACAAGATAGCATTTGTCGAAACCCACTCTGAACACCTTAGCAACTGCATAGTAACGCCCTGGCAAGCACCCAGAAATATAGCAACCAGATAGTATTTGACAAAACCCACTCTGAACACCTTAGCAACTGCATAGTAACGCCCTGGCAACCACCCAGAAATATATAAACAAGATAGCATTTGTCGAAAAACACTCTGAACACCTTAGCAACTGCATAGTAACACCCAGGCAACCACCAAGAAGTATAGCAACCAGATAGCATTTGTCAAAAAACACTCTGAACACCAAAGGAACTGCATAGTAACGCCCTGGCAACAACCCAGAAGTAAACAAACAAGATAGCATTTGTCGAAACCCACTCTGAACACCTTAGCAACTGCATAGTAACGCCCTGGCAAGCACCCAGAAATATAGCAACCAGATAGTATTTGACAAAACCCACTCTGAACACCTTAGCAACTGCATAGTAACGCCCTGGCAACCACCCAGAAATATATAAACAAGATAGCATTTGTCGAAAAACACTCTGAACACCTTAGCAACTGCATAGTAACACCCAGGCAACCACCAAGAAGTATAGCAACCAGATAGCATTTGTCAAAAAACACTCTGAACACCAAAGGAACTGCATAGTAACGCCCTGGCAACAACCCAGAAATATATAAACAAGATAGCATTTGTCGAAACCCACTCTGAACACCTTAGCAACTGCATAGTAATGCCCTGGCAAGCACCCAGAAATATAACAACCAGATAGCATTTGTCAAAAAACACTCTGAACACCTAAGCAACTGCATAGTAACGCCCTGGTAACCACCCAGAAATATAACAACAAGATAGCATTTGTCGAAACCCACTCTGAACACCTAAGCAACTGCATAATAACGCCCTGGCAACCACTCACAACATCATGGCAACAACATTTTCACAGTCGAGCACCATTCACATTTTCTTCTAAAACTCTAGCTGTTTATAGAGTAATAATGGTCCAACATTATTTTTCATGTTTAAACAGTTCAAATTGTGAGAAAATGATACAATTGCAACTGTGTTTCCTTTGAGACCTGACAACAGGAAACAGGTGGAGATCAACCACACCTGACTGAAATAACAACTCTCTCTTTACATAGTAACCTGCAATCCGGGTAAAACAGTACAAACATGTCTGAAATAGAATGGCTTTGGCTGTGTAAACAGCATCAGGAGCCGAGCACCAGTTTGTGATAGAGCTGTGTGAACATCTTTTCATCTGCAGCCAACACCCTCCTGATCTAAAAGCATCCCTCCCTCTCTCTCTTTCTTCCATCTTCTCAACTGCAGCTCAGACTGTATGTCAATCCCTGCAGCATCACACAGATCATGTGTACTGTATTTTGAGATGATTTGAAGAGGTGTTTGCAGCTCTGACAGAGAGCTAAGGATGTTAGAGGTAAGAGGGTCGGATCGAGCTGCTGGACCAAAACTAACTGCCGGTGCTGCTGCACTGAGCTCATGGGAATCATGGGAAAAGTGGGGCATCACTGATACACAGTGGAGTGTTGGAACGGAGGAGGATTGCTTGCCTTCTTTCTCTCTCACTCACACACACAGATACAATATCTCATGCACCTGCATAAATATGTATCTCAAACTTCACACATATGCGCTCACAAACAGAGCACAGCATATGTGAGACTTCTCACTTGCAGCTGTAGAAGTGTGAATGTACACGTGTAAATGTTCACCATTGATTAGATTTTTATTTCATCCGTCTTTGCCTCTAGCAAGAGCTCATTGCTGCTGTGAATTTATGGGAGGTGTTAATTAAGGAAGCTCTTAAGATATTCCAATAAATCAGTCATAAGACCACTCTAGTTAAGGAAGTGAACTCTAGTTAATTTTCTAATGTTATCGTTAATTTATTTCTCAGACTACTTGCTAACGTTAAATAATGTCACACTATGCTTAAAGTTCACCCAGAAATGAAAATTCTGTCATCATTTACTCAACTTCATGTTGTTCCAAACCTGTATGACTTTCTTCTGTGCATAAAAGTAGATATTTTGACAAATGTCTCAGTGTTTTTCATCCATATAATGCAGGTCAATGGGCACCAAAACTGTTTGATTACCAACATTTCTCAGAATATCTTCTTTTATGTTCCAGAAAGTCATACAGGTTTGGAGCAACATGAAGGTGATTAAATGATGACAGAATTTTAATTTTTTTTTGTGTGTGAATTATCACTTAAACCCTAGGTTAACATTAATCACTTGAAAAGTGTGAAACATGGATCAAGAAAGTCCAAGACCTAAAAAAAACTTTTGGTTAACTATTTTAAATGACCGATTGGTAGGCTTCGTATAAAGTGAATTTTTGAAACTTGTTTTGTGCCATTTCTCTGTCTAATCAATTTAGACAAAAGAGAATAACTCTTTGAATAATTTTCTTTGATGTATAGGGACATTTTGAAATCCGTAAAAAGGGATTTTGGAGGGAAAATACCTGTAATTTTTTGTCATTTCCACAAGGGTGTTGCACAAAGGATTTGATGCGTGAATCCATAACTTGTCTTGTAAAGGCTTACAGTAACACTTTATTTTAAGGTGTCTTTGTTACACTGTAATTATACATTTAAGTACTGAGTAATATTAAGTAACTACCCCTGGTTTCACAGGCAAGGCTTAAGCTAGTCCCAGACTAAAATGCATGTTTGAGCTGTTTTAACTGAAAGCAACTTGCACTGACATGTCTTAAAATATGTCAGTGCCATTGTTTTGTCTCAAGATGCACACCAGTAATTTTTTTTTTCTTCTAAGGAACATTTATAAAAGATACTTAAATGCCCTAATTGAACTAAGGCCTAATCCTGGCTTAATCTAAGCCCTGTCTGTGAAACCAAGCCTACATGTACTTACATTATACAATTTGAACATTATAAGAGAAATCAAACTCAAAAACTACTTTACACTTATTCACGTTCCTAAAAGCACCAACCCTGTCTAGCACCAACCCTTCCTTCTTCCTTATTCTTCTTCAAAATTGTTACACATACGTAACACGTATAAAACTAGTCAAAGTCACATGATACAAGACAAATAACACAAAATATACATTTATCAAAAAACATAATCACTCTTAAAGGGTTAGTTCACCCAAAAATGGAAGTTCTGTCATTTATTACTCGCCCTCATGTCTTTCCACACCCGCAAGACCTTCGTTCATCTTTAGAACACAAATTAAGATATTTTTGATGAAATCCGATGGTTCAGTGAGGCCTCTATTGACAGCAAGTTAATTAACACTTTCAAATGCCCAGAAAGCTACTAAAGACATATTTAAAACAGTTCATGTGACTACAGTGGTTCAACCTTAATGTTATGAAGCGACGAGAATACTTTTTGTGCGCCAAAAAAACAAAATAACAACTTTATTCAACAATATCTAGTGATGGGCGATTTGAAAACACTGTCAAACCGCCAATGTAATGAGAAACATTGAAATTTCGAAACACTTATGACGTAACAAAGCCTTGTTTACTGAAATTATGTGACTTTGGCAGTTTGACACACGCTCCGAACCTCTGATTCGAAACAAAAGATTTGTAAAGCTTCAAAGCTTCATGAAGCAGTGTTTTGAAATCGCCCATCACTAGATATTGTTGAATAAAGTTGTTATTTTATTTTTTTTTGGCGCACAAAAAGTATTCTCGTTGCTTCATAACTGTTTTAAATTGTTCAACTGTTTTAAATATGTCTTTAGTAGCTTTCTGGGCATCTGAAAGTGTTAATTATCTTGCTGTCAATGGAGGCCTCACTGAGCCATCGGATTTTATCAAAAATATCTTAATTTGTGTTCTGAAGATGAACGAAGGTCTTACGGGTGTGGAACGACATGAGGGTGAGTAATTAATGACAGAAATTTTTATTTGTGGGTGAACTAACCCTTTAAGAATTTTGTAATATTTTTCTTTATATTAATGTTGTTTATGGCTCTAACACTACCAACAATTGGCTCATTGGAAAATGTGCCTCTACCTACATTTTTGCAAAACTCAAAAAACGTACTGTAGTGCATGATTTGTAAACTAATAAATTTTCACATTTGCATCACATAACCTGCTTCATATGCAAGGCATTTCTAACATAAACTTGCTCTGTAGCTCATCTGGTACAGCTTTGCGTGAAACACGAGTCATGATAAAAAAGTTTGTAGAAGCAATCTAACATGGCATGTTTGCTTCAGCAAATGCAGTTTGGTTTAGGGTTTGCTGTGGATGGTACATTATTTTCAAACGTGACAGAACAATTCATTTCCCAACTGCCACCATACGCACAACAACTAACGTAATAAAACTTGAATATTCACATTCATCTGTTTCAGATAAAACTGTACTCGCGTTTAGCGATACTTACCCGACATTTCACTTTGAAAGTGTCGCAAAACGTAAACGTCGCAAAACTTTTGAAGAAAAACCACCACATGTTTGTTTTTCCAGTGAGCCTGGATGGCCCACTGTGCTTTAGATTTTTTACATTTGTTTAGTGGCATTTCTGTTTGTAGTAAATTAATAATGTAACTTTTCTTCGTCATGATGTTTTAAAGTGTTTGTTGATGTAATAGACATCTTAACATCTGTATAAGGGATTTTCAAAGAAAAATACTTGGCTTATGATTTAATAAGGACATTTACAGAAAACAAGAGCGTTTTCTTTTTTGATCAAAAGAAAACACCTCCTTCACCTTTTCCCCCTTTTTAGGGTATAGGCCGTCAACCAGGGCTCGCCAGGCATCTCTGTCTTGGGCTTTCCTCTCGACCTTGTTCCAGGTGTAACCCATCTTTTTTTTTTTTTTCCCAAAAGAACACTGGCTGATGTTTTTTCCAGGCCATCGCATCATCAACCCCCTAATGATTCTTTGATGTATCTGTATCTTATTTATCTATTTGCTTTATTTATCATGGCACCTAAATGAGGAGAAGGTTAATTATCTGTAATTGTGTGTATTATCCAGCACAGCTGAGGTTAGGCTTAAGATATCTGTGTGTGTTGCGAGGGAGCACACTCACTCTCCGCTCGATGTCACGGCTGTGGGACGGCTCAGCTGAATAGTTTCCTAGCAACAACCTAGAGAACGAGGCAGAGAGAGGGAGGGAATGGGACAGGCAGGAGTAGGGGAGGTGATTTGCTGGGAGGAGTGGCCAAAAGCCCAACAACTGTTGCCAGATCAGTAGCGTCTCTGTCCGTATGTGTTCGTGTGTGGCCGCATGATCGGTTGGTGCAGGTCGGAGCGAGTGTGTGTGTATGTGTGAGGAGGACTGAGCTAGTTTGGAGCAGCGGTGGCTAAGTGGAGAGACCCGAAGCCACACGTCCACAGGAGCACTAAAATCTGACAGGACTGGACACTGATATTTCACCTGTTGGACTGTGGTGAGGGTGGGGATCCTGGAGGGAGACGGGGACACTGAGTCTTGGACGTCCTCAGCCAACGAGGGCTTAACCGGCACAGGCAGAGAGGATGGAGGAGATGGATCTTCATTATTGAGTGGAGGGGTAAGAGGATGAGATGAGAAAACTAGCATGTGTGAACATTTGCTGCAGCCAAGTCCATTGTTCCTGCTCTTTCTCTCATGATCTTCTCTCATCCTCGTTCTTGCACTGTACAAAGTGGGAACCTGCAATTGTTACCTTGAAGAGCTATTTATATGTGATTTACCCCACAAAAATGAGTTTTTTTGGTTGATTCAGTGATGTTAAATAATATTTTTGACTTATAGATAATTTTTTCAGTGTAGCATCAGTGTAGATACTGCAATAATCTCTCATGTTACATTAACATCTTCTCCCAACATTGATGCTGAAGAGATCTCTTGGGAGCTTTCTTTGGCTCCCAACAGCACTTTATAGACTTAAAGCTCAATGAAATATAAGTGCATTTTTTTATTTTTTGCATTTTAGTACATGATGTGAAGGCTCTGAGTGTGGTGGAATTCACAAGCCGCCTGTGTCTTTCCAAAATGCTACACCTGCCCTTGAATGACAAGTTGAATGAATGACTAGAGAGCCAGGCTGGATTGTGTGGTAATCTGTTGGAGGGGAAAGGGGTCACCCTATTGAAATGCTAATCAGACAGTGTGAGGGACTATGTGTGTGTTTAGACTGCTTGTGTGTGTTTGGACTGTGTGTCGATGCGCTTTTCGCGGCGTGTGTGTGTGTTCGTGTCTGCCTTCGTCTACTGAACAACCGTTGGTGACCCCATTGTTTCTGTTTTCTTCTGACTGTTGCATTTCTTAAATGCCTGACTGGTGAAAATATCTGTTCTTCGAGAAAGAACGGCCTCCATTTTGCACCTCAAACGAGACTAATGGTGTAGAAAAACTAGCAGACTGATTGATTGTTGTTGTAAGTGCACATGCTCATAAACCTAAACAGTTAATTCTGTGTCTCTTGGGAGCGGGCTAATGGTGTGCACTGGGAGTTGTTGTGGGTTTGGGGGTTGTCGAGGGGGAGGAACTGTGGAGTTTTGAATATGGCTGATAGTTTGAAGGGAGTATGTGAACATGAAAGGGGAGATTGAGGGTGCTGGGGTGGTTTTGGAAGACTCTCGAATGGTTAATGACCACCTGCTGGTAGCACCGCATGCACATTGCGTTTGCATGAATGTGTGTGTTTCTTAATGTTAAAGTAATGTTTTTCCACTGGCAAAGGACAACTTTGAAAGGTCAAGGAACAATAGGGTATACATCCATTGAAATTCCTTTGCTTGCCTTTGCCCCTCTCTTGGTTTGTTTTGCAAAGGGGGCTCCGTCCAAGTGTTATTTGCTTCTTAAACTTTTACAACCGAGTGCTTGGCCGCTATACACTGAAAATTGTTCACTGTACAGCTAAAGTTCAGGAAATACAAAGCTCTGTTCCCTCTCTATGGATGACATTTGTCTTAAAATATGTATAATTTTATCATATAATGTGTTAGCCTATTGGATTTCAGTACATGCCCTGTCCAGAAGTGTAATTTTATATTATATATATATATATATATATGGGTCCAATTCTCAATATTAACTAGTTGCTTATTAGCATGCATATTACTAGGATATTGGCTGTTTATTAGTACTTATAAAGCAGATTTTAATGCCTTATTCTGCATGACCATATTCTACATCCCTTAATACTACAAAATATCTAAACTTAACAACTACCTTACTGACTATTAATAAGCAGAAATTAGGAGTTTATTGAGGCAAAAGTCATAGGACCCTAAACTATAGTGTGACCCTTTTTCCCAATGTTTTTGAAAGAAGTCTCTTTTTCTCTCCAAGGCTGCATTTATTTGATCAAAATACAGTAAAAACAGTAATATTGTGAAGTACTTTTACAATTTAAAGTGACTTATTCAGTCATTTATACAGTCTTTAGTGTCACATGATTCTAATTTGCTAATTTGGTATTCAAGAAACATTATCAATCTTAAAAACAGCTATAAATATTTATTATTAGCTGAATAACAATATTAATTTCTTTTAAAAAAAACTTTTGAACGCTTGTGTGTGTGTGTGTGTGTGTATGTATGTGTGTGTATGTATGTATATATATATATATATACACACTCTTAAAAAATGCTGGGTTGTTTCAACCCATGTTTGGTTCAAATATGGACAAACCCAAGAATTGGGTTTAAAATTTAAACCATCAGTTGGGTTTGTCCATATTTGACCCAAACATGGGTTGAAACAACCAAGCATTTTTTAAGAGTGTATATATAGCTAGTTAGCAATTTTTTGTTCAGAAATTTTAGGATTTTTATTCTACCTTTTGCCTGCTTTAATGTCATCCACCCATATACAGTATAAGCTGAACCTGTACTGTATATAAGTCAGTCCCGTTCTCTTGTCTACTCCATTTAAAGTTACAGTCATTTAGCAGCAGGTCTGACAGCTTTAGATATCGATTCGTTATGAAATGCTGTATCAGGCCTGGTTATTGTGTTGGCAGCAGAGAATCTGTGTGTGACCAAGGGCACTATCTGCACTACCATGGACATCATAATGCAGAGCCCAGCAAAAGTTATAATTCAGTGTTATAGTTTGGACAGAAGGTTAATTGCACCTCGGACACTCTAAAACTCAATAATATGGTGCATCCAGATTATTGCTCTGAGATCTCTGCCAAGGGAAAGAGGTGGATGAACATTTTGGCACACTTTTTCACTTTATTCGAACCATATTTCCTCTTGTCTTGACATGTCTTGCTTTCAGAGGGACGCCTACACAAGCTGTGTTATAATAAGGTAATTTGCTTTGCCAAGTGCCCCTGCAGTATTGATTGTGTAACTACAGCTCTGGTTTGGCCTTTCTGTGTGTGTGCTGGGTTACCATTTTCAAGGTCAATAAAGAGTTCAAAAGTGTTTCACTTAGATACCATCCAGAGAAGGGCAGCTGGCGGTTTTAGAGCCCCGAGAGCTGGATTATGACTCATGGCTCCCTGTAAATCCACACTGTCTTTTGTCTGCTGACTGTGTAGGCAGCGAGATGGCCAACTATCCAGCTGCATTTCCACCGAGATCTCAAACAAAACCAGCCAAGCGCAAATGATACGGAAAATGAGCAGCCAGCTTGAATGTTCCCTGCAAGCATGTTTCTGTTGTCACTTCAGTAACGTAACTGACGGTTATACTTCAGTGTGCGTAAGTGTTCGATCCAACTTCTTAGCTAGCGATGGGTTCATTAGGGTGATTAGCTAAAAATAGCATTTAGCTAGTTAATGTCAGGTAAATAAGAACAAAACAGTAATGTTAAAGGTAAAGCTATTTAAAGATATAGGGTTTAAACTGTATGATAATTTGTACATGCTTATTGTTTTGAGGTAGTTGGTGTTGTATATAGATTTGGGTTGTCAGTTGGTTCAAAATGTTTGTTTGGTTTGTTTCCAGTACTGTATTTGGTAGGGACCGCTTTTGTCATCAGAAGTTTGAGAGGTTTTTCTCTCATGTTTATGTGCACACTTGACATTTCTGGTGAGTTGCACTTGAAAAGACTGTGAATATGATGGTGCACTTTGGATGCTAGCCAGTGTTGTGTTTGTTTGTGTGGGTTGCTGTCATCATAAGATGGCAGATCTGTAAAGAAGTTCTTTTCCTCTCTAGATCAACAGACATTAAACTGCATCTAAACATTAGAGAAAAATATTTGCTCTGTATTCACAGAGGAAAATAATCTAATAATGTATGTGATCGAGAGACTGGTGGATTCTTCCATCTCTCTGTGTTCCACATCTCCTTCACAGACAAAAACTTCTCTATTATTTATAGATCAGAGATCTTTGGGACATGTTGTGCATTTGAATATTTTCAGGCATGCTCTGAGACAAAGAAATAGTGGTGCATCAAGCACATTTAATCTACTGCCGTTCAAAATTTATTTGATCAAAAATACAGTTACGGTTATATTATGATATCTTATAAAACGGTTAGTTCCTGTCCTTGATTCTGATTGGTCAATAGCTGTGTTTTATTCACAATAAAACACGGCTATGACCGCTTCACCCAACGGTTCTGTGTATCACGACACAACACCCTTAGCAACCACTCTTAGCAACGTAAACTGTATGTTCTCAATTGATATTGTTCATTGAAGCTTACTGTATTATGTAGAAGAGTACTGTGAGAAAGAGATGAGCGAGTTTATTACCTGCATTCAGATTTAGCATTTTCCTTCAGGTCAGTCCTATGTTCATAATAAAATATCAGTTTAAATGTCCGCTTCAATATCTTGTCCTTTTAACAGTTAAGGGGTTTTCCCGTGACTGACAGCGCTAGTCAAAGCATTTGTCAGTTGCGTCTTGTTCCGTGTTCACAACAGTTCAGTCATTTCAATATAAAAGTCTTTGTGACTGAGTGAATCACTCATAAAGAGAGTTTTTGCCGCCATCTAATGGCGTGAAAATGTAACTTCTGTTGCTGTTCACGGTCAGGGACTATCTTTTTCCGGCAGAAGGAAGGCTTTTAGTGATTTTACTTCATGAAAGTTGCGTTGATACATATTGTTTTTGGCTTTAATATTTGTATTGTGTGGTAACCGTTTTATAAAAGCAATAAGGTATTGGAGGCTAGTGCTGTATCGTGAATAAGTCACTCCGCTTCGCGTCGTGCCTAACAACGCCCTTCAGCCGTGACTTATTCACGATACAGCACAGCCTCGAGTACCTTATTGCTTACGTATTACAATTCAAAAGAACTGTTTTCTATTGTAATATATTTTAAAAATGTGATGTTAAATCTGAATTTTCAGCATCATTACTCCAGTCTTCAGTGTCACATGATCCTTCAGAAATCATTCTAATATGATGATTTGCTGCTCAAGAAACATTTTATTCTTTTTTAGTGTACATTCTGACCATTTTCTTTTATTTTATTCACTCTCTTTCTTGACGACAGAACTTTCGTTTTTTGATGAACTGTCCCTTTAAGCCAAGTAATAAAAGGATATTGCTGTTGGTCAGTAATGACACATAAAAGAGTGTTTGATTACACAATAACTATTGACCGAATCGCACTTACACTCCACAAGAATACATCAGCTTTCGCTCATCATGGACATCATTATGCGTTTGAATCAATACCTGGCTGGATATTCCAGAGCGGAGTCACTGGCTTTTTAATGATGATCGTCCTCTCCAACTCAACAAACTGTAGCAATGTGGACACATTGGTTGGGTATATTTTAGCACATAATGTCCCAGATTTTGGATGCATCAAAATGTAGCTGTATATTAGCTTTGAGTCTTTACTCCACAAAAATGCATAAAACACAGGAGGTAGGGTGGATACTGCAGCATGACAGCATTGGTCTATCATGTTCACCTTAAAAAACAGCAAAGAGCAAAATCTGCAAACTAGTCCTGCTTTGATTTTCAACAGTGAGTTGAAACATTAAAATACACTTGTGATACCCTTAATTTTATTCTCAGAGATGTGATTTTGTACAGTCAAACTCTATTAGGGTGTGTCTTCAAAGTGCACGACCGCATTAAAGTGAAGCTGCCCATCACTGATATTTATTTCAAAAGAGATGTGTGTCTAAAAAGAAATAGTCTGCAAACCACGCCTGTTGTAAGTTAATCAGTCACATAAAATCAAATCAGTATACACAGAGTAATGATGGGTGAAAAGATAACAGTTGCAATTGCATATATCCGCTTTCATCTGTGAAATACATGTAACTATGCATGATATATGAAAGAACGTTTAAATGTGTGTGTATAGGCTTTATTTGTTTATGAAATGATGTGAAGTGTGTGTGTGTATTAATGCATGCCTAACATTAAAAGCAGTCTGTCAGTAGCAGAGTGTAAATAATGAATGTTAAGTCTAGGCATTCCAGACGGTGCTGTCTGAGGGGGTCTGGCAGATTCAGGTCGGGTTGGACCAAAAGGGGTCTTCGTTTTTAGCTCATTTATCTGGGCTCTCACTGCAGGAGACCCCTGCATCTCCTCTCACATAACTGCAGTCAGAGTGTATCTGATAGGGCTGCATTCATCACAGTCGCTGCTCAGCAGGGAGAACCTCTATTATGCTGTCAAAGCTTCACATTAAGACTATGCAGATATCCGTCATCAGTAATCTGCTCCTCTGCTCTTATCTCCAAAGATACAGCCATGTGGGAAGAATCAAAGTTTTGCTCACATGTGACTAGGCCTGTGATGTTTAATCCTGTGGCCGGACGTTACATTTCCTTGTCGTAGGCATAATTACAGATCAGACTGGACAGACTAGAAGCTTATTTTTTTCTCGAGGACATTTTCAAAAATGCACAAGACTAGACTAAAGCAGAGGTTACTGGATATCTATGCTAGTTATCCTCCAGGTTGGGACGACATGTCTCTACTCACAGTAGTGGTTCTATGTTGCAGATTTTCTTAATCAGTATTTTTGTTCCATTTTCCCTTAAAGGGTTAGTTCACCCAAATATGAAATTTCTGTCATTAATTACTCACCCTCATGTCGTTCCACACCCGTAAGACCTTCGTTCATCTTTGGAACACAAATTAAGATATTTTTGATGAAATCCAGGAGGGTTTTTTTTTTATAGAAAGCAATGTTATTACCATTTTGAAGGGCCAGAAAAGTAGTAAAGACATTGTTAAAATAGTCAACATGACTACAGTCCTTTAACCTTAATGATATGAAGCGAGAAGAAGATGTTCTGAAGATGAACGAAGGTCTTACGGGTGTGGAACGACATGAGTAATTAACGACAGAATTTTCATTTTCATTTGATTTTTAGGTGAACTAACCCTTGAAAAATATCTACACATCCTTAAAACAAGATAAAATTACATGAGAACTAAATTTTTTAGACAATTATAAGACATTTTTAGACTTTTATTTACAATTTATGATATTTATTTTAATTTCATTTATAAGTTTATTTTTCTTGCCCCATTGGCCCTGAAACAAGTCTTGGTATCTTATGAAATAAATGTATCTTTTTTTTTTCTTTTTTTTTTAAGAATACATTTATTTATTTATAATTTTTTTGCTGTGCATAGGTCTCATTTGTTAGATCTGCCATGTGTCATGAGTGGAGAGGTGAGTGAGTACCGTGTGTGACCTACAAAGGAAGGTAACGTGCTTGCTGAGGTGTGAATGTGAGAGGGGTCACTTGAGATACACACTACTGCATGTACCCATACACTCTGATAAGAATTAAATGCTTTTCGAAAAATAAGTTTTTTATATATTGTATATTATTGAGAAAAGAAAAAGAAAATAAAGAAAAGGGAAAAATCGGGTAAAGGTTTTGTACAGAGAGTGAGGAAGGGTCATGGGAGAGGAGAGCAGCTGACTACAACATTCCTGTGTTAATCAAGCAGTAGTAATCAAGTGGAGTAGGTATTCCTGCAATACTGGAGGCTGCAGGACCGTAGTCACAGGACTACATTTCTAGGACCCTCTTTTTTGTATGTACTAGCAGTTTATACCATTTTAGAGCACTTACTATTCAATTCTGTATTATTAATTCTCAGGAAGTTGTTTAATTATTTAAATTTAATTGATATATTGTCCTAACCAACCCCTAACCCTAAACACAACTGCTGGAAATAATTTTTTTTTTTAAATATATGAGGCTCTATATTCTTGTATTAAATTCAGTTTTGCTGGGAAGCAAGACCTTATTTTTCAGCACGGAAGCAAGATATTTTCTACAAGACTTCCTTTTCATTAACCACAGCTTAGCGTGACTTAAAGTGCAGTAAATGGTAAAACTGCTACAAACTAGTATGTTTATTAGCCTGTTAATAAATTAAATA
Source organism: Mylopharyngodon piceus (assembly GCA_039654765.1). Classification (NCBI taxonomy): domain Eukaryota; kingdom Metazoa; phylum Chordata; class Actinopteri; order Cypriniformes; family Xenocyprididae; genus Mylopharyngodon; species Mylopharyngodon piceus. Next base: position 20,634,491 of record CM077457.1, read on the forward strand.
AATACCAGTTTACGACATCAGTCACCATAATGAACTTTTTGCACAGTTAAAATAACTGGCCACGCCCACTCTTGCATTAGAAATAAGGTGGAAAGAAAATAAAAATGTAATCATTTCCTCTTTTGGAGTAGAATTGGCCAGGTGGAACAGTCGCAATAAACAAGGGTCCTAAAAATGCTGTCCTAGAACTACGGTCTTGAAACTGCTGCCTCCCGTATTGCACAAAATGAATATAGTATTATTGATCAAGTGTGCCGCACAGGTGCAAAGTGAAGCCAAAGTATTTCGATTGTCCCTGGTGGCAGGCTGCAGGATAGGTCATAAACCTCGCCTTCTCCATGTAATCGAATAGGACAGGAGCCAAACTAAAAAATCCAATTACACTTCAAACTATTATTTGATGGTTTCTGTCATTTTAGGTAGTTCTTATCACACAGAGTGTTCCAAGTGTTTATTTTTCCAATAAGTTTGGTCTTAGTTAGTTATTTGATGCTATAAAAATGGAGTCTAACGTCATGATTGACTGCTGTGCTTGCGATCTCCGGGGACAGGAGTGTGGGCGGGAAATTGATATAGTGGCTCCACTTCAGGATCACTACTTCACAGACTTGCGCTCCAAATGACGTAATTGGCAATGACTGTTTCTGGGTTATTTTGGCTTCATTTTTCTACAGTGGATGGAGGTGGAGACACGTTGTCCATCTTTTTTACAGTCTATGGTAGTTATATTGAGAGTGTAACAAAGCGCACTATGAGCCTTATATGTATGTAAACCTGCTCCTAAGTCAGTTATTTGTGTCCGTACTAATTGTACATTAGTATACACACAAATAAACAATCTTATAGTAAAGTTGCTTTGGATATAGTGGTGATGTACGTATGTCTTTACATTAGGACAAAATATCAGATCAAATGGCATTTATTTCAAAGAAATATAGCACAAACACATTTCAAGCTAAACACTTTACAAGAAGAAGGAATGAATCAATAAAACAATAGATATACTGTTCAGTAAAGGGATGATAAGTATAGTTAATTTGATAAAAGACACCCTGACTTTATATATCCATTAAAATGACCTTGGAAACAGATGGTTAAAAGTCATTTTAAAAAGATTGATATTTTATCTGTGCAAATAAATTTTTTCATTCTAAAGTGTGACTTGTAAGTGTCCAAATACATTTAGAGCCACTGTATGACATAACCTAGCAATGTACGGCTATTTATTTCTGGAATTAGTGATTGTTCATCTTTAAAGTAGTGGAAAGTTTGATTCTATTGTAGGATTACGGTATGAATAAATGTCTTAGACAGAGTATGATCATCTGTGAGGGATGTGAAGTCATTTTAAAGCACACTGGTGTGTATTTTAGTTCCCCTGAATGCAGTAAAGGCTTAATGACCAGCAATAATTCTGTTTTAATAATACACTATCTCCCAAGACATGTAGATGCAAATATAAATATACTTTCATATTAGACAAGGAGACAATTTTAGATACTGTATATGTATGCAAACATATATAAAGACTCAGCACTGATGTAACAATCTCTCATATTGTGATAATTATTCTGCTCTTTCTGTGCAAATAACAATGAGCCACTGGGCAACATCAGCTGATTCACATTGTCCTCCTGCCATTGAGATGTGACATGAATTTTAATAAGCAAGTTAATATTTTGAGCTGCACTTGTTGTAGGAGAGAATGGATGTTAAAAAAATCTAACCTTGATAGAGTGAGCAGTGAGAAATGCTATATTAAATGGAGAATATATCTTATTTCTTTATGAGAGCATGATTTCTGTCTCTGCTATACAATCTAAATGATCATCCTTCTCTTTTTTGTTAGACTCGCCATTCGTTAGTCAACTGAAATGTTTCACACCAATTCACCATGATGCCGTTTGTCCTGTCTTGGTGTCGTTTCTGTCTTCTGGGCTTAATGAGCAAAGTTTCCATAACCTTTGACCCATTATCTTTTGTGCTCCTCTGACAGAGGATTTCTTAAGTTCTTAAGTCTTCTTAAGTTCTCATGCCACTTCACTAAGATCTATGTGTGAAGAGACCACATAGTGAGTCACAGTAATCCGGTCTGCTTTTGAGCAACTTCTGTATGTCTATGTTGCATTTGATTTTTTGAGCAATATGACTTTATTGAACAGGTTTTCTATGATATCTGTTTGCAGCACGGGGAGGGGAGTCTGGGACCCCCGATCATTGTGTGCACGCGGCCGTACCCAGAGTGCCAGCTGTATTCGGATGAGGAAGGAATGGGTGGACGGGATGCGCAGGAGTCAGACATGGACAGTGCTGCAGACAGCGGAGCAGGATCTGAATCTTCTGAAGGAGGACGTCATGAGGATAAAGACGAAGGACTGGGTGGACTCTTTCTACGTGGAAACAAGTCAGCATCATTGTGATTGTTTTCTTTGTTGTGGGAGTTTTTTTAGCATTATTTGAGATTATGATGCCAGAATTTATTGTTTTTAGTTAAAATATTATTTCATGTAATAATTATTAATTTATTTGAAAATAATCAAATTTCATACAATGAAAAATAAAATAAATAACAATTAAATGTAATAATTAGTACATAAAGTGTGACCTGTCTCTTTCTCTGGTTTAGCTGTGGTCAGATGGTCTCGTCAGCAGCGGCCTCAGTAATCTCAGTGGAGGAGCAGTTTGAGGACTATGGAGAGGGAGAGGATGTGGACTTCACTCCCAGCAGCCCCATCCCTGATGATGACACACGTACTAATGGTTTCTCTGACCTGGGCTCCTCTCTGCCCTCCAGGTTAACTAACTCACTATAAAAAACCTCTCACATAAAATACTGACACACAGTGTTATATGTGTGATCTTTTTCATTTGATTGCGTGGATGAATCTGGGTAAATAGCATGAAATGTCCAGGCAAAAACTAAACGAAATAAGAAATGATTTATATATTATTTTTTTGTTTTTATATTATTATATATTTTTTAAAATATTTTTATTATTTTATTTATTTAAAGCCAATTATTTTTATATTATTATTTTTATATTACAACCCGAATTCCGGAAATGTTGGGACATTTTTTTAAATTTGAATAAAATGAAAACTAAAAGACTTTCAAATCACATGAGCCAATATTTTATTCACAATAGAACATAGATAACATAACAAATGTTTAAACAGAGAAATTTTACACTTTTATCCACTAAATGAGCTCATTCCAAATTTGATGCCTGCTACAGGTCTCAAAAAACTTATCACAGGGGCAACAAATGGCTGAAAAAGCAAGAAATTTTGAGAAGATTCAGCTGGGAGAACATCTAGCAACTAATTAAGTTAACTGATATCAGGTCTGTAACATGATTAGCTATAAAAAGGGATGTCTTAGAGAGGCAGAGTCTCTCAGAAGTAAAGATGGGCAGAGCTGTGAAAGAGTGCGTAAAAAGATTGTGGAATACTTTAAAAACAATGTTCCTCAATGTCAAATTGCAAAGGCTTTGCAAATCTCATCATCTTCAGTGCATAACATCATCAAAAGATTCAGAGAAACTGGAGAAATCTCTGTGCGTAAGGGACAAGGCCAAAGACCTTAATTGGATGCCCGTGGTCTTCGGGCCCTCAGACGACACTGCATCACTCATCGGCATGATTGTGTCAATGACATTACTGAATGGGCCCAGGAATACTTCCAGAAACCACTGTCGGTAAACACAATCCGCCGTGCCATCTGCAGATGCCAACTAAAGCTCTATCATGCAAAAAGGAACCATATGTGAACATGGTCCAGAAACGCCGTCGTGTCCTGTGGGCCAAGGCTCATTTAAAATGGACTGTTGGTCGGAAATGCCATTTTGTGCTTAAAATTGTAAAATTTCTCAGTTTAAACATTTGTTATGTTATCTATGTTCTGTTGTGAATAAAATATTGGCTCATGTGATTTGAAAGTCTTTTAGTTTTTATTTTATTCAAATTTAAAAAACGTCCCAACATTTCCGGAATTCAGGTTGTATATTAATTAAATTTTAAATTATATATATGTGACATTATTTTCATGGCAGTTAAGCAGATCCTTATCCAAATGATAATTACCAAAATACAGAAAATTTACATTCTCTTTTCTGAAAAAAAGTTTCAAATTTCTGCAAAAAAAGAAAAAAAACTGTAAGTGTCTCAATAAAGTGTCTCAATGCATTATAGTAATGATAATTTGTGTGTAAAATAATGTACTAATTCAAATGTACCAATCTTAATGATTAAAAAATAAGCTACATTTTCTTTTAAACAACATTTAATTTCTTTTTGAGGTTGAAATATGACCTGGAGATTCACTCCATGTTATCATTGTGGAGTATTTATTTATAATTCTGACTAAAATACGGTTTCTTAAATTAATGCTGCTGGGAATTTTTGACAGCTATTAATCATCTCATTGTCAAACATAAAATCTCAACAGCCAATAATTATGAAACGGTTTTGCCTTATAGTGGGAGTTTTAAATCTTCAGCTGTTCATATTTGTGCTGTGTGATTCTGGTTGAATCAAAGATAATTATCCTATCAGTAACATACTGTATCATTAGATGCAAAATTTGAAATCTCTCATCATATTATATTATGAAATATTTTGTTAAATATTAAATCTGAATGCTTCACTGCCAGTATTGATGATCACTTGATGTTTACAGTGCTGGTCAGACCCCTCAGAAGATCAGACACCTGTACAACAGTGAGCTTCTGGACGTTTACTGCTCCCAGTGCTGCAAGAAAGTCAACCTGCTTAATGACCTAGAGGCCAGACTCAAAAACCTCAAAGCTAACAGGTAAGAGGAGACCGAGTTTGAAGTTAGCATATTGCTAAGCTAATGGCATGGTACTCTATTAGAGCACTGCAGTGATTACGTATTTTTGTAGGCCAACCTGAAAGTTATGCTGCCTTCATGTGCTCTCGGAATCATCGTAAATACAAGTTTCCTAGGTAAAAATTGCACATGAACCCCCTCCCATTTCGATCTTCTGAAGGAGGACGTCATGAGCCATTTCGTAATCACGACTTCAGAAGTGTGAATTATCAAATTTCTGTGAAGGCAGCATTAGCATCATTCTGGTTCCCTCAACAAAAACCCAGTAGGATTATTCCATTGGCTTTTGGATTATTGCAGAAAATAAGCTCTGTGACCAACAAAACTTTATGATTCTTAGACCTTTTGTTCATCAAGACAATCTGCAAAATTAACACAACTTTTCTGAATTTTGAAGCCTAAACATTCGAACCAAAAGGTAAGGTTAGGCTATAAGCAAACTACACCACGGCCGCATGACTTCAACGTCACCACCAAGCTTACAAAAAACGCTTTCAGTCTTTATCTAAAATATACGAGTTAGAAAGTTTGAGTTAGAATAGTTTGCAAAAGTTTGAGGCTGTAAAAGTGGACTAGTGTGTAAATGAGTTTTCCTGTTCACCGTCATGTTTAATGTCCCCGATAACCTCTGTAGTCCTGTTTAGTTTTAAGACATAACAACTAAAAAGAAACATGAGTGGTGTATTACTAATGTATTTTATGTTGTAGAATTAACCACAGACCTTATTTCAGGCAGTTTAACCGAAATCGATGGAACTGAAAGTTGAAGTAATTATTGATAACGTCTAATCTTGGATGTATTGTTTTTACTGAGCTTGATGCAGTGCATATTAATAATGAACTTAAAATATATTTATGTTGTGATGATGTTTAAGCCATTTTATGCTTAAGGACTGTATATATCTAGCATGCTGTCCTACCTTTATCAGTCTGAATACTGTCTTTAGTGCCCTTAACTGCACTGCGCTTCTGAGACGATTCTTTATGTCTCACTTCACTCTAGTTAAAGCGAGATATATTTTTATGAGTCTCTTTAATCACCCCAGACTGTCAAAAGCTTTATCGAGAGACGGGTTTCATCAGAGGAGCTGTTACCATAGCAACAATGTTCTAGTCAAGGGTTTACTAATCTTTGTGAATGTTATCAGAGACAGTGAGGGAAAACTGAAACCCTCAAGAAAGGCCTGGGGTGTTTAAGTGGGTGTGTGTGGTGGAATTTGATGAAAACTGCTGAAATAATCCTTTTATTATCATGTGGCCACCTAACATATTTGGTACTTCCGGAGAACGACACTGCAATCTTTCATCTTTAATGCTTTAATGCATCATGGGATTATGAGGATTCCACCTCAAAACCTGCTGAGCTGCCTAACTGCATGCTTCCTATGTAGACAGCTGCCTTTTAAGACAGGGAATAGGCAATAGAGTGCAACAGTCCCCGCCCTCTTTTTCAGCGGCCTTGGTTCCGCAAGTATTTTTCCCAAAGGGATTTTCAGTAAGTCCTCATTAGAGTTAGAAGTCTTGAACCAAACCAACCAGCTATAAGAGGTGAATCTCGGCATTACAAACTTTGATGTAAACAAAAAAGTAAAATGTACAAGACTGTGTACTTAAAGGCCCACTGAATTGCCTTGGAACGCGCAGCATTATTCAATGTGTTGACGTAATTTCAACTGAAACAGGAAGACGGCAGGACATATCGAACAGCTCCGCCCCTTTTTTTAAAATAGCCAATAGCGTTTTGTTTATATCACAGCTCGGCCAGGGCCGTTAAGCTCAGTAAAACCTCAGTTTCCTTCTAATCTCTAACTGTTTCTCCTCCTAATCTCCGCTTTAAAATACAGCATTCTGTACAGAATTCAAATGGGTCCGATACCTTTCATGGTCTGAGCCGACTCACGGTCCGCAGATATGATCCACTCTGTGCTCTCGTGTCTCTAGACCGCACTCAGAGCAGACTGTGCTCACGTTGCGACGGTTCACGTGACAAACGGACTTCATTCGCGTCAATGGAAAGCATATTTACACTGTCTGAATCGTTCCCTATCCTCTATATAGTGCACTATGTGCCATTCACCATGTAAAAACTAGTAAATGTGTGAGCAAATGACCGATTTCAGCCACAGCTTCAGCGTCTATTTATAGTGTAGGAGGGGGCAGGACTTCAGATTCTAGAGAGCATTAGATGGACAGAAGATCTGATGAGACGCTGAAGTGCGCGGTGATGTCATGAAAATCCGTGATCCATTTTAACGGAAATGAGAGACTGTAAGTTTTGAATGCTTATATCTACTAAATGTGAATTTTGTCATTGTTTTGGAACACACACCGGCTTATTCATAACCTTAAGGCTAACATATTCATACTAAAAGCTAAAAAACTTAAATTTTGATTTCAGGGGGACTTTAATGGCTTTAGTGGAGGGAAGAACTACAACAAGTACTACCATGAAGCACTGCGAATATAATCGAATTAAAAATGATGAACTATAAAACTATTCATTTAAAGATGTCGATTATATATGTGTGTGTGTGCGTGTTTTTGTGACATATCAGGACACAAATTTGTATAATGACATGGGTATGACATAGGTATTACAAGGAGAGGGTGACTTATGAGGACATTACCCCATGTCCCCATTTTTCAAAAGGCTTATAAATCATACAGAATGGGTTTTTGTGAGAAAGTAAAAATGTGCACAGTTTTCTGTGATGGGTAGGTTTAGGTGTAGGGGTAGTGTAGGGCGATAGAAAATACGGTTTCTACAGTATAAAAACCATTGCGCCTATGGAATGTCCCCACAATTCACAAAAACAAACGTGTGTGTGTGTGTGTGAGTGAGTGGGGAGGGGCGTGTGTGGGCACATGTGTGTGTATGTGTGTAAAATGAGTGTTATTTTCACTTCCAGAACCGAATTGTTGCATTCTATAGAGTTTGATATTAGCATGTTGCTAAGCTAAAGGCATGACACTCTAATAAGCATAAAAAGATTAACATAAATAAAAATTAAGATAATATTTACATATTAAAGCTTTAATAACTTTTATATTCTATAAAAGTAAGCAGTTTTTAATTAGACTGAACTATACTTTTCAGTACTGACTGAAATACATGTATATGTAGCTATATCCATCAATTCCTCTACCACAAGTGATTCATTTTGTTCTTTCTCCAAGTTTAATGCAGTGCATTCTGGGATTGCCTTCTCATTATTATTATTATTATTATTACAAATTATTAGAAGAAATTATAATAAAAAGTCTATATTAGGAGGCAGCATAATCAAGTGTCTACCTTTTGGAACAGCCTAGGTTTGGAAAAGTGCAAGAGAGACGTTCAGTAAGAGCTGTGCAATTTCCTTTTCTCTGGGTGAATAGGTGTGATGAGGAAGTGGGATCATGTGGCATTTTTGTGGCCTTTGGCTTTTGATCCCCTGGCATTTTTGTCCAAATCCTCCACTGCATACTGCGCTAAAGTTAAAATGCATTCATGCAAAACATGATCGGCACCAATATGAACTGTACCTCTGTAATGATCTGCAAACATTTGGATTATTTCTTTTTTTAAAATGCATAAAAACATTACTTCTGCTGTTGAATGTTGACTGTTTAGTGTAAAAGCCACCAGAATTTTTTTTTTTTTCATAGCTAATTTCTGTTATTTTTTTGCATCAAATATGTCAAGCTAACAGGTCAGAACAGGTCATGAAGAACTATGTGCAACTGCACTTTTGAGGGCATGTGTGTGAATGCTGAGTGTATTTTGTCCTCATCTCCCTTGGTTTGCAGATTGTCAGGGCCTATCATTGTTGTTATACGTGTTTTGTTAGTGCTGCGATTTCTGGGTTGGGTTTGAGGACAGGAGAGCTGACTTGTATTTTGGAGATCAGACCTGTGTGATGTAACGAGAGAAGGGGTTTAAAGAGTGACGTGTGTCACACGCTTACATAAACACAGGCAGAGCTTTATGAGTGCAGGTGTCCTATTTTTACTGAGGTCCTTCAGAGCTGTCTGATTATCAGTCTAATCTCATGACCTAGGACAAACTGACTTCAGTACATGATCTTGGCCACTTGGGGCAATAGTGAATCAGTAATTAGGCTCTTAACAAAACTGATTATCAGAATTGAATAAACAAACATTGCAGTGGTTGCACTGCAAGATTGATGGGAAGCACTGAAGAAGATAAATTACAGTCTATTTACAGCCTATCTACACTATATTGCCAAAGGTTTTGGGATGCCTGCCTTTATGTGCACATGAACTTTAATGACATCCCATTCTTAATCCATAGGGTTTAATATGGAGTTGGCCCACCCTTTGCAGCTATAACAGCCTCAACTCTTCTGGGAAGGCTTTCCACAAAGTTTAGGAGTGTGTTTATGGGAATTTTTGACCATTCTTCTAGAAGTGCATTTGTGAGGTCAGGCACTGATGTTGGCGAGAAGGCCTGGCTCGCAGTCTCCGCTCTAATTCATCCCAAAGGTGTTCTATCGGGTTGAGGTCAGGACTCTGTGCAGGCCAGTCAAGTTCCTCCACACCAAACTTGCTCATCCATGTCTTTATGGACCTTGCTTTGTGCACTGGTGCGCAGTCATGTTGAAACAGGAAGGGGCCATCCCCAAACTGCTCCCACAAAGTTGGGAGCATGAAATTGTCCAAAATGTCTTGGTATGCTGAAGCATTAAGAGTTCCTTTCACTGGAACTAAGGGGCCAAGCCCAACCCCTAAAAAACAACCCCACACCATAATCCCCCCTCCACCAAACTTTACACTTGGCACAATGCAGTCAGGCAAGTACCGTTCTCCTGGCAACCGCCAAACCCAGACTCGTCCATCGGATTGCCAGACAGAGAAGCGTGATTCGTCACTCCAGTGAACACATCTCCACTGCTCTCAAGTCCAGTGGCGGCGTGCTTTACACCACTGCATCTGACGCATTTGCATTGCACTTGGTGATGTAAGGCTTGGATGCAGCTGCTCGGCCATGGAAACCCATTCCATGAAGCTCTCTACGCACTGTTCTTGAGCTAATCTGAAGGCCACACGAAGTTTAGAGGTCTGTAGCTATTGACTCTGCAGAAAGTTGGCAACTTCTGCGCACATGTGCGCCTCAGAATGCGCTGACCCCGCTCTGTGATTTTACGCGACTGAGATGCTGTTGTTCCCAATTGCTTCCACTTTGTTATGATACCACTAACAGTTGACCGTGAAATATTTAGTAGTGAGGAAATTTCACGAATGGACTTATTGCACAGGTGGCAACCTATCACGGTACCACGCTTGAATTCACTGAGCTCCAGAGAGCGACCCATTCTTTTTACAAATGTTCGTAGAAGCAGTCTGCATGCCTAGGTGCTTGATTTTATACACCTGTGGCCATGGAAGTGATTGGAACACCTGAATTCAATGATTTGGAGGGTTGTCCCAATACTTTTGGCAATATAGTCTGTCTATCTATCTATCTATCTATCTGTCTGTCTGTCTGTCATAAATACGTTTTTCTGATTTCATCAAAGTATATACAGTATACCCATTTAATTGGACTTTTTGCATGGTATTATATCATTTACAGTTTGTTTATGATGGAAAATGGAGTAAATATGTGGGTTTTAGGAAGCTCTTTAATGTGTCAGAAGAATATAAAATGTAAAAGGTTGTAGCAGTGCAAAACTCCTTTCTCTAATCCTGGGATCTTTTGATTTTACAGCCCAAACAGGAAAATTTCCAGTACAGCATTTGGTCGGTAAGTCTCTCACCTCTGTTATGTTCACAAGATCTGTAGAATATGCCATTACAAAGTGCTGAATACCTATTGTCTGACTAACTGGTTAGAGAGAAGGCTGGTTAACTTTTGCTCCATCTCCTGATTCTTTGTTTCTCTATGTGTCCCACAGTCAGCTCTTCCACCACAGTAACTTCAGCAGCAGTCAGGGCAGCACAGAGGATCTCTTCAGAGACAGCATTGACTCCTGTGATATTGACATCACTGAAAAGGTCCTGGAAGCATAATAATGTGGTCATTGAAAACCACATTTATTGTTGAATTGCTTAATGCATAATAAACTGAAATCAAATAATGTTTCAGATATACTTTTGAAGGCTGTTAATGCTGTTTTCCTGTGAATGTGATTCAGAACGGATTGTCTATAACAAACTCTTCTTTTTTCCTATTGCAGGTGAGTTATTTGGAAAAGAAGATCACAGAGCTTGAGAACGACAGCCTGGCTAATGGAGATCTGAAATCCAAACTTAAACAGGAAAACACACAACTAGTTCACAGGTAAAGATGGCAGAGATCTGACTATTAAATACAGACACAATACATTATAAAGGGCATACTGACAAATGTATGGCAACTGCATGTGATTTATTATTTTTGAATTGTGGGGTCATTAAGACCATTTTGAAAGAAATTAGTACTTTTGTTCAGCAAGGATGCACTAAATTGGTCAAAAATGACAGTAAAGATTTATTAAAAGATTTATTATTCAAATAAATTCTGTTCTTTTGAGCTTTCTATATTAGTCAAAGAATCCTGTAAAACAATATTAAGCAGCACTGAACTGTTTTCAACATTGACAATAATAAGAAATCTTTCTGAGCATCAAATCATCATACATTAGAATGATTTCTGAAGGATCATGTGACACTGAAGACTGGAGTAATGATGCTGAAAATTCAGCTTTGCATCACAGGAATAAATTACATTTTAAAACATTTCAATAGACAATTCTAATAGAAAACAGTTATTTTAAATGCTAATAATATTTTACAATATTACTGATTTTACTGTATTTTTGATCAATTAAATGCAGCCTTGGTGAGCATAAGAGACTTGTACTTATGTAGAATGTTTTCTTATGTCTGTATGTGTTTGTTTGTACATGTTTACCCATCAGGGTACATGAGCTGGAGGAGCAGATCAAAGATCAGGAAACTCGTGCAGAGCAATGTCTAGAGGAGGAGCTGAAGAGACACAGAGAGGCCTACAGTAAGATGGAGAGGGACAAGAGCACTGAGATTGAACTGCTTAGTAACAGGTACCTGAATTCTCAGATAAGAAACCTCACAAAAGACATATATATGAAGCATGTGGGGGTTTCAAGAACTTATAACAGAAACACTATTCAGCAGGGATGGCATACTACTTTATAATGGATGATTCCTCCCTATAGGGTCCAGCAGCTAGAAGAGGAGAACGCAGAGATGAAAGTGAACGTGTGCAGACTCAAGTCACAGACTGAGAAACTAGACCAGGTCAGATATGCATCAAAACTCCCGTGACCATCACAACCACATGGCCCACATTTTACATCAGCTCATCAAGTTACGCATCACATGATTCATTTAACAATTAAAAGATAGCACTTTCTTGCTCTCCGACACACGTTCACGCACCCATTTTCACACTGTCACTTCTGACCTCGCTGAAGCATCTTTTGACACATTTCAGCAGGCGGTGAAATCCTTGGAGCTTGTCAGTGTTAACAGCACACTCTTTGGTGCTGCTTACATTAGCTAGTGTAATGAGTGTGAAAGCTGCTGCCTGCATGACATTAGCAGCCCTGTATTTAGACGCAGAGCCTGTGAGGCCTTTGATCTCTGAGATGGAATGAAACATTGTGAAGCAACTGCAGGACTTGATGGTGTAGCCTTTTCATAAAGCTACTGCAACAAACTAGGTCACTGTCTGATATAGCTAAATATACTAAAAATGCAGTTTTTAGCTGAAGAAGATAAATTTATGATGAAATTGTTGTCAGATTTTATTGGTGGTTTGAAATACATTAATATGTGATCTTGACACACAGTTTTCCCTATTCAAGTACTTGTATGCCAACAGCTGCATGGGACCCAAAATGGCCGCCAACTGAAATGATATGCCTTAAAGGGTTAGTTCACCCAAAAATGAAAATTCTGTCATTAATTACTCACCCTCATGTCGTTCCACACCCGTAAGACCTTTGTTCATCTTCGAAACACAAATTAAGTTATTTTTGATGAAATCTGATGGCTCAGTTAGGCCTCCATTGACAGCAAGATAATTGACACTTTCAGATGCCCAGAAAGCTACTAAAGACATATTTAAAACAGTTGAACAATTTAACAGTTATCAAGCGACGAGAATACTTTTTGTGCACCAAAAAAACAAAATAATGACTTTATTCAACAATATCTAGTGATGGCCGATTTCAAAACACTGCTTCATGAATCGGGAGCATTTGAAAGCAGCCGTCTATCAGCGGACTGGTCTGCGATTATATTGTTGAATAAAGTCATTATTTTGTTTTTTTGGTGCACAAAAAGTATTCTCGTCGCTTCATAACATTAAGGTTGAACCACTGTAGTCACATGAACTGTTTTAAATGTCTTTAGTAGCTTTCTGGGCATTTGAAACTGTTAATTAACTTGCTGTCAATGGAGGCCTTTTTAAAAAAGATCTTCATTTGTATTCTGAAGATGATCGAAGGTCTTACGGTTGTGGAACGACATGAGGGTGAGTAATTAATGACATAATTTTCATTTTTGGGTGAACTAACCCTTTAAAGGGATTTTTTTACTCGCTATGTTGTCAAATTTATTTGTATAGCTTTTTTTCCACAATGTAGATTGTTTCAGAAAGTCATAATGTTATGTCTAAAATGCTTAATGCTTTTAACAGAACAGTTTTAGGGCTGGGTGATATGGCAATATATGGTATAACGATGGTATAAATGATCCTCTGGTTTAGATCTAGCTATATTGTATTTATAATTTTGTTGATAAGATATATCAGTGCCGCAGTGTCTCGGGCACAATGTATATATTTGTTGGTTTTGGTCAAAACTGTTTTCAAAAGTATTAATGAAAATACGATCTGTTGTCCTAAATGAATATTCTGTAACTAGTTGTCGAAAAATCTGATGTGAGTTTTCAAATGTAAGTGGCAGTCGTTCAAATGACGATGTTGAGAAAATTAGGGTATGGCTTTAATTTAAATCAGTAACATCTCGCTATAGAGACAAGACTGATTTTAGACAGAATTGCTAAAGCCAAATGACTCATTTCATGGTAAAATGTTGTTCACTGTGTTTATTTGTATGTATATTTGTGCACAGGAGAAGCAGCGTATGACAGATAAACTGGAAGACACAAGCCTGCGTTTGAAGGATGAGATGGATTTGTACAGGAAAATGATGGATAAGCTTTGGCAGAACAGACATGAGTTTCAGAAGGAGCGAGAGGCCATGCAAGAGGTAGCGCATGTCATTTTGTAAATTACAACTGTACACGTACATAAACATAAATCTACAGACCTCTCACACAATCCACATGTGCATGTAGCTGATTGAAGACCTGCGGCGTGAACTGGAGCACCTGCAACTCTTTAAACTGGAGACTGAGAAGCCCGGCCGTGGCCGTAGTGCTGCAGGACTGTCGGAGTACAATGCCAAGACTCGAGAGATTGAACTGGAGCACGAAGTAAAGCGGCTTAAGCAGGTACAGTGGAAAGATGGCTTTGCTTATTGTGCTGTCTGTGATATGTTATCTTACAGTATCATTGCAGATCAAACAGGTGCATGATTGTTTGTATGATACATAGTTATTATATGTATATATGTATATTACGCTATAAAAAGCACATGCAAGTATAACAAAAGTGGCTTATGCAATATAAAGTCATTTAAGTCGTCATTCACTGAAAATTGTCAGATTTTAATGAAGTCGATGAGAATTGCTATAAATAATATATAATGTACTATATATCAGAGGTTCTCAAACTTTTTGACTCCAAGGCCCACTACTGTCCAGGACGATATTCAAACGCCCTCCAATTAAAATATTTCTGTTAATGACAAAGTGGCAAATATATTTAAATAATTACATAAAATAATAATAAATCATGAAAATAAAAGAATTAAATTCCAGAATTTCAGTTGATTAAGGACTGAATGTATTTCAGGGTTCACACTTTTTATGATCAGTGAATTTACATGAAGTTTCCAGTCATTTGTTATTAAGGGAAAAGTGTTTTTTTTTTTCTTTTTCCCACAAATAGCAATTTCAGCCCAATAAAATATTTTGGAGCCTAAAAAAAATTTTGGAGCATCAAAAAAATTCATATTCATATTCATTTTAGAAATTTCCATGACTTTTCCAGGTCTGGAAATCACACTTTAAAATTCCCTCATATACAGTAAGCAGGTTTCCCAAGGCTGTGGGAGCCCTGGTTCTTAAATAAAAATGACAGTTGTTGAAAGAATGTATTAAAATAAGTTTTTTTTTTTTTTTTAGCTTATTTTGAAACTTGTTTTAAATCATTTAAGCCATTTTGTGGCTCCCTTGGTAGCGTGCTGAGGCCCCCTAGTGTATAGTATATAGACATACTGTATGCATATGTACCTCCTGGCATTTAATTTGAATTTCACCCTGATGTATTTAAACTTCTAACAGGAGAACCATAAACTCAGAGACCAGAACGATGATCTCAACGGACAGATTCTCAGCCTCAGCCTATATGAGGCCAAAAACCTGTTCGCTTGTCACACCAAGGCCCAGTCACTGGCAGCAGAGATAGACAACGCCTCCAGAGACGAGGTGAGAAGCACAGTCACTGTGTACAGAGACCTACTGAATACAGAACCTCACAAACTAGCAATGACTGGTCCCGTTAAGTGATAGTATATTAGTCCCATCCCCTATAAATTTTATTTCATACAATCACACTATGTTATTACTATTATTTTATACTCAGTTAAATTATAAGTTTGCCGATTTTCAACCAGCTTTGTATCATAACAATGTCTGTAGTATATGTAAACTGCATTTAATATAACTTTAAACTATAATACATTTTCATTTAATTGCACATAATATGGAAGTGTCTGAAAAAATTACATTCATTTTGCAATTCACAAATAATTTTTATGTTAACATAATCTTGTCAAGTAATCAAGTTTATAAAAACTTGTACTCTTTTTAAAAGTAAGCTACAGTATACTACTTTTTCACAAGGGACCTGCACCCAGATCTCCTGGTTTATTTGTCGGCTTCATCCGGACAGGGCTTTTGTAAATACTACAGATCATACTTCCGCATTTTTGTATACCCACTCACAGATGGTCGTATCGAGCCCAGTGCATAATGAGTTTTCCTTCCTTTCTCTAGTCATGTAGCACCAGTTTTTTTTTTTTTTTAAATTGCCTTTCTACTGCATAGAGAGCCTAGATTTATTTAAAGGGTTAGTTCACCCAAAAATGAAATTTCTGTCATTAATTACTCACCCGCATGTCGTTCCAATCCTGTAAGACCTTCGTTCATCTTCAGAACACAAATTAAGATATTTTTGATGAAATTCGCCCCTTTAAGTAGCCTACATTCAGTACCACTAAATGATTCTGTGATTCTTAATATGTAGTGTTTATATGATTATTGGTGCTTTGCATTTACACTAAGAACATTAGCAGATGTTTTTATCAAGAAGAACCTGCAAAATGTCCTTTAGCTTTACATGAACTGCCATAGTCATTGTTTTTTCACCCATTTGGTCAATCTCTATCCCTCCAGCTGGTTGAAGCATTGAAAGAACAAGAGGAGATCAACTTCCGTTTAAGGCAGTACATGGACAAGATCATCCTGGCTATCCTCGATCACAACCCCTCCATTTTAGAGATCAAGCATTAGGCTTCTGAGCTGAGAGCAGATAGAGGACTCAAACTTGGTAGAGAGCTCCCCCTTCAGGCCGGGGGTTTGAAATGTACCCCCTTAAACCAAGTCATAATGTATTTACAGAGCAAATTGCTGTAAAAATGATCGTGTCTCTCATGTGCCCTGCCTCACGCACACACGGGTTACAGTTTCCATTTCCATGCTATGAGTTTAGGCTGTAGAAATGACACAGACAAGTGATGAAACTGGAATATAGAGTAGAAGTGTACTTTTCACTCTCAGTTATATATACACACTACCTCTGAGTATGTACAACTCAGTGTTGTATTCTACACATGAACAAAACAAGTAGAATTATGATAAATATCACATGATCACACCATATAGGAGAGCTATACATGCACCCTATGGCATGTGGGGTTTATTATTACTATTATTATTATTATTTGAACATTTTAATCAGCCCTATAGACCTTCTCTATAAAATACTGTTTGCCTATATGAAGTTTTAACAATCCAGCGCTGAATCAATGGACAGAGCAATAGAAAGACATGACTGTATAATAACTATAATCAGCAGATAAGGGAACTTCCTTTGAATGTTCTCTGCCAACATACATTGTGGTCTGCTGTGAAAATAATAAAATCATGTCAGTCCATCCTAGGATAAAATACACTACTGTTAATGGCTAATGCTTACAGCTGTCATACTGATGGGCTGAAATAATCATACAGCTTGTAACCGGACTGTGCTGACCATCCTTTGGCTGCGGGGTTACATGTAACACAGAAGCACAAGTGAACGGTGTGAGTAAAAGCGACACAGTTGTACAATATAGTAAATACATATAGAAAGAAAAATCTATAGAAAATGTGAAAAAGAAAGGTTTATTTTTCTTAGAAGTCTGTTTGAATGAAATGGTCCATTGAAGTTTCAAGGAAGAGGTGGATGTAGTACATAATGAGTGAGAAGTAAATGATTATGATATAATAAAATCTTACTGTTTTACCAAGAAAACAGAAAAAGCCCCACAAAATTATGGCCATAACACAGTCTAGTTAAAACATTAATATCATGGTAAACGTCTATTAGAACAATGTATGGTATAAATACAAAATATATGCAAATTCAAACATATATATATATATATACACTACCGTTCAAAAGTTTGGGGTCAGTAACATTTTTTTAACAAAATCTATTAAGCAAGGATGCATTAAATTGATGAAAAGTGACAGTAAAGACATTTATAATGTTACAAAAGCTTTCTATTCCAAATAAATACTGTTCCTTTGAACTTTCTATTCATCAAACAGTCTGTTTTCAACATTGATAATAATGATAAATGTTTCTTGAGCATCAAATCATCATATTAGACTGATTTCTGAAGGATCATGTGACACTGAAGACTGGAGTAATGATGCTGAAAACTCAGCTTTGACATAATATATTACAATAGAAAACATTGAAATAATATTTCACAACATTACTGTTTTTATTGTATTTTGGATCAAAGAAATGGTGAGCATATAACACTCTTCTTTCAAAAACATTAAAAAAAAATTTACTGACCCCATTATTTTACCTTTTTGTCTTGGTCACATGATATTAAACATCTTGATATTGTACATGAGTGAAGCTGCACATTTAATAAAAGTGCTTGAACTGTACATCCCATGAATGTATCACCATGCCACTCACAGTATTCTGTATTCCCATTTTCTGGATTTAGCTAGTCAAATACTATGTGAATCACAGTATTTTAAAGGAGCCAATACTGCTACATGCTCGATTGTCACAAACTAGTTTTGCTTTGTTGCACAAATTGTACTGAATCTGTTTCTTTGCATGGTCTTAATCTCTTTCTGTTTGTGCCCTTTTTTTGGAATGTAACGATTAATGTTTCAGTTGTTTCAATAACTATTAATCTGATCAGTTATAGAGGAGCTTTTATATCTTTCTGTTCTACTTGTTCTGTAGCATTTTTCACTCATTGTAAATGTTGTACAGAGACTAGTTAATATTTGTATTGATGTGCCACTCATTAACCTTAATGAATAAAGGAAAGGCTGTCTTTTATACAGTTTTATGAGAAAATGGCAAGTTAGACGTGTGACCAAGTAATGTGTAAATCATTTGTAACCATTGCAATGAAGTGACATCACACCTTACTCATCAGCGCTGATGTCGCAGACAAGACTCGTTCTTCATTATCAATCTAAAGAAAGGAAATTTGATTTCGAGCAGTCAGTGATTGCAATCTTCTGAAGAAACACCCATATAATGTTTCATATCATTCCTGTTTAACTCTTGAATGAGCAAACCCTGACCCATTCCCAGCAGCAGTGTCATTTTTGCACATTTTGAAGAGTTGTGCTGTGTCCGTGTCCACTGTTACAGGTTAGACGTAACACAGTTTGACAATTTTTCTGTGGTTCATGGTTTACACAACCTTTTTGTTGTTTATGCCTTTTTTGTTGTTATAGAAAAGATTGACCTTTCTTTTGTCCAGTGTGTGGGTATGTAACTAGATTACTAGTACTCATTTATATTTACACAAGTAGGAAAGGACAAATGAAACAAGCTTTCAGAAAATTAAATAATAGTTTAAAGGCCTCAAGAGTTATGACAAATTTGAAATGTACAATAAATGACTTGTTTTGGCATGACGTGACAAGAGTATTGACTTTTTTTTATCTTCTCCATCAGTTTTTAATGCATGAAAAGATCGATTTTACTCTGGAAACATTACTTTGCCTGCTTAGCTAGAACATAATATAACTTTGGTCTTCATAGTGGATAACATGTAGCAGGTGATCATAGCATCGAGAAGAGACCCCCCAAAAAACATCCATCGACAACAGTGATTGATGACACCATCCTCCAGAGGGCTCTGTTGAGTCCCCATGCCATGGTCCGGCCCTGGTAAAATCCTATTGTTTCGGAAACGTGAGAAAGGGAAATATTTTTTAAAATGAATAATTCTGTGGATTAACCACAAGAATAACAAATCTCTTGGGATGAAAAAAATATTTTGGGAATCTGAGAACAGGATGGATTTGTTTCAAACCTCTTTAAAGTGATCAGCTGAAATCCTATTTAATAAAGCAATAAGCCCCGTGAAGCCGTGGTTTACAGTGAATTTATAACAGCTAAGGGGCGTTGTTAGCTGTTATAAATTCAATGTAAACCACGGCTTCACGGGGCTTATTGCTTTTATAGAACAGTTACCACACAATACAAATATTCAAGCCAAAAAATATGTATCATTAAAAGGCTTCCTTCCGCTGGAAAAGTAGTCCCTGACCAGGAACAGCAACAGAAGTGACATTATTACGCCATTAGATGGCCGCAAATATAGTCTTTATGAGCGAGTCAGTCGTAAAGACTTTTATATTGAAACTTATGAACACAGAACAAGA
Source organism: Mylopharyngodon piceus (assembly GCA_039654765.1). Lineage (NCBI taxonomy): Eukaryota > Metazoa > Chordata > Actinopteri > Cypriniformes > Xenocyprididae > Mylopharyngodon > Mylopharyngodon piceus. The sequence continues at coordinate 20,654,418 of CM077457.1, forward strand.
CGCAAATGCTTTGACTAGCGCTGTCAGTGTCAGCAGGGTATGGAAGTTTTTTCCTAACAAAATTATAATGAAAATTCAAATGCTTAAAAAGATCAAATAATAAATCAAAGTTTCAAAACAGCTGCTCAAATGATAAATCAAATGCTCAAATTATTAAATAATAAATCAGACTCTCAAACGACTGCTCAAATGATAAATCAATTGCTCAAATGCAATTTAATTTCCTCATTCGGGGAAGCATGAACTGTATCAAAAATCAAATTAAAACTAATTTGTATTTGATTTTTAATTTTTCATTATCAGCCCAGTATAAACCTGTCATAATTAAATATATAATATAACTCAATGTTCAAATCATAAATCAAATGCTCAAATTATAAATCAAATGCTCAAACTGACACTGCAAATGATAAATCAAATTCAAATGAGGCGTGTCAATCAAGTGGCGTGTGGGCGGAGTTTTGAGGCGGAAGAGGAGACTTTCTTGTGTGCAGTTTGGGTAACTGCCACACTTGAGTAAAAAATATGATATAATATATATATATAATATTACTTCAAAGCATGCGGACCAGAAGGGAGTGGAACGCTAGCGACATGAACACAGTAGGCATGGCATAGACATAATAAATACATAGACGCCCTATTGGCCGCTTTGTTGCTGCGATACGTCAACGAGTCCGCCATATTGTGCGGGGCAAGACTCCTCATTAAACAAATGCAAGTAAACGGTGAGCTGCGGCTTTTCTGGACAAAATGCGCAATAAAGTTTACATTTCTCAACCGATTTCAACGGTTTATGATCTGCGTGGAGTACGAAAAAGGTTTTGTTTCCAATTACTCAGAATCTCGCTAGTTTTGAACTTGAAAATTAATCATTGTCATAAGGAAATGTGAAAACTCACGCTTCTCAAGCATGGATTTGGTTTATTTATTTATTTTTTATTTTTATTTTTTTTCAAGGTTAATAATTGTGGAGACGTTCCTAATGTAATATAATTTAATGTAGGCCTACATGAAATGAGCACCTCGATTTTAATTGTGGAAATTGCTTCAACAATGGCATTTTAGCTTTTTCCCTCATGCCTTTAGCTTTTCCTCTTGAATCACATCACAGGATGTCACAGGACAATTTCAAATGAATATGAAGATAATTTGCGTCCCTTTTCATTTTTATAATTTATTTCTACGTGTTGCCTGCTAACCTTATGCTTGCAGTTTAACACACAAATGTTTGTTTTATTATTCATAACACAACAATAAATGTCTTTATAGAAATTTTGTATTATAGTAAAAAAAAAAAAAAGTCTCCATTTTAAATGGACAGCATTATATTTAACTGTCTGGCAACTTTATTGGGGTCTAAAGAAAGTTAAACATTTAATTATCTATAGGCCTAAGAATTTCACAGATTAAATGTAAGTACACCATATAATGTACTAAATGAATTTATTTCGATTCAAATGGATTTTAACAAGATGTAAAAGGATTGGGCTTAAAAGATTTCTTATCCTGTGGCTCGCTCTAGTGGACAATATTAATAGCACAGCTTGTACTACTTATTATAAGACAATCTTAATAGATCCAGTAAAACATTTGAGATGCAGCGGTAGAACATTTTTTAGTACAGTTACAATACAATATAAATTGTATGTGGTTTTATTCTATCATTTTATTATTATTAGCCTATATTATTACTATAAATAGCCTAAAAATACAATTGAGTATAAAAACAGTAAAATATAGTATAATGTAGTTGTAATATAATAACCATGAATAAAATAGCCGATAATATATCATAAATTGTAAAATAATATAGTGAATAAAATAAAAATAGCAAATAAAATAGTGAGTAGTGATTAGTACAATCATATAATAGGCTAATAAGTCATATAATAATATAATAATTATAGGCAGACGAGGTCTCTTGGAAAAGCAGAGAACAGTCCACTGACGGGCTTTCTTCAGCCTTCCTTAAGGTTTGTGTCGTCCTGGTTCCACTGGCTAAACTGGGGTAAAATATAAATGAGCCACGATTAGATGACAGGCAATCAAAATCACCTACTCTTCGGAGATGAGTCGGTTTAGGTCTGTCTGTTCTTCTGACAGCCTGAACTGTCCTGTCAAAGTCCTGGCTTCATTGCACAGAAGACTCGCGATTTTGATCAGTTAATGATATAAACTATAATATAATCTCAGACTTCATAAGAATCATGTAAACTTTATATCATTTCTTATAAGTCTCAGTTTTCATACATAACTACACTGTAAAAAAATAAATTGTAAAAAAAATGGTCAATGACTGTCAGCTACGGCTGCCAAACAAAAACCTTAAAATTAAAGTAAAATATTCTAATTTAAATAAAGTGTAAAAACAGAAATTTTCATTAAACTTTTTCTACAGAAAAACTTATTTTACAGGTATTCCCTGAATTATTACAATAAAACACCTTCACTGCAAAACATAATCTTAAAAAAAATAAACAAAAAAGTCAAATGACTTTCAGCAAAGGCTGCCAATCAAAGTTTGTAAAATAAATGTAAAATATCCTAATTTAAATAAAGTACAAAACACTCTTACAGAAAAAACACTGTTGTTTTACAGGTACCTGAATTGTTACTAACAAAACACATTCACTGTAAAGTGTGAATCTCTTGTATTTAACCAGAAAGAGCACACATGCACACATGCACACATGCACACATACATACATACATACATACATACATACATACATACATACATACATACATACATACATACATACATACATACATACATGAATTACTGCCTCTGAAATAAAGCAACAAGCAGCACAACACCAATGTTTTCTGGCTCATCCTGGACTGAAGCACAGGCTCTACTCTCCAGCACAATGGTGACCCACAAAACACATGATACAGAAACTCTTTAAATCCCAGCAGAACATGAAACACTAACAGATCTATCAAGATCTCAGCATCTTCACTTATTACAATCCAGACTTTATTTCATACTAAAGTTCTTATTGAGAATTAACAGAGGTTTAGATGTTGATGTTTTATTGAATAAAATAATAAAGTTTGAAGTCACCCTTCTGGTGGTCAGTGCTTGCTTTAGTTGGGCTCTTGACCCTTGACTCTTTAACACCAGTATTTCTCTGACTGCTTTAACTGTGTGTTTCTGATGCATCTTTGCTATAGCAAAAAAAAACAACTCAGATGATGTTGGTCATTTTTTTTAAGTGATGGTATAGTCATCATAAAGTGGTCTGATTCATTGATACCAGAGTCTGGTCTCTGATTAAGTTGTTTAGTATTAGTTGTAATTTAACATGCCAATACTACTGCAGTGCTGTAATACTATAAACAATTTTATTAAATAATTTTGCAGAAAATGTTTTGTTAAGGTCATGCAGACTCACACAGACATCAAGAATCAGCATATGAATCTCAACAATGGTGACAAAAAAAAAAAAAAAAAATTCAGATCAACTCTGAACGTCACAAAACAAGCTACCAAAGTCACAAAAAAAGTTTAATTGATTGTCACCACTGTTGAGATTCATAATGTTGATTATTGATGAAACACCTGTAAAATAAAAGTATTTTTTAACATTTAAAGAAAATTTTTGTTAAAGTTTTTTGCACTTTATTTAAATTAGAATATTTTACTTTAATTTTATGGTCTTTGTTTGGCAGCCGTAGCTGCCAGTCATTGACCGTTTTTTTACGATTTTTTTTAAAGTGAAGGTATTTGATCGTAATAATTCAGAAAATACCTGTAAAATATCAGTGTTTTTTGGTTTATTTAAATTAGAATATTTTACTTTAATTCTAGTTGTTTTTTTTTTGGCTGCCATTCATTTGAATGTTTTATCATTTAACTGTTTTGTTACTGTTTAATTATTATTTTTGTAATTTTACATACGTTTGTAATTTAGGAAGACAGAAAAAATACTGTATAAAAAATACAGTAAATTTTCTGTAAAAAATATGTGAATTACTGTAATTTTTCATTAATGTCATAATACTTAAAATAACAGCCGAGTTGTTCATTTACATATTGTTTGTAATTTTACATAGTTTTGAGAATAATTTAAAATAAAAGAAAATGACCGTAAAAAAAAATCACAGTTATTTTCCGTAAAATTAGGATTTTTTTTACAGTGTAGTTGACGTTAGTTTTTAATAGTCTGACTTTGGTGGTCAACTAGCTGTCAAAATAATGTTATAATGACCTAATACAACCAGAAACAACTGTTCAGACTTATGTGAAAGGTAATTCCCTGATATGTGGTTTGGATTGTGCGACGGTTTGTAAAACCTCAAAATAGTCAGGCATCTTTTCTTCAGTCCACTTATGAGAGTACGGCAAGTTGCCCGCACAATATGGCGGCGCCGTTGACGTGCGATCCAGCGGCTAATAGGGCGTCTGTGTATTTATTATGTCTATGAGGCATGGCACGTTCTGCAAAACAGTAGTTTTCGTTAAAGTCAGTGTAATATACAAAGTGTAATCTATAATCTATCAATAAATAACATTAATGATAAATGATCAGTAGGCCTATAGGCCATTCATTTTTTGCATTTTTTTTGTGTATCAACAAGTCAATACTAACAGAATGGTGATGACCCACACATTTTACTCATTGCGCGGCTTGCAAGTGTCCTGCGGCTCGCCAAGCTTTAATTTGTGGCTCGCATGGCAGTAAATAATACGGTGATATGATCATGCAGTCAATACAGGTATTTCATAAAAACATTAAAAACAAGCAGGGCTATTACTTGTACTATACCGGGCAGCGGGTGAGCTGGATGATTGACGTACAGCATTACTGACGTACAGGAGAGTTCTTGGAACATTAGAATATCGTATGTTAGTATAATGTTAGAATAACGTTAAAGGAATGTTAGAATAACGTTAGGGGGACGTTGGAATAATGTTGGAATAATGTTAGAATAACATTATAATAACGTTAGGAGAACGTTAGAATTACGTTATAGGAACGTTAAAATAACATCAGAGGTATGTTAAAATAACGTTATAATAACATTAGGGGAACTTTAGAATAACGTTAGGAGAATGTTAGAATAACGTTAGAGGAACGTTAAAATAATGTTAGAATAACGTTAGGCAAATGTTATAAACAATAAATAAAAACAAGATGGTTTGTAATACTGATTATAGTCCTCCATACATGCATTTTCCATACCGCTTATAATATACTGGGTCACAGGTGTGCTGGATGATTACTGACGTACAGTGGAGTAATGATGTCGGAGTAAAGATGTTAGGGGAACGTTCTAGGAACATTAGAATAACATTAGGGGAATGTTAGAATAACATTCTACAAACCGAAAACTAATGTTCTATTTCCGTTAAGAAAACTTTCCTGGCTAACCAAAAACAAACCGTAAAAAAGAACATTCTGGGAACCAAAAACTAACGTTCTGGCAACCAAAAATTGTTAGCTGGTCCCCAATAAATGTAGTACTCCTGAAAAGAAGTATAATAAAGATGAATAAAGAAAAACGAAAGAAGAGCGCTGCAGTGATGGCTTCATTGATGGCATATTTACTCTGAATGAACCCCGCTAGAAATTTTACGTTCCCAGAACATTCTCAGAACGTCCCCACTGGTGTTAAGGACGTTGCCTAGTAATATTCCCAGTACGTTCAGAGACGGTCACAATGTGGAGTTCTTTTAAGGTTTGGGGGACGTTATTTGGCAGACCTTCACAGAACATTCAGGACGTTCTCTGAACGTTTAGGGAACCATATTTTATTTGGAAATGTTCTCAGAACATCCCTGCTGCCCTTATCAAAAAATTGAATTAAAAATTAGAATTAAATTGACTAACAAAAGTGGCTGTTAAAACAAAAACAAATTTTTCTTAAATATTCTACAAAAAAAAAAAAAAGCTCTTTATAGGTATTTTCTGGATTATTATTATGAAACCATTTCTTTAAAAAGCAAATCTTTTGTAGTAAGTCATCAGCTGACAACAGCACATGCATGAGCTAGTGTAACTACTGTATCACTGCATCAGCAACTACACAGTTACCGTCTTTAAATAAAGCAACATGCAGTATAACACCGATGTTTTTCTGGCTCATCCTGGACTAAAGCACAAGCTCTACTCTCCAGCACAATGGTGACCCACAAAACTCAGATAACAGAAACAGAACATTAAACACTAACAGATCTCTCTAGATCTCAGCATCTTATTACAAACCAGTCTGAATTTATTTCCTTCATACAAAACTTCTTAATGTGGTGTTGATGTTTTATTAAAATTGATAAATGTCACCGTTATGGAGGTAAGCGCTTGCTTTAGTTGGGCTCCTGACCCTTGACGTTTTGACTTTACTTTTTCTCCAGTTGTTGTAACTGTGTGTTTCTGAAGCGCATTTGTTGCAAAAAAAATTGTGAGAAAAAGAAGGAACTTATCAAATGGATTTGGTTGCTCATTGTTGATGATTTCATTGTTATAGAGTGTCTTTATTCACTCTGATTATTGTATTCCTTTCATGTTGTTGAAGCTCTATGATAAAGCATAAAATTCTGTCTTGCTTTGATATTTTGAAAGCTTGAATCATTCAGACAGAATCATGTAGACACACACAGACATCAAGATTCTGCGTATGAACCTCAACAATGGTGACAAAATTTTCAGATAAACAGATCAGTTCTGAGCATCACAAAACAAGCTACTAAAGTCACAAAAAAGATTTTTGTTTATTGTCACCATTGTTGAGGTTCATACGCTGATTCATGATGTCTGTATGAGTCTAAAAGACACTGCTCAAAACTCTGTCAGCATAATGAATTTAAAAAAAGAAATAAAACTTGTAAAAAAAAAAGAAAAAAACTAAACATTAATTAATGCAAAACTGACAGTAAACACTCAGAGGTTAGACTCTGGAGAAGATCACTGAATCAAGACACTCTATGATGATTGAATCACCATCATTAAATAACCAAATTCATCTGATCAGAGTTTCTCTTGTAATTTTTGCTGTAACAAGCATGTTTTACAAACACAGTTAAAGCAACCAGGAAAAAAATCTAACGTTAAAATATCAAGAATCAAGAGCCCATAACGGTGACTTCAAACTTTATTATTTTCTATAAAACACCCACGTAGAAGGCGACGTTCTTGTGACCCTTAAAAGAACTCTACATTGTGACCGTCTCTGAACGTTCTGGGAACGCTACTAGACAACGTCCTTAACACAGTGGGGACGTTCTGAGAATGTTCTGGGAACGTAAAATTTCTAGCGGGGTAACCTGTCACCTAGTAACGTTCCCAGAACGTTCAGAGACGGTCATGATGTGGAGTTCTTTTAAGGGTTAGGGGACATTATTTGGTGGACCTTCAGGGAACATTCAGGACGTTCTGGGAATGTTTAGGGGACTATTACTATAGGACGTTCTGTTAAATTCCCAAATGTCCTCTTTGTAACATTCTCGTGCGACTATAAAATAACCAAAACAGAACATCCCCCTCAATTCATATCGGGAACGTTATTAAATGACCAACAGAGGACTGTGTGGGAACGTTCTGTTAATGTCCCAAATATCCTCACTGTAACGTTCTTATGTGACCATAAAATAACCAAAATGGAACGTTCCCCTGAAGTCATATAAGGAACCTAGAACTATAGCACTTTCATTACCAAAAGAGGACGTTTTAGGAACGTCCCTAATGTTCTGTAAAGGTTCGGAATTTTCATCACCTTCAGAGAACTTTTAGGGAACATTGCGCAAGGTCCCGAGAACGTCGCCTTTTACATGGGAAGCGCATCACAGGCACGCCACCTACTGAAGCGTGCGATGACGTCATGACGCAGATATGCCAAATGAAAATAATTAATTCAATAAATGCACATAATGCTTTTGTTTTACGTAAAGCACAAATAGGAAATTAAACACTATTTAGGAATATTAGAAAAATAACATTTAACAATTTATAATGGATTCAAAGAAATTGTACCACATAAACATAACTTGTATTCAATAGATCAGAACTTGTATTCAATATTCAATATATCACACAAAAACAGAACATTCTCCTAACATTAGTATTTGGTTCCTGTTTGTTTTTGTTTTTTTGAGAATCAAATAATAATGTTCTAGGAACGTTCTTTTTAGGTTTTCTTTTTGCAACCAAAAACTAACGTTCCCAGAACGTTGCAGTGTGGTCATCTTTCAATAACCTAGATAACCCCTAAATAATCGTTAGGGGAACGTTAGTATAACTTTAGAATAACGTTAGGGGAACGTAAGAATAACGTTAAGGGAATGTTAGAATAACGTTAGGAGAACGTTAGAATTACGTTATAGGAACGTTAGAATAACATTAGGGGAACATTAAAATGACGTTAGAATAATGTTAGAATAACGTTAGGGGAACGTTAGAATAACGTTAGAGTAACATTAGGGGAATGTTAGAATAACGTTAGGAGAACGTTAGCATTACGTTATAGGAATGTTAAAATAACGTTAGGGGAACGTTAAAATAACGTTAGAATAACATTCTACAAACCAAAAACTAATGTTCTGTTTCCATTTAGAAAACTTTCCTGGCTAACCAAAAACAAACTGTAAAAAAGAACATTCTAGGAACCAGAAACTAATGTTCTGGCAACCAAAAATTGTTAGCTGGGCCCCAGCAAAAAAAGAACGTTCCCCTAATGTTAGTATTTGGTTCCTGTTTTTTTTGTTTTTTTTTGAGAATCAAAAAATAACGTTCTGGGAACGTTCTTTTTAGGGGTTTTTTTTGCAACCAAACAATAACGTTCCCAGAACGTTGCAGTGTGGTCATCTTTCAATAACCTAAAAATAACTTATATAGAGCATTTATTATAACGTTGATGATAAGCCTCCATACATCCAATTTCCATATCGCTTATACCAGTGGTCTCAAACTCAATTCCTGGAGGGCCACAGCTCTGCACAGTTTTGCTCCAACCCTAATCAAACACACCCGATCCCGTTAATCAAGGTCTTCAGGATTACTAGAAACTTCCAAGTAGGTGTAAGTTGGAGCTGGTTGGAGCTAAACTGTGCAGAGCTGTGGCCCTCCAGGAATTGAGTTTGAGACCACTGGCTTATACTATACTGGGTTGCGGGTGAGCTGGATGATTACTGACGTACAGCATTACTGATGTTGGAACATTAGAATATCGTTAGGGGAATGTTAGTATAACGTTATAGGAATGTTAGAATAACATTAGGGGAACGTTAGAATAACGTTATGAGAACATTAGAATTACGTTATAGGAACGTTAGAATAACATTAGGGGAATGTTATAATAACATTAAGGGAACGTTAGAATAACGTTAATGGAACATTAAAATAACGGGAACGTTAAAATAACGTTAGAATAATGTTAGAATAACGTTATAATAACGTTAGGGGAATGTTAGAATAATGTTAGGAGAACGTTAGCATTACGTTATAGGAATTTTAAAATAACGTTAGGGGAACGTTAAAAAAAAACGTTAGAATAACGTTCTACAAACCAAAAACTAACGTTTAAGGCTTTTGAATGTTAAAATAGGGGTATCCTGGAAAAAAGGTTGGGAACCACAGACTTAACCCATAAAAAAAAAAAAAAAAAAAATGCACCATTCTTATTTGCAACATTCTGAATTGACTATCAGGTAGTGGTTACTAGGGTTGGGCGATGTCTACAGTGAAACATCGCGATGGACGATGACATCGGGGTGGGGGGATTTTATTCAATGGAATGAATTAAAAACGCTCGCTCTGCTCCGCGCCAGTGGACACGCACATGTGACGCGCGTCTGGAGAAAGAAGGCTTGTTTGAGATGCGCCTAGCCTCGCCTGAAATGTAGGCGAGAGTAGGCGGCTGCAGTTAGGGAAGGAGTGAAAAAAGTGCAGACAAGACGGACAGTTCTCTGTTCTCGTAGGCATATACGGATTATTTATCATTAATGTTATTTATTGATAGATTATAGATTACACTTTGTATATTACACTGACTTTAACGAAAACTACTGTTTTGCAGAACGTGCCATGTCTACTGTGTTCACGCCTTTTACACGGTTTTGACCAGCGGATGTCGCTAGCGTTCCACTCCCTTCTGGTCCGCATGCTTTGAAGTAATACGAGAAAGTTTCTAATTAGTATGATTTACAGAATCATATTTTTTACTCAAGTGTGGCAGTTACCCAAACTGCACACAAGAAAGTCTCCTCTTCCGCCTCAAAACTCCGCCCACACGCCACTTGACTGACACGCCTCATTTGAATTTGATTTATCATTTGCAGTGTCTGTTTGGGCATTTGATTTGCCGTTTGAAATGTTGGTTTGAGCATTTGATTTATAATTTGAGCATTTGATTTATGATTTGAGCATTTATTTATAGATTTAATTATGACAGGTTTATACTGGGTTGATAATGAAAATTAAAAATAAAATACAAATTAGTTTTAATTTGATTTTTGACACAGTTCATGCTTCCCGGAATGAGGAAATGAAATTGCATTTGAGCATTTGATTTATCATTTGAGCAGCCGTTTGAGAGTTTGATTTATTATTTAATAATTTTATTATTATTTCTTTTACAAAAATGTACCATAGTCAACAATAGTTTGTAGTACCAAACTTGTCACCACCCTAAATTTCTCAACACGTGTTGTGGGGTCTAGATGGGTAGAAAAAAATAGACCTACAACTGAGCACAATACGACGTTTATTTTGGCAGTAAATGCCACTGATATGATTTAAATGTAACATTCCTAAAATGAGTGAATATGTAGTTCAGTTCAGGTGGGAAAGTTACACACTGTTCTGAAAAGTCATTAGAATGAAAAAGATGTCTGGCTGTTCTCATTTCCTGATTTTACAGCTTTCTTTCATAATGCAGGTATTTACAAAAAGAGATTACAACAGATGTAACCAAAATATTATTTATTGGAGGGCTAAGATATGTGTTATGACTTCAAATTATTTACAGTTTACAGTATGTCGCGTTTTTGTGAACTTAGTTTACACGAGCCTTCTTCAACTTCCTCTAGGAACAATCCACCAGGGGGTGCTATGGAGTTTTGTAAACATTTTAACCTACTAATAAAGTGAAACCAATGAACTGAGATGCTTTTTCTGTTTCTATGACTGCTACAGAGAAATATTCACAACAACACAACTAATCAACAAGCAAAGATTATTATCTTCAGTTACAATGTAGTCTTTTGTTTTTGACTTTTTTTTTTGCCAATGCTGTTTTCCAACAGCCCGATGTACATATGTCCATTCCGCAGTGCTATCATAGGCCCTTAATTTAAACAGATAACAGTCACATGACAATCTCACATGAATGTGTGTACAAGTCTCATGATAACTACACTTTCCTGGCATAAAGTGTTTGTATTCATGCAACGTCCTCATTCTTCACATTGCTGAGGCTCTGATAAGCCAGTCACCTCCCGCACAATTCTCATTAGACACATCCACCAAGAATGTGCTCTTTAAGAATGACTTACATGTGTTTTATCACAGCTGTCCAAACAAAAAGTCTCCCAGACCCTCTCCTGAATTCACTAAACGCCTCTTTGTCTCAGGTTTTGGGGTTTTTAAAGGGATATATTTAGAAGTAGAGATGATTGCCTCACTAAGAAGAGCTGCCTAATATTTCATCTATCTATCTATCTATCTATCTATCTATCTATCTATCTATCTATCTATAATAGAAGACTGAACCGAATATTCAACAAGAAATGGAGCCAAACCAAGCAGAAGTTTGCAAAAATAGCTAACTTCCTATTATTCAACATTTGCCTTTGTGGTCCAAGTGACATCATCAGAAAAGGGACTTTTTTATTAATGATTATGAAATAATTTTTCTTTGCAAGAACATGCAATGATGAAAAGCTCACAATAAGCTCAGGAACATGCTTTAAAGGGTTAGTTCACCCAACAATGAAAATTAGTAATTATATTACTCACCCTCATGTTGTTCCAAACCCGTATGACTTTTGTATATCTTAAAAACACAAATGAAGACTTTTTAATGAAATTTGAGAGCTTTCTGTCCCTCCATTGACAGCCTACTCGACTACCACTTTCAAGCACCAGAAAGGTAGTAAAGACATCATGTGAACGTATGTTCACGAGAGCACCATGACGCGTGTGTGTTGTGTTGACTCAAGAGCATGTTGTTGTGTGAATGCGCGTTGGAGGTTAATATTTTGTAAATGAAGTGGTAAATGTGGGATTTTTTGCTTGCGTCGCTTCATAAAATTGAGGTTAAACCACTGGAATCACATGGAATACTTTTAGGATGTCTTTACTACTTTTCTAGGGCTTGAAAGTGGGCTGTCAATGGAGGGACAGAAAGCTCAGACAGATAAATTTTTGGGTGAATTAACTCTTTAAGCTATTAGCCATATGCTATTCTTTTATATGACCTGTCGATGTTGCTGTAGGCCATAACTGTTTCACTCCCACACCAGACCTCAGAGTCTCTACTCGCCTGTCATGGTGTGCTACATTACCTCTCTGCTAGGGGAATGTAGCGCTTTATTTGGGCCAGGCACGGCTGCTCCTCATGATTGAGCACTGCAAGGTGTGAATGACCTCCTTCTCTCAAGAGCAGGGAGGACGTAAGTGAGGAACCCAAAGTACAGGGGTCTGTCCCACTTTCATACTTTTCTCAGATCTCCTTTTAGGATTGAGCATCTTGGACCAGACAGAGACTCCAAATCACAGCTGAGAATTACTTTATAGTCTGTTGGGTTATTGACCTGATCCAACACTAATAAAGCATGTTAGTATGAAACATTAATCAGGGCCATTAAATCAGATAAGATCTGTTTAGGCTAGGAAACTCATCCAAGATCAGATTTAGTCAGAGTTTTGTCTTTTACTGTTGATACAAGTTTCTGGCTTTCCAGATAAATGTAATCGATAGGTTTCAATTGTGACGTATAGCTTTAAAGGGATAGTTCACCCAGAAATTACAATTCTGTCATCATTTCCTCATCCTCATGTCAATCCAAACTCATTTTAATTTTAGTTAGTTTTAGTTTTTTTTTTTGTTATTTTATATATATATATATACATATATATATATATTAAAAATGTCTATCTTTTTATTACTTTTTTAAATTTTACTTTGTTATTCATTGCCTTGCAACTAGCTGCAATATAACATGTTTAAGTTTTTATGTATTGTATTTGATTTCAGTTAATGTTTATTTCAAGTCGCAAAAATGTTTTTATGGTTGTAGTTTCAGTTAGCTATAACTCTGATCCAAGTCTCTATGGCTTTCTTTTTACATCTTATTTTCTAAACACACACACACACACACACACACACACACACACACAGGTTTGTTTTGCTATCTTAGTGAGGACATTGCATAGACTTCCACTGATTTTATATCAGGTCAATGATATTTTCTATCACCCAACCCAACCCCTATACCCCTAAACAGAAAACTGTCTGCATTTTTACATTTTTAATAAAACATTGTTTAGTATGTTTTTAAAGCTATTTTATGTTATTTCATGTTTACGTCGTAATACCAGTGTAATACCCATGTCATTATACAAATTTGTGTTCTCATAGATCACAAAAACGTGCGCGCACACACACACACACACACACACACACACACACACACACACACACACACACTTGTATATATGGTTTACGGGGACTCTCCATAGACGTAATGGTTTTTAATGGTTTTTATACTGTATATTCTATCCCCCTACACTACCCTAAACCTACTCATCACAGAAAACTGTCTGCATTTCTTGAATTAAAAAAAAAAACACTGTTTAGTATGTTTTTTTAAGCCATTTGGTTTACGAGGACACAGGAAATACCCATGTTTTTATACACATTTGTGTCCTCATAAACCATATATACAAGAACACACACACACACACACACACACACACACACACACACAAAAACAGGTTTGGAACCACATGAAGGTGAGTAAATGATGACAGAATTGTCATTTCTGGGTGAACTATCCCTTTAAGTGTTGTCCATACTGAGTGCTTTTCCCACAGGGCCCTGTTAAGGGGACTCACATCCCTCCTCGCCGCAAAATCGATTGACTGCGTGTTAATTGCTGTTCTCTACGTGATGTCTGCCCTCTGGCCATAAAAAGATCACAGTTCTCCCACATGTCCAGCACGGCATCCTCACACAGCAATTCTGAAGGAAACTGACTTCAGTGAGGTTACACTCTGTGTTTCTTGAGGGAAAAATCAATCTGAAGGCCTCCTGCATAGTTAAACTGGTAACAGAAGGGCGGAGGAGTCAATGTAAGATAATTCCCTTATGTAAGGCCCTATTGAATGTAATGAAGGAAAAAATAATCACTGGTCATGTTGCTTAAAAAAGTCAGTATGAGTAGTTTTGGATCGGCCACATTCAGTTTCATTCAGTCTGCTCGCTCTCTGGTTTTTAAAGGGATAGTTCACCCAAAAAAGAATATTCTGTCATTATTTACTCAACCTCATGTTGTTCTTGTTCTGCTGAGGCACATCTTAATACAATAATACAAGAAAAGTCCATGGAGTGCATGTTGTTTGAGCCCCAGTGGTTTAAGAACCACATGCAGAAGAAAGAAAATCATATGGGTTTGGAATAACATGAAGGTGAGTAAATGATGACAGAATTTTCATTTTTTGGATGAACTATCCCTTTAAGTAGCTGGCTTTTCTTGGCCTGGAATGCAGTATGAATGACACAGCATCAAGGGACTTCATGTACAGTAGTCTCTTTAAAACTGAACATATGGAAGCTTTACGGCCATGTGGTGTTAATTACAATATTACTTGGCAGAAGTCATTGAGGTCTGCATTAAGAACAGCATTGTGAATAGAAATGGGATACAGAAAAGATAAAGACAATATTAGTGCAACTTTGGGTCCCAAATGACACTTTGTAAAAAAAAAAAAAAACCTTTTGGAGAGCATGGAGTGTGTGACTCAGTGTGTGTGTGTGCTGTAAAGGGGAACTCCGATCTGTCCAGGCTTGCCTCCAGCACTCTCTCTTTCCCATATAATGACTCATAGAAACGTGCTGTTTAAAGTAGGGGAATTCTGCCCTGGTCTGGCTGCCCAGCACATTGGGGGCTAATGTGAAACAATGGCTCATGGAAAGCTTATGCTAAGAAGCGCTAGCCAACGAGAGCCTAAAACAGTCCCGCTGCAGCGTTTTGGCGTATCATACTGGAATGACATTTGGCAATAATCTGTTTGTCAGTCTAAACGCAGAGCAGAAACAGATTCCAACTTGGCATTTCAGGTTCTCTGTATAACTGATGGAAAAACAGATTGCAGTGTTGAGAAATTTTCTGTGTTCTGGCTTTGCCAAACCCACCAATAGGGAGCAGACTTAAACTGTTGCTGGGCAACTGTGCTGGTCTTGCCTGGTGAGAGTGCCAAGCTTTGAGAGAGCTGTGTGTGTAGCCATGTGGGTCGTGTTAGCCCTGGCATTCCTGTTCATCTAGCTCATCTACTGCCACCAAGCCTAAGAAGATCACACGGTTCTGGACGTCTCCTGAGATGGCACTGATGCCTGGGTGATGACATACCAGTGTGTCTTCTTGTCTAAGTGGCTCTTGAATATCTTCTGACACATATCATGACCCCAAACGAGCTGAAAGCTATCTATTCAATCTAAAGCATTTAATCAGATTAATATGCATAGCAAATTCAGTCATGCGCAGTAGACAGTGTACCTGGAGCAACCTTATGTGGGTCCAGGTGGAAACCAAAGAGGTTTGTGATACTTTGAGAGAGCTATCTGTTAGCATTTCCATTAATCACAATGGCTCAACTTGCACAGATAAGCCAGTTTTACACTTTGACAATCCCACCAAAAATCTACTATAACAGAATACTTGAATGGCTATGGAGAAAGTTACTTTTTATCTATACCAGCTGAGACTTACTTGGTCATACTAACCATCCTTGGTGGGAAAAACTATTTAAAAGTAATTTTATAGACCACACTGAAAAAGCTCTCAGTAACTTGAACTGGCTTGGTAACATGGCTCACAGTGGCCTATGTTTATAACCACAGAAAACAGTCATCACATGTGAATTTCAGGTATGAGTTTGGTATGAGAAGAGCAAATGTTTGGTGTTGAAAAAATGCTGAGGCTTATAGTCTTGAAAAGAAGAATAATGTCAGTGTAAATAGATTGTTGACTCTGGATTTGAGCTGCTTCCTGAAAATTCAGGACAATCTCTGAATCTATCTTTCATGAAGGAAGCCATATTCAACTAATTTCAACCTCATTTTTTAAGTTATACAAGATTCAACTGGGCATGATTTAAAAAATAGTTGAAATGACTTTTGTTCAATTTGATTATATTTGAATAAGACAACAACTAAACTTAAAGGCCCACTGAAGTGTCTTGGAACGCGCAGCATTATTGAATGTGTTGACTGACGGTACGTTCCAAACGGGATATATCGCCCTCCAAAGGGCACTTCATAGTGAAAACAATCATGGCCGTCATATTAAAGGGTCGTTCCAAACTGAAGTGCTCAAAACTGGCCACTTCAAAGGGCCCTTCGGAATGAAGGATTTCGAAGGGTACAACTGATGGACACATCGGGCCCCCATGATCCTTTGCACAGGGAAGTTGTTTGACGTCACAGAATGGGTACAAGAGTTCGATTTTACCTATAAATGTATAAATAGTATTTTTCTATACTACTGTAATATTTATACAAGTTAGATTTGGTACATTATTATGGTCAAAACGACATTGTACTTCAACAAAAATACTTTACAGCATACCTTTATCAGTCCATTCAAATGTTTCACATACATAGACACAATATACAATATGGTGCGATAAACCAATAATAAATAAATAAATAAATAAACTATTGTTAAACAAAAGGTGTGTCAGACAATTTCTGACACACCCATTTCAGGTCTTGCTGTTTCTACTAATGAGCACACAAGTTGAATCAGGTGTGATATATGAGGGAGACTTGGTTTGGGAACCACTGCTCTATATAGTGCACTATGTGCCATTCACCATGTAGAAACTAGTAAAAGTGTGAACAAATGACCGATTTCAGCCGCAGCTTCAGCGTCTGTTTATAGTGTAGGAGGGGCGGGACTTCAGATTCTAGAGAGCATTTGATTGGACAGAAGATCTGATGAGACGCTGAAGTGCGCGGTGATGTCATGAAAATCTGTGATCCATTTTAGCGGAAGTGAGAGACTTTAAGTTTTGAATGCTTATATCTCCTAAATGTGAATTTTGTCATTGTTTTGGAACACACCGGCTTATTCATAACCTTAAGGCTAACATATTCATACTAAAAGCTAAAAAACTTAAATTTTGATTTCAGGGGGACTTTAAGTTTTTAAGTTGAATGAGGTGGAAATGTTTTAAAGTGACATGAAATATACTGGAGAGAGTTGGAATGGAATTAATACATGCTGCAGGCTGGACTTGAACCCGTGTCCAATTGGGAGAGCTGAGGCTCTGTAATATCACTGTACCATGGCTCCTTTCATTCTAAGACAGCTCACAATGGGACTTTTCAGTGGTGTTATTGGTATTCCTCATGATATGAGGAAATGAGTCAGACCTGAAGACCTTGTCATCTTCGTTGTACAACCCAACACCCCGCCCATCCTCCTGTGTCTGGGTTCAAGAGCTCTTGTTGTATCTTCTGGTCAGCAGAGAACAGATGTTTTCCAGGACATCATCGAGTAAACATCTCTTCCTCTATGTCTCCTGTGCTGGCCATATGACAGGTTGGAGAGTTGTTTGTCGGGAAAGTGCGAACCAAAGACTATAGAATAACTTTGGTGTGAACCCTCTGCCTTCATCATACTAGAGACATCCAAGACATTTATCATGGATTTCAAAACCACATGACCACTGTGTGTACTAATGATGCAATTTTGATAGACTGGCAAAAATTTCTACTGCATGTTAGCCATCTTAAAATTTGTTCTGTAGGTTCTGGTGTTTGTGTATGTGTTACTATGAGTGGGAGGAGGTCTCATTAAGCTCGCTTATAGGTATATATGGGAGTTTGGGTCAGGGTAATATGAGTATTTGTCTGACAGTGAAACCTGCAGACACTGTGGCTTAACTACATAAGTCCAATGTTAACAGTGGCTCTAAGCTTGGCATTGCCTGAGTGTTTCATCATCGTGATTTAAGGCCATTGTCTCTTACTGACTAGGCTATGGATTTCCCACACAAGTTTGTCTGTGTGCAACCACCAGTGATGAATAAGTTTCTTCTAATGGCATTTACAGCCTTTGAACAACATACATGTTTGATGTATAATATATAAATGGAGTATTTTATTAAGCAATATCACACAAACATGTTCTAAATATCACCACAGCAGTAATTCAAACATGCAGTTGATATCAAGAAACTTAAGCTTTACAGAAACAATCGAATCAGATTGGCTGCTTGCTCTTACCTCCGCCATTCTTTATTATTATCTTTATTATTTATTATTTTATTAAAATATAATTATTATATTATTATAATTTTCATTTCTATCACTTGGTTATGCTAGGTATATAAGTGTTATTGTTTTATGTTTTTGCAATTTGCATAAAACAAACCGTGAAAGGTGAGCGATTAACTTTATATATGTTGTCTATAAGCCCTTTATGCCTTATATTATTTTATAAAAGGGTTAGTTCCTGTCCTTGATTCTGATTGGTCAATAGCTGTGTTTTATGCACGATAAAACATGGCTATGACCGCTTCACCCAACGGTTCTGTGTATCACGACACAACACCCTTAGCAACCACTCTTAGCAACGTAAACTGTTTGTTCTCAATTGATATTGTTCATTAAAGCTTACTGTATTATGTAGAAGAGAAAGAGATCGAGTGAGCGAGTTTATTAGCTGCATTCAGATTCAGCATTTTCCTTCAGGTCAGTCCTATGTTCATAATAAAACATCTGTCTAAATGTCCGATGTATTATCTTGTCCTTTTATTAAGGGGTTTTCCCGTCACTGACAGCGCTAGTCAAAGCATTTGTCAGTTGCGTCTTGTTCCGTGTTCAAAACAATTCAGTCTTTTCAATGTAAAAGTCTTCGCTACTGACTGACACACTCATAAAGACAGTCTTTGCTGCCATGTATCAAAATGTAACTTTTGTTGCTGTTCACAGTCAGGGACTATTTTTTTTCCGGCGGAAGGAAGGCATTTGGAAAAAGTTTATTTCATGAAAGTTGCACTGATACATATTTCTGGCTTTAATATTTGTATTGTGTGGTAACCGTTTTATAAAAGCAATAAGATACTCGAGGCTAGTGCTGTATCGTGAATAAGTCACTCTGCTTCGCGTCGTGTCTAACAACACCCTTCAGCCGTGACTTATTCACAATACAGCACAGCCTCTCATACCTTATAGAGACAGAGCGCATTTAGGCCACGCCCACACCGGGGGGGAAAACAATCCAACCGTCTCCATTGACTTTGTATTGCGTGAGGCTGCCTCCTTGTCATTTCTGACTTATAACAAAAAACAGAACAATGTCTTAAAGCTGCTGTGTGACAAGGTGTACAGCAAACAAGCTAAAAAAAACCAGAACTAAGTTTTTATAAGCTACCGAACCGTAAAAGCCAGCCTTTAAGGAGACAAAACGAGTCGACGAGTCGAGGCTTGGACCCAGAAACGGCGTTCCTTACATCACGACTTAACAAGCGGATTGCTTACGAAAAACAGCAAAAAATAAAATAGCCTAACTTTTCAAAATAACTAACTATTCACAACAGTAACTAAAAACCGGTTTCAGTGACAGCACTGAAATTCTATGTAGGCTAACTGATTTTTTATTTATTTAAATTAATGGCCCAATTTATCTAACACATTTTAATAAAAATATGGATTATTTAGCAAAATATCAGCATTTTATCTCACAGAGGCCATCAAGACATGTCATGAATCATTATTTCTAAATGTCCATTTGTTTTTTATTGATTTATCAACCTTATTTTTGAGAAGTAAGATTTGATATGTCAGGCCACTCGCCTTGCTTTTTTCTGGCGCGGTCTCAAAATGAGGCATTGCCCCGCCCCCCTTAGCGACCTCAGACCAATCAAATCATTTGCTAAATGTCAAGTACTGGGGCACGTTCAAGCTCAAACCGGTGCGCAACGTTTTGCTACGGTTTCCGGGTTGAACTACATGTTTCCTGGAAACGGTGTGCAATGGTGTGCAACAGGTTTGAGATACGTTTTCTCTTGTTTGGTGGGTGTGTCAAAAATGTCAGTCCAATCAGCAGAGACAGCTCGCTCGATGGGTCCATGTAAAGTGACTACTGTAACATAAAAATACTATACATATTTATATATTTTGCTATTGTATTGTGGAGTGACACTTTCATAAACTTTTCTATACTCCTCTGATTATATAATGGTAAATATTACAATATCATAGCACAACAACAGTGATCAGCAATAGAGATAAACCTAATACTCACAATAAAAATAATAAGGTCATATATAGATCATAACACAGAGGTAAGAAGTGGATAATCCTTCACCTGAAATGTTTGTCTTTTCATCCTGAAATGCGAGGCAAATGTTGGATCACAATAATAGGAACCACAGTTTCCACAAATCCCTTCACTCGATTGGGATGTTCTCTTTTATTCTGGACGGCAAGGGCAGTGACTGTAACATCGAGCGTATTTTGCAGTATTAAACACGTATTTATACCGATTTCATCAGGCTCCGAAAATTCTTCAAAAAGAGCACAAAGAATGGCCTTCTCAGCTGCCATAGTTGCAACGCTTGCGTCATCAAAACAGGGTGTTCAATGCGCCACCGTTTCCTTTTAAAAAACGTTTTGCAACGTTTTGTCGGGGCTGAACACAGCCCTGTTATGGCAACAGTTTGAAATTCTTTGCAGCCATTGGCTGTTAACTTTTAAAGAGATAAGACACTCAAACCTTAAATGACCCATTTGACCTGATGGCCCAATTTGCCTGATATCACCCTATTATTTTTTTACTTTTTTTTTTTTTTTTGGCAGCATCAGTGTTGTAAATAATGTGGCTATTTTCAATACCTCTTGTTCTTATATCATTGAATAAAAATGTCCTGTTTTCCCAATTGTAAATAAGACTATACGAGAAATATACAAGATATACGAGAAATATTTCCGACTCGACTTGAAGACCAGAGGTGCGTTTCCCGAAGGTGCCCGAGTTGGCTAACGATCTTTTGGGAAACTCACCCCAGATTAGTCCAAAAGCACAGGGATTGTTCAAGTTCAGGTTTGTATCTCTCCACTTGTCCGTGTACTCCAGTAGATGGCGATAAGTGACTTTCTTAATGAGTGAGTCATTGAATCGATTCGTTCAAACACTCGGATTCATTTAGCAAGGCCACTATTGTGTGTTGCTGGGAGACGCGTCGCTCGAGTTGATTCTGCATTGACTTCCTTTGGATCTCTGTTCTTTGGCAAAGCAAAAATAGACAGTGTAACTGGCAATATTGTGTCTAAAATGTAAGTTACTTAATATTAACTTATTTTTTTGTTTTAACTGTTGTATAAAAAGCAATATCACGCATATAGTTTTATATAGGCCTAGGTGTGGGGATGAACCTTCTGAAACTCAACAGCCTCGTTTGCCTTCAGAAGAACATCCTGTTAGTTTAACTTGATATGTCAGAGTTGTAATTTATCTCTAGCACATATGGAGGCATAGTTTTTGTCTTTTGTTGCTGATAGCCCTGTTGATTTATACCAGAGCTCCGTGCCTCAGGCCTGACCTCCCAAAGCATCATGACTCGTTAAATCAGCCTGTTCTCCATCACTGTAATATATACTAGATGAGGATGTAAATAATTGGAGTATACATCGTAATCCCCTCTAAAAGGGTGAAATTGAGTGTGAGGGTGTGCGTTCTCGCCATCAGGATAGCATCAGCACAACCTTTAACGTTAGTTTGTACAAAAGGGTCCCAAAGCAGTGCTGTTTTCCTTGGTTAATAAATTAAATGGGGGAAAAAAAAAAAAAAAAAAAAAAATATATATATATATATATATATAAAATGAAAAATTTAAACTTAAACACTGAATGAATGCTTTGGGAACTAAATAAATAAATAAATAAATAATAATAATAATAAAAACTAAAAATCTAAAACTAAAATGACAAGCACATAACAAAATTACTAAAACTAAGCCAATTCGAAATATTAATAAATGCTGTCTTTAATAGAATATAAATAATACTAAAACAGCACTGTCCCAATGTCTATAAGAACACATTGAAAATCTGGATTTAAAATGTAACCTGGAAATAAACTGAAAGTTTTAGTATTTAAAAAAAATGACATCATCATCATCATCATCATAGCATTTACATCATAACAACAAAGAAATGCTATGATGTAAATAAAAAAGAATTATATAAGATTATGCAATATTCAGGATTAAGATTATTAGATCACTGCTGAAGTAAATTAGTTACATTAATCATGTGACTCTTTGTACAGACATTCAGATGTTCTTCCATTTAAGCTCAAGATACTCTTTGGATCTTGTTGGAGAATATGATCATGTTTTACACAAACTTGTGGAGTTCATGCAGCAGGAGTGCTGCTGTCATCAAAGTTGCCATGAGATGGAAATTCACCCTATCCTATCTATTTATTAAATGCATGTTATTGATCTTATCTTATTGTTTTTATTTTTATTTATTTATTTTGGTGCAGATTTTTAGTCAATTTCATAACTTGATCTCTGCTGAAATGACAGTTTTCTCTCTGGTAACATGCCAGACTTCTCCAGTCATTTAGTCAACTTAAAGGGGTCCTTGATTATGATTTCAGTTTTTTAACTTTAGTTAGTGTGTAACATTGCTGTTAGAGTATAAACAACGTCTGCAAAGTTACGACGCTCAAAGTTCAATGCAAAGGGAGATATTTTCTTTTACAGAAATCGCTGTTTAAGGACTACAACAAACGGCTGGTAGGGACTACAACAAGCTTCTTCCTGGGTTAGTGACATCACTAACCCCACTAACCCTGCCCCCGAGAACACGCAACAAAGGGGGTGAGGCCATGTTGGGCTGCTTTAGAGAAGAGGAAGAGGTGTTGTTGCCATGCCGTCATTTTACGCTGGACTGCTTCACAAACGAGGGTCAGTTCAACGCTGAATTTGCAACTACATAAATTTATCCACTAACCGTTCAGAAATGTCCAGTTGCATTCTAAAAGTTGTAACTTCTTCCTGAGTCTCTCCATCAGTGTCCGACTCCAGTTTGAACAATGTAAGGCTGAACACCGTTACTGACAATCGTCATTTTGGCTGCGTGAGATTGTCCAGCTTTGTTGTTGTTGAGCAACCGAAGCACAAGCTGTTAAAGCTCCGCCCTCTTCTGGAAAGGGGGCCGGGAGCAGCAGCTGATTTGCATTTAAAGGGACACACACAAAAATGGTGTGTTTTTGCTCACACCCAAATAAGGGTAAATTTGACAAGCTATAATAAATGATCTGTGGGGTATTTTGAGCTTAAACTTCACAGAGACATTCTTGGGACACCAGAGACTTATATTACATCTTGTGAAAAGGGGCATAATAGGTCCCCTTTAAACCCTGCATCTATCTTACTGCAAGCTCACATTCAGCCGATCTGCCTCCCTCCAAACATCAACCGACTGGCAGAACTAAGTCCCAGCCATACATTTTTAGTCTTATTCACTTGGATGTATGTCACAGTACAGAAGAAAAGATCTGCCATGACTTAGCGTTTCATCGTGATTTTAAAACAAAAGAAGACAAACCAAATACTTAAGACATAAATTTGTGTTAATTTTCAATGTTTTACTCAAATTGTTATACTGATAATATAATTTGTCATTAGAATTTTCACTAGTAGTCACAGTCTTTTGAGCCACATTTTGGAACCATGTTTCACATTCACCTTGGAGAGAAGTGGGTTTTCATCCATTTCACTGGCCTTTTTATTTTATTCCTCGTGGCCTTTGTTCTGCTCATCCAGACGCCTCTCTGTTTGAAATGTTTTTGGAGAGACCTGGCCCTCTCCCTATATGACTCCTCCATCCATGAAAACCTCCAGAGTGCAGCAACGCTGCACAGTCTCCCGCTCATCCTTAAATCATCCCTGGAATGTAATCTTAACAGAGTATTAATGGTCTCTTTAAAGCAGGGCCAGGACGGCTTCATTAATGCATGGTGGCCTGTAGAAATGCTCCTCTCAGGCCTAATGCAGATAAGTGCTGCACAAAAAACAGGAAACACTCTAAATGAAAACGTCTTATACAGATTTTAAATGTGAACATTCATTGTTGATTAAGTATTGAGAATTTTTGTCTTCAGTGCTGGAAGTCTAAACACAACCGATGTTTTTTTCACCATTCTGATAATTTAATGTCTATTTTGAGTATTACGCCTGTGAAACAGAGTATTTGGCATTTTTACAGCGTGCGCTGGTATTGATGATGTTATATGGCTGGTGTGCACGTGCATCTGTGTTTGTGTTAAAGCAATACGTCTCTCTGCATCTGTGTGCTATTGTGTATCTGTGTGTGTGTTTGTCAGCTGTTGGGTCAGGCCATGCCTATTTCTCCTCCCTGATTGGAGAGCAGAGGTTGAAGCAGCAGAGCCTCTCAGCGTTCCCGTGAGTAATGCAGGGCCGCTGATCCAGGGTGTGTCGATCCGCCGCCCCTGCGCTTTCCCCTCGTCTCCCTGCAGCTTAGTGACTGACAAACCGACTCCAGCTCTTGGCCCACTGTTCACCAAACTCTTTAGCTTTACACAAGCACCATGTTTATAGTTATTCGCTACAATTCAATGCATTTCAAATAGCGAAAAATCTGAATATTGCAAACATAATTTGCAATTATTTGTAGCACTTCCATAACTGTGATCATTTTGACAGACTTTGGCTTTATCATTTATTCACCTCAGACGAATGTATAAGTTTTCTTATGTGTAAATAATATGCAACGCAGTACAAAGTAAATATTTACCAGATATTATAATATATATATTTTTGTAGCTTTAGTTCAGTGATTTTTACACAGTACTAATGGCCCCGTTTATGACAATATGACAATGTACACTATATCATTCAAAAGTTTCTGGTCTTTTTTTTAATTTTTTTTTTTTTACCAACTTTATGATAAAGATTTTTTATTTACTAATATTTGAAAAGCTATATATATATCTCACCAAGGCTGCATTTATTTGATCAAAAATACTGTAAAAACAGTAGTCATACAGTAAAAAAATGTAGTAAAATAAATTTTCTATTTGAATATATTTTAAAATGTAATTTATTCCTGTGACAAAGCTTTTCAGCATCATTACTCCAGTCTTCAGTGTCACATGATCCTTCAGAAATCATCATAATATGCTGATTTGCTGCTCAATAAACATTTCTTATTATTATCAATGTTGGAAACAGTTGTGCTGCTTAATAATTTTGTGGAAACTGTAATACATTTTATTTTTCATAATTAGATGAACAGAAGTTTAAAAGAACAGCTTTTATTTGATATAAATCTTTAGTAACATTATTAATGTATTTACTGTAACTTTTGATCAATTTAATACATCCTTGTTGAATAAAAGTATCAATTTCTTATAAAAGAGAAGAGGGGTCATTGACCGCTGCCATAGATTAATGCATGTGTTTCTGGGCAATTTCGAATCTTACATATGTTTCTGTGGATTGAAATTACATTCATTAAAAATTCATCATGATATTTTATCAGGATAGGATAAAACAAACTACCATAGTGATTAATTTTGAATAACAGGGCGACTACAGTCATTGAACCAGTTCTATTTGTAAAAAAGAAGACAGAATAACTATGCAGCTTCAAAGATTGGCTTTTATTGAAACTTATGAGATTGATTCCAAACCATTGTGAGTTCAATAGGAAGTTGATATCCTGGCTTCTGGTGGAAATGAGCAAGCATGTGACTTCTTGTCCCCATGTGGGTGTAAATGCTGGAGTTAAAATGAATACCAGAAATTCTTCTATTATTATCTTTAACATTACTAACACATGAGTGAGAGAGCATTAGAAGACATTGGAAACATTTCTGAATAGAAATTAACATCTGGTATGTGCTTTTATATTATTCAGTACATGAATCCACAGGATGTGTGACCTTTAAAGTGCATTCTGTTTCTCAGTGTGTGTGAACAACTTGTATCTGGTCTGGATAATCTATCTAGTTCTCCTGTTTCTGACCTCAGCGCAGGTTCAGGAGGCCTGAGGGATGACATACACTGAGATGAAGTGTGCAGAAGAAGGACCTCGTTTCTGTATCCCATTAACATCACCTCATAAAATGCTCCTACACGACATGAGCAAACTGACACCCATATGTTAGCTGGCTCAGCTTTCTGCAGGTATGGCATATTTGGTTTTCATTTAGCCCTTGGCTCGCACAGTGGTGATGGATTGTCAGAAAACGACGTGGTTGCGGGTGTAGGGCATGGCATAAGAATGTACCCGGCTCTCTATCAAGCCATTTGTGCATTTCTGTGTGTTGTTTTGCCCCTGGCAGAAGTAGCCGCTCATCTGTGTCTTATATTAGCATCAGGAAACTCACACCTTAGCAGTGCGTCCATCGCATATTTAGAAAATTACTCCGCTAAGGAACTTTAAATAGAAGTAAACTAACTGCATAACAGCTGATGTATTCATTAGGGTTTATTACGCATCTATTACAAAACATACCGGTCTTAAATTGCAAATTAACTAACTGCTAATTAAGGTCATCACAATTTTGGCATCTGACAGCACATGTCAACTTAGAATGCTGATGTTAACTTCCATTAGAGAGTCATGGGTTGAATTTCACACAAGCAACAGGCTCAGGATAATGTGTGTGTGTGGGTTTCCTCCGTGGCCTCTGTCATAAACACTGACTTGTTAATCCTGTGGGTCAAATCGCTGGGCTGTTGGAAAGGGGTGAGAGATGCTGAGAATACCTGGCTATATTAAGCCACCCTCTTCATCAAAAACATCCTCTGTCTCAATTAAAGGGATAGTTTTCACCCCCCCAAAAATTAAAATTCTGTCATCATTTACACACACATTCATGTCGATCCAAACCTGTATGACTTGCTTTCTTCTGTGAAACACAAAAGAAGATATTTTCGAAAATGTTTATTGTCCATTTATTAAAAGTGAATGGGGTCTCCATTTGGACTCCATTGATTTTCATTATTTGGAAAAGAGCATGTGAAACATGTTCAAAATACCTTTTTTATGTTCCACAAAAAAAAAAAAAAAGGTTTGGAATACATGAAGGTGAGTAAATAATGACAAAACGTTCATTTTTGGGTGGACTATCCCTTTAAGCTACATAAAAAAAATATATATTTTCCTGTTAGGACATAGAAATACTTTTCATTAAGAACATTTTTTATCATTATCAATGTTAAAAACAGTTGTGCTGCTTAATATTTTTGTGGAAATGGTGATACATTTTATTTTTCAGGACTCTTTGATGAATGGAAAGTTTAAAAAAATAAATCTTTTGTAACATTATTAATGTATTTACTGTCACTTTTGATCAATTTAACGCAATTCTTGTTGAATAAAAATATTAATTTCTTAAAAACAAAACAAAACAAAAAAAACTTTCTGACCTGAACTTTTGAACGGTATTGTTTCCTTAAAGGGTTAGTTCACCCAAAAATGAAAATAATGTAATTTATTACTCACCCTCATGTTGTTCCACACCCGTAAGACCTTCATCTTCGGAACACAAATTAAGATATTTTTGTTGAAATCTGATGGCTCAGTGAGGCCTGCATATAGCCAGCAATGACATTTCCTCTCTCAAGATCCATTAGTGTACTAAAAACATATTTAAATCAGTTCATGTGAGTACAGTGGCTCAATATTAATATTATAAAGCGACGAGAATATTTTTGGTGTGCCAAAAAAACTAAATAATGACTTATTATAGTGATGGCCGATTTCAAAATACTGCTTCAGGAAGCTTCGGAGCGTTATGAATCAGCGTGTCGAATCATGATTCAGATTGCGTGTCAAACCACCAAACTGCTGAAATCATGTGACTTTGGCGCTCCGAACCGCTGATTCGACACGCTGATTCATAACGCTCCGAAGCTTCATGAAGCAGTGTTTTGAAATCACTGAGTAATGAAGGTGAGTAATTAATGACAGAATTTTCATTTTTGGGTGAACTAACCCTTTAACATGCTTAACATGTTAACTTAACAATATTCCTTAACAATATTACTATTTTACTGTATTTTTGATCAAATAAATGCAGCCTTGATGAGCATAAGAGACTTCTTTTAAAAACATTAAAAAATCAGTAACACTTTACAATAAGATTTCATTAGTTAACAATATTTAACTACATTAGTTTACATGAACTAACAATGAACAATACTACAGCATTTATTATTAATGTTAACTTTTACACTTACTAATACATTATTAAAATCAAAAGTTTTATCTGTTAAAGGGTTAGTTCACCCAAAAATGAAAATTCCGTCATTAATTCTGTCATACTTCGAAGCTTTACGAATCTTTTGTTTCGAATCAGTGGTTCGGATCGTGTATCAAACTTCCAAAGTCAAGTGAGTTCAGTAAACGAGGCTTCGTTACGTCATAAGTGTTTCGAAACGTTTCGAAATTTCAATGGTTCACCACTGGGGGGTGTGACTTTGGCAGTTGGATACAAGCTCCGAACCACTGATTCGAAACAAAAGATTCGTAAAGCTTCGAAGCTTCATGTAGCAGTGTTTTGAAATCGCCCATCACTAGATATTGTTGAATAAAGTCGTTATTTTGTTTTCTCGTTGCTTCATAACATTAAGTTTGAACCACTATAGTCACATGAACTGTTTTAAATATGTCTTTAGTAGCTTTCTGGGAAGTGAAAGTGTTAATTAAATAGCTGTCAGTGGAGGCCTCACTGAGCCATCGGATTTCATCAAAAATATCTTAATTTGTGTTCTGAAGATGAACAAAGGTCTTATGGGTGTGGAACGGCATGAGGGTGAGTAATTAATGACATAATTTTCATTTTTTGGGTGAATTAACCCTTTAACATAGTTAATGCACTGTGAACTAACATGAATGTTAGTAATTTCAAATAACTAACATTATCGAAGGTTGACAAATACTGTTGTCCGTCCTCTGCACCTGTGTGCAGTAGATGTGCTATGCGGTCTGGAGCTCTCATTTAGTCCATTTAGCATCATCAATTTCTACCAGTCTAGCTGGCCTGGCCCACTATGGGCTAAATTTGGGCACTGATGCCCCTCTTTATCTTCCTGCAACAAAGATGTCAACTCCCCTGATGTACTCATTCAAAGAGCATTCAGCACAAGTGGGTCAAGGCAGTGGTTAATTCACTCATTCGGCCTGCTCAAGCAAAAGTGTGTTTTGTTTCTTAGGGTTATTTAAGGTTGAATACTGCCTTTCACTTTGGTAATTGGTTACAGTCTGTGACCACACTTGCCAAAAATTAATCAACACTTTCACTAGGCAGCTCTGGTGAAGCAAGAACCCAACAAATATGTTGCTCCATTAATACTAATTTGTTAAATAATATTCACATTTTTTTCAAATGACATAAATGACATTGTTCTTTTAAGATGTTTATTATTGATTATTGAGATCATCCTCAAGCTAAGTGGCACTGTCATTATTTTGTTTGGCTTGAGAATGTGAGTTCTTATAAACATTATCTTAATATTGAAAGTATGCTATTTACCACATGTGTAAATAAAACACATTTGTGACATGCTAATGTACACAGTGACTGCAAAATGAATGCTTTTTGTGAACCAAAAAGGCTTTTAAAACAGTCTAGCTCATGATAAGTGTCACCATATGTCAACACTCCATTTGTCTGTGGCCTGTAGTTCACAAATGCATACCAAAAAATGGACATTGTTTCTAGCAAAAGTAAGAGCACTTGCTGTACACACTGGAGAAGTGTTGTTGGTTTTTTTTTTTTTAAGAAAAATACTGTTTACCACTAGGCTAGACTCATTAAACATGATGTTGAGGAAGGGTAAACAGCCCCTTTATTTTGCCCCTCTTATTTTGGAGCTGTCAGTTGTGTACGCTGGAGCGCTGAGTGAACTACATGGAACAGTAATTCTCTGCCAAATGTGGAAGAGCATGGTTTTGACGGGAAAAAAAAAAAAAATCCATTTATACTTGGTTTAAGCATTGTAGAAAAGATGAACAGAGTGATCCTTGTATTTTTAAAATCTCTAAGCAAGTTAAACCTTTCTGGCACTGATTCAAGCAGTGAAAGGGCATATTGTTTGGCTTTCAGTACAAGCATCATTCAATGCAAAGAAGGAAACATATTTGTTAACTTTAAGAAAGTGAAGGATCATGACTTTTTAAATGAAATTTTGGTAACACTTTACAATAAGGTTCATTAGTTAAACATTAGTTAATGTATTAACTAACATGAACTAACCATGAGCAGTACATTTGTTACTGTATTTACTAATCTTTGTTAACGTTAGTTAATGAAAATACAGTTGTTCATTGTTTGTTCATGTTAGTTCACAGTGCATTAACTAATGTTAACATGATTTTAATAATGTATTAGTAAATGTTGAAATTAACATTAACAAACATTAAGAAATGCTGTAGAAGTGCAGTTCATTATTAGTTCATGTTAACTAAACAAAAATTAAAACATAAAACCAAAACAAAACAGACACTACTCAGCAAATAGCACAACTTTCATAGTCTCGTCATAGGGTTTGATGATAAAACATCTGCCTCAGATTAAATAAATGTAACGCACCTGTCTGTTAAGATTCGCTGATTCTGAAATAAATATTTATGCATGAGACTGTCTCAGCAAATCCAAAAGATATCAGCAAACAAAAACATTCAGTTCAAATTTCTGTTTGCTGTGGTGCCATTTACAGTTTATTGTGGAATGACACCAGAAAAACAGCTGAAATTAGGAAATTCCCATTATGGGGTTAATAATGATAAATTTTTTAATGTAATTATAACTTACATTTACATTCAGGGCATTTAGCAACGTGTCATTAAAAAGTGCTTTATCTTGACAAATGACACTATTGTGGTCAAAAGACTTAACTTTCATAGAACTTTTTGTCACAATTTCACAAAAAAAACAAGTCATAATGGATAGTTCACATAATGTTTAAGATAATGGAGACTTTCTTGATTTACGTATCTTCTTTTCTCTGTACATCAGCTGTCAAGCTACACATTTTAAGTGTTATGCATAAAAGCAGATGTCAAGTCAAATTTTTTTTAACCAATATAAGGTTACACTTTATTTCGATGGTCCACTTTAGACATTCTATATATATAAGTAACTTTGCAAATACGTGTCAACTACCAGTCACTGGAGTATTAGTAGACTGTTGGTGATGATACACAGGGCAACTTTTTGAGCAATGTTGCCGGGCAATTTTGCAGAGTGATGTTGTTGTGGGCACTTTCACATTGAGAATGGACAACAAATATCTCTCTGGATATCCAGATAGAAATTTGTTGCCCATTCTCAATGGGAAAGTGCCCAAGCAACATCTTACATTGCTCAAAAAGTTGCCCCGTGTATCATCACCTTTAGGATTCGGATTAGTTGAATAAGTGGTGACACTTTACAATAAGGTCTCATTTGTTAACATTTGTTAATGTATTAACTTTACATTAACAATGAGCAATACATTTGTTACAGTATTTATTAATCTCTGTTAATGTTAGTTAAAAAAAAAAAAAAAAAATCAAGCTGTCCATTGATTGTTCATGTTAGTTCACAGTGCATTAACTAATGTTAACAAATATAACATTTGATTTTAATGATGTATTAGTAAATGTGGAAATGAACATTATCTAAGATTAGTAAATGCTGTAGAAGTATTGTTCATTCTTAGTTCATGTTAACTAAAGTAGTTAACTAATGTTAACTAATGAAATCTTATTGTAAAGTGTTACCGAATAAGTTGAAATGTAGTTGCAAAGTTACTTATAGTTAGTAAAATGTCTGTTGGGAGACCATCAAAATAAAGTGTTAGCAGATATTAAGCAGACTGTATACTAATACTCTTAGAGAGTTACTTATAGTTATAGTGAATGTCGGACCATCGAAATAGTGTTACCCAATATAATTTTCCAAATAATTAAATTCAATTTTATTTGTATAGCACTTTTTACAATATGCCTTGTTCCAGCACAGCTTTATAGACAATAGAAAAACAATTTTTAATATGCATTTAGGAAAATGTTAATATACAATAATTCCATGTAATTAATTTAACTTATTAGTATTTAAAATGACTGAAAATACTTTCTTTTTTTTTTTTTAAGAAAAGAAAGTTATTGGATCTCTCTTACAAAAGGAATTTATATTTGGCCACTCCTGTCTGGGATATGAAAACGCTTTTGGCTGCCCAGATGGATTGGCAATAGACTGACTTTACCACACAGTTGGTTCTTACTCTCCAGTGTGTTTATGACTGCTCATATTGCATATCATTCAGATTGTTACAGGCCCAAGTCTTTACCACATTAGGGATTTGAAAAAGTCCAGTTCTCAGGAAGTTGTTTTGTCCATTTTTGATCATTTGCACCATTGCTAAAAGGCCTATACCCAGAGAAAAGCATGCTGTAGAATTATAGGGTGGATAAAAAGTTTGACAAATACTGTTTTCAAGCAAATTTAAATTCATACATTTCCCTTTTATGAACAAGAGGTCCAATTTGTGCATAAATTCAACCACACTGTGTCACAATCACTTTCCAACTTCCTAAACTTATTTGATTTCATCTTGACGCTTTTATGAAAGACAACCTGTTTGATTGAGCAGACGCTCTTCAGAAACTCTCTCTATCTGCTTGACAGATGGTAAATAACTTGCAAGTGGAGTCCAGGTATCATAGAACATATTTATGCCAGATGACAGACTGTACAAGTCCACATTAAGCACGTAATTCGAATAAAAGATGTTTGTCTGTTTCTTTAAAAGACTATTTTTTATGCCTTGACAGACATGCTAGAAGGGAATACAGAGAAAATTGTTTGCCTTAAACTAAAAATAAATTTGGTGGTAGAGTACACCACAAGGCTGAAGACCGCTGGCTGGGTACGTCTGAATGTGTAATTTGTATCATGTTCACAATAGGACTTCAGTTGTTCATGTATCATATATATGATGTCTGTTTTTAGCACGTCACTTTTTTTTCCATTACATCTTTCTACTTCTGCTTTCTGTTTCGAACTCATATCTCACCACTGCCGTCTCTCTCTCTCTCTCTTTTCACTTTAACAAAAGCAGATTTCTTCACCTCTGCTCATCTTGTTTCTTATATTTGATAGGATCTTTCGTTTCTCCTGGCAGATCTTTCACTGTTCACATAAAGTTCTGGCAGAGCTCAAACAGACCACAGGGCATGTTTGCGAATCATTTTAATCACGAGGTGTATGATTTATTCTGGCATTCCTTCTCCTTATTCCATCCAGCAGAGGCTTTAGTAGAGTCTGTGTATCTTTGCTTAGCATTAATTATGCTTCTAGGAATATATATATGTATACACCCGTACACATGCACACTATATATCTATCTATATATCTATATATCTATATCTATATCTATATATATATATATATATATATATATATATATATATATATATATATATATATATAGATAGATAGATAGATAGATAAATAGCCAACAATTTGAGAATTACACCCGGGTGAAACTACTACTGTATGTAAATGAAAACTTGAAACGAAGTACTTTGATTGTGGTTAGGGCTTTTATGTAGTTTACTCAGTTGGAGCTGGATGGTGCCTGCAGGCCTGAGGCCTCTTCCTGCTGCGGAGAAGAAAACAACACTGTGCATCTGCAGGCACCAGAAACAACAGCACTTTGAACAACTGAGAGGCTGAATTGCTGTGTTCTGTAAAATCCTGGCTCATTCAGTGCTCAATAGGCAAGAAAAGACATGACCAAAGACCAAAAAAAAAAAAACTTTTTAAACAACTTTTTTTCTTGTATATGCAAATGATCACCAATAATTTCTGTTGTATAGCAAAGAGCAGCTTTATAAAAAGTGTGTGTGTGTGTGTGTATATATATATATAGTTTTTTTATGTCCATATAGTTTATATAAATTTTTATGAGTTTGTTTTATTTTATTTAGTTTCAGTTATCAATACTTAAATTTAAACTAACAACTTAGGGTGAGCTCACACGTTCGATTAAAATGAACCCTAGTGTGATTCCTGTTAGTGCGGTTCTTTTTAATACATGCGAACGCTGGTGCGCACCAAACAAGCGGACCCAGAGGCCTAAAAGATGGGTCTCGGTCCGCTTCCAAACGAACTGTGGTGTGGTTCGAAGGAAATATTAATGCAACACAGACCATAGACATGTAAACAAATCAAAAAACAGGACATGATGTCACAAGATGTGACCCTAAAAAGGACAGCATGCTCAAGCATACCTGGTTTTTTCTTGTCATAGTTGTTGATGTTGCCCATTACAGTTTGGTACGTGCATCAGAACCGTGTGTGACGGAGGGATTCCTGCCGCTGTTTTGACTCCTTTACTCTTTTATAAACTCTTCACAAGTTGTCAGCTCCATCATATTGGCTACCATCATATTTACGCACCAGTGGCGTACAGTGGTGTTCTGAAATGAGGAGGCAAAGTCCTCAAAGTTGTTTTTTAAATATAATTTTTTAATAAATCAAATGTACATTCATGTCCACGCTACACTTAATGTTGTTACATTTTCCTGGTTAAATAAACATTACATCAAAAAAAAAAAGAATGAAAAAGAAACCAAATACCATTCTATTTTGTATTTTTACATTAACAACATAATTAATGTTCTATTTATTAAAACCAAGTGTAAATCTCATCAAGTTAGTGTTTTAAGCATTTTTACATTTATTCCAAAATAATAACTAAAGGCAGTAACAATTTAAACAATCTATTTATTTGTGAACTGATGTTCAACTGTTTTTTTTTAATAGTCAACTTATTTTCAGATCATCAGTCATCAAGCTTGGTAAACACTGATGAAGTTTTACCTTTAATTCCATCAAGCTGATTGCTCACTAAAACCCCCCAACAGTAATCATGTTTTTTGGCCATTTCAAGTTTGATTTTGACGTGATATAAAGCGGCGATATCTAAGTGGCTGATCTGTTTGTTTACTTTTTAATTAGTCTTCACATTAATGCAATCATTTTGTTCACTCAGACTGATTCGCGAACATGCATGAAAACAAGAGGCGGGATTTATCGCGTGAACCAATCATATCCAATCATAACCAATCATAGGGTGATGGAGGCATTGCCTCCTCACACGTGATTTTCCCCCCATTCATTCTCAATTACCCCCCACTAAACCCACCGCACGCTTTAGGGGGTCTGTTTAAAGTCAATGGGCTCAGGGGAGGCATGTAAGATGCAGCGTCCCGCTGTTACTTTACCTGCTGGTGTCGCTGTTAAAACTAGTGATTTATACACTTTTTAATGTCACATTTTCTAATATTTGCACTGCTTTTGTAATATGGATTATTTTCTCATGCTATTTTTTGAGGAGGCACTGTCTCCCTTGCCTCCTTGGAGGGAATGCCCCTGGTACGCACATACAGCGAGTGCATTTAGCCCAGCACACAGCATTGTTTTGGATGTTCGACAAGTTCCGTCGCAAAATATACATCATAAAAGCCTTTTTTGTTTGTTTTGTATGTTTAAGTTGGTGTTAAAAATGATAGTGTGAATGCTAAGCAAACCAGGACTAAATGTATTATTTTCTTTTTTTGGTCCGGACTAAAAGAACCAAGAGAACCGAACTACAAAGTGTGAACACACCCATAAACTCGCCTTGGAAACGCCTTTTTTATCTCATTTTTATTCATGAAAATGGTAGCCTAAGTATATGATATATATATAATCACATCAGCACCACATAAAATTATTATTATGAGTAATTAGTAGTAACAATTAACTAAATTAATTAAACAAATGCAACAAAGCAGAATGTGAACGAACTGTGAAGCATTAATATCTAAATGGTTTCCAGATAAACAAATTCCTTAATGTGATTGTGAGTCAGTATGGCTTAGGGAGGTGTGTCTGTGCTGAGTCACCACATCTGTGTCACCTTTCATTTCTCACCGCCTTCTAGTACTCTTCCCCACCCAGTCACAGACCACTGCCTCCTCACTCCTCAACAACACACAGCTGCTGAATCAAACACAAACACACACTATTCATGAGCATTGGGATCGCTCAACATGTTTTCACTCGTCGTTATTATGCATGGATGTTTGTAAAAAGTGAGAGTGTGATTCATATGTGTGTGTGAACTCAGGGTTTGGGTGCATCATAAAGCCACATGCACGTCATCACTTTCCTGCGAGATTAATTAACATCACATACTACAGTCACAGAAGTAGATCACAATGTGTGATACTCAATGGAGATGTTCGAAATCAACATGAGCTTTAATAACAAGTATCCATGACCTAAATGAGTAAGTGGATGGCCTCCATTTCTCTCAAATTAAACAATGACAGAACAGAAATCCTGCTAGTTGGCCACAAATCTCTGACTTCTCTGAGGCTTTCACATGCTGTATGTAATCTGGGTGTGATTTTTGACTCCTCACTCAAGCCCATATCAAGCACTTCATCAAGTTTTCTCATCTGCACCTCCAAACTTTTATTTGTCCTTCACTTAGCTTTAAAGATGCTGAAATTGTTATCCATGCTTTTATGACCTCACACCTAAATTACTGCAACTCCCTTTTAACTCTCTTACTCATTAAACTGTTTAAGCAGGTCATTTTTCTGAACTCTGCAGCCCATTATACTCCTATTGTATAAAATATCAAAACTTAGTTGAAAATCATCTGTTTGCACACTGTTATTCAAATGTGTGACCTTTGATTCTTTCTAGTGCAGTATCAGTTTTTGTTAAATATCCATTTGTTATTGTATTAGTTGTTTCTGTCTTTTTCTTTTGCTCTTAATGCGAGACACGACGCAACAAAGCCATCGGTCTGCCTGCGTACAGTACATAACCAACCAATTAAACAAACGGATTGCTATGAACTTATATTGTGCTATATAATGATATGGAAAAACATTATACTGACTTTTAAAGCCACTTTTTGTAATGACATTCAATTCTTTATTTGTCTGCTACAATAACGCAATAATGTCTTTGAATTATCTTCATTTGGGTTTTTTTCCCCAGCAAATATTGGTATTGATTAATTAATGCAATTCATTTGCTTAACATTTTAAATCAATTGATAAAAAATATTTCCAAGAAAAGAGTTGAATGAGCAAAAATGTTCACCATCGTTCAAAAGTTTGGGATCAGTAAGATTTTGTAATGTTTTTGAAATAAATTTTTCTCTTCTGCTCACCAAGGCTGCGTTTATTTGATCAAAAATATAGTACTATTGTAAAATATTATTACAATTTAAAATAACTATTTTCTTTATAAATATATTTTAAAATGTAATTTTTTCCTGTGATGTCAAAGCTAAATTTTGCCTCCTCACACGTGATTTTTTCCCCCATTCATTCTCAGTTACCCCCCACTAAACCCACCACACATTTTAGGGGGTCTGTTAAAAGTCAATGGGCTCAGGGGAGGCATGTAAGATGCAGCGTCCCGCTGTTACTTTACCTGCTGGTGTCGCTATTAAACAGTGATACTTTAGAAAAACTAGTGATTTATACACTTTTTAATGTCACATTTTGTAATATTTGCATTGTTTTTGTAATATGGATTATTTTCTCATGCTATTTTTTTTTTTGAGGAGGCACTGCCTTCCTCGCCTCCTTGGAGGGAATTCCCCTGATACGCACATACAGTGAGGGCATTTAGCCCAGCACACAGCATTGTTTTGGATGTTCGACAAGTTTTGTATACGTCATAAAAACGTTTGTTTGTTTGTTTTGTATGTTTAAGTTGGTGTAAAAAATGACAGTGTGAATGCTAAGCAAACCAGGACTAAATGTATTATTTTCTTTTTTTGGTCCAGACTAAAATAACCAAGAGAACCGAACTACAAAGTGTGAACACACCCATAAACTCGCCTTGGCAACTAGCTGAAATAAAATGTTTTGTTTTTTTTTTGTTTTTTTTTTTAATCAGTCATTACTCCAGTCTTCAGTGTCACATGATCCTTCAGAAATCATTTTAATATGCTGATTTGATGCTCAAGAAACATTATCAATGTTGTAAACTGTGGTGCTGCAGTT
Organism: Mylopharyngodon piceus; assembly: GCA_039654765.1. Taxonomy (NCBI): domain Eukaryota; kingdom Metazoa; phylum Chordata; class Actinopteri; order Cypriniformes; family Xenocyprididae; genus Mylopharyngodon; species Mylopharyngodon piceus. The sequence continues at coordinate 20,692,701 of CM077457.1, forward strand.
TTTCAGCATTCTTTGATGATCTTTTGTAACATTATAAATGTCTTTACTGTCACTTTTGATAAAAATTATTAGTTTCTTAAAAAAATACTGACCCCAAACTTTTGAAATGGTAGATAATATATTGTACATAGTATTTAATATATATTTCAGTATGTAAAGTGTTTTAAATATTGCTATGGTCTTTAATGGCCATGCTTTTCTCTTTGGCTAATTTTTGCACAGGGACATCCTGGCCCAAATAATCTTCTGCTCTCAGCGAAGGGAAATGCACCGTTTCCAACATGCTGTGATAATAGCGAAGTGCAAATGAGACATGTGGGACATCAGGCGATCTCAAAGAGCAGCTCGAGATTCCACAGGCTTACACCCTTCGAACGCATGCATCCTCTCTGAGCCGAGTCACTTTTTCTCTCTGCCGCTGTGCTGGCTATTACCTGCCCCTCACCAAAATGAGACGATACAGATCGTTTATTGAGTTTGTCAGTGTGATTTCCATGTGACATTATAATAAGATAGAATGAAGCATGGCCAAGCTCAAGCTAAGAAAGCCTACAGTGTAACACAATCACATCCAGAGAAACTGGACGATTTACTAGAGAGTTTTGGGAGAATAAATGTGCTCAAAGTGACAACACAACTTTGTCTTAGAGGTCTCCAAACTCTAAAAAGACATAACCTCAAGGCGGGGGACTTCATTTGGTGTTTACAAGGCTTACATTGACTAGTGGGCTTGACAAAAAGCAGTCAGATTCAGAGCAGAATGAAGTCACGTCTTTGAAAAGAGCTCTATGATGGTTTGACAGAGAAAACGTACATTGCATTAATCAAAGGAAAGGGTGTACTTGTCTAAACCACTCGTTAACATAAACCACATATACTGTGTTTTGCATTAAGTAACACGACATCTTTTGACAATTCTTTGACTGTGTCGCAAAGACCTAAATTGCTAAATTAGGAGCCAGCATTTGAAATAGGATAGTCTGAAAAGTATTACACAAGAAGGCTTTCTTATTCTCTGTTCTGCTGTTATATTAGAGCGTGTATGTGCATTTAAGCCCTGCTAGGTCATGTCTGTCCACGCAGGGACGCTGAAAATTGCAAGAGCAATAAGGATTTTTAGGGGCATTATGACTGGGTTAATAAAACACAGCTGCCCCTAAAAGTCCCTCATTTTTCTTGCTGCCTTTTGGGTCCTCTTCCTAGACTCACATTTCAACAGGACGGAGCCGGCTTTCAATCCAGCGGCTGGGTGTTGGTGAGAGCTGGACACCCTTTCCCTCCCCTGGGGAAGCGCAGACATGGGGCTGCTGTATCGCTCCCTTGCTTCTGACGGCTGGAAGCGAGCAAGACCCTGTTTGTCAGCCGTCCAACAAGTGAAAAGTTTAAATTAAGAAGAGAGAGAGGGGAATTTTAGCCTCCCTCCTCCCCTCAAGCGTGCATGCCAGGGGTTTATAAATTGCCCTTATAAAAAAAGGGGTTTGCTTTGGGATTTAAGTGGGTAGCGGAGAGAGGTGAATGAGTTCAGTGCATTTCGGAGCGGGATTCTTTCCTATTCGGATTGGTATTTCTGTGTTTATACATGCACTACAAACATGCCCATTAGACAGCGTGAGGGTCCTTTCAATATTACAGTTATGAGCCACGGAAATGTTTGTGAATTTAATGTTCAAATTCCAACTTGACTGTCTTATAAGTGTGCTAGTGAAACAAATCACACTAAAATAGACAATAACAATGAGCTCAGTCAAAAATGAGCCACAATACAATTTAAGCAATGGCAATAGGAAGCTTTTGACAAATAGATCCAAACATAAATGATCTTTCTTAAGTTCTGAACTTCCAACAGTGGGATACTAAATGGGGAATCATTTATGGAACACCTTGAGCGAACTATTTTGGATAATTATTTTAATTATGTACTATAATTCTAATTACATATATAATACTCAAAAGTATTGTATTCTAATTAGTATTCCATTACTTAAAAGCAAAATAGACTGATTTGAAAACTTTCCTTCCCATTTCAGTGTATCCCACCAACAGAACATATTCCAAAAAATATTTTTTTCTTCATTATTATCTATGTGTGTATTATTATGTACCTGTTCGGACAAAAATAAGTGAGGATGATTACATGAGCCAGAAACTGGGACTTTGTAGGCCAGTTGAGAGTAAATTTAACTACTCACCTTGCCCGCAAAGACCCAACCTCTAACACATTAATGTCTTTAACCTCAAATATACACAGTTTATTATTATACAATCATTATTGTTGTTTCTTTAATTTGATTATTAATAGCCTTAAAACTACACAATTTAACAAAACTGTATTTAATGTGCTTTGCCAGGCCTGTTTCATTCATATACTACTATAAATCATATTGACTTAAAACATAACAAAATCCATCTAAATTTAAAATTCATCATCGATGAAAACGCACATATTGATGTATTTTGTTACCAACAATTAACTACAGCAAATTAATTTACCTCGGCTGGACTTCCACTGTTTGAGCGTTGTATCAACCCAGCCTGTGTTTGATTTATGTCCACGGTCATAATCGCACGTACTGACACTCAAACAGTTGTGGAAAAGTTTGTCGATCGTACGGTCCAGTTCTGGTTCCGATTGCTGTCAAAGGAATGGAATAAAGATGCATTCTTCACTAAAGCCAGCATATAAGTTTCTTCTGAGAAGATATGCGTGTTTTTTTTCTCTTGGAACGCCAAAATTTTATCAATATCCTTGCAAGTTCACTCCTCGGTAGCATAGTAATGACTGTCATCGCCGCTTCTTAAAGGATTTACCTGTATTCCGCACACCCGCGTGCCATGTGCGACAGCAGCAGCAGCAG